>JAYESA010000017.1:1354240-2554240 GCA_036927795.1 Iris macrosiphon | reverse complement strand
ATCTACCTCACAACTCACACACACGTCAATGGACATCCGAAATCGACATACCGCGGGGGTAGCGACCAGCGAGACTCCAGAAATCGACATACCGCGGGGGTAGCGACCAGCGCGACACACGCCCATAGTGCGAGCTATATACTACGGTTTACCAGAGTGGTTAAAAGCCCATACGCCTAATGATTGTCCTCGATGATACTAAGTGCCATGTGTGTGTCAACATATCTAATACATAGTAATGACTGAAAGAAAACTACACATGCAAGAAATATATAGAAATGCAATAAATATATAGAAATATACTAAGCATGTAAAATACTGTAAGAAAATTGGTAAGGTATCTTGCCTGGCAAGAAAGCTGAAAAATGTAGTGTCCCGCTGTCAACACCAAGAGTCAGAAGCTACGACCTCAGAATGAACGTCTCCGGATGCTGAAATAAACATCACCAACGTTCCCAGAATGAGCAAAATATCTAAAAAGCACATCCCTTTCGTCCAATTTGGACACAGGGGCAAAACGGTAATTTCGGGTAAAAGTGGGGTCCACGTGTGGCCCACTTTGCACCGAAAAGCGTACCGAGGGTAACAGTCTCTAAATGGGACAAACTATAGGTCAAACAACTCTAAATGTTAATACGAACCTAACGGTATGTCCAAATGTGGATTCCGATGGGCCGAACACAAATTTGTCCAAAAAGTCAACTGTGGGGCCCGCCAATTGGCGATTTGGTCAACCGTCTCAGAATTGCGTGAAAATTGGGTCACAGGACCAGCGCGTTACCACGAGTCCAGTGACGCAAGTTTCGTCGCAATCTGACAAGCGTGCACAAAATACGCGCGAGTACCACAAAAGTTACGACACGGGGTGGTCACTGCAGTTTTCTGCGATCCCAGAATTCGGTCTGCTCGCGCCAACTTGGGCGCTGTTTTTGCCTATGGGTACACGTTGTTCGAGGTCTGCTATTATACAAATATGGAAGAGGGTTAAGGGGTGAGCATACCGGTGAAGACGAAACGACGTTTGGTTGAGCGAGTCGACGGAAAACAACTCCGGAGCGAAGGTACCTCGAGTGGGAATCTGCAGTGCGCGAGGTCGGTCGTCGGGATTGGTTTGGACAGCTTGGCGGGGTTCTCTGGCTGTGGTGGCTCTAGATGAGAAGGGGGGGTCTAGAGATGTTAGGTTAGGATTTTTATGAAATAATATATATATATATATATATATATATATATATATATATATGAATAGGACTAGGAAGAAAGGAGAGAGGAGGCGGGTCCGTGGGCTAAGGGGGCGTTGGTGGAATAAAGGGAAGGGGGTTTTGCTGCTGTAGCTCGTGGAATGGAAAGTTGGAATAGTTTTGCTTAAAGTTTGCTTGTTTGCTTTAGTTTACTTTAGAATAGTGGCTGTGCTTGGCTTTAAGGTTATTAGGATTATTATTATTATTATTAGTTTATTAATTTCTTTATACTTTCTTTTCTTTTCTTTTCTTTTCTTTTCTTTTTCTTAAATATATATATATATATATATATACATACATATATATATATATATATATATACATACATATATATATATATATATATATATATATATATATATATATATATATATACTCATAAGAAATTTATAGATTAGGATAATGCACACCGTTAGGCTAGCAACTGCTCAAGGGGTCTCCTACATGAAATAAATTCCAAAAACTTTCTGATGGTCCCATAAATCCTCTAAGTGCCCCAACACCTAAAATAAAAATTAATAAAAATCTATTTCTCCTATTTAGCACATAATTACCATAATTAAATTATTAATTAATAAAAAATAATAAATACGGTTTTTTTTTTGAAATAGGGGTTTTACACTACTGCTGCAGAAAAGACTTGAAGAGGAATTTGAAGTCAAGGATCTGGGGCAGTTGAAGTACTTTCTCAGAATTGAAATTGCAAGGTCACGAAAGGGTATAGTGCTTTCTCAGCGAAAGTATGCTTTGGACCTTCTTTCAGAGACTAGGATGCTGGGTTGCAGGGTTGCTTCTACTCCTATCGAGCAGAATCACAAGTTGTGTACCGAGGGTGGTGATCCGGTGAGTAAGGAGCAATATCTGGTCGGCTTATATATCTATGCCATACGAGCCTTCAACTCGCAGAATTCTCAGGTATATTAAAGGAAGTCTGTAAAATGGGTTATGGTTCAGAAGTTCTGGACATCTGAGAGTTGAAGGCTACTGTAATGCCGATTGGATGGGTTGTATGGACGATCGCAGGTCCAGTACAGGGTACTTTGTTTTTGTTGGAGGCAATCTTGTATCTTAGGGTAGGAAGAAGCAAGATGTAGTGGCTAGGTCTACAGCTGAGGCCGAGTACAGGGTTATGGCAGTTAGCCTATGCGAGATGATGTAGGTGAATAGCTTGTTGTCTGAGATGGGTTTGATTAGAGGAGACTCTCTGCAACTTTGGTGTGACAACAAATCAGCAATTGATATTCTAAACAATCCAGTTCAGCATGATCGCACCAAACATGTGGAGATTGATCGGTTCTTCATCAAGGAGCAGCTGAATAGAGGCGTTTTGACTTTGAGATATGTGAAATCAGAGGAGTAGTTAGCTGATTGTTTAACTAAATGTTTAGGTCATAGAGATTTTGATATCTTTTGTAACAAGATGGAGATAATTGATATCTATCGCCCGTCTTGAGGGGGAGTGTTGAGTTATGAGGACTTATTTAGTCCCACATCGGATAGGAGATAAAGGAGGAGGCTAGCCTCCTCCTATATATATGTATTCCCTCCTGAATAATAAATCATCCATTATTCCTTTCTATAACATCATTGTATCAATAAGAACTTAAATCTTAATAATCAGTGTGTTTGACATCCAAATTATGTTCTGTTATACATTCTACTTCCTAAACGATGTGTTGATATGGTATGTTGGGTGTCATACTTAAGTATAGTATAAGCATATGAGAATATCCTGTGGACATATTTGGGATGCCAGAATATGTCACAGGATATTCCATTATGAGATTATTGTCATAATGATTGAGATCATTGTATTAATGACTGTAAGGCTATATAATGCCAATGAGACAATCAATAAAATAATCAACTAATTTCAACATGGTATCAGAGCCAAGTTTCCACAAACCCCTAGCCGTCACCAAGCTTCCACAAACCCACAGGAGAATTTTCTAGATCTCCTCCACCGAACTCTTCCACGCCCCCCCTTCTTCCCTTGTCCGCCCTTCGCAGGCCGCCCTTCTTTGTTGCTGCCCCGTCCCGCTACTGTTGCGGCTACTACTGCTGCGGCTGCTGCGACTGCTGCTGCTGCTGCGACGGCAGCTGTGACATGCGTGCTGTCGCCTCCTCCGCACCAACACGAGACAGCGCCTAATAGGGATGCCTAGATCTGAAAAAAGGGAGGACATGTTTGGATCTAGGAGCGGACGACGAAGACGAGCGTGAGTCGTGGAGCGGACGTGACGTGATTGGATAGACAACGCATCGATGGAGGAGATCATCAAGAAGCTAGATTCTGCAGAGGTGGCAATGTTGATGAAGTTGTTGACGATGTCGGCTGGTGAGAATACTACACGAACGTCGTCGGAGTTGAAGCTTCCCTACATCGATCTGAAATTAGATGGACCAGCCACCTATCTGAGTTGGTCACGGCGGGTGAAGAACCCTCGCAGGAAAAAACATGGAGGGATTCCTGACGGGCGAGGCGACAGAGCTGGACGAGGGCTCGACAGGACGCGATGAGTGAAAGTCCACTCATATGGTGATCTACATCTGGCTTCTCAACTCCTTAGTCCAGTCTATTGCCGCCACAGTAGACGGTATTGAGATGGTGAAAGATGTGTGGGAGAAGTTGAGAAGGACCTATGATGGTGTGGGGAACAACTTACGGGTCTTCCAGATAAAGGGGGAGATTGATGACACCGTACAGAGAGAGAAGACGGTGCAGGAGTATGCCACGGAGTTGGAGCGTCTGTGGTTGGAATATGTTAACTCCTCAGATCGGGCGAGCTGCGGGGACCCTAAGTGTAAGGAGAGACAGGTGTGTCTGCAGGAGAGGACGATGAAGTTCCTCAAAGGGCTGACTGCAGCTTTCGTACAGAGGACGGCCCTACTTCTAGCCCAACCAAAATCCCTAGCCTTGAGGAGGCTATCTCAGCCATGATCCAGGAGGAGACACGCATCAGGCTGCAAGCCGGAACAGGTGGTCCCCCCGAAGCAAAGTCAGCACTAGCGATCACCAGCTCAGGTAACACAGGATCTAAGGGAGAGCCCTGGCAGCATAACTGGCAGTGCTACAACTGTGGGGAGATGGGTCATCATCGTTTTGCTTGTACCAAACCACCTAGGGAGGGAGATTCAGGTGGTGGACGAGGACTGTTCGGCGGACGAGGATATAATGGAGGACGTGGTCGTGGTCGAGGGGGTAGACGAGGCGGCCGAGGAGGTTATCGGGCGAACCTCCTGATATCAGAAGGGAACGGAGAAGTTGATGGCACCTTTACTGTGGAGGACCAGGCACTGGGAGACATGAGGAGTAGAACAGAGGAGGCGTCCACCTCATTCTTTGTTAGGGGCAACGCTGCCATGTATGCCCATCCATCAGAAGGTACTGACGAATCACTTGCCCTTGCGTCTATCTCTTCCCTTAAATCATCCGACTGGATTATCGACTCGGGAGCATCTCGGCATGTGATAGGGAATGCTAGTGAGTTTTCTTCCTACACTCACCTAGCATCAACAGACAACATTCAGACAACTGATGGCACTTTCCAGCCAGTGGTCGTTAATGGTACTGTTAATTGTACAGGTTCAGTAAGATTATCCAATGTTTTACATGCTCCATCCTTTCCAGTCAGTCTCTTGTCCATTAATTCTATAATCCTCTAACTTAAATGCATTGTTTCTTTTGATATTCCTAAGGTGACCTTCCAGGAGAAAGGGACAGGACGAAGACTTGGGACTGGCATTTGGCATGAGGGACTGTGGTACCTAGATCGAGAAGGACTGGACTCAGCATTGGTATCTATGGCAGAGAAGGCTGGCATGGAAGGACTGCAGCAGAGGACTGAGGATACCTTGATACTCCATCATCGGAGGATGGGACATTCTTCCTTTGATACTCTAAGTAAGTTGTATCCAGAGATTTATGCAAAAACAAATAAAGAGAAATTAGTATGTGATGCGTGCGAGTTAGGAAAACTTACTAGGAGATCATATGTTGGCACGGGTCATAGGAGCACTTTTGCTTTTGAGGTAGTACATTCTGATGTCTGGGGTCCATGTGCTACTAACACTATGAATGGTTATAAGTACTTTGTTTCTTTCATTGAGTGTGCCTCTCGTGTTACCTGGTTAAATTTGATAAAAAATAAGAATGATGTACCTGCTTATTTTCGGGATTTCCATAAGCATGTCCAGACTCAGTACAAAGCAGTTGTGAAGGTACTGAAGTCTGACAATGGAACGTAGTATACCAACAGGACACTTGCAGAATACCTGTCAGCACACGGAATACAGCATCAGACCACCTGTGCATACACACCAGCACAAAATAGAGTTGCAGAAAGAAAAAACAGACACCTTCTGGAGGTCGCAAGAAGTATGATGATCGACATGAATGTCCCATAGAGTCTGTGGGGGCATGCAGTGTTGACAGCAGCTCAACTCATTAACATGATGCCCTCGAAGGTCCTCGGATGGAAGTCCCCATGTGAGGTATTGTAAGGCAATAATAGTGGGACACTCCCACTGAAGGTGTTTGGGTGTGTGTCTTTTGTGAAGGACAACAGGCCATCAGTTGGGAAACTTGACCCTAGAGCGGTCAAATGCATCTTCGTAGGCTACTCGACGACCCAGAAGGGGTATGTGTTCTGGAGTCCAGTAGAGAAGAAGAAGTTTGTCAATATGGATGTCCACTTTCGGGAGCATGAGCCATACTACCGCCAGGACGGAACTTCACATAACACGCCTAATACTGCTAGTATTAGGCGAGAGGGGGAGATGGAGAACTTGGTGGTAACCGATTTAGAAGTTTGTCATGGAGGCACGGAGAAGGGACAAGAAGGTGAAGGTGTTAGGCCTACGGCTCAGGGAGGGTTACTTACCTACAGCAGGAGAGAGAAGCAAACTGCAGGACCAGTACCGACAGTGCCAGTGCCAAGTCCCTTGCCTGCGTTCGTCCCAACTCCTGAGACACCGACACCAACCCCCCTTCAGGTGATACCCCCTCCTTCACAAGATATCATTCCTCCTACTTCTACTCCTCCCACACCACTATCTGTACGGAGGACCACTCGCAGCAATGTAGGAAATCCTCCAAACAGATATGGTTGGAATATTGCTCAGTTTATTTCTTATGACCATATCCCTTCTTCTCATGGAGCATTTATAGCATCTTTGGATAGTATTACTGTACCTAACAATTGGCAGGTTGCCAAGAACGATCCAAAGTGGAAAGCGGCAATGCACGAGGAGTTGGAAGCTCTGGAGAAGAACCACACTTGGGAGCTTGTGAGACTGCCAGAGGGGAAGAGAGCAGTTGGATGCAAGTGGGTCTTTACCGTGAAGCAGAACCCAGATGGACAGGTTGAGCACTACAAAGCTCGACTAGTAGCCAAAGGATACAGTCAGACGTACAGCATCGAATATGACGAGACCTTTGCACCAGTTGCACAGATGAGCACTGTCAGGACTCTGATTTCTCTGGCAGCGAATGGTGGATGGAAGCTACACCAACTGGATGTGAAGAATGCATTTCTTCACGGAGATTTAGTGGAGGAGGTGTACATGGAGATACCACCAGGATTTTGCACCAATCAGACAGTAGGCAAGGTCCGCGGGTTGAAAAGTCCCTCTATGGACTGAAGCAGTCTCCTCGAGCGTGGTTTGACAGATTCAGAAGGGCGATGATAGGGATGGGATATCAGCAGATCAATGCTGATCATACTGTGTTCTTCCGTCGGAGTGGAGGCCACATCACCATGCTTGCGGTGTATGTGGACGATATGATTATCACAGGAGATGATGAGCAGGAGATCGCCCAACTCAAAGGAAATCTTGGCAAGGAATTCGAGGTGAAGGATCTCGGCCTTCTTCGGTACTTCCTTGGGATTGAGATTGCTCGAGAAGCAGAGGGGATTGTTCTCTCTCAAAGGAAGTATGCACTGGACATTCTCACAGAAACTGGGATGTTGGGGTGCAAACCTGCAGCGACACCAATAGATCAAAGGTTCAAGATTGATGCTGAGGCTGGAGAACCAGTTGATCGGGACAGATACCAGAGACTGGTTGGTAAGTTGATCTATTTGAGCCACATACGTCCTGATATCTGCTTTGCAGTAAGTGTGGTGAGCCGCTACATGCATGACCCACGGAAGGGTCATATAGATGCAGTGTACCAGATTCTGAGGTACTTGAAAGGTGCTCCCGGGAAGAGACTAATATTCAGGAAGAACAATCACGTGAGCATCGAGGGCTATTGTGATTCTGACTGGGCTAGTTGTGCTGATGACAGGAGGTCTACCTCGGAATATTGTATATTTGTAGGAGGTAACTTGGTCTGCTGGAGGAATAAGAAGCAGTCTGTGGTGGCCAGATCGACAGCTGAAGCAGAGTACAGAGCTATGGCCTTGGGAGTTGCAGAGCTGCTATGGTTGAAGAATATGCTGGTGGAGCTGAAGCTGGATCAAGGAGCCAAGATGAAGCTGTGGTGTGACAATCAGTCAGCTATTAGTATCGCCAACAATCCAGTACAGCATGACAGGACCAAACACATCGAGATTGATAGATTCTTCATCAAAGAGAAGTTGGATAGTGGATTACTGGAGCTTGGCCATGTTCCAACCAGGGATCAAGTAGCAGATGGACTAACCAAGGGACTCGCCTCAGTGAGCATCGAGGGCTACTGTATATGTATAAACCCTAGAAAACAGAGATAGAAAAGCTGCCCTAAGAAAACAAAAGCTAAACGTACATAAGGTTCAAGAAATTAACAAATGAGAATATTGGAATGTTCCTTTTTGGATAAAATCAGTTGTCTGAGTTGTTGCAGTCTCTAGAGGTGTTGATTGTCATTTCTAAAGATGTTCAATAACGTCGTTTGAAATGTTGGAAGTGGATGAAGGATGTTGAAAAGGAAAGGCCCGTCCAAAGAGGCGGAAGTTGTTGTTTGCAATAAAAAGATTGTAAAGGGTTATATACATATCCAAGACAAGTTTTATAGCGCCGTATTATAGAGAGATTAATTTCTAACCACTTAAACCTCAGGTTTAACCCATTTAAATTCAGGTTAACCTAATACTTTTTGTATCAGACGATACACTGAATCGGGTGATATGTAAACGTACCCAAGTGTATTGTAAGAAAAATTGTCTGTCCTGTCCTATCTTTTATACTTTGTCTTACCATATCATAAGATACTGACAATAGAGGGCTACAGATTCGTAAGGAAAGACCATAATGAATACAATTGCATAATAAACAGAAGACTTCAAGGGTTGAAATCAATTGTGAAAGGTCTGGATGGGGTTTTTTATTCATACACCTCCAGAATATTAGACAATGCACATGCATTGAGTGTTTATATTCTGGTGGCTGGATGTTGATTTGATTATCACACTGCTAAATGTGTTCTGTTACCTATGAATCCCTGGTAAGAAATCTCTTTTCTTTTTCGTGATGCCCCAAGTACATTCTTTATTTCAGTTCCTCTCTCATCAATTTCATATGCACCAGTCACGCCAAACACTTCAGTATGCATAATGTAGTTCTTGTAAGCTGGTTTTATCTTAACATGAGAAAGGTCATTCTTTTTCATTTTCATTAAATTCATGTGAGAGAGGGCATCAATAGGCGATGATAAAGGCACCTGAACAACATCCTATGTTTCTGACAAAGATAATGGTTTTATCTAACATGAGACCTTATCTATATGGCAAAGATAGTAGTTATGCACATGAATACATACAAGTCGTTTGTAGTATATTTTGTTAGATGGTTATAAGTGATTTATTTTTGTTATCATTTAGAAATGTCACATTTCAGGTGACATACTTTTAAGTTCTTGTTCTTTCACAATGAAGATAAATTTTTGGTTTTCACTTTTAGCTGTTCAGGAGGAGGTTTCATCATTAGAATCAAGATATGCATTTGGTGGGAGTCTTGATTTGGATCTTTTGGGCATTGAAATTGAAGATAGGACACTGATCCCTGGTCTTGCTGTTGCATCCTCACGTGCTAAACCATTGGCTGGTACTTTTTCTTCCATTATTACACATCTGTTCGAACATGCATAATTTACAATAATACTTGGTAGTGGCACTCCTAAAAACTCGTTATTTAAAATTCATACAACTGGCCTAAACAAGTAATGAAGAAGTCATTAAGTAATAAGTCTACAATTTTCTATTATTAGTAAGAACTGAATTGTACAATTTTAAGAGCCTAACTAAAACTACAATAGTCTAATTGAGGCATTGTGGACTATAACCACAAAATTCCACCCTCCTTACTATCTCAACGACTGCAATATGATCTTCTGATGGCCAGCAACTCCACCTGATGTAGCAAAGATGCCAACTTTTATCTTTGGCTATGGATTTGATTAGATTTTTCACGATTTGTGAAATCTTATCATATTGTTTAGGATAATTTCTTTGACTAAATAAGGCTGGTTTTGGCTAGATTTGTGACAAAATGTTGTGAAATCTTTTAGATGATTTACTTTGAATAAATTAGGTTATTTTAGGTTTTCTTTCCTCATTTAGGGAACTTGTAAGACTATTTAAAGACATCCATTACACTCAATTTCAATCCATCATGTTATCGTTAAAGTTCTAGAGATTTCTCTCCCTCAACTGGTGGATTCCAGCATTTCGTGGAATTGAACACCCTCTTGGATTCGAGGAAAATTGCGCTCGTGAATTCTAGCAACCCCATCAACGGAGACGTTTTGACAGTATTAAATTATCCCCTCACCAACTTTCGCTATTTCAAGTGGTATCAGAGAAAAGTTCCTGACTTGCAACGGGCATCAACTTTTTTTATCTCCAAAACCAATTTGATTGATGAATTGAGTACCAAAGATATTGGAGAATCGCAATGGTAACAATCAAAATCAACGAGAAACGAGTCGTCAACCAATTCCTCAACCAAGGAGGTCTCAACCCAATTGTTGTCGACAAGCTCTTTCAAACCCATCCGAAAGCAAGGGCGAGAAAGAACAAAACTATCAAGAAGAAGAGGAAAAAGACTGAGAGGACAGGAGATGCCTCCCTGTTACCTTCATAATGAAGATAGATATTACTTCCTTTGACGGATTGATAGGGGGATTGAAGAGCCCCTTGACTAGATCTGGGAGGTGGAATGATTCTTTGAGTATATGGTGAATCCCTCCAGGAAACAAGTGAAACTGGTGGTTTATCGCCTCAAAGAAGGCACGTCAGCTGTTAGGACAACATGCAAATATCCCACTCGACACAACTAAAGAAACCCATCGATTCATGGCAACGATGCGTCAACTATTAAAGGAACCATTTTCCCACCTGACTATGAACAAGTTGAAGAGGGTTAGGCTTTGGTAATGACAATGAAGAACAACATAGAGTACAGGGGCTGTGGTTTTGCGGGGAAATTAGGGGAGGAAGAAAAGTTCTTATTTGTTATTAACAATGAGCAAGGGTGGATTGGTAGGTCGTCACCTAATGTGATGCATTCCATCGATACCACTCCGGTGCAATATCAATTGAGCAAGGATGGGCTAGGGCATTCTCCAAAAGCGACACACCACATTGCTACTCCAATGTGTGACAAATAGACAAGGGGCTACATGGTATAAGAAGATACGGTAATAAGAAGAAAATTAATATAGTTTGTCTACAAGAGATAAGGTGCGAAGGTGAGAAATCAAGAAAAATTGATACTAGTGGGTACACAGCTAAAAAGAGAGAGAAATGTGGTAGCGTCCGTAGGAATACTTGGGATAAATCATTAAGAAATAATGTTGTAGATGTAAAAAGAATATAGATAAGATAATATTAATTTAGTATTACGGTATGTTATTAGTACATATGCACCCTAGTATGATTACATGAAAATATGAAAAAAGAATTTTGGGAATATATGGATAGTTTGATTTAAGGAGTACCCAAATGTGACAAATTATATATCAGAGGTAACTAAAATGGTCACGTTGGAAGGATAACAATGGTTATGAAAGCGTAAGGAGATTATGGTTATGGAGTGAGAAATAAAGAGGGCGATAAAATCCTTGATTTTTGTACTTTCATATGATCTTATAGTAGCAAATACTTGTTTTACGGAGAGATGAATATTTAATTACTTTTAAGAACATACCCAATATTAGCCAATCAAATTACTTTCTTACTAGGAAGAGGATAAACGAGCATATAAAGATTGTAAAGTTATAGCAGGAGGGAGCTTAACCACTCAACATAGGTTGATGGTTTTAAATGTTAGCAATAGAAAATAGAAAAAAAAATGTTAGGGTAGAAAGGAGACTTGAAAGGAGAGAACTTAATAACTTGTAAGGATAAGATGATAAAGTAAAGAAGATAGAACATAAAAGAAGAAACTAATGTTATGTGGTACAATATGAGAACTGTATCAATAAAGTAGCAAGCGAGATTCTAGGAGTGTCAAAAGGCAGTGATTGGTCTTCGAAAGAAAGTTAATGGTGGAATGAAGAAGTTCAAAAGGTAATAAAAGCAAAAATAATATCTTATAAAGATTAACAAAAGTATAAAATTGATAAAAATTTCAGGTATTTAGTAAATCTAAATCTAAGGCCTATGATTCTTTATATAGGAGGTTAGAAACTAGGGAGAAAAATATATTTATAGGCGTGCTAAGAGTAAGGGAAAGGAGGATCATAGACTTAGGTAATTAAGTGTATCAAGAGCAAAGATAAAAAAGATGTTGGCAAGAGAACATTATATTAAGGAGAGGTGGAGGAGTTATTTTCACAAGTTATTTAAGAGCAACCTAGAAAATTTTAGTCTAGATTTAGAGTTAGCTCAGAATAAGTCATATTACAATTGTCGTAAAACTAGAATTCCTAAAGTTAGGATGCATAAAATAAAAAATGGAAAAATCCTAAGGATTAAGATGTCGGATGAATGAAGAAGCAATGTTCTTATTGAGGTTTGAAAATATATAGGGAAGGAATAATTGATGTGGCTTACTGATTATTCCATATAAATAACTTAATCAGTGATTATAATTTCAGGATGATGTGTCTGTTGCCGACTGCAACCTAGTTTTGTTTTGCAACGGAATCACCTGCTTTTCTTCCTCTTCTTTTCGGACTTAGTGACTCCCTGATGATTTTTCCTTTCATGAGGCTCTGTGTGCACATCTATCATAACATTGCTCTCTTCAGTATCTACTCTATCCACAGGTTCAGAGGATAACCCAATCCGGAAGTCCTCTGATGGTTCGCTGCTCGTATTCCGATTTTTGGGCATCTGATGCCTCTGGAAGATCTTTAAGGAGCTCAGCATTTGACTCTAATCCCGCAATGAGGTCTCCATAGTGTTTGTCACAGATACACGAGGACTGTCACCTATAATCGAGGAATCAGTCTCCATATTAGGTGTTGCACTCGACTCTGATTCCACCAGAGGGCGGCTTTTTTCGATGTAGCCAGAGGGTTGGATATGGGTATTGTCTCCTGCCTTTATTTCCCCCTTCGTCACCTTAGGAGAGGATGCTTCCTTATCTTCTTCAATGGTTGGGAGAGCCTTGTTAACTTCCTATTGTGGCTCTGATTCTGTTACGTCGTTGAGTGCTTGGAAAGCATTAGCATTCAAAATCCGGATAGGAGCTTGTCCACTTGCCATTTTGCTGGTACTAGCCTTGTCTTTTCCTATTGTAGTCTCTTTCTTGGAAGATATTACCTTAAATTGCAGATTCTCCAAATCCAAATCTTCCAATGAGTTAGCAAATCGGATATGTGTCTTTCTTTGCTTAGTCTTGGTCTTTATATGGCACCTGAGATGGCCACTCATGGAACATTGGTTATTAGGACTGTCCCTCTCTTTAGGGAGTTTAAGGATTTGCTCGGTAGCATCTGCTGATATCTAACGTTGGAGTAAGTCCATATATGAATGTGACCTGGAATACTGAACAAAGATCTGAGATCCTTCCTGACGTGCCTGACTGAGGTAAGAACAGCTGGTTAATTGTAACCAGAAAACCATCACATAATGAGAAAGTAGAGTTTCCTACAGAGGCACATTTACTAAGAACATTCTTGGTTGTTTGCCGATTTGTGACCATTTCCACAACAAGGATTGAACCGTTGAAAAAAGTTGTTTATTCTTATGGATGCTTGGCATGGACCCTTGAGTAGATGAAAGGTATCCTGATTAATCTGAATATTTTTCATCTGCAATCCCACCCAAACCATGTAATCCTCCTCTAGCTGCATCACCATCTGATAATTCACCATCTCTGATGGTTTTCAAGTAGTCAGGCCCTCCCTTCAATCGTCTCACACTCCACTTGTCCTCAGTCAGGCCTTCCCCTCAATCCACTTGTACTTGGTCATGTTCAAGAGGTCCTGCGACTAAAGGCAGGATGTTAGACTCGCTAATGCCATTCAAGTGTGTTTAACATAAGCCTCCTCGGTTATATAGAAAAAAAATACTATAGGTATCTTCCTACAATGCAGAGTAGCTTGGCGCAAGCAAATTTTTCAATATTGACTCACTAAAATGCGTTGATGGGTGATACACCTCAGAAGCGAAGCGGGGATAACCAATTGTTGGGGCACATCAGAAATAAACCAAAGAAATCAAAGAACAACTCAGAAAAAATTCATAACCGCAAAGACAAAAATTTATGTGGTTCGGCCAAGATGTCTACATCTATGGACAACGGTGATTCAATTCCACAATGAAGAAGAAAATGAATTACAATAGCTCTCTTAACACTTCTCTCCTTGCTCTTAAGAAATCTCTACCACAAAGATAAAGAAGAAAAAAAATCTCTCAAACTTTTATGTTGAACTTATTCAACAACTTTTGCTCTCGTGTTGAACTTATTCAACAACTTTCATTGATCATAATTGAGATATCTCAAAGAGAACCTTTAAACCCCTTTATATAGCATGTCATGTATTCATATATGAAAATTCAATCTTATGTAGGCTTGCCATATATTGAAAATCTATATATAGAAATCCAATATATGAAAATTCAATCATATATATGGTCAAAGTAGAAAAATATGAAAATTTAATCATATATATGGTCAAAGTAAAAAATGGTCATGGGCCTATTTTTGTTTGACATTTTTTTTCACATCTCCACCTCAACAAGGTTTTGCCACAACGAGCCGACACACTTCTCCACCGCACAGCTTCACCAAATCAACCACTCGTCAATTCCGCCCCGAAGGACTCTCAAGTAGTATGAAGGATTTGGAGTATGTCCAAACAATATTGGAACTTAGCTCCACTTGACTTTGGAGAGGCTTCCTTCTTGTACACCCTCTTACGGTCTATAGCTCGCTGGCCCTTGGACAATGGAACCAAATCCCATGTACAATTATTGTGGAGAGACTCAATCGCTTGCTGCATAGCTACCATCCAGCTCTCGATGCTAGTATCTTTGACAACCTGTCTAAAGGTGATAAGCTCGTCATCCTCTATTGATAGTGCATATGCCACCATATTCAACTGTCCATAGTGTTTGACTGGTTCATTAAATCCATACATATGTACTGGCTTGACCGATCTCCTTGACCTAGTGGTAGCCAAAGAATCTTGTTGTTGGTGTTGCTCTTACTCTGGTTGTTGTTCTTGTGGGACTTGATAAACATCTTCAAAATCCTCCACCTCATCTGATGCATCCTCAGACGACTCAATCTCAATAGTTTGAGATTTGCTACATTCACCACCATCCTGATTGGACTCACTCTTCTTGTTTGAAGCCAACACTGAAAACTCGTCGAAGGAGACATCCCTGTTGATCAAGAATTTATCTTTCAGAGAGTACAGAAGGTATCCCTTCACTCCTTATGCATATCCTATGAAAATGGCTTTCTTGGCTCTCGGATCCAACTTATCCTCATTGACATGATAGTAGGCTTTGCATCCAAACACGCGTAAAGTGTTGTAATATGTTGGTTTGTTGGACATCTTCTTATATGAAGTATTACAATCTATAGCTAGAGTTGGTGATTTATTAACTAAGTATCGTGCCATGTGTATAGCATCCGCCCACTATTCCTTGCCTAAATCGGCATTGAGAGCATACATTTTGCTTTCTCAAGAAAGGTTTAGTTCATCCTTTCTGCTAATCTATTCTGCTGCGGCGTGTTCCTGACAGTCCAATATCGCACGATGCCTTCTTGAGAACATAAATCTTTGAAAGGTCTATAGGTATATTCAGTACCATTGTCAGATCTCAATGTCTTTACCTTTTTGTCTGTTCTGTTCTCTACCATTGCTTTCTACTGCTTGAACTTTTTGAATACTTAATCTGTTTTTTTTTGATGAAATACAGCCGAACATAATGTGTATAATCATCATTAAAAGTAACATACTTACTCGCACCCTTCTTTGAATGAATTCTGCTAGGTTTTCATACATATGTCTGCACATGGTCGAGAATACCTCATGTTTTCTGCTTGCTTGTACTGAAGGTCACCTTGTACTGCTTCTCAGAAATACAATAATTGCATAAATCTATACTTGGCTTCTTCAAGTTCTTTAGTAACCCGTGCTTGCTTAGTAAGGACATGCCATTCTCACTCATATGCCCAAGCCGTATATGTCAAAGACGCGTGCTATTAGATGAATCATATGTATTGGTTGTTAAAGTCCCAGTACTTCCCAATTATGTTGTACTGGGCGCTAGGCGAGACGAGACGAGGTGACAGGCCACCCGCCTCGCCTTGGTGCCCGCCCAGAATTTCTGTATGTTCTTGATATTCTGCGATTTTGTATACAACTATAGATATACTATATGTAATGTAAGAAGCAACAAATAATCAATATTCAACATCTAGTAAACATTAAGCAATAAGCATACAAGAAACACTAATAGTAAGTTCTAATAAGCATTAAACAAGCATTCATGAAGCAACACAAGAAGTCTATAACTAATAAGTTCTAATAACCCGCCTAAATACCGCATTTTTTTCCATGGGCGACCTTAGGTGGTCGCGCCTAGGCGACCATCGCCACACCCAGGAAAACTTTCCCCAGGTCAAGGCGCCTCGTCTCTAACCCGCACGCCTAGGCCGTTTAGGCGCCTGTGACAACATAGCTTCCCAATAAGATATAATGGTTATCCAGTCGGTGACCTTTCATCACCACCAAAGAACCACGAACTACCCGTAAGACTCTACTCTCGGCAACGAATTTGTTACTATTCGAGTCAAACATACCAAGAGAAATAAGATTTTTCTTGAGGTCAGGAACATGTTTGACATCATCTAAAGTCCGTATAATTCCATCATGTATCTTCACCTTGATAGACCCAATTCCGACAGCTCGACATGCGTTGTTGTTGTCCATAAATACAGAACAACTATATGTTGCCTTGTAGGAAGAAAACCACTCCTTCTTGGGACACATATGGTAGGAGCATCCAGAATCGAGAATCTAACAGTCACTCGTGTTGTCATATGCCATCGAAAAATAGACCCCATCATTGTCGGCTTCTGAAGCGGCAGTTTACTTCATCACCTTCTCTCTCTGTCTTATTCTATTTTTTTCTTGTTCTTCTTCTTTGGAAAAGGAAACTTATTTTCTTAATGTCATTTCTCTTTGCAGTTGAAGCACTTTATCTTCTCAAATAGGTGTCTTAGACTTGGATCTTGACCTACTACTGAAAGATGCTCTATCGTTTGTCCTTCTTCTTCCCGTCAAACCTTGGATTTGGTCTCCACCGTTTCCGCTATTATAAGCCAACCTTCGTACTTTATTAGACAATAAGACATTCATAGTTTCTTCTATGAAAATTGAGTTATTTCCGTATGGGAATATTTGAATAAGATTCTCACAAGAATCGGACAAAGAAAACAATAAGATTAGTGCCAAACGACCATTATCTTCATGTATATCAACATTCTTTTGCTACTGGTGCAAAAAGAAATCAGTCTTAGTCAAAACCGTACGTCGTGCAAACATAAATCAGTAAAGACCCACTTGCATCTGACTTCCCTCTTCCCCTCTGGCAGTTTTATCAGTTCCCAAGTGTAGTTCTTCTCAAAAGCCCATAACTCCTCGTGCATCGTCGTTTTCCACTTTTGATCGTTCTTGGCAACCTGCCAATTGTTAGGTACAGTAATACTATCCAAAGACGCAATGAATGCTCCATGAGAAGAAGAGATGTTATCATATGAAACAAACTGAGCAAGGTCCCAACCATATCTATCAGGAGGATTTTCCGTATTGCTGCGAGTGGTCATCCATACTGATAATGGTGTGGGATGGGTAGGAAGAATGATATCACTTGAAGGAAAAACTGGTGGTGGTGGTGTAGGTGTCTCAGGAGTCAAGACGGACGCAGGCAAGTGACTTGACACTGACACTATAGGCACTATGGGTACTGGTCCTGTAGTTTTCTTCCCTATCCTGCTGTAGGTAAGTAACTCCCCCTGAGCCGTGGGCCTAACACCTCTCATCTCCTTTCCCTGGTCCTCTTCACTCTCCTTCTCAACCGTTCCTCCATGTCACGCCCCAATCTTCCGCAAGCTCGATCATCCCCCCTGAACGTGAATCACCATGTTGCAGCGCTCCCGCAGGACGATCGTTCTCATCGGGACGTGATGTTGTATATGCCTGGAGTTGCGCTCGCACAAGACGATGTTGTCAAACATCAAAGTAATCATCGAAACGACCAAGTTGTAGTGAAAGTCAAGTATTGTGTACCAAGCACACATCATAGTATACGCAGTGAAGCTCTCGATATGGTCTAATTGAAAATGCTACAAAGGAGAATGCCACAAAGGCGATGCAATACTCTTTCTCTTTCTCTTGCCCACAAAGGTACTTACCGTTCATACATCATGTCCCGTATATCCAAGTAGCGCCACTGCACCTGCGTACCTGAAATAATGCCCACAAACGTGGGTCAGTACACAGCCGTACTGGTGAGCGGGGTAACCCACTAGTTTAAACCGACACTAATTAGAATAGTGAATGCAAACAGTTATATGATGATCTTTCTACTTGAATCCTAGATTCATTTCATGGCAAAGGTATGACATGTTAAGGAAAACTGTAAAGTAGGTTAAACATGCAAGCATTCAACTCAAGCAAAATATACAAGCAGATATATCCAACTCAAAGGGAAACTAGCATGCAAAACCGTCCTACTCAAACTCAAGCAACGCGGAAACCTATCGAACCACAATCTAAGCCTTATAATCCAATCTTCGATATGCACACTCTTGCCAAGGCATGGTGGCCGCCGCCTACACGAAAAGCATAAAGCAAACCCAAGCAAAGCAAACCAACTCTTATCTATATGAAGTCACTAGCCAAGCCATAAAGGACTGATCAACTGTAGTTCTACCCGATCCAGACTGGGTAGCTAGCCTGCCTGGTCGTATCGAACTGCCAGCACCGCGCCTAAGGCATGTTACCATTGTCTCCTCCATGGCCGAACGGTCCCGCTACCCCGGAGCCTATCCCGTTCGACGAAACCAAACCCTGTGCGCAACAGGTTGTCCGTGACTGATGCAGACACCAAGTAGTTATGACGAGAGAATCGAGCATTCTCGTCCCACCAAACGATACTCGCCTAAATCCAATCAACTATCCATAACCATTCCCCAACTTATATCCCAAGGCACCATCTCAAGTGATCCCCATAGGCACTATGCCGCTTCGACACAATGCTCTAATTGGTGCAACACCTCTCGCTCAGAAAACTCCGTAGCACAATGCCCCAACAGTGGCACAATATCCTCACCGATGAAGTTGTCCGGTTTTGAACCACAACTGCACGCTTTGCATGACAAAGCGCCCAACTAATACTCGTGCACGGGTGCACGCTCGCTCGCCCGCCCGAATTGCCTCGATGTTCCAACCAAGATGATCCACTCAAGCTCCAACTGCCTACTCAAGCTCCAGCTGTCCAACGCAAAACTAACTCAAGCCACAAATCATATACAACCAAACGACATACACTCTATGCACGCGACAGTGTAGTGATTTTCAAGTTCCAGTCCAAGTGTTCAAGCCATTACGTGTGTTCCATATTATTAGGCATGAAGGAGTAGAGGAGAAGGGACAAAGCCCACTCACAAAGTCTGATTCCGTTAAGCACCCTGCCTTGCCGATACGGCCGATCCTTTGAACCCGTGGTCCGATGCAAAGCACGATCTACTCAATTGGTATGACCGTACGAGCAAGCCGTGCTCTCCAAATCATCCGACCGATCGGACTAAGGAATACGACATTATCGCTCCAATCCTGCTATTCCAGTATTGCTCTGAACGAACATCTGATTCCATCGAACTCTGCTAGCGATCTGCACATGAAACCAACTCAATCAATACTTGTTCCCAAATCCAACAAATTAAAATATAAGCAGCTATTGCCTCATTCAATCTGACTCAGCGTAATGCACCGTACGGTTGCGGGACATTACATAATATACCACTTAAAATCAGGTTCGTCCTCGAACCATACTATTATCCATTCCTTGTCGCATGCTGCTTGTCCAATTCTTTACTCTGCTCCATGCAACTCACATTCTCTTGATCCAGACTTAGCATCTCGCTCGTGCTGAATGCTCACACAAATTCCATATTCTCACATCCTTCTTGCAGCTCAATACGAATTCCTCATATCGCTTAGTTTTGGATTATACATATATTTAAGGCGTCCCTGAAATACATGCATTTCAGCCGAGCTTAGCGATAACAAATTTGAACAAGTTACAAGGCTATCTTTATGTTCGAGGCATTCATTCGCTTCACTCCCAATTGAACCAATTTCGACGTTCATCTCAACACATTTGCACAAACGCTATTCTCAAATACGATAATTTTTCACTGACGATCTTCCCACCTGACTCGAATCAGTTCGTGTTCCAACTCAACCCATCCAATTATTTTTGAATCTGCACTAACACCGTCCAAACTCAACCAACAAAACTCTAGTATGGCTCCAATCACACAATGTTCTGCATGCACCGTCTCCAAATATCTTCTATTGCTCTGAACGATCATCATAACTGATACTAACCTAGCTAGGCGACTTATCCAAATATCAAACTATGCTCTTAGATCAGCTCAGCCCAACACCTCTTCCTCAATCTCAATACCTCACTGGGTGAACATCTTATTGAGGTTCATGTGATCCACGATGATTTCGCCACCACGCCATAGGGATAGTGTCGCCACGATTTCAACGTGGACACACTCGCCACAATTCCTAGGTCGCGCATGAAATAGTTTTTTCCGCTGCTTCTATTGCCTCAAAGCACAGGATACCATCTTCACCTTCTGTACGAGCACGCATCCCAGACTAAGTTCCGATGCATCTTGTAGATCTGAGGCACATCTGTCCCTTCCAGTATTGCAATGATTTGATCTGAACGAGCCGCTATTTTAACTTCACAAGCTAGTTTCACAGTCGTCAATTCATATGAATGCTATTCCCTTCCGGGGCACGATGAGTCAGAGGCGATGCCATCTTCAAAAATCTGCGACTCCGAATCTCATCAGTTGACTTAGGCCTTTTCTACCATCGCTCCGATCTTCCGCCTGTATCTTCAGCTGAAGGCTATCCCAAGGATCTCTCAAATCCAATACTTAGTCACTTAGGCCAATCTCCAACACAACTACTCATATCCACCCTCGACGCATTCCCAAATGCGCCTCCGCAAGGGTCGATCTATGGGTCTATAATATTCATCTCTGATTTGACGGTCAAGTCGTTAGGGTCAGCTGTCCCGAAGCTACGCTCGATAATTGTAAGTCATCACGATGGACAGTTATTATGAACCATGCTATATCTCCTCTGCAAATCTGAGCCATAATCCAACCATGCCATCTGAACGAACTTCTGACTCCAACAACTTCATGCACTACCTCTGACGAATCTGTCAACCAAACGCCGCTTGACCACCTAGAGTCTTACTATCTATCCAAGCCACAAATCGAGAACTACGCTCGTTGAAACCGTCTTCCATCACTTCGTCATTCTGCCCTGAATCCATGCCATGTTCGACTTCTCGCACTACCACTTTCAATAATTCCCGAAACTAAAAACTTGCTCAAATTCTTATCCGTATGCCATGTTTCACAGTGCATATCAACTTGCTCGAGCAGCACAGTGATTTGCTCCAAAGTTGCTCTCTAGTTTAGCTATCTTCAAAATCCATTCGCCACAATCCTTGCTCTCATTTCATTCCTTAACCCGTCTTGATTTTCTCTATGTTTCGATTAGTCCATACACTCTCAATGACTCGTGCACGGTTCCAACATAAATCTCAAATCCATATTGCCTTTACTTGTTGCCTCAATCTGTCTCAGTACTGCAAGTGTTAACTTCTAACCTGACTTAACATCAACTAGACTTGTCTCATGTCCGTTTATGTCTTCCAGAGAATCCGTCTACGATCGTTGCACCATTTTGCCAAATTTTACTTCCGCTAAACCATGCTTCTCGAGCGCCAATATCCAAAATCAGTGAAATCGTAAAGGGACATACCGAGCGACATTATCTAGGGACGTGCAGTGTAAACAAGTGAACTGTGCACTACGAAGAGTATAATGTTCTACTCGAGGCATAGCGGAGTCTAGATGCATAAGGCAAAGGGAGCATGCGAGGGTCCAATTATAAGCAAAGTTTCCATTTCCATGTTCTAACACAAGCAATACAAGATGGGATTACTCCCTTAGCTAGGTGCATTGTATTTTTTATTACTATGCAGGGGGTGATTTACCTAGCGACTAGCATGTATCGTCCATATTTTAAGTGTGCTTGCTAAGTAAAGACAAGTTCATCGTAGCCACCCACCTTAGCGATGATTCGCCTCGGTCGAGCGATACTCCGTGCAAGCCTCTGAAAGCCTATGCCGGAACTCCTGAAGGGCCAAGTCTGGGAATCCTTTTGCCTCAAACGAGTATTCTCGCTGAGCAAAGCGGGTCGGGTCATTTCACTTTTGCCGTTTGAATCGGCTGTCCGCTTGATCGGAATACTGCAGCCAGCCCCTAAAGAAACTTCATCGTCCTCTCCTGCAGACATATATGTCTCTCCTTACACTTCAGCTCCTCGCAGCTCGTCCGATCTGAGAAGTGATAATAATTCAACCACAAACGCTCCAACTCATAGCATACTCCTGTACCGTCTTCTCTCTCTGTACGGTGTCGTCGATCTCCCCCTTGATCTGAAAAACCCTCAAGTTATTCCCCACACCATCGTAGGTTCTCCTCAACTTTTTCCACTTTTCTTTCACCATCTCAAGGTCATCCACTGTGGCGGCGATCGACTGGACTAAAGAATTGAGGAGCCAAACGTATACCACCATATGAGTGGACTTTCACTCGTTGCGTCTTGCCGAGCCCTCATCCGGCTCTGTCTTCTCTCCTGATAAGAAACCCTCCAGGTTTTTCCCTGCGATGGTTCTCCTCACCCATCGTGACCAACTCAGGTAGGTGACCAACTCGTTGCGTCTTGCCGAGCCCTCATCCGCCGATCATGTCTTTCCCCCATCAGATCTAGGCCTTCGATGTCAACGTCTGGAACGACCCGCGGAAGACGCTAGGAACCGCGGCCGAAGGCTCCGCAGGAGTCGCGGCTTCGCGGTTGTATTGGCGGGCAAGCGGTGACAGTAGGGACGGACGGTGTGGCAGCGGTGATGGTGGTGGTGGATAGGGTTTGAGAGGTGGTGGTTAGGGCTTTGACTCTTATATCATGTAGAATATTTTGGAGTAATTGTTATATTTTTTATTGTTTGGGTATTTAGATTTCCTACCCTTAATCTTACATTAATACCCCATTAAAACCTCCTGTAGAATATTCTAATATTCCAATAAATATGCCAAGAATATTTTAATATACCAAGAATATTCTAATATATCAATAATAGAAAAATAGGTTTGAATATGTTGTTTTACTTTTAAGGTTAAAACTGGCTAGTAGGTTTTGGATAGAGGAGCGGGCATGGAATTTAAAGGTAAACGGGTTTAAACAAAAGGGTTTGGAAAGGGTTAAGTTAGACGGGTTATGAATTATGGGTTGCAATGAAAACGGGTTCTATTGGGATTAAACGGGTAATGGGTCAGGGTTGTACGATGGAGGAAAACTGTTTTGATTTTGGGCTGAAATAGGACAGGCCAGCCAAATCCAAGAACGTTGGGTGGGTGAATATATTTGTATATGGGATTCGATAAAATTACATATACATGATCCAATTAATAATTTGGCTTTATATATATATATATATATTGTAGTTGGGATTGATTGGTTCTTCTTTCAAGTTGGTCACATCAGTAAGTGTTTATATATATATATATATATATATATATATATATATATATATATATAAAAGATGCTCTAACAACTGATCACATACAGCTTGGATGAATGGTTTGGAGGTTTGTTCACTTGAAGTAGATGCCAAGCGAGCTTGCTTGATCCTCTCAGTTGGAGTTTCTACCAGGTATATTTACGCTACATACAAGAAAAATGCAGCAACAACACGCGAGGCAGAGGCATGGGAAGAAGCCAAGAAGGCAAGTGGAGGTTTGCATTTTCTGGCTATCCAAGAGAGTTTAGATTCGGATGATTGTGTTGGATTTTGGCTTTTATTGGACTTGCCCCCACCACCTGTGTAATTTAAGGTAATTAATCATCCAAGAGACTTTAGATCACGTCCTTTTTTTTTAGCCCTGAAACAATGAATGTATTATTTTTTGAGTTGAAATTGATGGTGTGATAGATCCTACTACTAAAATTCCAATATGTGCTCTACTTTCAGACTCTGTCAATAGTGCTAGCTGGAGATGATAATACATGTTTATTGCAGATACAAGCCAACAATATTAGTTACCCTGCTGAAATGAACCTTATGTACGTTGCAGCAGCTCACTTGGATATGAGATATTTTGGCCGAGCTTACTAGAAATTTGGAGTATCATCCAATGAAAGATCAAGCAAGTGGCAATTACTTATGTGCCATTATTCCTACTTATAAATTCACGTGCGTTACACGTAAAATAAATATATTTATAATATTTCATAGTTCGAATATTTAAATATATTTTAATTAAAATTTATTTAACAATTTAAATATTTTTGATATTTTTCTTTAAATTAAATTTTAAATTTAGTTTTTTAAATAGTTTTTAATTTAGTTTATATATATATATATATATATATATATATATATATATATATATTTGTGCCTAAGAAAAAGAAGAGGAAGTTTGTTGTTTTTTGGTATATTCTTTATTATTAGACGACTTTCTTTTAAACCGTTTTCAAGTCTTATTGTAACACGAGATGAATTAAAAGATATTTATTGTTTTAATATTTTGTTGTCCAACTTGATACCTTCCTGTTGAAGAAGAACCTTCTATTTATAAATCGTTGAGATCATAACAAATCTCTGAAAACAATTCTCTGTTTCTCATCTGTATGTCTTGCAATAATGCTATATATGTGCATAGAGGCGTTTATCATGAGTCCGCTGGTAAATAGCAATTCCGTTGAAAGAAGTTATGATAGGCTCCGGTATAATATTTTCCACTTCTAATTTATGGATAAATTCCATCCCTCACCGAATAGATAAATATTAATTATATCCTTCTCTTCCCTCAAAACTCTTTTCTTAGATTATGTAAGGCGGGACACACCTGCTAATTAACTCTTGGAAAATGCTTTTTGGCATGAGCCTGTGAATAGCACGGTACACGTGTGTGGCCAAGGAGAGTGGAGCCACCAACACCCTCCCTCCCCCCCCCCCCACCCCCCACCTATTTTAGGGTTCCATATTTAGGAATTCCTATGACCTATGCTAGGGTTTCTTATCCTATTTATATGGGTGAGGGTGGAGGCACAAAGAGATAGCACAAATGGATGAGATTCAGGATGCTCGTCCACATAAAATATAAGAAAAAATTTCGTCCTTTGTGGGCTTACAATCCAAGACAGAAGAAAGATAAGAACTGATCGAAGAGCACATTCGTTCAGAAAAATTACTACGGAGTTTGGTGAGTGATTTCAATTGTAACATCTTTCTTTTCTTCTTGATGTGGTAAGGGGGTTGGACCTATTAGGACAAATGGTTTAACATTGGTTTAGTCAATCTTGTAATTTCACCTGAGTTGTATAGATTAAAATTTGTTCAGGTGACGTAGTTACTGCCATATACATTATCTTTATCGGTGCTTGATGTTCGTTAGACATGGGTTGGTTATCTTAGGTGGGTTGGCCTAAGTTTTTGTTGCGGTCAGTCTCAGACACGGTATCGGAGCCCTTGCAGGGCATGTCCGATCCCATCATCTTGTATCAAAGCTCTTGGTTCTGGTCTGATAGTCTGATACCAACATCTGGTATCAAAGGTCTTAGATTCTCGAGAGGGAATGTGCAACCATGTCTACGGAGTAGATGAACACACATATGATTACCGCCACAGGAGGAACTTGACGATTTGGAAGCCAATGATGGAGGATCTACTCTGGTGTAAGGACTTGCATGGTCCGTTGGAGGGCGACAACGTCAAGCCATCGGACAAAGCTGCTGAAGACTAGAAACGACTGGATCGGAAGGCCGTTGGATTCATCCGCCAATGGCTGGACGATTCGGTATTTCACTACGTATCCATGGAGAGTTCTGCAAATGTGTCACGTCCCATTCCCAATATGGTGAGTCGAATACGTAACCAACATTCTCAGGCTACGTGCTTTACGAATAAACCGATATCCATAATCACGATTGTTGCTTGTAAGTTCTAGGATAAAGTAAAGGGTAATACTAAATCATCAACAAAGTAAGAACTAAGTATACTCACAATATCAAGCTTTTACATTTACAACTCACAAGTCTGAGTTATGTCTTCAAAATATAGTATACAAGCTACTCACTAATTATACAACCGCATGTCTATCTCCAATAAAGATTAATATACATATAATTGTACAGGAACACAAAATAAAGTCATGTGTTTATCTTTCGTATCCCTTACTCTTCTGATTCGTCTACATTATATAAGGGAAGAATCTAGTCTTAGTCCCGACCTTCATCTAGTGAACAAAAACTAGGTCACCAAAGACATGTAAGTTCTCGATTCAAAGAAGATGAAATAAAAAATAATAATATGATACTGAGGACCAAGTACAACGGAAATCTAAACCGAATAAACTCTAAGTACACGATATAATGTTGCTTTAAAATAATTTCTAAAGTGGTCTTAATCTAGTGCAATAATTGTATCAGAAACCATTTCTTAAGTCCTGAAGTCACTAACACAGTCACAAGACAATTTTTTCTATATGATGATCAAAGTTTAGAGAACATGTTTGGATCTCACATTCGTAGTGTCACGTGTCACGCCCCAATCTCCCGCAAGCTCAATCTTCCCCGCTGAACGTGAATCATCATGTTGCAGCGCTTCCGCAGGACAATCGTTCTCATCGGGACGTGATGCCGTAGGAGCCTGGAGTTTTGCTCGCAAAAGGCGATGTTGTCAAACACCAAATTTATCATCGAAACGACCAAGTTGTAGCAAAAGTCAAGTATTGTGTACCAAGCACACATCAGAGTAAACACAACGAAGCTCTCGATAGGGTCCAAATGAAATGTCCCAAAGGATAATGCCACAAAGGCGATGTAATACTCTTGCTCTTTCTCTAGCCCACAAAGGTACTTACCGTTCATACATTATGTCCCGTATGTACAAGCAATGCCAGTACACCTACGTACCTAAAATACTGCCCACAAACGTGGGTCAGTACACAGCCGTACTGGTGAGCGGGGTTGTGGTGCCCCGTTCCCCCTATTCGGGGAGCACGGCTAAGAAATATAAGACGGTATCGTTCGATCGGGATAGATTGAATCAAGAACTCATCCTCGTTATGGATTTGTCTCTTCGGAATCGATTCCCATATTCAGTGGACCGTGCCCCCGGGATCGACTTAGCGACAGAGTCAGGAGGGACCTCTCCGCTGCATCTTTTGTTACCTAGTTTTCGCTGTCGCTTGTTGCTTTCGTACTTTGAGTTGGTTTTCGGATTTGCTTGAGATTTCTTGAACGGTTTCGGTGATTTCATTATTTTCGTTCTTCGAACTGCACTTCAATTCCGATAATAGAAAGAGAGGAAGAAGTATTGATCAGCTGTTCGTGGCAATGCAGGTGATCAAGCAGTAGGCGCCGCTCGAACGGACTCCTAGGCACTTCCTTCCTCTTTCCTTCCAACTACTAAGTGAGTGGCTACCATCCCGATTAGCTAGCCCTGCTTGCTAGTCTTCACATCATAATCTTGTGTTCGTGCTTGCCCCGATCAAACGATACCAATAACTAAAAGACTACAAGATAATAAAGGAATAGACTTGGGTAAACTTATGCTTGTCAAATGAAACTTGTGAACAGTTACTTACTTACATGCTTCCTCGTTTGGAATGTTCATCATATGCATAAATATAAGTTAGAATGTATATTTCTTCTTAAAACTGTGCTATGTATAGAACTCTTCTTCAATGCAATAACTCAACAGGAAGACTATGCTAAAGTAGATCTTGACCTGTTATTGCCCTGTGCCTGATATAGCTCTATATTGCCTCAAATGCTAACTTAGTGTACTGCGTTGATCACGGACAACTTGTGCACAAGGTCTTAGTTCCTGCGGACGGTCGCTGGGGCACTGGCACCGATCCGATCCGGACGGAACTCTCGATAGTCGCCTGCTTCGGATGGAGTGGCTTGTGGCGCCTCCTGTCCTCTGCGCCGCACGCCATTCCATCCCGAGACTAGCCCGTCCATTATGGCAACGTGCCAGTGATCCCCTCGTATATTTAAATCTGTTGCAACTAACTTGTGTCTGCTTGGCAGGGAAGGCAGAGTAAGTATTGTACAGGTGGTTCAGACGGGCAGGTAAATGTCACCGAACGGTGGCGAGTTATTTCGATGCTTTCTATATATATTTCTTGCTTTAAAATGAACTAAGGCAAGATAGAAACCCACAAAAATATGCATACTTTATTAAAACAACGTGTTGATTGGTATAGTTGGGTTAGCTTGCCTTCACCAGTACGTTTCGATGTACTGACTCTCGTTGAAACAGGTTCCCCGCGCTAGGAGAACCGAGCGAGGAGCAGGAGACAAACTCCCGATCCAGTCCAGCTGTAGGCACGCCTCGACCGTGCCACTTTTGAAGTATTTTGTAGAAGAAGAAGCATTTTGAAGTTAGAAGCTAGCCACCAAGCAACCATGCAACTTCGTGGCAAAGCAGTCGTTTCGTCACAAGGTCTTATGTTTTGAGTTTAGTAAGGGATGTAATGTACAGGATTGCTATCTTATTTTGTGTCAACACTTTTGTAAGCCCATAGAGGCAATCCTTATGACTCAGTTCAGGGAGTTTGTAATAGATGTTCATATTATCAATAAAAGAGAACTTTTCCATGTTTCAATCTGTGTTCAATTTATCTGCGTACTCTGAATATGTGCTCGCTATACGAAACAAAAATACTTAGCCTTGTGCGGTGCGCAACCTAGGCCCGCACGGCGGTCACGCCCGGGGGACGACTATCGATTCCACGGAATCGGGGTGTGACATATTGGTATCAGAGCACAGCTTCAAAGTTCCTTTGACTCTTGAACTGAAAAAGTTCCTTTAACGATAAATCCCTGTGCGAACTCCTGAACTCGTTAAGGCCGAAATGAGATACGTTCATACAATAAGTCCATAATACATTATGATCCTGATGTAATTTACTTTCTTTACAAGGAACGGCGCAAGCGCAACCGTCAGCGCTAGCCCCAGGCGAGACAAGGACTCAGGAGAGCAGTTCCGGAACTTCAGGAAGCTCTCGGAGCCGACGGGGCATGTCTCGATCAGATTCGCTCCAACAGGTGATGCATATGTTAACGGAGCAACGACAGAGGGATGATGCACGCCAAGCTAAGTTCGAGAGCAATCTTGAGGCCCGGCTCTCAGTCCAACAAAAGCAGGTGGATACCCTGCAACAGCTTGTTCAGACCCTGGCCTCCAACCATTCTGCCGTGACAACAGCGACGCTAGAGGAGCAGCCAACACTTGAAGTCGAGACACCGCTAGTGCCAAGGACGAGGGAAGTGACTGCCTTCACCTTTGGTAACTTCAAGAAGGTCTGCAACACGCCGTTCAATGGGACTGAGGACCCGATCGTGGCCCTGGATTGGCTCGCCGAGCTTGAAGATCATTTTTCCCTCCTAGAAGTGCCGGAAGACAAGCGCATCACCTGTGCCCAATTACTGCTCTGCCTCAATGCGCACGACTGGTGGGACGTGCATCGACAATCACTTCAACTTGACCATGGAGAGGAGGCGATCGCGTGGACGACTTTTCGTGCCGCGTTCGAGGAGGAGTTTATTCCCCCGCCAGTACACCGTCAGCGAGAGAACGAGTTCGTCCAGCTACGGCAGGGCAACATGACAGTAAAGCAATACTCGGCGGAATTCAACAAGCTGGCAAAATTTGCTAGCGCCTATCTACCCGATGCAGCGAGTCGTGCCAGACGATTTGAAGAAGGGCTATGTCCTGGCATCCACGGGCATGTAGTCATTCCGCAGTACCAGACTATGCGGGAAGTATTAAACCACGCCCTTTCACTCGAACCGTAGTATCCTCACGTTGCTGCCGGCGCTGTGCAAACTTCCAATCACAAACGCCAAGGCAACGATAGAGGAAACAACGCTGCAAAGCGTCAAAATAACGGCGGTCGTCAGCGAGAAAACCAGGGGCAGCGTTGCACCTACTGCAACAAGAGGGGGCATACCGAGAACGTCTGTCGCAAACGGCTCGGCACCTGCCTCAGATGCGGCGAACCAGGCCATCAGATAAGCAGCTGTCCGCTCCGTCCACCGCAACAACCAGATCAGACTCCGGCACCTCAGGCAAACCGAGCTGCGCCTCAGCCAGGGCGAAATCAAGCTCAAGGCCGAGTCTACACCATGACACGGGAAGAAGCTCTAGCTTCGGATACCGTCGTGTCAGGTACTTTGCTTTTCAATAACATACCTGCTCGCGTTCTATTTGATTCAGGTGCAACCCATAGCTTTATTTCTACAAACTTCGCCACGGAGAACAATGTAAAAACGACTCCGTTGCATATAGATTTAAGCGTTAGTACCCCGTCTGGTACAAAAATACCTGTCTGTTCAGCATGCCTAGGCGGTTATATCTGTATTGGGGAGAAGAAGCTGTCACTTGATGTTTTAGTTCTTGACGTGCGGGACTACGATATCATTTTGGGAATGGACTGGCTCGGCGCGTGCGCGGCAACTATAGAGTGTGCAGAGAAGTGAGTGGTTTTCTGTCTGCCCGGAGAAGCTGAGTTCTGTTACACTAGTAGTCCAGCGTCAGATGCGACCAGGGCCTGCATGGTGATTTTGGCAAAATCTGCTCGGCGAATGCTCTACACCGGCTGCGAGGGATTCTTAGCATCGGTTTGGGACACACGGCAGGACTACGCAAACGTCGAGTCTACTTCCGTTGAGACGGAGTTCCCCGATGTGTTTCCGAGCGAACTACCCGGCATGCCGCCCGACCGAGAGATTGAATTCACTATAGATACATTCCCAAACACGCAGCCGATTTCCAAACCTCCGTACAGAATGGCCCCTGCAGAACTAAAGGAATTGAAATGCCAGCTCCAAGAATTACTTGATCGTGGGTTCATCCGTCCGAGCGTGTCTCCTTGGGGCGCTCCTGTGCTCTTTGTGAAGAAGAAGGACGGAACGCTACGCCTCTGCATCGACTACAGAGAATTGAATAAAGTCACAATCAGAAACAAGTATCCTCTGCCACGGATAGATGACTTGTTCGATCAACTACAAGGGGCAACGGTGTTTTCTAAAATTGACCTTCGCTCGGGTTACCACCAGCTGAAGATTAAGCCCGAGGACACGCCGAAGACTGCTTTTCGAACCTGGTACGGCCATTACGAGTTCTCAGTGATGTCGTTTGGACTGATGAATGCCCCTGTTGCGTTCATGGATATGATGAACCGTGTATTTAGGCCCTTCATCGATAAATTCATGGTGGTGTTTATCGATGACATCTTAGTGTACTCGAAGACTAGGGATGAGAACGCAGGACACTTGCGGATGATGCTGCAAACCCTTTGAGACCACAAGTTGTATGCCAAATTAAGCAAATCAGAATTTTGGCTAGACAATATCTCCTTTTTAGGGAATATCATCTCTTCGGAAGGCATCTCAGTTGATCCGAAGAAGGTAGCAGCCATCACGCAGTGGAAACGACCGGAGTCAGCTAGCGACATCCGAAGTTTTCTTGGACTGGCGGGCTACTACCAAAGATTTATACAAAATTTTGCTAGAATAGCTTCGCCCTTAACTCAGCTCACACGGAAGGGTACAAAGTTTACTTGGACGAACGACTGTGAAGCTTCGTTTATGGAGTTAAAGCAGCGTCTCGTCTCCGCCCCAATTCTCACTCTGCCGAACAGACGGGATGATTTTAAAATATACAGTGATGCCTCAGGAAAGGGTCTCGGATGCGTCCTGATGCAGCGAGATAGGGTGATAGCCTATGCGTCTAGACAGCTAAAGCCTCACGAGACAAACTATCCGACGCATGACTTAGAACTGGCTGCAGTAGTGTTTGAGCTGAAGCTATGGCGCCACTACCTTTATGGCGTGCCGTGTGAAATCTATACGGACCATAAGAGCCTGAAATACTTGTACACTCAGAAAGATTTGAATCTTCGGCAGCGGCGATGGCTTGAACTCCTTAGCGACTTCGATCTCACGATCAGATACACGCCTGGAAGGGAAAACGTAGTAGCTGACGCATTGAGTCGAGTGTTTGTAGGGAGTTTGGTTATTGATGATAGGATGCGCCGAGATCTTGAATTACTGGGCATTACACTGAAAATAAGATATAAAAAGTGGGCGCAAGTAGCTCAACTGCGCCTCGAACCCGACTTGTTACATAAAGTGAAGGCCGCTCAGAAGGACGACCCGTTCCTGCAGAAGATTCATGCCCTTATCTCAGCAGGGAAGGCGTCCGACTTTGCGGTAAGCACGGATGGGATGCTTCGAGTGAAGGGAAGACTGTGCGTTCCGAACGACGAGGCCCTCAGACAAGAGATCCTCACGGAGGCCCATTATGCTAGTTATACTTCTCATCCGGGTAGCACAAAGATGTATCGGGATCTTCGTACAACGTTTTGGTGGCACGGCTTGAAACGAGATGTGGCGCAGTTCGTGTCGCATTGTATGGCTTGTCAGAGGGTAAAGGCCGAACACCAGAAACCAGGCGGAGAGCTACAGAGTCTTGCTATTCCGGAGTGGAAATAGGATCATATAACGATGGACTTTATTGTTGGCTTGCCGAGGATGCAACGGGGACATGATGCAGTCTGGGTTATCGTCGATCGACTCACCAAGTCAGCTCACTTCCTGCCTATCAAGTCTACTTGGAGTGCCGACCGCCTGGCTCAGATATACCTCAACGAAATCGTTCGGCTCCACGGCGTGCCCGTAACCATAGTCTCCGATCAAGATGGTCGATTCATATCACGTTTCTGGGGAAGCCTGCAGTCAGCAATGGGGACGAAGTTGAAATTCAGCTCCGCCTACCATCCACAGACTGATGGCCAAACAGAACGCGTCAACCAAATCCTCGAAGACATGCTGCGACTCTACGCCTTGGACTTGAAGACTAGTTGGGACCTTCATCTACCCTTAGCTGAATTTGCTTACAATAATAGTCATCAATCAAGCATTCAAATGACGCCGTATGAGGCGTTATACGGGCGAAAGTGTCGATCTCCGATCTGCTGGGACGAAGTCGACGAACGACAGATACTTGGCCCTGAGCTAGTGGAGCAGACTGTCCAGAAAGTTCGGTTGATTCGGGACCGATTAAAGATAGCCCAAAGTCGACAGAAAAGTTACGCGGATGTACATCGAAGGCCACTAGAGTTCCTAGTAGGCGACCGGGTATTCCTCAAGGTCTCGCCCATGCGAGGAGTCAGCAGGTTCGGAGCGAAGGGAAAGCTAAGTCCACGATTTGTCGGCCCGTTCGAAATACTAAAGCGAGTTGCCTCAGTTGCTTACCAGATTGCCCTACCACTATCCCTATCCGACGTACATGATATATTCCATATTTTTCAACTTAGGAAATATGTGTACGATCCAAGCCACGTGGTAGAACTGGAGCAACTGAACCTTCAGCCCGACTTGACGTATGTCGAACACCCTGTACAAATTTTGGATAGAAAAGAAAAGCTGCTTCGGACACGTTCGGTTCCTCTAGTGCGCGTGCTTTGGCGGAATCACTCTGTCGAAGAATCTACTTGGGAGCTTGAAACAGAGATGAGGGAAAGGTTCCCCTCATTATTTCCTAGTGGTAGGTTCTATTCTTTAAGTTTCGGGACGAAACTTCCAATTAGTTGGGTAGGATGTGGTGCCCCGTTCCTCCTATTCGGGGAGCGCGGCTAAGAAATACAAGACGGTATCGTTCGATCGGGATAGATTAAATCAAGAACTCATCCTCGTTATGGATTTGTCTCTTCGGAATCGATTCCCATATTCAGTGGACCGTGCCCCCGGGATCGACTTAGCGGCAGAGTCAGGAGGGACCTCTCCGCTGCATCTTTTGTTACCTAGTTTTCGCTGTCGCTTGTTGCTTTCGTACTTTGAGTTGGTTTTCGGATTTGCTTGAGATTTCTTGAACGGTTTCGGTGATTTTATTGTTTTCGTTCTTCGAACTGCACTTTAATTCCGATAATAGAAAGAGAGGAAGAAGTATTGATCAGCTGTTCGTGGCAATACAGGTGATCAAGCAGTAGGCGCCGCTCGAACGGACTCCTAGGCACTTCCTTCCTCTTTCCTTCCAACTACTAAGTGAGTGGCTACCATCCCGATTAGCTAGCCCTGCTTGCTAGTCTTCACATCATAATCTTGTGTTCGTGCTTGCCCCGATCAAACGATACCAATAACTAAAAGACTACAAGATAATAAAGGAATAGACTTGGGTAAACTTATGCTTGTCAAATGAAACTTGTGAACGGTTACTTACTTACATGCTTGCTCGTTTGGAATGTTCATCATATGCATAAATATAAGTTAGAATGTATATTTCTTCTTAAAACTGTGCTATGTATAGAACTCTTCTTCAATGCAATAACTCAACAGGAAGACTATGCTAAAGTAGATCTTGACCTGTTATTGCCCTGTGCCTGATATAGCTCTATATTGCCTCAAATGCTAACTTAGTGTACTGCGTTGATCACGGACAACTTGTGCACAAGGTCTTAGTTCCTGCGGATGGTCGCTGGGGCACTGGCACAGATCCGATCCGGACGGAACTCTCGATAGTCACCTGCTTCGGATGGAGTGGCCTGTGGCACCTCCTGTCCTCTGCGCCGTACGCCATTCCATCCCGAGACTATCCCGTCCATTATGGCAACGTGCCAGTGATCCCCTCGTATATTTAAACCTGTTGCAACTAACTTGTGTCTGCTTGGCAGGGAAGGCAGAGTAAGTATTGTACAGGTGGTTCAGACGGGCAGGTAAATGTCACCGAACGGTGGCGAGTTATTTCGATGCTTTCTATATATATTTCTTGCTTTAAAATGAACTAAGGCAAGATAGAAACCCACAAAAATATGCATGCTTCATTAAAACAACGTGTTGATTGGTATAGTTGGGTTAGCTTGCCTTCACCAGTACGTTTTGATGTACTGACCCTCGTTGAAACAGGTTCCCCGCGCTAGGAGAACCGAGCGAGGAGCAGGAGACAAACCCCCGATCCAGTCCAGCTGTAGGCACGCCTCGACCGTGCCACTTTTGAAGTATTTTGTAGAAGAAGAAGCATTTTGAAGTTAGAAGCTAGCCACCAAGCAACCATGCAACTTCGTGGCAAAGCAGTCGTTTCGTCACAAGGTCTTATGTTTTGAGTTTAGTAAGGGATGTAATGTACAGGATTGCTATCTCATTTTGTGTCAACACTTTTGTAAGCCCATAGAGGCAATCCTTATGACTCAGTTCAGGGAGTTTGTAATAGATGTTCATATTATCAATAAAAGAGAACTTTTCCATGTTTCAATCTGTGTTCAATTTATCTGCGTACTCTGAATATGTGCTCGCTATGCGAAACAAAAATACTTAGCCTTGTGCGGTGCGCAACCTAGGCCCGTACGGTGGTCATGCCTGGGGGACGACTATCGATTCCACGGAATCGGGGCGTGACAGGGGTAACCCACTCGTCTAAGCCGACATTAAGTAGAATTGTGAATACAAACAGTTATATGGTGATCTTTCAACTTGAATCTTAGATTCATTTTATGGCATAGGTATGACATGTTAAGGAAACTGTAAAGCAGGTTAAGCATGCAAGCATTCAATTCAAGCCAATAGACAAGCAATTATAGCCAACTCGAAAGAAACTAGCATGCAAACTGTCCTACTCAAATCCAAGCAACACGAGAACCTATCGAACCATCAACCAAGCCTCAATATCCTTCCTCAATCCAAGCCTTATAATCCAATCTTTGATATGCACACTCTTGCCGAGGCAAGGTGGCCGCCGCCTACGCGAAAGCACAAACCAAACCAAAATAAAGCAAACCAACTCTTATCTATATGAAGTTACTGGCCAAGCTATAAAGGACTAACAGTTCTACCCGATCCAGACTCGGTAGCTAGCCCTTCCTGGTCGTATCGAACTGCCGGCACCGCGCCCAAGGCATGTTACCATTATTTTCTCCATGGCCGAACGGTCCCGGTGCTCCGGAGCCTATCCCGTTCGAAGAAACCAAACCTTGTGCGCAACAGGTTATCCGTGACCGATGTAGACACCAAGTAGGTATGACGAGAGTATCGAACATTCTCGCCCCACCAAACGATCCTAGACTCATCCAACCAACTATCCAACCAACTATCCATAACCATTCTCCAACTATAGCCCAAGGCACAAATCTCAAGTTATCCCCACAGGCACTATGCCGCTTCTCGACACAATGTTCTAATTGGTGCAACACCTCTCGCTCAGAACAATCTCGTGGCACAATGCCCCAACAGTGGCACAACGCCCTCACCGATGCAGTTGTTTGGTTTTGAACCATAACTGCACGCTTTGCATGACAAAGCGACCAAGTGATACACGTGCATGGATGCACGCTCGCTCGCCCGAATTTTCGATGTTCCAACCAAGATGAATAATTCTAATTGTTTCTCTAACTGCTCCAAATATAATCCAATTCTAGCTCCAAACTATCCAACGCAAAAACTAATTCAAGCCATAAATCTATCCAAGCAAATGACGTACACTCTATGCACGCCACATTGTAGTAATTTCCAAGTTCCAGTCCAACTGTTCAAGCCTTTACGTGTGTTCCATACTACTAGGCATGAAGGAATAGAGGAGAAGGGACAGAGCCCACTCACTGAGTCTGATTCCGTTAAGCATCCTGTCCAGCCGATACGGCTGTTCCCTTGAACCCGTGGTCTGATGCAAAGCACGATCTACTCAACTGGTATGACCGTACGAGCATGTCGTGCTCTTCAAATCATCCGACTGATCGGACTAAGGAAGACGACATTATCGCTCCAATCCAGCTATCCCAGTACTGCTCTGAACGAACACCTATTTTCCATCGGACTCCGCTAGCGATCTGCACATGAAACCAACTCAATCAATACTTGTTCCCAAATCCAACAAATTAAAATGTAACCAGCTATTCTCTTATTCAGTCTGACTCAGCATAATGTACCGTGCGGTTACGGGGTGTTACATAATATACCACTTAGAATCAGATTCGTCCCCGAACCAAACCAGTATCCAATCCTTATCGCATTCTGCTTCTATAATTCATAACTCTGCTCCACGCAACTCACATTATCTTGATCCCGATTCAGTATCTCGTTTGCGCTGAACGTTCGCACAAATTTTATATTCCCACATCCTCCTTGCAGCTCAATACGAATTCTTCATATCGCTTAGTTTTGGATCATACACATATTTAAGGTATCCCTGAAATACATGCATTTCAGCCAAGCTGAGCGATAGCGAATTTGGACAAGTTACAAGGGTATCTTTATATCCGAGGCATTCATTCGCTTTACTCCTAATTGAACCAATCCTGACGTTCATTCCAACTTATTCGCACAAGCGTTATCCTCAAGTATGATGATTTTCCACCGACGATCTTTCCACCTGACTCAATTTAGTTCGTGTTCCAACTCAATCCATCCAACTATTTCTGAATCCACACTAGCACCATCTCCAAATATTATCTCATGCTCCAAATGATCATCACAACTGATACTACCCCAACTAGGCAACTTACCCAAATATTAAACCTTGCTCTGAGATCAGCTCAGCCCAATACCTTTTCCTCAATCTCAATACCTCACTGGGTGAACATCTATATTGATGTTCATGTGATCCATGAAGATTTTGTTGCCACGCCAAAGGGATAGTGTCACCACAATTTCAACGTGGACACACTCTCCACAATTCCTAGGTTGCGCATGGAATAGTTCTTCGTGCTGCTTCCACTGCCTCGAAGCACAGGATATCACCTTCGCCTTCTGTACGAGCACGCATCCCAAACTAAGTTTTGATGCATCTTGTAGATCTGAGGCACATCTGTCCCTTCCAGTATTACAATGATTTAATCTGAACAAGCCGTTGCTTTAACTTCACAAGCTAGTTTCATAGTCGTCAATTCATATGAATGCTATTTCCTTCCGGGGTACGACGAGTCAGAGGCGATGCCATCTTCAAAAATCTGTGACTCCGAATATCATAAGTTGACTAGGCTTATTTCCATCATCGTTTTGATCTTGCGGCTGCATCTTCAGCTGAAGGCTATCCCAAGGATCTCTCAAATCCAACATTCAGTCACTTAGGCCAATCTTCAACACACACTACTCACGTCCACCCTCGATGCATTCCCAAATGCGTCGCTGTAAGGGTCGTTCTATGGGTCTACAATATTCATCTCTGATTTGGCGGGTATGTCGCTAGGGTCAGCTGTCCCGAAGCTACGCTCGATAATTGTAAGTCATCATGATGGACAATTACTATGAACCATGCTATATCTTCTCTACCAATCTGAGCCATAATCCAACCATTCCACTAAACGAACTTCCGAATTTGAGTACTTCATGTACTACCTCTGACGAATCTGTCAACCAACGCCGCTTAACCACCTAGAGTCTTACTATCTACCCAAGCAACAAATCGAGAACTGCGCTCGTTAAAATCGTTTTTCATCAATCCGCCGTTCTGTCCTGAATCCATAATTTTTTTTTTCCGAACTGCCATGTTCGACTTCTCGCATTACCACTTGCAACGATTCCCGAAACCAAAGACTTGCTCCAAATTCTTATCCGTATGCCATATTTCACAGTGCACGTCCCTTGCTCGAGCAATACAATAATTTACTTCAACGTTGCCCTCTCGTTTAGCTATCTTCAAAATTCCATCCGCTACAATCTTTGCTCTCGTTCCATTCCTTAGCTCGTCTTGATTTTCTTTATGTTTTGATCAGTCCACACACTCTCAATGACTCGTGCATCAGTTCCAACATAAATCTCAAATCCATATTGCCTTTACTTGTTGCCTCAATCTGTCTCAGTACTGCAAGTGTTAACTTCTAATCTGACTTAACATCAACTAGACTTGCCTCATGCCCGTTTATGTCTTCCAGAGAATCCATCTACCAGCGTTGCACCATTTTGGCAAATTTTACTTCTGCTAAACCTGAGTCAAACTTCTCGAGTGCCAATATTCAAAATTCTTCAAGTCCATCCGAATCCATCGCATTGCCCCTCCAAACCAAATCGTGTTTTATTACTCAACAAACAGCTCCAATGTGTTTTTAAAATTCGTAGTTCGTTCTCACCATCCTTCGATTCACCCATCGCTTCGCTCAAGCATATCCCAATTGTTTGTTCCTCATGCTCAACTCTCTCATTGCATCAATGAATGCTCCACCTGAACTTCCAAATAGTGCAAGCGAACTCTGATATTCAGCTTTCCATCTGAACGATCTCAACTGTTTCCAATACTTTGTTCGCCTTAATCCTTCAAATTCTAAACACTCACTCCCATTGCTTGTTCCGATCTCGTCCATCTCTCAAGTCCAACGATACTTCCATTTGCACAAGTCCGTTCTCGATTGCTCAACTCAACATTCGCTTGCTCCATTTTTCATTCTTCCTAACTCAGCCGATGTGCACCAACCAACTTATATTCCTGTTACCCGAGTCCGTTGAGGCAATTTTTATTAATGTCTATCCAAAATATTTTAATGTCATGCTCACTATGTGGTATCTCATATACCACTTCGAATCAAGTCGCTACTCGCATTACGATTCCTTTGCACTAATCCAAGATCCGTTTGAACCATCCCTTATGCGTGATCCTGACATCCCCAACTCAAGTCTGACATGAAACTCAGCCAACGCATGAACCATCTAACTCTTTTTATCAATCTCGTTAGGCAACTTGTGCTATGTTCCATTCTCAATACTTCCAGCTATTCTCAAACCATCCGATATTTTTGCTACACGAGCAACCCGTGCAACGAGCTCTTCCAAGTAGTCCAACCCAATCCCCACCTATTCCTTACATTTGTTGTACGAGCAACTCGTGCAACGCTATCCTGATATCCCCAAGCCAAAATTTAAACTCCATCCAACACATTCGCTACATGAGTGACTCGTGCAACGATCCACTCTTATCCGATGCTTCTACTCATAAATCTCGTCTGCCAACCGACTGATCCACTGATGCAACCAGAAACTCCCGAAATGACAAGCCAAGCCACGCAACAACACCTCTCAACTTGCTGTACAAATGCAACAATGCTACCCAACTTGCTGTACGAATGCAACAACGTCTAACGATGCTAAGCGATCTACCAAAAACCAACAAAATTAATGCAACAAAAAATAACATGCAGCCACAACCAGCAATATATAGACTTATTGCATGAAACATCCAATTCGGCACCGAGTAGAACCAAAAGCTAAATGATACGCGAAAGCTATTTAGAGTTTGTGATAAAGTGAAGGACCAAGTCTGAGGGAATGAACCGGGCGCTTTGATACCAATATGTCATGTCCCAATCTCCCGCAAGCTCAATCGTCTCCGTTGAACGTGAATTACCACGTTGCAGCACTCCCGCAGAACAATCATTCTCATCGGGACGTGATACTGTACGTGCTTGGAGTTGCGCTCGTATAAGACGATGTTTTCAAATACCAAAGTTATCATCGAAACGACCAAGTTGCAGCAAAAGTCAAGTATTGTGTACCAAACACATATCAGAGTAAACGCAGCAAAGCTCTCGATAGGGTCCAAATGAAATGCTCCAAAGGATAATGCCACAAAGGCGATGTAATACTCTTACTCTTTCTCTAGCCCACAAAGGTACTTACCATTCATACATTATGTCCCGTATGTCCAAGCAGCGCCACTACACCTGCGTACCTGAAATATGCCTACAAACATGGGTTAGTACATATCCGTACTGGTGAGTGGGGTAACCCACTCATCTAAGCCGACACTAAGTAGAATTGTGAATGCAAACAGTTATATGGTGATCTTTCTACTTGAATCTTAGATTCATTTCATGGCATAGGTATGACATGTTAAGAAAAACTGTAAAGTAGGTTAAGCATGCAAGCATTCAACTCAAGCCAATAGACAAGCAATTATAGCCAACTCGAAGGAAACTAGCATGCGAACCGTCCTACTCAAACCCAAGCAACACGAGAACCTATCGAACCATCAACCAAGCCTCAATATCCTTCCTCAATCCAAGCCTTATAATCCAATCTTTGATATGCACACTCTTGCCGAGGCAAGGTGGCCGCCGCCTATGCGAAAGCATAAACCAAACCAAAATAAAGCAAACCAACTCTTATCTATATGAAGTTACTGGCCAAGCCATAAAGGACTGATAGTTCTACCCGATCCAGACTGGGTAGCTAGACCTGCCTGGTCATATCGAACTGCCGGCACCGCGTCCAAGCACGTTACCATTGTTTCCTCCATGGACGATCGGTCCCGGTGCTCCGAAGCCTATCCCATTCGAGGAAACCAAACCCTATGCACAACAGGTTGTCCGTGACCGATGAAGACACCAAGTAGTTATGACGAGAGGATCGAACATTCTCGCCCCACCAAACGATCCTAGACTCATCCAACCAACTATCCAACCAACTATCCATAACCATTCTTCAACTATATCCCAAGGCACAAATCTCAAGTTATCTCCATAGGCACTATGTCGCTTCTCGACATAATATTTCAATTGGTGTAACACCCGTCGCTCAGAACAATCCCGTGGCACAATACCCCAACAGTGGCACAACGTCCTCACCGATGCAGTTGTCCGATTTTAAACCATAACTGCACGCTTTGCATGACAAAGCGCCCAAGTGATTCTCGTATACGGATGCACGCTCGCTCGCCCGAATTCCCGATGTTCCAACCAAGATGAATAATTCTAATTGTTTCTCCAACTACCCCAAATATAATCCAATTCTAGCTCCAAACTATCCAACGCAAAAACCAATTCAAGCCAAATCTATCCAAGCAAACAACGTACACTCTATGCATGCCACAGTGTAGTGGTTTCCATGTTCCAGTCCAAGTGTTCAAGCCTTTACATTTGTTCCATATTATTAGGCATGAAGGAATAGAGGAGAAGGGACAGAGCCCACTCACCGAGTCTGATTTCGTTAGACATCCTGTCTTGCCGATACGGCTGTTCCCTTGAACCCGTGGTCTGATGCAAAACATAATCTACTCAACTGGTATGACTGTATGAGCAGGTCGTACTCTCCAAATCATTCGACCGATCGGACTAAGGAAGACGGCATCCAATCCAGCTATCCCAGTACTGCTCTAAATGAACACCTATTTTCCATTGGACTCCGCTAGCGCTCTGCACATGAAACCAACTCAATCAATACTTGTTCCCAAATCCAACAAATTAAAATATATCCAGCTATTGTCTCATTCAGTCCGACTTAGCGTAACGCATCGTGCAGTTATGGGGCGTTACATCACGAGCACTATCTAGGCAATAATTTTGTTACCACGGATCAGGTGGTAACAGGTAGGCACGGTACTTAGTAGTCTGGCTACTCCTCTTTGGAAGAAAAATTATAAACATCAATTAATACCAAATTCGACTTTTTATCGAATTATGGTAATCATTTACAGATAACACGAAATACAGGTAGGTAGGTGATCTAAGCATTCACCCACTCTCATCGCAAGACCTTGCGAAGGAGCTATATGTACTGGTCAGTTTTTTTAATTATATTATCCATATTTTATACGATGTGATCCAAACTGTTCTCTCCCGCCCATTGATTTATTCTACAATCACAATCAATCATAAGTCTATTCTAATAGCTAAAACTTTATTTCCTGGATCAAGTATACATCTTGATTTGTCTTTCTGGAATATAGATATTACTTAGTAGAGATGCTTCCAACTAATTGAATGACACCAATTAATTCTCTATACGTGTTAATCTCACGTAATACAAGAATACAGTCAACATGATATTCCAGAGCCAAGGAAACGAGATTTGAAAAATAGATCGCTTACGCGGTTATAAGTCCATGTCCATATGAGGCCCAACTTATACAGTTAACCTCTAGATATTAATATAATTATCGTTAGTCTATCTCCAATCGATATAAAGTTATCTAGGTTTAGGGTTCGGTACGATACCACGACATTTAAGCTTCGAGATTAGGCTATGTTCTGAAATCCTTAGACTTTCGGACAGTCCCTTTTGTAGTTTGAGCTCCAAACACAGTTATATAACCGACTTGGAGCAACTCTTCATAGAATTGACATGGGTCAAAGCTCCTTTGGTGGAACAACTCTATACCGGACACATGCAGTTAATAGGATAAATAGTAAATACAAAGACGCACAAAACTAAATTGTAAAAAAAATTCTAGCATGTATATCCTATGTTGTACAGAGCATAACTTCTATCATATAAATTTAAATACCATCAAATTATATAAAATTGGAAAGCTTATCGATTTTTCTTCAATTTCTGTTTAGACATAATCGAATTTTGACAAAGTATAATAGGTCAAAACTGGTCTACGAAATACGGTATAAAATATCCCAGATTTTGATTCTAGAATTTTATGTCGATGGTGCACGATCAATAACTCCTATTATATACACCTGAATGCTATCATATCATATACGGTTGGAAAGCTTATCGTAGTTTCAACAAAATTTGTTCAGACATATCCTAGTTTTGAAGCAGTTTAATCAGTCAAATCTGCCCTACACAAAAATGTGCACATAGGTTCCAGATTTTAATTCCAGGATTCTACACCTCTGTTAAATGATCCATAAATTCTATAAATTCAAACCCTATCGTATCATATACTGTAGGAAATCATATCAAATTTCCAACAATTTATGTTTAGATATAATTAAATTTTGATAGGGTTTAATAGACGAAAACTGATTCGAAAAAATACTGCGCCGTAAAAACGAATTCAACACGTAAAAAACCTAGTTCGATCTCATGTCCAAGTCTCCTACGAATGTATCAACTTAACAAAAAAAATCTTAGAAACAAGTTCTAAACAACATATATTAATCTCAAATTTTTTCTAAAATAAATAATTTACTTTGAATAATAAAAATTAAACTAAAAACAATATGAAAATTATACTAAAAGGAGACTTGTACAAAGAGTACAAAGAGTATGAGGACTTGCCTTGGCTCTTCTAAGTTTGTAAAGGATGTAGAGATGGAGAGATAGGGTTTGGAGATGGTTATGGGAAGAAGGAGTGAAAGGGAAGGAGTAAGAAGCCTCTTTTTTTTTAAGAATGAAAGCTTATGTCTCTCTCTCTCTCTCTCTCTCTCTCTCTCTCTCTCTCTATATATATATATATATATATATATATATATATATATATATATATATATATATATATATATATATATATATATATATATATCAAGTCTTCATTCAATCCAAGCAAGATATTTAGGTATTAACCAATTAAAACCAATCAACCCACACACCCACTAAGGTGGTCGGCCATGTATTAAAAGGATAGTAGCTTCCTTTGGAAGCTTGGAAATTAAGTTAGAAAATGAGGGTATTTTGGTAATTCTAGGTAAAGTTAAAATATGGTTCTAATTAAACCTATTTAGCCTAATCCAAATCAATCTTTTACACAAAACAAATCCCTAATCCAAAATGACAAGATACAAAACTAATACTTCAAATAAAATCATAACAGATTTTTGTAAAATAAATAATAATATTATATTAAAAAATTTGAGATTCCGAGAAAATACATTATTGAAATAATAAAATTTTCTCGAAAAGCTATTTTCTCGTAAATCTTGTAATTCCAAAGAAATAATAATAACAATAAAAATAAATTTTGAATCCAACTATTACAAAAAGCATTATGGGAGAAGCTGTATTCGCTATACGAAAGAAAAATGGCTGGCAACAAGGTATTTCTTATTCGCCAACTCGTCAACTCAAAGTACACGGAGGGTGCCCCAATGACACAACATCTGAATGAGGTTCAGGATATTATCAATCAGCTGTCTGCGATAAAGATTGTGATTGATGATTTGATTTAGGCCCTTTTGTTTTTAAGTTCTCTGTTAGAAAGATGGAAGACGTTGGTGGTGTCGGTGAGCAACTTTGCTCTTGATGGAGTTGTCATGATGGAGGCAGTCAAAAGCGGTTTGTTGAATGTGGAGGTCCGACGTAAGCAAGTGAAATCGTCGTAAGAGTTCGCTCTGGTGCTTCCTATGGGAAGAGAAGACCCAAGTCACAGGCGAGGATAGTGAAGAGTTCTCGGGATATTGCGACTATGGACCGCAAGGAGGCTGCTATCACTGTGGAGAAAGGGGTCATATCAAGAGGAACTATATGAAGCTCAAAGTTGAGAAGGCCAAAGGCAAGGATGATCAGGAGGATCTCACGGCTGTGGAAGATTTATTATCGCAGCAACCGACGTAGAGAAACCTTGTAGCATATGTCATTACGACGATTGGGTCATTTACACGGGGGCGTCGTATCATGCCATTCCACATAGGAGGATCTTTACGTCATACTGCGGCAACAGGTTTGGACATGTGAAGATGTACAACAAGGGATGACTGCAAGTGTAGGCATCGATGATGTGCACTTGACAATGGAGCTTGGTGAGAAGCTCGTTCTCAAGGGTGTGCGGCATGTACCGAGTTTGCACTACAACTTTGTTTCAGTAGGGAGGCTAGCGGATGATGGATGTCACTCCCCTTTCCTGATATTCATATTTGGAGCGTATTTTATTTTTTGCTTGCATGTTAATTAGGTTGCATGAGACTAAGCCCATTATTTGGTTTATGGATTTATTACGAGGATAGGACTTGGTCATGGTTTGAACCATGGTTCAACCAAACCCTACCTATATATATAAACCAAAACCTCTCTCTCTCTCTCTTCATTCTTTCATTTCTTTTCTCTATTTTTGATTTTCTTCCTCCCTCCATAGGCAAGTACATCTTGAATGAGAAATTAAGAAACCTTCCATATTATTATAATAATATGGAAGGTTTCTTAATTTCTACATTTCAAGATGTACTTGACTTTGGAGGGATGGAAGAAAATCAAAAATAGAGAAAAGAAATGAAAGAATGAAGAGAGTTGAGCCGAGAGGTTTTTGGTTTTGATCTATTAAAACTTATTGTTTCAGAAAACTAGTATTTTTATATGATATAACTTTTCATTTCATGCAATTTGGCTTTTGAACCACTTAATTTGGAGTTAAATTGATGTTTCTATGGCCAAAACAAGTTATGGACTTATATTCTCGAACCTGTCCTAACACGGACAATGAGCAGTATCGTGCAAAGTGCGTCGTACAAATAAATTTGGCCGTGCCCAGTGCATCGCGCATGGATTTCTGGCCGCGAATGGAAGTACGTCGCGTGCACCATCTTGCCGTGAGCAATGCACCACGCATAGATTTCTGGCCGCGGGCAATGCGTCATGCATGGGCTTCTTGCCACACGCAGTGCATCGCGTATGGATTTTTGGCCGCGCGCATGATATGCGCCTCGCATGGAATCCTTGCAGTGGGCAATGCGCCGCCCATGGAAATTTGACCGCGTGCAGTGTGCCACATGCATGTCAACCATGATGGCTGTTTTGGCCTAATTTAGCTATTTTCTAGCTACAATCTCGTAAAACTTAAAATATGGAAATTGTATATCTCCGTCTTGCCTTTTCAAATCTTTTTGCGAGAAAGTTGTGGGTTCCTAGAGGAAAACTTGATAATTAGAGTGGTGTTGAAGCAATACTTTTTTTCCTCTCCGCTCGGACTAATCCACCTACTTGACTTTTTATATTTAAAGTGAGTCGTGTATCCGCTCCAATGATACTATTGTTCCGTAGACGAAGACCCGGGTAAGATATGCACTTCTTCAGGAATAAAAAAAATTGATCCACTTTTATTTGGTATTTCAGACCCAATTCTTTTGCTCCTCGATACTCAATCAAATCTTCTTTTTTTACGATTGAATCCGCCTCCGCGGTCCCATATTTAGCACATCATTTGGAGTCGAATGAGTGTATTATGCCTAATTTTCTAAAATATGTTAAATCATGATTTTGGAATTTTTATTGGACCTTGTGATTTCTTGTGTTGATCTTAGAAATTGCAAGTGTATATGGATTAAGTGTAACTATGTGCTAAAATTAACCATGTATTAGACCCGACCATGTGAAGACTTAGACCATGCACCAAGTGGCTATACTACATATGCACATGGCGTTTACATGTACTGAACAAGGATTTTACTTGAACTAGACTACTGATAAGTGACTCACCAGCTATGTGCATGGCATGAGCTACCTGTACAAGTGATAATAATTCATGTGACCAACTATAAGTTTGGTAACCTCGACTCGAATGCTGTATCCGTGTTGATACAATTATTGCATACTAAGTGTACATGATCTAAATATGCACTGAGGTGCGACATAACGTGTTACGTATTATTTAATTTTTATGTTTAGGTTATGCATCGAGAATGCCTCCTATAATTCGTGAATATGTAATGCTATATATATTTTCTCCAGCATGGGCATGATATGTGAGTCAAGGACCAAAGCATGGCTAGGAAATTGATTATTGAATGTTGCACACACGCTCGGGTGAATCCAGACAGAACTTATGATTATATGGATTCATATCTAGCATATCGTACTCTTTATGCCATCTTACGGGAAATTCTCTTTTGACCACGTCTTGAGATTTTAATATAATGTAGGGTTAATTAGTCAACAAAAATTTGTAGATCATGGGGAGGGAACGATATCCCGAGATCATGCCAATGAACCTTCCCACCAGAGATTTATCCTTGTACGTTGGGCTGGCCACCACAAATAATGTATATCATCTGCCTTAGTAGAGTGCAGTATCTGACCTATTATAAATATGTCGAACCATTGTCTCCCTATAGGAACATAGGAACCACTAATACCATGATTTAGAATAGTGGCCCTAACTGGTGCAATTCATGAATTGCATGTATAATAACTTATTGGCTCGGTTAGCCCATGTTCGACAATGGCATGATCTGAGGAGACCTATTATGCATTATTTCTGAGATAGTCTCAGACTCTATAATAGAAAGCCATACAAGTGATTGGCCAATATTGTCATGACCCGTACCCGGTATAAGGGTACGAGTACGTGGGTACGTCCAGCCTACACCGTAGCATCGACGGTAGAATGCTCTCTAGATCAATAATACTGTCTAAAAATCTCACATAATATATATAATATACCTGTCAATGATATCTCAATCACCATAAACTAGAGGAAGATATGGCACGATATGGAATAGACGAATAGAGTAACAAGTCACAATGCAAAGTCTCAAATATATATACAATATATCATATTTCTAAGAGATGGTCACATCTAATATAATAATGAAATAGCTAAATCTCCTCGACAGCTGGCACTATGTCATCATGCTCTAAAGGTGGAATATCATATGGCTCATCATCTTGCGGCCCATAGTTTGTGGGACACAACTCCTCTAACCAATTATCTAAAAAATATATATCCAGTCAGGATTGGAGCGAAGTACAAAACTCTGAAAGCAGTTCTAAATACATGGTAGAAAATATATGACAAACAATAGAAAAGAATACAAGATGCACTAGGAAGTAGAAATATAACTGAAATATGCAAATAAATATAATAGGTACTGGAAAGATAAATATAGGAAATATGAAATAAACTGTAAGTAAGAGAAAATAGAATACAATCTATGTGATTTAGATCACAAGTTTGATATATGATAGGCTTGGGTTGCACATGATTATTCTAAGGTAATTCGATAAAACGTGAAGTGTATAATCGACATACACATGATTACGTGAAGAGATTGATCATATAACCAACTTTTACTCCTCCACCCCTATCAATACTCATGGATCCAATCACGACACATTATGCACATGATTATAAAATAAACAAACTAGAACATGGGATAGTGAGAGCACATGAAGTACATAAAAAAAATATCCGATGCACACGATAAAATACATGTGTAAGGAGTACCCGCTGAACACGGTAAGGGGATAACATCTCCTAACAGGACCCATATAGTACCAGTCCGTGTAACAATGTGTCAGAATCAGGTATATCAGTTCTAAAACAAGTGATTTATACACTATCATAAAATAAAAATTAACAGAGAGATATACTCGCCTGTAGTCCTGAGCAAATGGTATATCTCGGTATCCGAGTTGGTATCACAAAGACCTATATATAAAATATCATGTCACTTGGGTGTAATGAATGAGAAATAAGTTAAGAATGCACTAATATAATTTTCCAGGCCATTTCTAGGTTATGTTAGTCAAACTAGGTCAATACCTTAATTTTGGGTTCATACCTAGGTTCTAGGTTGATTACAAAGGTATACTAGTGAATACTAGGTCTTGGTTGGGTTTCTAAGTTATTTACTTAAAGGTATTAGCTAACTAGCTAATATTCTTTTATATATATATATATATATATATATATATATATATAATATAGATACTTACACTCATAGCCTATCTACAACTCATATTTTCATCTCTACCTTTACCCATGATACATGGTATCAGTTTTGATACTCAAACCCCATCTCAAATCCTGACGCTAAAGTACTAGCCTAGATACCTAAACTTAGAACTCTTACTGACACCCCTACCATAGTCTAATGGACATCCACCAAAATCTGAGCTCCCCTTACTGCTGAGTTTCTGGCTACAAGGACCTGGCATATTGCTGTGCATTCAATTGCTCAACCAATGGTTCTGCAAATGCAAGTAGAGTAACACAACACTCACAGTTGCTATAACTGCTGCTGATGCTACTAAACTGCTACCCAACCAATCTGCCACTGATACTTGCCCCTAACCGAGATGGGTATCATCCTGATACACACTGAGTATCAGTCCTCACTTAATATTTCCCCCTCACACTCTCTTGCACCTAAGTTCAAATGCACGCACACACTAATAATAAAGTGCACAGACCCTGCAAGCCACTGCAACTCCCCCCTTGCCATCAGTACTGCTACTGCTTACGATCTTAATACGCTTATCAAACTCGAGTCCCCTCTTCACTGATACATAGCTATGTGCTTTCTGTCACTACTGCTAGTTGCAGTTGCATTAGTTGACCTTTAATGCCATAATGCAATGGCTACTATTGCTAGTTCTTCGAGCCTCTCTCACTTCCCTTCATACCCAGGTGCTTGCACCAAGGCAACATCCAACTGCTAACACAGTCACTTGATCACTGTCTCACACTGACTCACACACACTACACACAACACCATAGTACACTTCTCATACTCCATAGTTACTACACCACTACCAATACACATCACACAAATATATGTATACACACAAGTCCACATATAACTATATATATATAACATATATGAATAACACTTATCTATATGTATTACATGATACACATGCACCTAGTGCATTAATTCAAACACTTGGTGCTCCCTCAAGTGATACTCTAGGATATGCTCTCAAACCACTTGCCAAAATCCCCAATCCTCCACAAATACCAATTATACATCTCAATATCATCACAATACAACTAAAGTAAGTTATTACAATAAGAATTAAAGAGTAAAACACCAACATGCACAAAACCTCCAAAATAGGCCTCCGTATCATAGCGTATCACAAAACTTCATGATACATCCTATTTGTGTCCAATTATGGACACGTATCTAGACCCACACTACCAATCTAAGTCTAATTAGATCTAATTTGCCTAATCATAAATACTTGGTGCACCAATCTCGGAATTCTTCTAAATTGGGCACAAATCTCCATGTAGAAGTCACAATATGGGTAAAATGAACCTAGTTCTTGTTCTAATGGGTAGCCCTAAGACATAGAAGGGTTCCTAATGGTCAAATGCATAAATTAGAGTCTAATTAAGGAGAGAATTTAGAATTATACCTAATGGGATATGAATTTCAAATAAATGCTCAAATGGACACAATTAAGACACAAGCTCCTTGCCAAATCCTCTTTCTCCAAGTGCTCCTTGCAATCCAAGCTCCAATGCTCCTCGGATGATGAAATTAGAAGGGAAAAGAGAGTAAATTGGGAGAATTTGGTGGAGGGATGAATCAATTTGGGTAAGAACACAATTGGGGATCTAAAGGAATGAAGAATGAATAGGAGAGAGAGTGTTCCCCCCTCCTATAGGTGGCCGGCCTATTTTTTCCTTCCCCAAGAAACTACCAATTGTCCAATTTGCCCCCACTAGTTGTCATATAGGTTTGTAATTAGGGAGGGGTAAATTATGAAGCTTCTATTCTAATGAATGATTAATTCTAATTCCTTAACTAATGAAAATGGTTGAGTCTATGGGCCAAGCCCAAAAAGTTGGGTTTAATATGTCATGACAAATCTAATTAGGTCTACTAGGATCAAGTCCAATAAATAGGCTAGTCCACTAACCATTAAATAAATAATATTATATTTAATATATAATACTAACATAATATAAATATTTATACAATATATAAATAATATGAATAGACAAAAATATTCCTATCTAGAAATATGGTAGTGACAAGTCTACCCTCCTTAGAATTTTTTTTTCTCAAAATTAGGGAAAGAACTAGCACTAAACAAGCAATCACATTAAGAAAGAAGTTTACTTCACAACTCAAACAAAAAAGGGGGTCGCTCGCGCATCTCGGCTTCCCTTTCCCAGGTGGACTCTTCCGGAGAGTGATGCCTCAATGCGACGTGTACCAAGAAAATTATCTGGTTCTGTAGTACCTTCTCCCTGCGATCCAGAACCTCCATCGACTGCTCTGGATAACTGAGAGTCGGACCCACCTTGATCTCCGAGTAATCCAATACGTGACTAGGGTCTACCACATATCGTCTCAATTGTGACACGTGGAACACGTTGTGCACTCCCTCTATTGCAGGCGGCAAGTCTAGTCTGTAAGCCACTGCACCGACCCTCGCAAGAACACCGAAGGGTCCGATGTACCTTGGACTAAGCTTTCCACCTCTACCAAAGTAAATCATGTCCTGTGTCAGAGAAATCCGTAAGAACACCCGATCGCCAACCTAGAATAAAATACAGCCTTAACACTCAATCTAAAAGAAGCAATCACAAGCAATACAAAATAAAACCTATACCTCAAACTCCAGAGGTCTCCGGTGGCTGTCGGCCCAATGCCGCTGTCTGTCTTATGTCACCCGAAGTCTATCTCTAATGAGCTTCACCTTCTCATCTGCATCCACAACCATCTCTGGCCCTAACAAGGCTCTCTTACTAACATTATCCCAAGATAAAGGAGTACGACATCTCTGTCCATATAACGCCTCAGATGGTGACATCTCAATGATAGCCTGATAACTATTGTTGTAAGATAACTCTACCAGGTAAAGATAATCCTCCCAAGAGCCTATGGAATCTAAGACACAAGTACGAAGCATGTCCTCAAGAGTCAGGATAGTCCTCTTCGACTGTCCGTCTTTCCGGGGGTGATATGCGGTACTGAACTTGAGCTGGGTGCCCATGCTAGCGTGCAAACTCCTCCAAAAGTGGGATCTGAAGAAACTATCCTGATCAAAGACGATGCTCAAAGTAACTCCATACAATCTGACAATCTTTCGCACATACATCTCCGCTAGCTTCTTCGTAGACGTATCCACTTTGAATGGCAAGAAATGAGCCAATTTGGTCAACCTGTTTATGATGACCCAAATCTCGTCTTTACCTCCTGGAGAATGCAGAAGGACAAAAAATAAAATCCATGGTCACATGATCCCACTTCCACTCTATAATGGATAAATATTGAAGTAAACCTCCCGGTCTCTGCCTTTACCTGCTGGCACACTAGACACCTGGATACGAAGCACGTCACCTCCCGCTTTATACCATACCACCAGATATGCCCCTTCAAGTCTCTATACATCTTGTTGGCACCTGGATGCATAGAGTACTGAGATCGATGCACCTTCTGAAGAACCTCCTCGTACAACTCTCCACCCGGCACACATAATCTGGTACCGTGCCGCAAGGAACTATCATCAGCAATAGTGAAGTCCTTTGATAATCCCATATGAACCTACGCCCTGATAATTCTCAGAGACTTATCATCATATTGTACAGCCTTGATCATGTCTATCAGCTCAGACTGTATCTATAATCCCCACATCTGTGCCTCAATGTCCAAACTCTCAATATCGGCCAATAAGTGTTTGTCCGTCGGCAAGTATATAAATATTGGGTACCTAATCAAGACATCAGTGACTACGTTGGCCTTACCCGGATGGTACTGCAAAGATATGTTGAAGTCCTTCATCAACTCTAACCGCCGTCGCTGTCTCTTGTTTAGCTCTTTCTGTGTAAACAAGTACTTCAAGCTCTTGTGGTCTATAAAGATCATCACACACTCTCCATACAGATAATATTTCCACAGCTTTAGAGCAAAGATGACCGCTACCAACTCCAAATCGTGGGTAGGATAATTCTTCTCACGATGACGTAATTGCCTAGAAGCATAGGCAATCACCTTCCTATTCTACTGTAAGACACAACCCAAACACTTTCCTGAAGCATTGCTATAGGTAGTGAATCCACCTTATCCCGATGGCAATGTCAACACGGGAGCTGTCGTCAATCTTCTCTTCAGCTCATAAGTAGCCTGACAATCCTCAGTCTAAGAAAATATACATCCTTCCTGGTCAGCCTAGTCATCGGCTCTGCAATCCTGGAGAAGACCTTTACAAACCTCCTGTAATAACCTATCAGTCCTAGAAAGCTCCTAATCTCTGCCACTGAACTTGGATTAGCCCACGACTCCACTGCCACAATCTTTTTTGGGTCCATTGAGTCCCGTCACCTATAATCATATGACCAAGGAATTCAGCCTTGTCAAAGAAGAACTCATACTTTAAAAACTTTCCATAAAGTTTCTCCTTCCTAAGAGTCTCCAGAACTATCCTTTGGTGTTCTTCATTCTCCTCTGGCGTCTTCGAATACACAAGGATATAATTAATGAAAACTACCAGAAACTTATTAAGATACTGGTGAAATACCTTGTTCATCAGATTCATGAATACTGTTGGGGCATTGGTCAACCCAAACGACATCACCATGAACTCAAACTGCCCATATCGAGTCTGAAAAGTTGTCTTCAAAATATCTTTCTTCTTCACTTTCACCTGGTGGTAACCTGACCTTAAGCCTATCTTCGAAAATACCTTTTCTTCTCTCAACTGATCGAAGATATTATCTATCCTCGGCAGCAGATATTTGTTCTTGATAGTAAGGTTATTCAGAGTCCTGTAGTTGATACACATGCGTACTGGCCCATTCTTCTTTGGTACAAACAATGCCGGATCACCCCACGGTAATGAACTGGATGTGATGAAGCCTTTATCCTATACCTCATCCACCTACTTCTTAAACTCTGCCAGTTCACTGTTGTTGACTCTATAAACATGCTGGGATATTGGCTCTGCGCCTGGCACCAAGTCTATAGAGAACTCCATATCTCGGTCTGACGAAAATCCTGGCAACTCCTCCGAGAAAACATCCATAAAATCTACTATCAACGGATGTGGTTATTTCTTCTCTTCTACCATGGCTTCATATACAACACCCTCGCTCTGCTCTACTGCTCCTCTGGCAATCTTAAAATTTGTCTCTCCTGACGGACTAAATAATACCATGCCTCTACGATAATCTGTACTAGCATGGTGCCTACTCATCTAATCTACCCCGAGTACTATATCGTAGCTCGAAAGTGCCATTACGAGTAATCACGCACTCAACTCCTGGCCACCAGTATAACTCTTCAATCCTTGCAAACATTACTAACCAGGATAATGCCACCCCCAGTCATGATCTTGCAAGTCATAGCCAAAGGTTCAGCTTCTAAACGATGCTTAAGAAAAAGATACAGATACAAAGTTATGGGAAGCGCTAAAATCAAATAAAGCATAAGATGGAAAATAATCGAGAAGAATTAAACCTGAAATCATATCCCCTACTGGCTCGGTCTTCTCGACCATCAGGGCGAATGCTCGCCCTTACTGTGCACTTCTCTACTGCTGGTGCTGAGCGAATCTCTACTGATGCGTCTGCAATGGATGTCCCTTCTACTGACCCGCAGGTAGCCTCGTTGGTACTCCTTGAACTTGTGCTCCACCCTAAGCTTTACGTGTGGAAGACACAGGATACTCTCTCAGCTCATGGTCTAATGATCCACACAACAAATACCTACCCAACCTCTTCCTATATATATTCCATCCATGCCCTGTCTTCTTACAGGATAGGCAAATACGAGATAGCTGTTCTGGCCTCTACTGTAGAAGCATGAAAAATATGCTGGGAAACTCTACGCAGCATATTGATGTGGAAGCAATGTAAACAGAGGCCTTCAGAGCCATCAAGCGTGCCGATAGAGCTTTTTTCGCTAAACACAGCGTAAAGTATAAGCTCAAAGGACCATCCGTGTAAGTACAGTACGTCCAAAGCCGCTTCAGCGTAGACAGGGTTCTTCATCGCCTCCATGGCGTAAAACTAATCCGCTTTTAAAGCAGCGTTAAAGCGTACGAGGAATGCTTCGTCTTCCCTGAAATGAACCTGTAAAGTCACGCAGTACACCTGACCTCTGACTCCTAACAAAAAGTGCTGCACGGCAACCCAGACGACTGCTGGAAACGATGGTAGACCACTCAGGACGCGCCCCACAGTATGATGGCGGATCTCTGCATTTAATGCAGAGGATTTGATTAAATATCACCGAACCGTCGTTTACTGACATCCCCTCAGCATGAACTGCTCTTTCGCGTACAAGGGGATACGCTGCCTTGTTTACACAGGCAAACATGAGCTGTTTACGCTCAGCAGTAGACAAATCACCTGCCACGTAAAAAAGCTGCACTTCGTACGGGGCTCGAGGTACGTCTCTACGTCTAAATCGAACAGAGCGGTGACAGTTTCTCTCGAGGCACGTCTCTGCGACGGATGCACAGAAGGGCTGCAGACCTTCAAAACACGCATCCGCATTTAATGCATAGGATGGTGGCAAATCTCTGCAAGATATTTAATTATATCCTCAAAAGCCATAATTCCGGCTAAAGACGTCCACATCAGCACTCTGGCACGGTACGCAGCGGCTTCTACGCCCATTCAGGATCTGTGCTCACTCGGCTTCTACGCCCACTCGGCCTCTACGACCATTCGGCTTCTACGCCCACTCGACCTCTACGACCATTCGACTTCAACGCCCACTCGGCCTCTACGACCATTCGGCTTCAACGCCCACTCGGCCTCTACGACCATTCGGCTTCAACGCCCACTCGGCCTCTACGACCATTCGGCTTCTACGCCTACTCAGCTTCTATGCCTACTTGGCTTCTACGCCAGGGTGACAGTCATTTGGCTTTTACGCCAACCTCTTCTACACGGGGGATACCTACCTACGTGGCTTCTACGCCGTGATCTTCGCAGCAGATATATGTGTTTTGTCCCCTTAGTTGGACACGCGTCACATGCTCACTCAAAAGGTCATCTATACGCAGGCATTGGTTATTTTAACCGTTGTGTAAGAGGGTGCTGTACTTTCCACTCCTCGGTTACTATACCGACGGAGTGGTCACTGTCACCAAAACTCTAAAAATAGAGACCCCTATCAATGGGGAAAAAGGTCAGAAAATTGGTCAAGAAAACCAATACCAGATCAAACGGTCGGAAAAACTTCTAGCTTGAAGATCGAACAAGGTCAAACTTCCAAGAAAGATCAAACCGGAGGTCAAGAGAGAGAGAGAGAGTGAGAGAGAGAGAGAGAGAGAGAGAGAGAGTCCGGAGCTAAGGCAAAGAGTAGGGATCGACGACTTTGGCATAGTGTATCCACCCTCTTCTGTAACCTTCGAAGCTGCTACCTGTCTTCCACGACACTTCTTCAACATCGTGTGGTCCAAGGGCTAAAGTGATCGACTGCAGATCAGACACCTATAGCAATATTTACCCAGATTAAATAAATTGTACTCCCACATCCTCGTATAGGATTAAATTGTACAAGTTTGTTTGTAAACAAAAGAAGGGGGGTTTCGTTCAAATCTCGTACCATACACATCTTCATTCTTTCGTTTAATACCACAAACAAGATGGCGACTCTGCTGGGGACGTCTTTCTCTTCTGATGAGGAAGTAATTGCTCAACGCGATGCGGTATCTGTAGGAACCATGAAGAAGACACTGGTCGTCCAATTCGACCAGTCTGCCTACGAAGACATGCTTCGAACCAGGGGTAGCTCTCACTCTCTCTCCGTCCAAGACAACAGGAAACTGCACAAGGTCCGGAGGCCCAAGACATCCTCTACCATTCCTGTGGACTCTCCGATCTCTCCGATCTCTCCGACCAATGAGGTTGAAGCATTGCTCTCTCCGTGCCCCGCACGTAAAATTCAGTCTCCCGCTACGCGCGGTACAGACGAAACTTCGGGCAAAGCCTCAGCGCTAGCCCAGAGGTATCCACTGTGCTCTAGGCTTAGAAACCAGTCTTCCGCTACGCGCGGTACAGACGAAACTTCGGGCAAAGCCTCAACGCTAACCCAGAAGCATCCACTATGCTCCACGCGTAGAAATCAGTCTCCCGCTCCGCGCGGTACCGACAAAACTTCTGATGGTGCCTCAGCGCCAAATCGGAAGTACAAATCATGCTCCGTGCGCAAGACAATATCTGACCTCTACGGTGAACCAGATGAGCGCTGTGATCTCCGCAAGGAAAAGCAAGTGACAGAATACTCAACTTCTCGGCCTTTACGCCAGCAAGGGAACAATCTGCCTACCCTCCGGATTATACGAGAAGCTGATGGCGGACTGAGGACCTCTTCAGCTTTACGCCAGTCTGAGCAAATCTCCAAGTTACACCAGGCAAAGTCCCTCGGCGTAAAACAAGCTCAGGTTGTGGGAAGACACCCTCCCAGGGGGTTATCCGCCACCCGGATGGCCAATCTGTTGTATACGGGTGGCACAAAGAAGACCTTCCGCACGCCCACCAATGGGAACAGGAGGAACAAGCCGTCATCTTTTTCTTCTGCAACTTCTCCTGACCTGCGCAAATATCTAATCCAGAAGCGTAGGGAGAGGGGACCTTCCAACATGTCTATTACGCCTTCTGCCGAGCGTTGTTGTAATAGTCATAAGATTGTGATTGACTGCTGCTGTCCTAAGGCAAAACGATCGGTTTTCGACCGGTTGAGCTACTCTCTGTCTTTTCAGAAAGAAGAGCCCGCGCATGCATCCGTGAACATGGCCTCACACGCGCCTAGAGGAGGGTCAAGCTCAAGACGTCATCCCTCTAGGCCTTCGAGCCGAAGGAGATTCAATGACCTCCTCAGGAACGCTGAAGCTGGGGTATTCCAAAACACCCGTGCAAGGTCACAGCAACCATCATCGTACTCGTCTGATTCAGACGCTGGGGGTCGCCAGTCTCACAGATCAAATGCCGAGAGTATAGAGTCGACTTCTGCAGCGACCTATACTAATCCTTCAATGACGCCCAGGGAAATGGGAGTTTATGCCGTTGAAGATGAACGCGAGGAAGCTTCGCCGTCAGAAAACGCGGAACAACGCATCACTACGCTGGAGACATCTCTGAAACAAATGTAATCCATAATGGAGAACATGCACCAGATGATGCAAACCCAGCACGCAACTGCCATGGCTCAAGCATCGATCCCGCCAACTCAGATATGTGTGGGGGTGGACTTACCACCATCCAACCCGAGCCAAGAGCCTGCTTTAGATCAAGAGTCAGCAGTTCCTCCGCTTCCTCACTCAGAGAATGCCTAACCTCCCGCTGGAGTTACGATACAACCAACTCCGCACTACATCGTAGTCCCGCTTCGGACTAAAAATTCGATACAGGCAGTACGGGAGTTGAAAGCCCAGTTTGATGCCTTAAAGCACAAAGATCAGCTCAAGAAACTGGAAATCAACCAGCCTTACCCAGCTATCTGAGAAGATATCTCTTTTCCTCCGAGGTACAAACCTCAAACTATGGCTCTGTTCGAAGGAAAAACATCACCAAGTTAGTACATGAACTATTTCAGTATGATGACGGTATTGCTACAAGGGAACGACGCTCTCCTCACTCTGGTGTTCAAAGGCTGCCTCTCAGGAGTAGCCTATCAATGGTACCGTTGCTTGGCGGACAACTGCATTACTTCCTTCGAGGACTTCAAAGCTTTATTCTTCACGCAATTCTACGAGGGAGGAATGGATATGTCTATGTCCTCTCTCATCGAAGTCAAGCAGAGGGAGAAAGAGGAAGTTCGTACCTTCATCGAACGTTTCCGTCAGGCCACCTTACAGATGCCTCCAGGAGTTCCAGATTCTGCGTTAGTAGACATTTGCAGAAAGAACCTCCTTCCCGTAGTATCGGTGTTTACAGGACTATATCAGTTCCATGATTGGCCCTCGTTCATCATCTCGGTAGTAGCCGCCTAAGACAACAGTCGCAAGGCGCGCGACAATGGCATCATGATCTTCGCCTCCGACAGAGGCAAAAGGTCATCTCCCAACAGCGACCATCCTCGCAGCTCCAAGGGAAAAGAAGCTCTGATCATCTACCGTCCGTATACCTAGGAAGTCGTACCATCATCCAACGTCGTCACGACATATGGACCACATGAGGATTCTATCTTCATTGTCCCGCCTACCTGCAGCAGTCAGCGTCCAATATTTTCGGCCGCATGCGCAATCAACCGACTGTCCAGGAAGATCCTTTCGATGACGATACTGGGAAAATATAAGTTCACCGATACAGCCCGCAAGCGATGAGGATCATGCAGAACATGGGCTACGACTTGAAGCGGAAGCTAGGCCTCAACTACGGAAGAGGCAGACGAACGCCGCCGCGCGGCAACCCTTACTATCAACAAACTCATTTCAGGTTAGGGTATGCCACCTCCTCTAAGTCGAACGAGGATACCATTTCCTCTCCTCAGAATGGCTCATCGCCCTCTGACTCACCTGACGCTCTCAAACAGACATTATCAGTGAATATGGCAGTGACAGATCCCTTTGAAGCAGATGAACAGGATTCTGAGCTGTTTGAGAATGACTTTTGGGCCCAACAAATGGATACGCAGTGGGAATTTTGCTTCGAACAAAGGGAACCTCCTACCAAAGATAAAGTTATCCAGGTTGATGTTGGGGGTAAACTTTTGCCAAAACCGATATTTATTAGTAACAATCTTTCCCCGGCTGAAAGGGAAGGAGTTATCCAGTTGATAAAAGAGTATATCGACATCTTCGCATAGGATTATGAGGACATGCCAGGCCTTGACCCAAAGGTGGCTACTCACAAACTCAACATATTTACCGACTCAAAACCTGTGAAGCAGCACCAACGCCGGTTCCGCCCGGATATGATGGACGCCATCGAAGCTGAAGTCAAGAAGTTGATAGCCTGTGGTTTCATCCGGAAAGAACAACATCCCGACTGGGTCGCCAACGTTGTCCCAGTCATGAAGAAGAGTGGGAAAATACGTATCTGCATCGATTACCGAGATCTGAATGTAGCCTGCCCCAAGAATGAGTTCCCTCTTCCCATCACAAATATCATGATCGACAACACCTGTGATTTTTAACGCATGTCTTTCATGGACGGATTCTCAGGATACAATCAGATCAAGTTGCATCCCGAAGACAAGAAGCACACTTCCTTTCGGACACCGTTGGGGGTATATTGATATACGGTCATGCCCTTCGGATTGAAGAACGCCGGGACAACATACCAAAGGGCTATGAGTAACATATCCCACGAGCATTTACGCAAAATAGTAGAATGTTACGTGGATGACATAGCGGTCAAGAGCCGCCTCAAAGACGATCATATTCAAGACTTGAGAACGGTATTCGAGTTAATGCGCCAACATCAACTCAAGATGAACCATACGAAGTCCTTTCTGGGTGTATCTAGTGGCAAGTTCCTGGGATTTGTCATCACCGCCAAAGGCATCCAAGTGGACCCTGACAAAGTCCAGGCCATCGTAGAAATGCGACCGCCCCGTAATCTGAGGGAACTCCGGGGATTTCAAGGCCGTCTGGCTTATATCCGGAGATTCATATCCAACCTCTCGGGAAGATGTTAGCCCTTTTCGTATCTCATGAAGAAAGGTGTATCCTTCGTATGGGACAAAACCTGTCAGCAAGCGTTCGGAGATATCAAATGCTACCTCACCAGTCCGCCAGTTCTGGTGCCTCCCATCATGGGAAGACCATTCTTGCTGTACGTCCGAGCGATGGATCATTCGCTAGGAGCTTTTCTCGTACAGAAGAACGATATGGGGCATGAACAGGCTATCTACTACCTCAGCAGGATGATGGTCAGAGCTGAACACCGGTACAACCCAGTAGAGAAAGAATGCTTGGCTCTGATGTTCGCTATCCAGAAGATGCGGCACTATGTCGTCGGCCAGACTATTCATATCATCTCCAGGATCAACCCTCTTCGAGTACTGATGAGCAAGCCAAGTGCTCTTAATTCCCGACTCGCAACTTGGGCGATGCTGTTAACACCATATGACATGGTATACGTCCCGCAGAAGTCCATCAAAGGCCAAGCGCTGGCCGACTTCCTAGCTGCTCATCCGATTCCGGAGACCTCTAAATTATACGAGGACATCTCTGACGAAGTTGCAGAATATAATTCCGTAATAGAAAGCGACGCGTGGCAACTTTTCTTCGACGGCGCCTCCAGGACTGGTCCCAAGGGAAACGTGGTTTCAGGGGTAGGAATCGTCCTGGTCACTCCTGATAAACTCGTCATCTACCGAGCATATTCTCTTAGCGAGCCATGCTCCAACAATGTGGCAGAGTACAACGCTCTACTAATCGGGCTCCAAGTCGCCAAAGAGCTGGGGGTCGAGTCCCTGGAAGCTTTCGGTGATTCTCTGCTTATCGTCAATCAAGTCAGAGGAATATATGAAGTCCGGAATCCAGACCTCATCCCCTATCACCTAGCAACGGTCGAGATAGCCATGACATTCAAAGGGTTCTTCCTAGAGCTTGTACCTCGATCTCAGAATCTGGAAGCTGATGCCCTAGCCAGTCTAGCTGCGGATTTAGCCGCTACTATAAGAAGGCAGGATTCGGTAATCCTTCCCAACAGAGATTTATTCTGTGTGAAGAACAACTATCACATAAAACGCAGCTGCGCTGTAAACACAAATCCCCCTAGAAGAGACTGGAGAAGTCCCTTCATAGATTTCGTCGCATACGAAATCTTGTCGGAGGACCCCAAAGAAGCAGTATCCATCAAAAGATGATCATTACGCTTCTACTTCGACGCATATTCACAATGCCTATATCACCGGACCTACGACGGACTGCTATTGAGATGTCTATCTGACGACGAAGCACAACAGATTATCCGGGAAGCTCACGACGGCGTATGCAGAGCACATCAGCCCGGTCCTAAGCTACAGGATCGTATCAGGAGAATGGGCTATTACTGGCCCACTATGATCACAGACGCGATCAATTATACAAGACAATACAGAGCCTGTCAGGTTCATGCAGACTTCATACATCAACCGTCTGAATATCTACATCCTACGGTTGCGTCATGGCCTTTCGAAGCATGGGGTATGGATATCATTGGTCCTATTCACCCGTCTTCTTCCAGAGGTCACCGGTTCATACTGACCATCACGGATTACTTCTCCAAATGGGCGGAGGCGATCCCTCTTGCTGAGGTAAAGGCGTCTAATGTGAGCAGCTTCATCAAGCATCGTGTCATTTATCGCTTTGGGATTCCCCGAAGGATAATCCATGACAATGGGCCTCAGTTCATCAGCCAAGCATTTCATCGATTTTACGATAAAAATCAGATACACAATATTGCCTCTACGGCATATTATCCAGCCGCTAATGGTTTGGCGGAAGCTTTCAACAAAACCATTATCAAACTCTTGAAGAAGTTTATCTCTTCAAACAAGAGAGATTGGAATGAGAAGCTGGGTGAATGTCTCTGGGCATACCGCACAACGGTACGAACACCGACAGGTTGTACCCTATTTTCACTGGTCTATGGGAGCGAAGCAGTTCTCCCTATTGAAATTCAGATCCCGTCACTCAGGATAGCCGTGGCTAATGAGATAACTCAAGAAAAGAATGACCTGTTAAGGCTTCAAGAGCTAGAAGGATTAGACGAGAAACGCCTCCAAGCTCAACAGCGCATCGCGCTCTACCAAGTACGTATTTCCAAAGCTTTCAATCATAAAGTAAAAGAAAGAGTGTTCAAAGTCGGCAAGCTAGTTTTAGCCGTAAGAAGGCCGATGATTCTTACTCACAGGAGTAAAGGCAAATTCCAGCCCAAGTGGGAAGGCCCTTATGTGATCGAGACAACGTTCTCGAACGGCGCCTACAGGTTAGCCCAGCCTAATGGAGACCTGTTAATGGCTCCTATCAACGGTAAATTCCTGAAAAGGTACTATGCTTAATCTCCTCTGCTCAAGTTGAATACGGCGAGAATCTCAATTCTGACAAAACTACTTCCAAAACAAAAACTTGTTGGGTCATATCCTATCATGTCCGTATGACCTCTGAATAGATACATCCTGCTAAAAGTTTATCGAGAGTCTATCATGTCCATACTATCTCTGATATCACTCTCACCTAAAAACTGTCATTTACATTTCGAAATGATGGGTCCACAAAAGTCAGAAAAGAGTCACTTTTATTTATTCCTAAAAGAGAGCAGAATTACATCTGGGGAAGCAAAAAGAAGAAAGGATACATCATGATGGGGGAGCGGTCAGATCACGAATCAGCCGCGCCAGTGTAGCTATCCTCTCATCCCTGGAAACCAAGGCATCAGTACGGGCCCGCTCCAGCCGTGCCTCAGGATTGTTCATAAAGGACAGCTCGGCCCTTGCCCGAAGAGAGCCAGCATGGGCAGCTTCTGTGCACTCCAGATCCCGTCGTGCTGTGCTCAGTCGACCAGTCGCTACATCTAGACCCGCCAACGACTGAGAAGCCCACTCCTCTGCCAGAGCGAGTTTTTCCTTCAACTTGCGAGCCCTCGCAACGTTCCCTTCATGCTCGGATTGGCACTTCATCTGAAGGGCAAGAGCCTCCTCCACGACAGCTTTTCTTTCATCCATCTCCAGCTTATGTGCTTTGATGGAGTCATCTAGGCTTTCCAGCTGTTTAGTGAGCCGTGCAGTCATGAGGTCATATCTGGCCTGGACCTCAGTTTCAAGGCTGCCCCGAGTCAAATGCAGGTATTCGTTAATAGGTTGCTCCAAACCATTAACCATCCCCTCCAGGGCGTCAGCTACCCCAGAATTGCCGAACTCCCTGACTGCCCCGATCGAAAACTGAGAAGTCTTCTTCAGACGCTCGAAGTCTAGATTCTTCGCCAACACCATTGATATCATCGTTTTCAAACTGGTATAGAAGAGGCTGGTATGTTGCTCGGTCAGCGGAACCAGATCCGATTGAACGCCAGGAGTGGCCACGATATTGGCGAGTCCCCCGCCAGGAATGACTGCAGACGAGGTGGCCACAGCCGCCGCCTCGACGGGTGGTACGACCGAAGGAGGTGCAACGACGACGGTCGAAGTCATCGGCATACTCACGAGAGGCGAGGTCACGATAACGGGTTCGTCCTCCTCTCGAGATGACGAAACCACTCCGGGCGAGCTGGCTCCCGAAGATATTTCCTCCTCGAAGTCGGGCGCCTCCGTAGCATCGCTAGGAGCCGAAGCAGAGCCAGAAGGCGCTTCAACACTATGCTTTACGTGGGCGCCGCCCCCTAAAAAGAGGACAAGAAAGTTGATATCAGTATGATGGTAATCTTTCTAAAGAGGAGACATAAAAGATGATATTTACCCGTAGCCAAAGGAATATATGTCGTATCTGCAGCCGATGTAGCTAAATCATGCCTTAATGACGCAATACGAACTATCATACCTGGAGAAGGAGGTGGGCCAGCCGACATCGCCAGGTGCCCTACCAAGCCTTTACTAAGACGCAGTCAAGGTTCGTTAGCTGGAATCTCGCTATGCATGCGCACAGGCGTGGCAGGAATTTCATCCGTTGCCGGTCTAGGGAAAGATTCCCCCATTTGCCTTGGCCACGCAGGCGATCTCGTTCCACTACCTGGAGCAGTAGCGGCAACAACAGCCTTCAGCGAAGACTCTCCGGCGTCGCCAGCCGGAACTATAGAAGGTCCCTCTCTAAAAGGCGAGGAACCTCCAACCAAAGAATCATCCCTGACATGGGGAGATACAGGCCCACTCCCAGGAGCCTCAACACCAAGAACGTGGAGAGGACGAGCAACCGTCTCCTTCCTCCTCTTACGAAGAGAAGCCTCCTTGGAAACAGGTGCCCTTCGCTTCCCAGGGACTACCAAAGCCCCCACAGGCAGAGGCACTTCACACCTCGGCACCGACACCAGAGGCTCATCCGGAGTGTCAAACTCCTTACCCTCGTCAGAAGAAACCGAGGGGACTTCGACTCTTCTCCCAGGCTTGGGAGAAGGCACCCTAAAGCTTCCACGCATGTCAAAATTGCGATGGAAGGTGTTGATCGCCACGTAGAATTGCGCGTAAGAATGGAGGATGTACAGCTCCGTGGAGGTTGTAACAACCTGCACGATAAAGATGGCTCCCGTGCAACCCATGATAAAATACCGCCATCCTCTGGCTCCATCAATGAGTCCGCCCCTGGACTTGAAGCTGGTGACGGCATTGTCCACGTGCAACTGATCGTACCCAAATTGCCTGGCGAACCGACTAGGCAAGTAAGGCTCAAAGAAGCAATGATCTTCGCTTCTGTACAGCAAATGGGAGGGCCTAATACAGACCAACCAATTAAAGGCTTTCGGAGAAAGATTGGTCTTATCTTGACCTAAGTCCTCAAGCCTAATCCCCGACTGGTTGCGATGCACGGAGGGGACGATGCAGAATAGCTTCCACCCGTGGCTGAGGTTCAACACCAGCCGACAATCTAAAACTGTGTTCACATTCCAAGGAGAGTCCTTGTAGTTTAGCAAGAAACTACCCCCCGAACTACTGCCAGGGCTAGGAGACATCACCCGGGGATTGTAGAGAATTAACCATCCCATCAAGTACAGGTATGGTAATTCTACCCGAGGAAAGCTATCACGTCGAGCTTCATCGACGAGCAGCCCATCAGTCATGGCCCTCAAGCCAGCCTGAATACGACACACCATGGCAGGGAGCAAGCCCAGTCTTGCCCCAAACACCAAACGAACGACAGGCCACAGGACGTTCCGGTGAATGCGGTCCGCGGACGCGATGCCAGGCACCATGACTCGACGCAGCCATATGGAGAGAAAGCCAGCCAGCCTGGCTTCCTTAGACAGAGGCCTGCGGCAGCGCCTCAAGTAACTATAGGCCTTAGTGCCTTCAGGGTACTTTCCTACCCCGTTATTGAGAATCTGATCGGGAGCTTTAGCATCCTCCATAAGATCCTCAACTACCTGGGCACTAAGCGCGCCCAAACAATTCACGGGCTCATTCTTGCCCCCCGAAACTTTCCCCGACGTGGCGGCCCTAGCCTGGTGAAAGAAGAGGTAGGACGTCCACTTAGTGATATGAGCCAAATCAGAAGGCTCTTCATAAAATGCGGTACACGCGAAGTAGTGGCACATCAGCTCCTGATACACCTCCACGACCCGAGGGTCCGAGTCCTCCAACTCCCGGTTGGTGGGAACATACTCTTCATATAAAGTATCCCCCATCGGCAGTCTCGAGATCACTGCTATCTCATGAAAGGCCAACCCCAACTCCCCTAGTAGAGTGGCAAAGGTCCCAGTGAGCGGAATGTATCGCTCCATCAGTGCCAGAAATAAGTTAGGGTTAGGAGGCAACCCAACACTCGTCGCACTCACAGCAGCATACAGCCCGATGACCTCCAGCTCGCTCCAAAAATGCTTCAAGGCCCAGTCAACTAGGCAAGTCCATCGGAGGTTTGTTGGGGTAATCCACCCATTACACCAAGGATTCTCCTTGGGGTATACCCCCCCTCGCCCCATGAAGTCGTTACAGAAAGTCGACAACTGGACAGGCTGGATCACAGAACTGTCTTCACTCAGGACGCTGCCCGGGCACACTCCCCTGAACACCGTCACAACGCCAGAAGGGCGGCTGACAAACGACCCCTGGTTAGCTTCTTTCAGATGAAAGATCTTCCCCGGCTTGCCGTGAAGATCGGGAGTCAGCGTCCACGACATCCTCCTCAAATGTGTCGCATGGAAGAAAGACGAGATGGGATAATCTCTCGGCATCGTTGGCAGATACAAGACCACACTCTCGGCGGGGAAAACCCAGGGTTCTCTCTTAGGCTTCGTCTGGGACTGTTTGTCAATCATGTCGCCAAAGAGGAAAGCCGGTTTGATGTACTGGTCCCCGTCTATGTATGTCAGGGGCTCTCCGTTAATCATGTTCAGCAGCGTCCGCTCGCCCTGAGCCGATAATAATGTCTCCCTTCCCTCAGGATACTGGGGTCCAGAGATAGGAAATATCACGTGGGACAGATCCTCCAGATAGTTTGAGTGCAGCATCCCGGCAGCGGAACCCATTACCTCGGCCAGTGGAGACTCATGCAAGTTAACTGCAAAAGTGCAAGAAAAATGTTATTACAAACCTTGCAAACATAAAGACCAAGAAACGACAGTCTGTGCTTTACGCCAAGACTGTACAAAATTTGGTCACTTTACGCCGAAAGTCACATCCAGAAGCGTAATTGGCGGTATACAGTCTGTGCTTTACGCCGACTGCCAAAAATTCTAGTTTTTACGCCGGAGGTCCCATCCGTAGATATAAAAACTAAAAATTTTATAGTATACACCAAGTTTTCAGCAGTCAGAGCTTTTACGCTCAAAATTGCAAAAATATAGAGTTTTTACGCTGGCACATTAGAAATGTGGGCGTAAAAGATGAAAATGTCTCCGTGCGTCATCTCCCTCAAGGAGGCTATCAACACAGAAGACGACCTAGCGCGGTCACGTTCAACGTGTGCGAAGGATTTTTTGTCATTCTTTGTCATCCATAGGGCTCTACCTCTAAGGCCGGGTGTACTGCTCGTCGGCGGGATGCTTCGCTCAGAAGAAAGTTCACCTTGCCCGACCGAAGACTCTCGCGCTGGGGCAGAAGAACGAGAAGAAGAACCTATACCCTTTCCCTTAGTGGAGGGGATTTGTTTTGGCGCCATGTCTGAAGACTCGGAGTGCTCGGAGAAAGAACGAAGGAAGAAACTCGAACAGTCGAAAGCTCTCTTTCACAGAAGACGGATGAAAAGCTTTTCTCTCAAAAGCTTGGGATATATATAGAGTTTGGGTCGACGCCTCGAATCCTCGGATGGACTCCTCGAAACCCGAACCAAATCTTCTAATATTTGGTTATGATTGGGTCCCACGTCAGCCTATTATTCAGAGAAGGCGGACAGTCAGCGAATTCGAAAAGTTTTTCGCGCAAAGCAGTTCAGCGGTTTCTACGCTAAAGGAGCTTTCTACGCTCGACAGCAACAGATCTACGATTTTACGCTCGCAAGCTATAAGTCTATGGTTTTACGCCCGGATGCCTTTGTGCTTGGTAGCTTTTATGCTCGAGAGGCAACAAACCTACGACTTTACGCTCAGCAGATACCAAATCGATGATCTTACGCTCGGTGGCGCTCAGTTTACGCTCAGAAGCAACAGATCCGCAAACTTTACGCTCGGAGAAATTTTCTTTTCAGAAGCTACAGATGTACAGTTCTACGCTAAAGGAGCTTTCTATGCTCGACAGCTACGAATCTACGGCTTTACGTTCGACAGTTATAAGTCTATGGTTTTACGCCCGGATGCCTTTGTGCTCGGTAGCTTTTATGCTCGAGAGGCAACAAACCTACGACTTCACGCTCAGGAACCACAAGTCTATGATTTCATGCTCGATGGTGTTTAGTTTATGCTCAGAGGCTACAGACTAATGATTTTACGCTCCATGACTTCTCGCACATCTATACGCCGGCCAGATTACGCGTACATCTGAACGGTCCCCAAAGCGATCAATTGCAAAGAGTTCACACAGAAGATACTCGTTCTTGACCCCAAAGTATCCCAAGTATCCGAAGCATACAGAGTTCAAGCATTGAGAAATTACTGTCCTCGGGTCAAAATTGGAGGTTTATCCAGACTCCAGTCTGAACATCTCGTCTATGGCAACTCAGTTTGACAGCCATTCCTTGACCCTGTTCCAAGGGAGTTTCGAGAGGTCATTCTTGAAGACGAAGTCTGAACAAAATTTCTGCTCATCAGAAGCAGCAGTTCAGAATTCTACGCGGTCCCTCAGTCCTAGCAGCAGGACAGTTCTAAACGTTCAAAAATGCTCAAACAGCGTTCTATGGACTATTAGCTATGCATAAAGGATAGGGCCTAATACTCTTCTTATCAGAGTCGGCATAAAAAATCAGACGTGTCGAAGCTACACATATTCAGACTTCACAGCAATATATGGCAAAAACGATCATATGTAGAGAAGAAGATTTTATTAAAATCAAAATCATGATTACATATGAGGGAAATCATGTCTACAAGGGGTTTTTCTTCATTTTTCATGGTTACATGTGAGGGAAATCCCGTCTATAAAGGATTCCCTCATCTTCACCGGAAGGCCGCCCTCGGAATCTGTTCTGACAGGTTCTCGCATTGGTGATCTTCCTCTTCTTCCAAGAAGATGATCAGTGGCGGAAGAGTACGGAGTTGGGGCTTGCATAAATTATGCAGATCCCATACTCTGTGCGCCGTGACCGATCCCGGACAGCAGCCAGTTTGCCTGCCCTCGTCCACCGGTAATGGGAGAAGACGCCACTTGCCAGCCGTGTGGTCCAATGTGACCCTTCCTCTCTCCTGGAAGAACCACCATACAAAGTTGCTGATTATCCCGAGCAAGGGAGGCTAAGATATCCTTCCATGATCCATCGTTGCAGTGGACACTTGCTCGAAGACGCCATCTTTTTTGGCTCCTTACATGCTGGAAGAACATGGTCTTCTTCTTCCCCAGATCGACCCGACGAACTTCGGCGATCATCTCTGCGTGGCGAAAGGAATGCGGGAAAAACAGGTTAACCCCCCAGCCTTTTTATAGGCGAAAGAGATCACACCGGTCCCCAATAAATCCGTCATAAAGTCAGCATCGACCGTTTTAATGCTCCATTCAGAAACATTTCGAGTTACGAGGGGCCGTTCATGCTTCATTCAAAGCGTTTCAAATTCCGAGGAATTTAAAAGCTTTGAAGGGGGTCTTGTAGAAGCATAAAAAATACGCTGGGAAACTCTACGCAGCATATTGATGTGGAAGCAACGTAAACAGAGGCCTTCAGAGCCATCAAGCGTGCAGACAGAGCTTTTTTTCGCTAAACACAGCGTAAAGTATAAGCTCAAAGGACCATCCGTGTAAGTGCAGTACGTCCAAAGCCGCTTCAGCGTAGACAGGGTTCTTCATCGCCTCCATGGCGTAAAACTCATCCGCTTTCAAAGCAGCATTAAAGCGTATGAGGAACGCTTCGTCTTCTCCGAAATAAACCTGTCAAGTCACGCAGTGCACCTGACCTCTGACTCCTGACAAAAAGTGCTGCACGGCTACCCAGACGACGGCTGGAAACGATGGCAGACCACTCGGGACGCGCCCCACAGTATGATGGCGGATCTCTGCAATTAGTGCGGAGGATTTGATTAAATATCACCGAACCGTCGTTTACTGACATCCCCTCAGCATGAACTGCTCTTTCGCGTACAAGGGGATACGTTGCCTTGTTTTACACAGGCAAACATGAGATATTTACGCTCCGCAGTAGACAAAATGCCTGCCATGTCAAAAAGCTTCACTTCGTACGGGGCTCGAGGTACGTCTCTACGTCTAAATCGAACAAAGCGGTGACAGTTTCTCTCGAGGCACGTCTCTGCGACGGATGTACAGAAGGGCTGCAGACCTTCAAAACACGCCTCCGTATTTAATGCACAGGATGGTGGCAAATCTCTGCAAGAGATTTGATTATATCTTTAAAAGCCGTAATTTCGGCTAAAGACGTCCATATCAGCACTCTGGCACGGTACGCAGCGGCTTCTACGCCCATTCGGGATCTGTGCTCACTTGGCTTCTACGCCCACTCGGCCTCTACGACCATTCGGCTTCTACGCCCACTCGGCCTCTACGACCATTCGGCTTCAACGTCCACTCGGCCTCTATGACCATTCGGCTTCAACGCCCACTCGGCCTCTACGACCATTCGGCTTCAACGCCCACTCGGCCTCTACGACCATTCGGATTCTACGCCTACTCGACTTCTATGCCTACTTGGCTTCTACGACAGGGTGATAGTCATTTGGCTTTTACGCCAACCTTTTCTACCCGAGGGATACCTACCTACGTGGCTTCTACGCCGTGATCTTCGCAGCAGATATACGCGTTTTGTCCTCTTAGTTGGACAGGCGTCACATGCTCACTCAAAAGGTCATCTATACGCAGACATTGGTTATTTTAACCATTGTGTAAAAGGGTGCTGTACTTTTCACTCCTCGATTTCTATACCGACGGAGTGGTCACTGTCACCAAAACTTTATAAATAGAGACCCCTATCAATGGAGAAAAAGGTCAGAAAATTGGTCAAGAAAACCAAAACCAGATCAAACGGTCGAAAAAAGTTCTAGCTTGAAGATCGAACAAGGTCGAACTTCCAAGAAAGATCGAACCGGAGGTCAAGAGAGAGAGAGAGAGAGAGAGAGAGAGAGAGTCCGGAGCTCAGGCAAATAGTAGGGATCGACGACTTTGGCATCGTGCATCCACCCTCTTCTGCAACCTTCGAAGCTGCTACCTGTCTTCCATGACACTTCTTTAACATCGTGTGGTCCAAGGGCTAAAGTGATCGACTGCAGATCAGACACCTATAGCAATATTTACCCAGATTAAATAAATTGTACTCCCACATCCTCGTATAGGATTAAATTGTACAAGTTTGTTTGTAAACAAAAGAAGGCGGATTTTGTTCAAACCCCGTACCATACACATCTTTATTCTTTCGTTTAATACCATAAACATCTACATCTGGTGTGCCTGCTGCACTGGTGCTCTGATTAGTGCGGGAAGCTGTTGTCTCTACTGCTGGAAATGGGGTCGCTTGGCTGGACCCACATTACTGCTGCCACCAAAGATATCTTGGTCCCTTTTGGGCCTCAAACTCAGGTCTCTCTCGACCTTATGGACCTCCTTCAGGATAGCTGCATATGTCTCATGGCTCGAGAAAATGAGAGCCTTCACCTCCCAGTTCAGCCCTCCCTGAATTGACTCTCCTGGACCTCAGGATACCGTATCATGTAGTTTGCATATCTGCCCAACCTGTCAAACTTTGAAGCATACTCCTCAACTGACATGTTCCCCTGCTGAATGTTCTGGAACTGTCGCTCCAAGTTAAGTCTCTCTATAGGCGGAAAGAACTTCTTCTTGAACAAGTCTATAGGCGAAAAGATCGGTCATCTGCAGCTCATTCCAATATCATGTATTATCAATATCCAATATTTGTAAGCCCGTCTCCTCCATCTTCAGATCCTCTGCTAGGCGGGATAAGCGCATGACTCGCTCGATATTCTCCAACCATAGTCTAATGGACATCCACCAAAACCCGAGCTTCCCTTACTGCTAAGTTTCTAGCCACAAGGACCTGGCATATTACTTTACACTCAATTGCTTAAGTAATAAAGTTGCTATAGCAGCAAGTAGAGTAACACAACACTCATATTTGCTATAACTGCTACTGATGCTACTAAACTACTACCCAACCAATCTGCCGATGATACTTGCCCTTAACCGAGTTGGGTATCATCCTGATACTCACTGAGTATTAGTCCTCACTTAATATTTCCCCCTCGCACTCTTTTTCATGTAAGTTCAAATGCACACACACACACTAATAACATAGTGCACAAGCCCTGCAAACCACTGCAACTGTGGTGGCCCATGCAGGTCAAACGACTAAATCGTTCGGTTTTAACTTAGGGACCGAACAGGCCTGCAACAAGATTGAGGATTTTAGGAAAAAGCTCATTCACAGAATAGGATCTTTATTCCAAATCTTATCATTCCTAATCAATTTTCCTATCGCCCTTGATTTTCAAGTAACCTATTCTAATCTTCCTATCCCTTAATCTTCCAGAATGGTTCAGACAAGGAACACAGTAGGAGGCACATCAGAACCTGCTGAGCAGACTGTGCCTGAAACTCTTGCACTCCCTCCACCTCCAACTACTCTGACAGTTACTCTGGATGGGGCACAGCTACTCGGAGTGTTCCAGGGACTTGTAGAATCCCAGAAAGAACAGACTGCCCTGCTACGGACTAGCCTCTCAGAAGCTCTTCGGTCCCAGGAGTCACCCCAAAAGAGTCCAGGAAGTGCCAAAGACTTCAAGAACCTTAAACCCCTAGAATTCTATGGAACTGAAGGCATTCTCTATGCCGATGAATGGATAGAGAATATGGAGCGACTCCTGAAGACTGCTCGGGTCCCTGATGATCTCAAAGTGGAGTCTGCAAGCCTGCAACTATTTGACATAGCTCGGACCTGGTTTAGAGATGAACCCCAACTATCTGCTCCTGACCTCACTTGGGAGGACTTCAAGAGGCTGTTCAAGGAGAAATTCTACCCCGAAGTGGCTCAGGAAGCTCTTAAAAGCCAATTCGAGAGGCTGGAACAAGGAAACCTTTCTGTTGATGGGTACACTGCTGAATTTAGTAGACTGAGCCAATTTGCAGAATCCATGGTTCGTACCCCTGAGGATAGAGCCCGTAGATTCAAGAAGGGGTTGTCTCCTGATATTCGCCTTGCTGTCACCACTAGCCGAGCTCGTTCATACGAGGAAATCTTGAGCGTGGCACAAGGTGTTGAGAGAGACATGGGGCATAAACTAAAACGGAAAAGAGATACTGGAAGTATAGGACCCCACAAACGCCCGTTCCAAGAACAACCACAGCAGAGGTCCCCGCAGCAAACCCATCGTCCTCTCCCTCGAGCCACAGCACCCCAACACCAAGCTCAAGGACAGAACCAGTGAGCTCCCGCTTGTAACTTTTGCCAAAAACAAGGTCACACCTGGCAAGTTTGTAGGAAGAGACTAGGTGCCTGTCTATATTGTGGATCAACAGCACATCAAGTGAGAGACTGTCCCGCTGCTCCAGGATGCGGACAAGCTTACGTGATGACCGTGGAGAACGCGCAGACTCTGGGAACAGCTAATGCGCGTAAGTGATTTTGCTGCCTTTTCTAGTAATGTTTAGCTCATGCCTATTGGTTCGTGACCTCAGCCCTAACCTAGTAATTTTGAACTTGCTAACAACCTGGTATGCTTTTAAATTTGATAACTATAGAGGTTGTAGATTCTTTTGCTGTTGTACTTATTATGTGTGTTTTGTGAACTTAAATAATTTGTACCTCCTTTTCATCATCATCTAGTGCACTTAATTTTGCTGAACTTGACTTATGCTGCTATTTTATAGCCTAGTTTTGCAAGCTTACTCTTTATCGGGCTTGTTCATGACACATGTATTATTGAGGCCTGATCAACCCCACTAATACAAGTGTCTACTCAGAATCAGTGTACTACGGTCTGATCAACCTTAGTGCATTTTGATTCGCACTTCGTACGACTACTTTACATGGATTGAGATATATAGTTGACTAGTATACTTGCCCCTAAATATGTTCGAGCATATCGTATTAGTTACATAACTGTACTAATAAGAGCATGCGAATAAATGATTACCAGAATAGGATTTCAATCCATAACCGCCTGACAATTCCCATTAGAATTCCTTAAAACGCCTTGATCCCTATACCTCTGTTCTACCACCTCGCCCTTGAACTCTTTATTATTGATTTCTCGTCTTCCCTTATTTCGGAAAGATAAAAATCCTGTGTTTGGTACAAGTTTGATATATAGATAGTACTAGATATACCCCTCAGACCGGTCGAATTGATAATGACCCCTTTATGATTAAGGGAATACCATAGGTGATGTATTTGTGTTAAAGACTTACAGATTCAATACCATGATTAAATAAGTTAGGACATAGCTTTACTAATTGTATAGCCTTAGAGGATAGATGGGTAAATTCTAAGTTGGGTAGCGACCACAATGTTCACCTGAGAGGAACCCTTTAGACTGAATCAAGTGGGAATGGACAGAGAGAACCCTACCATATTTTAATTTCAAGGATAAAATTTTTATAAGTTGGGTAGATTGTAAGCCCCTGATTTTTCAAAAAAATATTAAATTAGATTTTTCGCAATTTTTTTGGAATTTTCTGGGAATTTTCTGTAATTAAAATTAGGGTTTTAATTATTAAATGATTTTTAATTGTTAATAAATAATATTAAAATATTATGGAAATAATATTTTTGGGTGTAAAATGGAAAACTGGACTTAGGGTAATTTTCCTGGAATTTATTGGGCCTCAGACCTATTTTTAAATGCCTAAAACTATTTAAATCTAATTAAATAATAATTATTTATTATTAATTGTTACTGTTATTATTATTATTGCTATTATTATTATTATTTTATTTTTTGGCCCGGCCCGGCCCAGTGGGCCGAGCCCAGCAGCCCAACCCATCCCCCTAGCGGGTCGGGCGGGTCCGCCCAACCCGGAACCCGTGCCCGACCCGGTCCCCTTTCCCCTTCCCCACGTTCGTCCAGGCGACCGAGTTCTCCGGCGATGCCCGGGCTCTCCGCCGCCTCCGCCGGAGCGGGCCACGTCCCCCTCGACCGCCCGCCTCACCCGGCCACGTCCGCCCCCGGAGCCCTATATAATACCCCCTCTTCTTCTCCTCCGCCTCACTTCCCCTAACCCTAACCCGATCTCTGGCGACCAGACTCTGGCGGCCTCCTCCTCCTCCTCCCTCACCTCGACCCGCCGTCCACCACCGCCCGGGACCCGACCGACGACCCCTTGCCAGCTCCGCCCTAGCCCGGCGATGCCTCACCGACCGTCGGCCAGTCCCGCAGCTTCGACGACCCTCAGCCCTAGGTCGGACACGGCTGACTCGGACACAGCAGCTCGAGGACACGTGGACACGTCCAGGACATGGAACGCGTGTCGGACACCGAAAACCCCAGATTCGAAGGGCCAGTTCAGGTACTCGTATCTTGCACCCTGTATCTCCGATTTTAATTTCGTAAATTACGTTGCGAAGCCTGTATGACCCTCTCGGTGCCCGGATAAACCGCTCGGGGCATCGCGTCCTGTGGTGATCGCATACCGCGATCCAAAAATAGGAAAAAACCAGACCCTGTTTCACCCCGGAACCGAGTACGCCCTGCCAAACGGGACGACTTGGTCGCGTGCGGTCTTCATAGATACGTGTGCCCCGTTGATACGGACGTGTGGGATTTCGCGGAAGCTGATTCGGGTGTGCGTGCACACCGGAATCAACGCGTATCCGCGGACATCGCCCCGTATCCGACTTTTCTGCAATTTACCCTAACTTTGTGCACACACGTCGGATCAAAACGAAACTTGCGCCTTCGGACTCGTAGCGATACGCTGGTCCTGTGGGTCAAGTTTGGTTCGATTCTGAGAACGTTGACGAAATCATATGTCGTGGGCCCCACAGGCCCCGCTCGACGGGCGATTTTGTGATCGGCTCATCGGAATCCAATTCTGGAAGTTCCGTTGGGTTCGTATCATCGTTCCTGACCTATTGACACTAAGTTTGGTGAATTTGGAGACCGTTGACCCGGACGCATTTTTTGGTGAAAAGCGGGCCCACCGGCGGACCCCGTTTTGGCCCGAAATTGTCGTTTTTGCCCTTGTCTCCAAATTGGACCCAAGGATAGGCGTTCCTAGATATTTGATATCTTCTGAGCATGATGGTAATGTTTATTTCAGCATCTGGACACATTTCTAGAAATTTCTCCGAGATACAAACTATAATTGGAACCAAACAACAGGCAAGTACCTGCACTTCAAGTTTAATCTTTATATTGTGATAATTAATTCCCTGCTTTACTAGTACCATTGATGATTACACGTAGTGCTATAATACTGGATTTTATGTCTTGAATACTGGAGTTCATGTCTTGCTTTTCGTGTCGGGTGGGAGAATACTAGGAGGCATGTAGCTTACCCTTCCCCCTGTCGTGACTAATAGCTGTGGTATACGACTGTACCATCAGCCGGATCTCGATTATTCCTGTTTAATAGCCGTCTATGACGGCCGAATTAGCCTTATAAACCCCTACATGCCAATTATGTTTTCTAAATACACAAGTTCACACACAATAGTTCTTGTCTTGTTGCAGTTCCTGTTGTCTTGTTACAGTTACATTTCCTGTCTCATTTTATTTCTGTTTTACTCATATTCCTGGTTTATAGCAATAAATCTTGTTTTACTTATATTCCTAATTTTTAGTGTTTAACTCTTAGTTATTTTTATTACTTATTGTGCATATTCTGATCATGATACTTTAGCAGTCCTTTTCTACTTGTCATAAATATATAGTTTAAATCTTGTTGTGCATTGTGTACTTTGCTCCTTTCCTGACTGGATCCGTTGATTTAGGCGATGATGAGGACTTTGCCCCTACCTATTATGGCCCCTATGAGGGAACAGATGACATATATGAGGAGCCAGTTCCCACCCAGGAGACTACTTCTGCAGAGTAGTTAGCAGTAGCTATTTATTTATGCTCTTTTATCTTAGTAATCGGGTTTGTCCCCGATTTCATTTCTGGATTCTGTATTAAACATTTGATCTGTTGTCACATTTATTTCATTTAAAATTTCAGAATTCTTTTTCCTGTTATTATCTTTGCCTATTTCATTATTTGTGAATGAGCTAGATGTTTCAACTGTGGATATGACCTAGACAGCGTACTACCGCCGACTCTGCGGCGTAGGCTGGACGTACCCACGTACTCGTGCCCGAATTTTTGGGTGCGGGTCATGACAACAACTGCCCCTTTGCCATCAGTACTGCTACTGCTTACTTTCTTAATACACATATAAAAATTGAGTCTCCTCTTCACTGATATGGTAGCTATGTGCTTGCTGCCACTACTGTTGGTTGCAGTTGCATCAATTGACCTTTAATATCATAATGCAATGGATACTGCTGCTACTCTTCGAGCTCCTCTTACTTTCCTGCATACCCAGGTGCCTGCACCAAGGCAACACCCAACTGCTAACACAGTCACTTGATCACTCCCCCCCACTGACTCACACACACTACAAACAACACCACAATGCACTCCTTACACTTTATAGTTACTACAACACCACCAACACACAGTCACACAAATATATGTATACACATAAGTCCATACACAACTCTCTCTCTCTCTCTCTCTCTCTATATATATATATATATATATATATATATATATATATATATATAACACTTATCTATATGTATTACATGATACACATGCACCAAGTGCATTAATTCAAATACTTGGTGCTCCCTCAAGGGATACTCTAGGATACGCTCTCAAACCACTTGCAAAAATTTCTAATCCTCCATAAATACCAATTATATTTCTCAATATCATCACAATACAACTAAACTAAATTGTTACAATAAGAATTGAAGAGTAAAACATCAACATGCACAAAACCCCCAAAAGAGGCCTCTGTATCATAGCGTATCACAGAACTTCATGATACGACCTACAAATATCTAATTGTGGACATGTATCTAGTTCCACACTACCAATCTAAGTTTAATGAGATATAATTGCCCAATCACAAATACTTGGTGCACAAATCTCAAAATTCTCCTAAATTGGATACCAATTCCATGTAGAAGTCACAATCGGGGTCAAATAAACCTAGTTCTTGTTCCTATGGGTAGCCCTAAGCCATAGAAGGATTTCTAATGGTCAAATGAATAAATTAGAGTCTAATTGAAGAAGAAAATTCATAATTATATCTATTAGGAGATGGATTCCCAATGAATTCTCAAATGGACACAAGCTTCTTGCCAAATCTTTCTTCTCCAAGGGCTCCTTGTAATCCAAGCTCCAATGCTCCTCGGATGATAAAATTAAAATAGAAATAAGAGTGAATGGAGGGAATTTTGTGGAGTGATGAATCAATTTAGGGAATAACACAATTGTGGATATAAAGGAATAAAGAATGAAGAGGAGAGAGTGTATTCCCCCCTCATTGAGAAGCATAAAAATCATGCTGGCCACATAAGAGCTCATGCACCCCAACAGGAAAGCAAGTTGCATGGCAGCCGTATGAGACCTATGCGACCAGAATAGCCAAATCGCATAGATGGCCTATATGCGTCCTGAACATCCTCAAAGTACGGGGGCTGCATAAAAGAGATATTGATTAAAATAAAATAAAAAGTACATTTGCAAATGGGGTGGGTTACAACATATAGCCTTCAAGGCCCACACAAAAGGAAAACAAAAATAGGGAAAAGTTATCAGTCAGATGAGTCATGAGCCTCACGAAGAACGGTTGCAACCTCCTGGAGCAAACGCATGCCCGTGCGATAAAACTGGCGGCGCAGTCCTTCCCTCCATTCCAAAGTCTCCCTCTCCTCTGGAGTTATGGGCAGCAAGGCAAAATTCAGAATGGACTCCAGAGGCCTAGTAAGAGCCTCCAAAGTTAACCCTAATGAGGACATGAAATCCTTAGCGACGGATAACTCGTCCTCAAACCGTACTCTCTTTGCAGGAGGAGACACTGCGACAGCCGATGGAGAACCGATAGCTCATCCCTCACGAGACCCTCCAATTCCAGACCCTCCTATACCCGAGCACCGGGGCAAAGCAGGGAGGGAACATCGAGAAAGTAAGGTGAGTGGCCAGGTTTCCCAACTAGAACCTCCCTTGGACGATATATTTCATAAAGTGGAACACGATGAACCATGGCAGTGGTATTTATAGAAGAGAGAGACAGTTTACATGACTGCAATAACTGGATAGATGAAGCTAGAAGGGTGAATCTGACGATTTATATTCCGAGAAGTCTATATGCAACCAACAATTTAGTTTCCAAGAAGTCTACATGCAAAAGGTGGATAGGCTTCCTCAAAGGTTAAGCCAAGTCTTAAAAGTGCCAGCTAGGTAGTCCGCGCCCATGTGTCCAATAAACCAAGCGCGCCCTAAGTAGACTCCACAGAAATCAGGCCACAGAGGCATCCTGAGGCCCAACAAGGTGTCACGCCCCACCCCCCGCAAACCGAGGGGCCGTCCGACCGGACCACCGCCTCGCCCCCATAGCCGGATGACCCGGACCCGAATCACCGTGCCTCGGTGCATCAGACGCACATCATCGCACCTCGGCGCCTATCCCGCGGGTGCGAGGAAGGGATGGCCCATTCGATTACTGGGACGTGATGCCGTGCGAGCCTAGGGTTGCGCCCGCGCAAGGCTTTATCATTTAAGTTGTTTGGCTATCATCGCCTCTATCGAGTAAGCAACAAAAATGGACATTGTTATAATGCAATGCATTTAGCTAACTGAGTATTCGGGAAAAATTAAGGGAATGGGTTCTCTCTTATGCAAAGGTATCGTTCCATATATTATGTCCCCTTATACGATAGCAAGCTTGGGGCACTATCGAAACCAGGATTCCGAGTCTTAGGGACTGAGGCACGCCTATCGCTCCCTCGGACGATCCAGTACCTGCAAGCAAGTAAACTGTTGGTGGGTCGGCACTTTTATAAGTACTGGTGAGATAAAACAACTGAACAGAAGCAAGCATTCACTAAAACCAATACTAAGTAATCATGTTATAAAATATTACATTACTAGTGATCTTTCTAGTTTTACCTAGGTTCGTGTTATGCATTTCGATAGCAGAGTCATATTACATTATTTTGGAAACATCTTTCGAAAACAGAGTTTTATATGCGATAAGCAAGACAAGCCGATGTTCTATTTCAGGGTATGCGCAGCGTGTCTTGTGGGACTCGAGAAACAAATGCATAGCTAAACGCACACGCACATCTTAGAGGCAGTCCTCTATCCAAGCCAACACAATGAACTAGCTATATTCAGGGCGGTCCCCGAGTATCTTAGGATCGGCAACGGTTGATCCAGCTAACGAATGACTCTTTATCTGATGCTATTGGCAGCTGTGACTCATGATTGCTTTCCACTATCCCTGTAGCAGCCGTGACACAAGCAGTTCATCTCTCCACCAATAGCCATTGTCCGACCGATGCGAATGCATGGAACACTATCAGATATAATCTTTATTGCGGGGGCAAGCCGCCTTATCATTTGAACACATTCAGGCACATGATATGGTTCTTTCGGAGCATAGGGGATAGTGAACATGTTCATGCACTCTTAGACAAGCATTTTAGGATTCTCATTAAGCAGACATGTTTGTTTCAAAGACAAGCTAGGAGAGTTCGTTTATTAACATACAAGGCAGGTTCTATCATTCTCTTATGAAAATATTGTAAGCAAAAATTCAGATTATTATTAAGGTGTGCAAGAATCAGCGAACGAAGTTTTGCCCACTCACCATGATATATAATGCTGATGCGGAGCGAGGCATTACATACTTACCAACCAACAAAAATTTTTGTCCTCGAAACTTCAAGGACGATATTCTAAGCAGCGATAGTCCTCATCCCTCGCCGTACTCAATCGAAACAATCAAGCAATTCAAGTTCAGAAAACATTTATACTTTAAGAATATCTATGGACTTATAGTATGAAATGCTCTATTGCAATACCATATCGAGCAATATCTCAGAGTCATAGTAACAGATTGGGCTAAGAAATCGTTTCCGGTCAGATACCATTCTGTCACACCCCTGCCCCCGCGAACCAAGGGGCCTCCCGGCCGGACCACCGACTCGCCCCCGTAGCCGGATGACCCGGACATGAATCACCGCACCTCAGCGCACCGGACGCGCATCACCGTGCCTCGGCGCTTGTCCCACGAGTGCGAGAAAGGGATGGCCCGTTTGATTACCGGGACGTGATGCCGTGCGAGCCTGGGGTTGCGCCCGCACAAGGCTTTATCCTTTAAGTTGTTTGGTTATCATCGCATCTATCGAGTAAGCAGCGGAAAGGGACATTGTTGCAATGCAATACATTTAGCTAACTGAGTATTCGGGACAAATCGAGGGACTGGGTTCTCTCTTATGCAAAGGCATCGTTCCATATATTATGCCCCCTTATACAATAGCAAGCTCGGGGCACAATCGAAACCAGGATTTCGGATCTTAGGGACTGAGGCACGCCTATCGCTCCCTCGGACGATCCAGTACTTGCAAGCAAGTAAACTGTTGGTGGGTCAGCACTTTTATAAGTACTGGTGAGATAAAACAACTGAATAGAAGCAATCATTCACTAAAACCAACACTAAGTAATCATGTTATAAAATATTACATTAATAGTAATCTTTCTAGTTTTACCTAGGTTCGTTTCATGCATTTCGATAGCAGAGTCATATTACATTATTTTGGAAACATCTTTAGAAAATAGAGTTTCATATGCGATAAGCAAGACAAGCCGATGTTCTGTTTTAGGGTGTGCGCAACGTGTCTCGTGGGACTCGAGGGACAAATGCATAGCTAGACATACATGCACATCTTAGGGGCAGTCCTCTATCCAAGCCAACACAATGAACTAGCTATATGCAGGGTGGTCCCCGAGTATCTTAGGATCGACAGCGGTTGATCCAGTTAACCAATAACTCTTTATCTGATGCTATTGGCAGTTGTGACTAATGGTTGCTTTCTACTATCTCTGTAGCAGCCGTGACACTTGCAGTTCAGCTCTCCACCAATAGCCATTTTCCGACCGATGCGAATGCATGGAACACTATGAAATAAACTCTAGTATGCAGACGAGACGAACCATCAGATTATAATCTTTGTTGCGGGGGCAAGCCGCCTTATCATTTGAACACATTCAGGCACACGATATGGTTCTTTCGGAGCATAGGGGATAGTGAACATGTTCATGCACTCTTAGACAAGCATTTCAGGATTCTCGTTAAGCAGACATGTTTGTTTCAAAGATAAGCTAGGTGAGTTCGTTTATTAACATGCAAGGCAGGTTCTATCATTCTCTTATGAAAATATTGCAAGCAAAAACTCATATTATTATTAAGGCGTGCAAGAATCAGAGAACGAAGTTTTGCCCACTCACCTTGATATATAATGCCGACGCAGAGCGGTGCATTACACAAGGCAACGTCCATGCGTCCCAATCAGCCGAAGTAGCGTTGGCCATAGATGAACCTGATATGGCGTCCCGTCAACAGGATCGTCTCTGACACAGAATCTTGACAAAAATCTACCTCCGGACTTAAGGCGCGTAGCAGTCTCGAAGAGCCCTCCGTTTCCCAGCCTAGAAATTAAGGCAATAATTTTTTTGATTGTCTCAAAAGAAGTAAACATACTAAATGACAAAAGTCTCACATCAACATAGAACTTAACTTTCGACGGGTGTGCAGCACCACGTATATAGCCAACAAAGACCCCATGCATCTTTGTTTCCATGCGTCCCAGACTCCATGCGTTCCATGTGTCTCAGGCCACATGCGTCCCAGACTCCATACGTTCCATGCGTTTTTGGCCCCATGTGTCCCAGACTCCATGTGTTTCATACGTCTCTGGCCTCGTGCATCCCAGACTCCATGCGCCTCATGCATTTTTGGCCACATGCGTCTCAGACTCCATAAAGAGCAAGTCTTGCCGTTACAACTGAAGTAGCTCTCTCCAACCAAGTATGGGCCCATGGCAGAATTGACCAAGTCACACCTGCCAAGGACGAGAATCGCCCAGATCTTTAGCAACGAAAAATCCCAAAAAGTGCCCACATGGCAGCTTGGGCTGCTTCCGGTTATAGCTGCACTCTGTTAGGAAGGTAAACATCGAACCCTCTAGCATACATATGGCCTAACATATGCGCACCCAAGGATGACTATATACACCAGGGTGACATACCCAACACACACACACACACACACACACACACACACACACACAAACACAAACACACACACAAAGAAACAGACAGAGAACAACAGAGGAGAGAGAACAGACGAGAGCTTCTTCACCCTGCGTCGGATCGTCAACGGAGTAAATGAGCCACCATAGCACTCTTTGTCCATCGTTACACCCTAAAATTAGATTGTCTATCTAGGACTTCTTTATACTTTCTTTTGTTTGTTATTGAAGCAATCAATTTTAATGGCGAATAAGGTGGTGACTCTGCTGGGGACGTCTTTCTTCTCTGATAAGAAAGTTGTGGCATAATCCGATGCAGCCAAGCTCGGGTCCACTCAAAGGATGCTGGTGGTCCACTTCGACCAGCAGGCTTTCGAGGACATGCTCTTCGGGGACAGCGCGAGTCATTCTCCAAGGCAAGAAAAGCCCAAGAAGACCGGCAAGGATGTGGGTAGCAAAAGCCACCGTGCCTCACCCAACTGTAGAATAAGCACTCCCCGTCTCTCTCTACCACAGAGACCGCATATCCTGCATCCACTGCTTATGCGGTAGCCTCTTCCAACTAGAAGGGTGCTCACCACTTGAAGATCCATAGGATGTGGGTAGCAAAGGCTACTGTACCTCACCCAACTGCGGAGCATGCACTCGTATCTTTCTCTGATACTGAAGGTGCATGACATGCATCCGCTCAGTCTGTCCCTGCTCATACGGCCTCCATGCCTGAAAAGGAGAATGCTCAGCACCCGAGCTCTGGTAGAGAAAAATAATACGATGCCAAGAGTTTGGGAGTTGATGCGCAACCCATACGGCTACAACGGAGGATGCGGGGAAGAAAGAAGTATGCAGCTTCTAACTCAGTCGCATGTGTCTCTAACACTCCCAGAATCTCTGTCTTTGGCAGAATCTCATTCGGCCGTACTTTTATGTCGTTTTGAAGAAAATCAGAACTTGGAATCTTCGTATTATGTGCCTGCGCGTGCTAAGTCGAAGAAGTCTTGGGCAGTGTGAGCTTGTCAGGCTCAAGCAACTGTCCATTTGGCTGACCGCCAGCGGGCACCGCTTACTATACGTGACCATGACGGGAAGTCATACAAAACTGACCCATGTGTCCAACCTGCAGCAAAAAAATAGGCAGGGTCCGTCTCAAAAGTCTTCCAATGACGATTTGGAGAAAGTTCTTGTACGAACCCTAAATTAGGAAGAAAAATCAACACCCACGCACCCGCGCGCTCGGTCTACCTGTGCTCATAAAAAAGGTGCAAAGGTGGATCAACCCTCGTTTGACTTGTGCAACATGATTAGTCACAGGCGTAAGACGAGGGAAACAACTACGGCGTATGAAATATCCTCCCCAGGACACCACTTTGCCAAAATTATCATCGATTGCTGCTGTAACAAAGTGGCAGTACCCACAAGCAGGCAGTCGGTATTCCAACTACTGCACCCAAAGGCACCTACCCGACAATAATCTGGAGATCAGGTGCAAACACCAGAGAAGGATGAGCTACCATTATGTCATGCCCAAGTCCCAAAATACTTAGGACTAGGACACGTAAGCATGCCAGCCGCATGTATATGGCAACTCCAATATATGGAAACCATAACACACGCGTACGCTGTAAATGAACATTAATTTACATGTGGTATAACTATCATAAGTCACAGGGTATAACTAAATCTCATCCACAGAAATTCAAATATAAATAAGTAACCAATATCTATGAAACTAGATCTCAATACAAAGTATCTAAAGATGATAGTTGGATGGAAATAAATCCACTACCAACTAGAATATATAAGTGCAACACAACAACCACAATATAAGAATATCAACTAGCAATCACGGGGCTCGAAGAGAAGACCTCGAAATATAAGTAACCAGTCCGGATTTGCGCTCCTACGAATACTCATGAACAGCTACACCTGGAAATGGACCAGGTCCTCAGAGGGACATAACAAGATATATAGAAGTATGCCAATAAAGTACTGAAATAAATATCCAATGGGTTGCCTAACCGTCTCAGTGAATGCAGTTTGAGAACAACTTTCCAACATGTGGGCTATCTTGCAATAAATGGGATTGGCATGATTCTCTCGAAGAATCAGGGGCCTAAAAAGTATGTCGTCTTTTGAACGCCAGAGGCCGCCTATAATAAATAGGGTCATCACCACCCGTCGCTCCGGCGGAGTGTTCGGGCGAACAAAAAAAAGTACAAAGGAGCCCAAACGTCTTACTTGTTGTTCTCCCCACCCCATGCTCGAAGCATGTCACATCCATGACACAATTTGGATCATAGTCTATATTTAGTACAATAACCCAACCCTACAACCAAACAAGGACAAGGATTGGACAACCGTACTACAATAGGCTATGTCCATGGACCACTAATAATTGCTAAGTCTTCTAGCATGCAAAGTTTCTAACAGTAGTTATCCCTAACGTACGGCCCACACGTACAGGAGGCCAACCTAGTACGCAGTCCGTGATATATATGAGACTCACACTCGTGTAACAGCTATGTCACGGCCAATGAACCTAATGATGCTTCATGATAATGGGGTTGTCTCATAAACAAGGTCAATGTATATACATAATAAAAACATATCACGACGACACCGTCGTTGCACCCAAGTTCCCTTGGACGCGCATTTTATATAGTAGTTAAAATATATGAACTAAAGATAGAAAATAAAGATGCATGCAACATATGGAATATGAATAATAGTACAATGGCAAGATATACTTGCCTGGCAAGAGAGCTTCAAAATGTAACATCCAGATGTCAAACACCAAGAGTCAGAAACTATGGCCTCAGAATGAACGTCTCCGGATGCTGAAATAAACACCACCAACGTTCCCATAATAAGCGAAATAGCTAAAAAATACTACCCTTTCGTCCAATTTGGACACAGGGGCAAAATGGTAATTTTGTGTCAAAGCGGGCTCCATATGTAGGCCACTTTGCACCGAAAAGTGTCCCAGGGGTAACGGTCTCTAAATGGGACAAATTATAGGTCAAACAAACTCTAAATGTCAGTACGAACTCAACGGTATGTCCAAATGTGGATTTTGGTGAGCCGAACATAATTTTGCCCAAAAAGTCCACGTGGGGCCCGCCAATAGGCGACTTGGTCAACTGTCTCAGAATTGTGTAAAAATTGGGTTATAGGATCAGCGTGATACCACGAGTCCAATGGTGAAAGTTCGTCGCATTCTGACGAGCATGCACTAAATGACGCGAGATTTTGTATAAGTTGCGATACGGGGAATTTTTGCGGATACGGACTGATTTCGACGCGCACACGCGTCCGAATTAGTATTCGTGAAAGCCCATACGTCTGGGTATACCGTGCGCACCTTTTGGTACACTTGGTATGCGATGGAGTGGTCCCGTTTGGCGGGGCGCACTCCGTATCACAAATTTTGGAAGTTGGAAAAAGCAAATTTTGGGGATTTTCTATCTAATTTAATTCTACATACAGCAACTAATAAATTATTGTATTTGATAGAAAATAAACTAGGTTAAGTGGTCTTCGCATACCAAAAAGAAAACTGAATTCGGATCTCTGTGGTGGGAGATACGTGTCCGTGAACATGGGTCATCGCAACAGAATTTCTGAAATTAAAAGTGGTCGTTTTTCTTGACTTGGCGTCGATTTTCGCCTAGGTTTACGCACTGAACGTTGGAGACTAATATACGGGATTTAGAGAGAGATATGTGGAGATTATACCGGTGAAGACGGGGTCGAGTTTGGTCGAGCGAGGGTGCAGAAATCGGAGCATGAACACAGGTAAGTTGCTGTTCAATTGTTGCTGTTGCGGGTGCACGGTGCTCGCGTGGGGACGCGGGGGTGGCGATCGTACAGTCTCCAGCGGCGGCGGGTTGACACGGGGTGGAGTGATGGAGATGAAGAAAAGATTTAGGTTTAGGGTTTTAGGGATATAATCTTGTCACGCCCTAGTCCCAAAATACGTAGGACTAGGAATACGTAACACGCCAGCCGTATGTATACGACCTCCAATATATGAAAACCATATACACACGTACGCTATACATGAATATCCAATCCACAGTGGTAAATATATTTTACAACAAGTCACACGCAGTTCTATATCTCATCCACAGCACAAATAATAGAAGAATAGAAATCAATAACTGAGTATCAAAGAAGCAGTCTCAAATAGTAACCTCAAAGTGTGATAGTCGGGTGGAGACAAATCCACTGCAAATCGACTATAATAAACTACTAAAGAGAGAAGAGAATAAACTCTAATATAAGAATAAATGTCTCAAAAAGAATAGCAACTAAAATCTCTAAACAGCTGCAATGAATCACATATAATCAGAAGGTAAGATCTCCTCAGACTGATAGGTAGCATCAGGTCCAGGTCCATACTCCTGCGGGTACTCCTGCTCACCTATATCTGGAAGGGACCAGGTCCTCAGAGGGACGTAACAAGATACAAAAAGCACATGCCAATAAAGTACTGAAAATAAACATCCATTGGGGTCGCCTAACCATCTATGTGAATGCAGTTTGAGAACAACTTTCTAACAAGTGGGCTATCTGGCCATAAATAGGATTGGCATAGTTCTCTTGGAGATCCAGGGGCCTACAAAGGCACGACGACTTTCGAACGTCGGAGGCCCGCCATGATAATATATAGGGGTCATCATGACCGCGTATCTCCGGCGGAGCGTACGGGTTACACAAGGAAAGTGCAAAGGAGCCTAAATGTGATACTTGTTGTTCTCCCCACCCCATGCTCTAAGCATGTCACATCTATGACACGATTTGGTCCATAGCCTATCCTTAGTACCCTAGCCCAATCCTGCAACCAAACAAGGACAAGGATGGGACCACCGTACTACAATAGGCTACGTCCATAGACCTCTAATAACTGCTAAGTCTTCTAGCATGCAAAGTTTATAACAGCAGTTATTCCTAACGCACGGCCCACACGTACAGGAGGCCAACCTGCACGCAAGTCCGTGATCTACATGAGACTCACAACTCGTGTAACAACTGTGTCACGGCCAATGAACCTAAAGATGCTACATGATGATGGGGTAGTCTCATAAACAAGGTCAATGCAAATACATAAAAAAAAATATACCGCGACGACACCGTCGCGCGCATTTTTATATAACAGTTAAAATATATGAAAGGACAAAAAATAAAGATGCATGCAACATATGGAATAAAAATAACAGTACAATGGCAAGGTATACTTGCCTGACAAGGAAGCTGCAATGTACCAATAACCTGCTCCAGAAATCGCGCAGAACAATCCAATATCCTATGTACACATAAATATAATATAATAGAATCATTAGTCATTATACTAGCACATACTCAACCACATTTACACTGGAATCAGGAGGTATACTAGGGGTAACACTAGTCATCTAACACGGTCAATTACGCATTGAATTACGCAGGTATCGCGTCTTCAAGTACTGTACGAAATCAGTCAGTCAACTGACAGGTGTCTATGCCAGTACGTTAGTGTACGCAAGGCAGACAAATTCACAAGTTCTTAGGGTCAACATGGTCAAGCTAAGTATGGGATAGTCCACGGTGTCCTAGGGTCGTACAGTCTAAATATTTAGTCATAATTATCAATTAGCATTTACTTAGTTATATATTCATATAACTATATAATAATATAACCATCAATTTATTTTAATTTATTTAATTCTGGAATAATTACTCTAAAATTCTACTTTAATCTTATTATTCTGATTTTTATGTTAATTCCTAAATTTTGTCTAAAGAAACTGAATTTTATCAACTCGAGACTCATGGCACGCAAATCGAGGCGATCTGTTGACCAAAAAGTCAACCGATACAAACTCGACTTTCATGCATAATTTCCTGTAGATTTTAGCATAAAAAACATACTGGAATTTATGGCTCATCTGAATTCAAATTCGTTTGGGAATTATGGCACATACAAATTTTGTATTGTGCACCGATGGTTAAATTCTAACCTAGAAGTTCTACAGAATTAACAGTATGTAAATACTTCAAAATAAATTCTGGAAAAAAATATATGTCGATGATCTCGACATTAGCTTTCCGAAATTTTAAACGGTTCATGATTCTGATTTCTGGTTCTCCCGGAATCAAGAAAATATCGAAACACGTCTATTTTTGGACATGCTGTGCTCTACGAATTTTTCAGAATTTAATACTAATAATAAAAAAATAATTTATATTATCAGAAAGCTAACCTCATTATCGTTCTAACAAAAAAATGGAGCGTGTTTGGAGTCCGGAGCTAGGAGATATCGTCTTTTTAATTCGTCATAACTAGTAGAAAATGAGGCTGAATTTATGACGAATTTTGACTATTTTTTGGACGAAAAAGAGAGGAATTTGGGAAAGAAAAATATGAAGGATGAGGTATTTATAATGTTGGACACTACTTAATTAAATACAAATAGGATTGGTTAATTTGGATAGGATTATGATGAATTTAAATAAGGATAGGATATGCATGAAGTTGATTTCCTAGTAGGTTCAGGATTTGAATTAATTTAAAATAGAGTTTGAATTTATCTCAATAATTTATAATCTTAAATATAATTAAAGATAATACAAATAATTTATAAAATCTTATTAATATCTATTAACACTAAATTAGTATCTATCTAATATTAAGACTATATATATCCAAATAAATCCTAAATAATTTTAAAATCTAAATAAATTTCTTAAAATTCTAAATAAATTACAAAAAAATATAATTAAATATTTTAAACTAAATTAAATATTTGGTAGGAACGACATGCAAGTATGGTCGTATAGTAAATCATAGAAGTCCTAAAAATTTATGTTTTCTAAGTTTTAATTACCAAAAATTCTAGAAAAATCTCCAGAAATCTAAAATAACCTAAAATAATTCTAAATAAATATTTATATAAGTAAATATATCAAGAAATTTATTTTCTAATTAACTAAGAGCATATTCTAAATAAATTCAACATATATAATAAATATAATAATATAAAATATACACAAAATATCTATTTTGGGTGAGAGAGTTTACAATCTACCCAACTTAAAATAATTTCGTCCTCGAAATTAAAATAAGACATAATTTGTTAAATCCTTCACATTTGTACATAAGGTATGTCAATCGCAATCTCTTCCAAAAATTTAAATAATAAAATCTATTCGAATCTATCGCGATCACTTCAAAATTAATATAACCACTGTTTAAATCAAAATTCAACCTGTCGTAATCTCTTCTCGATTTTTAAATAATCAACATCCAAATCTGACTCAAGTCTATATGACATCCCACATCAAAATTTATATCATAATTTCCAACTATCATAATCTCCTCTAGACTTTGAACAATAAACAATTCTAATCAAATCTTATTCCTATTCTTAACTTAAGAATTTTGTACTATTCAAATATTTAAACTCAATTTACATCCTCAATATTTCAAATAGGTGACCCAACAATCAAAATTGAAATTTTAATTCAAATCATCAAATTATAAAATTTAAATCTAATCTAATTAACCAATTGTTCAAGTCTAAAATTCTATATTTATCCTCAAAATTAAATCGATGATTCATCCTTCAATATTCAAAATTTAAATCATGTGCTCAAAGTATAAATATTGGGTCCTCAATATCAAGATTTTTAAAATTTATTAAATTCTCATTATCTTAATCCCTCTTTTAAAATTCTCCACATTTAAAAAGACTTAATCTCTCAATCTAATCCTACTTGATCACAATCTAAAAGAATTCTTCCCAAGTTTAATACTGCAATTTCTACCCAACTTTGAATTTACCCATCTATCACATAAGGCTCTTACACTTAAGAAAAATATTCCTCAATTTATTTTCTCATGTCATTCAATCCTCAAAACTTTAACACCAACTATATCATATGTGATATGCCCTTAATCAATTATGAAAGATAGTCACCAAATAATGTGATTGGCCTATGGGGTATATCTTGTACTATCCGTGTATCACTTATATCCAAGCACGAGATTTCGTCTTTCTGAAACAAGGGAAGACGGAAAGCAATGGAAAAGAGTGCAAGGAGGGATAATAGAATGGAAGTATGGGAATCAAAGCGTTTAAAGAATTCAATTGGGAATTGTCAAGACAGTTGTGGATTGAAATCTTAATTTGGAAATTTCTTATTCGCATGCTCACATCGGTGCAGTTATGTACTTGATATGATATGCTTTGTCGTATCTAGAGGGTAAGTATATTGGTCTACTAATCACTACATATCTCAATCCACGTAAAGTAGTTATGCGAAGGGCGAACCAAGCGTACTAAGGTTAGCTAGACCCTAATACACTGATTCTGAAATGTATTATTGTGGGCCCCCAATAATACGTATGTCATGAACAAGCTCGATAAAGAATAAGCTTGCAAAAACTAGGCTATAATAGCAGCATAAGTCAAGGTAGTACAGCAAATATGAATACGCTAGATTATGATGAAAGAAGGTTCATAACAATTCAAATTCACAAAAACAAAAGCAAAATAAGCAATAATAATGAAAGACTACACAATCTCTACAGTTGTCATACTAATTCCTTGTCTAAGTCGCTAGTCGACCAATAGGGACATGGACCTCTAAATTCTATCGTCTGATTAAACACTGTCGTCTCTGCTAGCATACAATTAATGTCATTCAGTTACACTTCATCAATGGATCACAGGGACTACGTGATACTAGGTGGTGAGGTATACTATCCAACTTAAAATAATTTAAGTACTATTGTATTGCCTTAAGGATACCTACAAAAATAACTTTGCACATGTACATAGAACAGAAACTCTTATTAGGGTCTCCTATTGCATTATATAGGTAAGGGTCAAGTGCTCATAGAACAGGTGTCAATCGTAGGGATAGAAGAGTTACTAGCCGTTAAGGGGAAAGGGATTTAACTCGTATCGAGCTATCGGTACAAATTTCGTGATTTAAAGCTAAGGGGTAATCATTAGGTCACAACCTAAGGGAACTACGCAAACTATCAAATTTCAACTATCACGCACAAAATTCAAAGTTTAAATTACCAAGCTATACCCTAGCAAACTACATGTCCTAACATAGAATAAGATTACTTGGCCTTCAATCATACGAGTTATGTGGCACGAGTTAAATGATGAAGAAAGGAGAATCATAATTTAGTCGTCACACCATTAGCGAACGCTAAGGTTGCAGGGGGACAAGTTATGAAATCAAAAATAGAGGGCTCTAGATAGCATCATGGTTCTCTAAGGGGGTGGCATGCTAGTTGCCATGTTCGAGGTATGATCAAGGAAAAGGGTTGATTATATTCCTCTAGGCTTCCTAGGGTGCTGTCTACTAGTAACAGGACAATGACATAAGTTTTATAGTTCTCTAATACTATCCAATTATGAGGGTTAGGTTCAGTCCTAATGTTCAATATTGGTTCTCCATTGGTTCCTCAATACTAGGGTCAAACATTATGGTAAAACTTCTAACTAACTCTAGTAGTGTCTATACTACTCTCAAGTCTTCATAATACATCAGGGGGTAATGGTAAATCAATTCTAAAGATAAGGAATTCTAGGGTTCACTAGATATTCTAAACTTAGTGGTGTGTCTATATTCTCGTTGTATTCTTAATAGGTGTGCTACTCTAATTATCATTCTAATAATAGAGGTTCCTATATTCTAGCAGAAGGCCATATATACTCAAGGAACTTATTAGGGAAGTACAGAAATCAAGCAGGATACAATTGTTCGAATAGATCATAGAGGAGAAAGGTGAATCATAGTCAATTGTGGATGAGATCCTATACTCTAGTCCTATGTGCAGGCTTGTTCGGTACAGTAACGTAACCGAGACAATATGCTCTCGACCTGCATGGGCCACCACAAAAATATGTCACGCCCCAGTCCCAAAATACGTAGGACTAGGAATACGTAACACGCCAGCCATATGTATACGAACTCCAATATATGGAAACCATATACACACGTACGCTGTACATGAATATCCAATCCACAGTGGTAAATATATGTCACAACAAGTCACACACAGTTCTATATCTCATCCACAGAACAAATAATAGAAGAATGGAAATCAATAACTGAGTATCAAAGAAGCAGTCTCAAATAGTAACCTCAAAGTGTGATAGTCGGGTGGAGACAAATCCACTACAAATCGACTATAATAAACTACTAAAGAGAGAAGAGAATAAACTCTAATATAAGAATAAATGTCTCGAAAAGAATAGCAACTAAAATCTCTAAACAGCTGCAATGAATCACATATAATCAGAAGGTAAGATCTCCTCAGACTGATAGGTAGCATCAGGTCCAGGTCCATACTCCTGCGGGTACTCCTGCTCACCTATATCTGGAAGGGACCAGGTCCTCAGAGGGACGTAACAAGATACAAAAAGCACATGCCAATAAAGTACTGAAAATAAACATCCATTGGGGTCGCCTAACCATCTATGTGAATGCAGTTTGAGAATAACTTTCTAACAAGTGGGCTATCTGGCCATAAATAGGATTGGCATAGTTCTCTTGGAGATCCAGGGGCCTACAAAGGCACAACGACTTTCGAACGTCGGAGGCCCGCCATGATAATATATAGGGGTCATCATGACCGCGTATCTCCGGCGGAGCGTACGGGTTACACAAAGAAAGTGCAAAGGAGCCCAAATGTGATACTTGTTGTTCTTCCCACCCCATGCTCTAAGCATGTCACATCCATGACACGATTTGGTCCATAGCCTATCCTTAGTACCCTAGCCCAATCCTGCAACCAAACAAGGACAAGGATGGGACCACCGTACTACAATAGGCTACGTCCATAGACCTCTAATAACTGCTAAGTCTTCTAGCATGCAAAGTTTATAACAGCAATTATTCCTAACGCACGGCCCACACATACATGAGGCCAACCTGCACGCAAGTCCGTGATCTACATGAGACTCACAACTCGTGTAACAACTGTGTCACGGCCAATGAACCTAAAGATGCTACATGATGATGGGGTAGTCTCATAAACAAGGTCAATGCAAATACATAAATAAAAACATACCGCGATGACACCGTCGTACGCATTTTTATATAACAGTTAAAATATATGAAAGAACAAAAAATAAAGATGCATGCAACATATGGAATAAAAATAACAGTACAATGGCAAGGTATACTTGCCTGACAAGGAAGCTGCAATGTACCAATAACCTGCTCCAGAAATCGCGCAGAACAATCCAATATCCTATGTACACATAAATATAATATAATAGAATCATTAGTCATTACACTAGCACATACTCAACCACATTTACACTAGAATCAGGGGGTATACTAGGGTAACACTAGTCATCTAACACGGTCAATTACGCATTGAATTACGCAGGTGTCGCGTCTTCAAGTACTGTACGAAATCAGTCAGTCAACTGACAGGTGTCTATGCCAGTACGTTAGTGTACGCAAGGCAGACAAATTCACAAGTTCTTAGGGTCAACATGGTCAAGATAAGTATGGGATAGTCCACGGTGTCCTAGGGTCGTACAGTCTAAATATTTAGTCATAATTATCAATTAGCATTTACTTAGTTATATATTCATATAACTATATAATAATATAACCATCAATTTATTTTAATTTATTTAATTCTGAAATAATTACTCTAAAATTCTACTTTAATCTTATTATTCTGATTTTTATGTTAATTCCTAAATTTTGTCTAAAGAAACTGAATTTTATCAACTCGAGACTCATGGCACGCAAATCGAGGCGATCTGTTGACCAAAAAGTCAACCGATACAAACTCGACTTTCATGCATAATTTCCTGTAGATTTCAGCATAAAAAATATACTGGAATTTATGGCTCATCTGAATTCAAATTCGTTTGGAAATTATGGCACATACAAATTTTGTATTGTGCACCGATGGTTAAATTCTAACCTAGAAGTTCTACAGAATTAACAGTATGTAAATACTTCGAAATAAATTCTGGAAAAAAATATATGTCGATGATCTCGACATTAGCTTTTCGAAATTTTAAACGGTTCATGATTCTGATTCCTGGTTCTCCCGGAATCAAGAAAATATCGAAACACGTCTATTTTTGGACATGCTATGCTCTACGAATTTTCCAGAATTTAATACTAATAATAAAAAAACAATTTATATTATCAGAAAGCTAACCTCATTATCGTTCTAACAAAAAAATGGAGCGTGTTTGGAGTCCGGAGCTAGGAGATATCGTCTTTTTAATTCGTCATAACTAGTAGAAAATGAGGCTGAATTTATGACGAATTTTGACTATTTTTTGGACGAAAAAGAGAGGAATTTGGGAAAGAAAAATATGAAGGATGAGGTATTTATAATGTTGGACACTACTTAATTAAATACAAATAGGATTGGTTAATTTGGATAGGATTATGATGAATTTAAATAAGGATAGGATATGCATGAAGTTGATTTCCTAGTAGGTTCAGGATTTGAATTAATTTAAAATAGAGTTTGAATTTATCTCAATAATTTATAATCTTAAATATAATTAAAGATAATACAAATAATTTATAAAATCTTATTAATATCTATTAACACTAAATTAGTATCTATCTAATATTAAGACTATATATATCCAAATAAATCCTAAATAATTTTAAAATCTAAATAAATTTCTTAAAATTCTAAATAAATTACAAAAAAATATAATTAAATATTTTAAACTAAAATAAATATTTGGTAGAAACGACATGCAAGTATGGTCGTATAGTAAATCATAGAAGTCCTAAAAATTTATGTTTTCTAAGTTTTAATTACCAAAAATTCTAGAAAAATCTCCAAAAATCTAAAATAACCTAAAATAATTCTAAATAAATATTTATATAAGTAAATATATCAAGAAATTTATTTTCTAATTAACTAAGAGCATATTCTAAATAAATTCAACATATATAATAAATATAATAATATAAAATATACACAAAATATCTATTTTGGGTGAGAGAGTTTACAAATCTCATATATATATAGATAGAGAAGGAGGGGGGAGATACATGCGCTGCGCGCCGCTGCTGCTACTAATTGCTTTAGTATTTATGGTAGTGGGTAGGGTATTATAGTTAGCGGGTAGGGTAGAGTCTAATGGGTAGGTTTAAGTATCCATTAAGTTTTTATTTGTTTTTTTTATTTGCTTTTTCTTTTTCCTTTTTCTTTTATTCTTTCTTATTCTTTTATTCTCTTTCTATTTCTTATCTAATTAAATATTATATATATATATATATATATATAATTTTAAAATTTTATGTTAGTGCATACAATAAATCTATCCCCCGTCCACAAGGTCCCCTATATGGAATAAATTAAGAAAAATTTATAATTGCTCCATAAATTCTCTAAATGCACCATCTCCTAAAATAAAAATTTAATAAATTCTATTTCCTCTAATTAGCTTGTAATTACTATAAATAAATTAAATACTTAATTAAAAAGATTAATATGATTTTTAAAATTTAGGGGTTTTATATTCTACCCAACTTATAAAAATTTTGTCCTCGAAATTAAAACTAAGCCACGATAGAAAGTCAAGGATGGTATGAGATAGAGATTTGCAGCTTATTCTGTACCTTTCTCCATCCTAACCTCTATGATTTTCCAATTGTCATGGGGATGTTTGGTGGGCTAAAATTTGTATTGTTTAAATGCAAGGGCTAGGTTTAAATGAGGGGCGATGTTGCGCGTTGCATATTTCGAAAAATTATGAAAAAAATTTATATGAAGGAAAAAATAGGTTTCTTTATGTGTCATATCCAATGGTATGGACACCTTATTACATTTTTGCATAAAAGCGTCCAACAGTTAGAAAATTGCATAAAGATATAAATTAGATTAAATTAATCAAAATTAATGTGCATGGTGTTCTTGAATTAATTAGAAGTACATGGGGATAACATTAGGTCGGACACAAGTATCATGGGCAGAGAGGACTCAGAGTAGAATATTGTCAAAAATTGGGTTGCACGAAATGGGTCAAGATTGTGTCTCCAAATTTTGATTGGAATGCACAAGGATACAAGTTGGAATAATTTAGAATTAAATAATAACGTCCACGGTGAATATTGTGCGAATAAAATATAGCACAAGAGAGCATAATTATAAGTTATGCAAAGGTCAGAATAGATGGCGGGCATGTCTAGGACAAGGATGTAAAGTTTGTAGGTAGGCAGTGGCTAGTGTAGTGCTCCAATTATCGAAGCAACGATATGGTACGCTAAGTGATACAATGTTATAAAATTAAATAAAAATACCGTATTCTATTTCTAATTGGATTCAAACTAGCCTTAGTCTCATTATCTAAGCCAAGTAGGTCTAATTTTTGGTGAGGGGGTTTATAATCTACCCAGCTTAAAAATAATTTTATCCTCGAGATTAAAATAAGTCATAATTTGTTAATTCCTTCACATTCGCATATAAGGCAAGTCAATCACAATCTTTTCCAAAATTTAAAATCTATTCAAATCCATCGCAATCACTTTCAAAATTAAGGTAACCTCTTTTTAATCAAAATTTAACATATTGTAATCTCTTCTCGATTTTTAAATAATCACATCCAAATTTAAGCTAAATCTATATGACATCTTCAAGATTTAAATAACTCATATCAAATTTTTTATCACGATCTCCAACTATCATAATCTCCTCTAGAAAATAATTCTAATAAAATATCATTCCAAATTTTTACTGAAGAATTTTGTACTATTCAAATTTTAGTTTCAATTTACATCCTCAATATTTTAAATAGGTAATCCAGCAATCAAAATTTAACTTTTAATTCAAATTGTAAAATTTTATATCTACTTCACCAATTGTTCAAGCCTAGAATTCTATATTTATCCTCAAGGTTTAAATCGATGATTCAATCTTCAACATTCAAACTTTAAATTATGTGCTCAAAGTATAAATATTTGGTCCTCACTATCAAGATTTTAAAATTCATTAAATCCTCATCATTTTAGTCATTCTTAAAAATTTTTAATATTAAAATGACTTAGATCTCTCAATTTAATCTTACTTGATCGCTTGATCACAATCAAAGAATTACCTCAAGTTGACAATGCGACTTCTACCCAACTTAGAATTTGCCTATCTAGCACCCAAGGCTATACATTTAAGAAAAATATTCCTTAATTTATTTACTCATGTTATTCAATCCTCAAAACTTTAACACCAAATATATCATATATGATATGCCCTTAATCAATTATAAAAGATAGTCACCAAATAATATGATTGGCCTATGGGTATATCTAGTACTCTCTGTATATCAAACTTATACCAAGCACGAGATTTCGTCTTTCCGAAATAAAGGAAGACGGAAAACAATGATAAAGAGTTCAAGGGAAAGGTAATAGAATATAAGTATGGGGATCAAGGCATTTTAAAGAATTCAATTGGGAATCGTCAAGGCGGTTGTGGATTAAAATCCTATTTTGGTAATTTCTATTCACATGCTCGTATCAGTACAGTTATGTAACCGATGCGATATGCCAGACATGTCTAGGGGCAAGTATATTCGTCTACTAGTCAACTATGTATCTCAATCCACGTAAAGTAGTCATATGAAGAGCGAACCAAATGTACTAAGGTTAGCCAGACCTTAATACATAGATTCTGATTAGACAATTATATCATTGTGTGCACCCAATAATACATATGTCATGATCAAGCTCGATAAAAGAATAAGCTTACAACACTAGGCTATAAAATAGCAGCATAAGTCGAGGTAATTTAGAAAATATAAATATTCTAGATTATGATGAAAGATGGTACAAAATAATTCAAGTTCACAAAGAAGATAAGACTCTACAATCTCTACAGTTGTCATACAATTCTTTGTCTAAGTTGCTAGTTGACCAAATAGGGTATGGGCCTCTAAAATTTATATTCTGGATAAACATTATCGCCTTATGCTAGCATATAGTTAGTGTCATTCAATTATACTCCATTAATGGGTCAAGATGAGTATGTGATATTAGGTTGTGAGGTATACTATCCAACTTAAAACAATTAAACTAATACTGTGACTGCTTTTAGGGGTTTCTATAAAATAACTTTGCACTTGTAATTAAAGCAAAAACTTTTATCGGGATTTACGAGAAAAATATCTTGGTACTATTACGGTCTCCTATTAAATTATATAGGTAATGGTCATCTTAAGTCTTAGTCATAGTGCTTATAGAACAAGTGTCAATAGTATGAATAGAAAAGTTACTGGCCTTCAAGTGAGAGAGGTTATAACTTGTATCGAGGTGGGTTACAAATTACGTGATTCAAAACTAAGGGATAATCATCAAGTCACAATATACAAGAACAACTCAAAACTATCAAGTTCTAACTACAAGACACATAATTTAAAATTTAAGATTACAATTATAACCTTAAGCAAACTATATATCCTAACATAGAATAAAATTACTCGGTCTACAATCAGAAGTGTCAGGTGGCACGAGTTGAAAGAAAGAAAACATAATTAGTCGTCGCACAAATAGCGAGCGTCAAGGTTTCAGAGGAAATAGACATGAAATAAAATAGAGAGGCTATTGGTAATGTCATGGTTTCCTAAGGGAAGATGCTATGCTAATCTCTGTGTTTGAGGTATGATCAAGGGAACATTATATTTTATTCCTCTTGGCTTCCCAAGGTGCTGTCTGCTAATGATAGGACAATGATCTAAATTTATGGTTCTTAACACTATCTCACTTATGAAAGTTAGGTTCGGTCCTACTATTCAACCTTGAATTTATATTGGTTCCTCAATACTAGGGTCAAACATTATGGTCAATTTCTAACTAATCCTAGTAGTGTCTATACCACTCTCAAGTCATCCCTAATTATCAAGGGATAATGGTCAATCAATCTACAAGTAAGGGTGCTAGGGTTCATTAGGTATTAAGGAATGCTAGGGTTCACTAGATATTCTAAACTTAGTGATGTGTCAATGCTCTTGTTGTATTCTTAGTAGGTGTGTTACCCTAATTATCATCCTAACAAAAAGGATTCCTATATTCTAGGAGAAGGCTATATTCAAGGAACTATGAGAGAAGCACATGAATCAAGCAGGATGCAATTATTTAAATAGAACAGATTGAAAGGAAGGTGAATCATAGTAAATTATGGATGAGATCCTATACTCTAATCCTAGGTACAGGCTTGCTCGGTATAGTAACGTAACTGAGACAATATGCTCTCGACCTGCATGGGCCACCACTAAAAATATGTCACGCCCTAATCCTAAAATACTTAGGACTAGGACACGTAAGAATGCCAGCCGCATGTATATGGCAACTCCAATATATGGAAACTATAACACATGCATACGCTGTATAATGAACATTAATTCACAAGTGGTATAACTATCACAAGTCACAGGGTATAACTAAATCTCATCCATAGAAAATCAAATATAAATAAGTAACCAATATCTATGAAACTAGATCTCAATACAAAGTATCTAAAGATGATAGTTGGATGGAAATAAATCTAATACCAACTAGAATATATAAGTGCAACACAACAACCACAATATAAGAATATCAACTAGCAATCACGGGGCTCGAAGAGAAGACCTCTTCAAAAAATATAAGTAACCAGTCCGGATCTGCGCTCCTGCGAATACTTATGAACAGCTATATCTGGAAAGGGACCAGGTCCTCAGAGGGACATAACAAGATACATAGAAGCATGCCAATAAAGTACTGAAATAAATATCTAATGGGTCGCCTAACCGTCTAAGTGAATGCAGTTTGAGAACAACTTTCCAACACGTGGGCTATTTGGCCATAAATAGGATTGGCATGATCCTCTCGGAGAATCAGGGGCCTAAAAAGCATGTCGTCTTTTGAACGCCAGAGGCCGCGTGTAATAAATAGGGTCTTCACCACCCGTCGCTCCGACGGAGCGTCCGGGCGAACAAAGGAAAGTGCAAAGGAGCCCAAATGCCTTACTTGTTGTTCTCCCTATCCCATGCTCTAAGCATGTCACATCCATGACACGATTTGGTTTATAGCCTATCTTTAGTAAAATAGCCCAACCCTGCAACCAAATAAGGACAAAGATTGGACCATCGTACTACAATAGGTTATGTCCATGAACCATTAATAATTGCTAAGTCTTCTAGCATGTAAAGTTTCAAACAGCAGTTATCCCTAACGCACAGCCCACATGCACAGGAGGCCAACCCAGTACGCAGTCCGTGATCTATATGAGACTTACACTCGTGTAACAGCTGTGTCACGGCCAATGAACCTAATGATTCTTCATGATAATGGGGTTGTCTCATAAACAAGCTCAATGCATATACATAATAAAAATATATCACGACGACACCGTCGTTGCACCCAAGTTCCCTTGGACGCACATTTTATATAGCAGTTAAAATATATGAACTAAAGACAGAAAATAAAGATGCATGCAACATATGGAATATGAATAACAGTACAATGGCAAGTATACTTGCCTAGCAAGAGAGCTGCAAAATATAACGTCCAGATGTCAAACACCAAGAGTCAGAAACTATGGCCACAGAATGAACGTCTACGGATGCTGAAATAAACATCACCAATATTCCCAGAATAAGCAAAATAGCTAAAAAATACTACCCTTTCATCCAATTTGGACACAGGGGCAAAACGATAATTTTGTGTCAAAGTGGGCTCCATATATGGGCCACTTTACACCGAAAAGGGTGCCAGGGGTAACGGTCTCTAAATAGGACAAATTATAGGTCAAATAAACTCTAAATGTCAGTACGAACTCAATAGTATATCCAAATATGGATTCCGGTGAGCCAAACATAATTTTGCCCAAAAAGTCAACCGTAGGGCTTGCCAATAGGCGACTTGGTCAACTGTCTCATAATTGCGCAAAAATTGGGTCACAGGACCAGTGCGATACCACGAGTCAGTTTTGTCGCATTCTGACGAGCGTGCACTAAATGGCACAGGATTTTGCAAAATTTGCGATACGGGGAATTTCTACGGATGTGGGCTGATTCTGACGCGCACACGCGTCCGAATCATTTTTCGCAAAAGCCCACAAGTATGGGTATACCGTGTGCACCTTTTGGTACACTTGTTATGCGACGGGGCGGTCCCGTTTGGTGGGGCGTGCTCCGTATCGCAAATTTTAGAAGTTAAAAAAAGCAAGTTTTTGGGGTTTTCTATCTAATTTAATTCTACACACAGTAACTAATAAATTATTGTATTTGCAGGAAATAAACTAGGTTAGGTGATCTTTGCATACCAAAAAGAAAAACTGAATTCGGATCTCTGTGGTGGGAGATACGAGTCCGTGAACATGGGTCATCGCAACAGAATTTCTGAAATTAAAAGTGGTCATTTTTCCTCGATTTGGCGTCGATTTTTACCTAGGTTTACGCGCTGAACGATGGAGACTAATCTACGAGATTTAGAGAGGGATAGGTGGAGATCATACCGGTGAAGATGGGGTCAAGTTTGGTCGAGCGAGGGTACAAAAATTGGGGCATGAACACAGGTAAGTTGCTGTTCAATTGTTGCTGTTGCAGGTGCGCGGTGCTCGTGCAGGAGCACAGGGGTGGCGGTCGTGCAGTCTCCGGCGGCGGTGCAGAAGCTCCGGGCGGCGGCGGGTCGGCACGGGGTGGAGTAATGGAGATGAAGAAGAGATTTAGGTTTAGGGTTTTAGGGTTATAGGGATGTAATCTCATATATATATAGAAAGAGAAGAGGGGGGGGAGAGATACATGCGCTGCGCGGGGGGATCGGTTTGCAGCCACTGCTGCTACTAATTGCTTTAGTATTGATGGTAGCGGGTAGAGTATTATAGTTAACAGGTAGGTTAGAGTCTAATGGGTAGGTTTAAGTATACATTAAGATTTATTTGTTTTATTTTATTTTATTTTTCCTTTTTTTATTCTTTCTTATTCTTTTATTCTCTTTCTATTTCTTATCTAATTAAATCTTATATATATATATATATATAGAAAATTCTAAAATTTTATGTTAGTGCATACAATAAATCTATCACGCATCCACAAGGTCCCCTACATGGAATAAATTAAAAAAATTTATAATTGCTCCATAAATCCTCTAAATGTACCATCTCCTAAAATAAAAATTAAATAAATTCTATTTTCTCTAATTAGCTCATAATTACTATAAATAAATTAAATAATTAATTAAAAAGATTAATACGGTTTTTAGAATTTAGGGGTTTTGCACAATCGCCTTATGTTATTCTATTCAAAAAGATCCTTCCACCGTGGGAGGAAAGTAGTCCAGCACTTCCAGTCCGTCACTCTCAACCAGCGCATTGAGAAGGCGACTACCAGGAGGACCAACAACGGGACCTGCGGAAGATATTTTCTAAGGAACTTGCTCAAAGAAAAAAGTTATTAGTTGTTAGAGGTAGTTCTTTCTCAGGATCCCTGAGGGTTACACTAGCTGCGGGTAGAAATCCCCTGGACTTGTACGACAATCCGGCATTCCGAGAAGGCGATGATTCCCAGGAGATGGACTCCGATATCCCTAGGGGTGGCCAACCTCGTCAAAATGGCGTAGTCTCCTACGCTGGGGTTGGTACTCTCTCCGAATCCGTGGAGGAGGCTACGCTACCTAATGACTACTCTCGACCAGTATCGGACACGAAAAGTGTGACATCCACTGCCCCGTCCATCTCTTTCCATGTGAGGGCTGTAATATGGCAGGGGACGATCACGAAGGCCCCAACGATCGATAATGTCTCAAGGATCTTGAGGCCATGATTCAGACAATGAGTTCATTGATACAAGACCTGACTCAGGTGATGCTGAAAATTAAAGCAAGCATGGCTTCCCAACTAGCATGGGCTTCTGGACAAGCAAACTTGGACCCTGGACCAACATGAATTCTGATGCAACCGCTCTGTCCATAGGCAGAAATCACCCTTTACCTGGCTAATCTGCCCCTTTCGTAGGAGATTAAGCCAAATAAGCAATAAGGGGAGTCCGGGAACTCCAAGATTGCCTAGATTCCATGGGCAGCCTGGATTCACTGCACGATCTCGGGATACGACAACCATACCCCTGTGAGTGGAGGGATATTCTATGCCCGCCAAAGTACAAGCCCTTAAACTTGAATCCATTCGCAGTGACGCACTCCTTACGAAGCTCTTCATGGGGGCATTGTCTGGGGTAGCATTCGACTGGTTTTGTAGCTTACAAGATAATTGTATCTCGTTATTTGACGACTTCAAGACTCTTTTTCTCAAAAGATTCTATGACAGCGGAAGCGACATAATGATGTCCTCCGTAGTGGATATGACCTACGGTAAAAGAAAACTCGCCCAAAATTATATCGAGGGTTTTCGACAAACAGTACTGAGGTTGCCTCTAGGCAATCCTGAGTCGATATTATTGGTGCCGCAGAAACTTACTTTCGACAGTCAGCCTCTTGATGGGAGACGGTCAATTTTAAGACTGGACGACGTTTATCATAACCCCTGTCAGCGCTGAGAAGAAGGTCAAAGGCTCCTGGCTCTTGGGAATATAGATTCCTGTCGCTAATGATAGAGAAAAATATCCCAACAACAACAACAATGACAAAAGCAGCTGCAAAGAAAAAGGGAAGCAGGTCCTGATGGCCAACATAACCAAGAAGCCTGAGAAAAAGCCGGCTGAGGTTCTGAAGCCCCAAAAGAATTACTCCTTCGAAGATGATGTTGTAAACCCCCTGAATTTTCAAAATTTTAAAAACTGAATTTTTCACAATTTTCTGGAATTTTCTGGGAATTTTCTGTAATTTAAAAAAACAGTGTTTTAATTTTTAAATGATTTTTAATTGATATTAAACAATATTAAAATATTATGAAAATAATATTTTTGGGTGTAAAATGAAAAACTGGACTTAGGGCAATTTTTTCTGGAATTTATCGGACCTCAGACCTATTTTTTAAGAGCCTAAAAACTATTTTTCTAATTAAATTATTAATTAATTTTATTTATTAATTTTATTTACTGTTTTATTTTTATTTTTATTTTTCTTTTTTTCTTGGGCCCGGCCCGGCCCAGTGGGCCGAGCCCGTAGAGCCCAGCCCAGCCGCTGCTAGCGGGTCGGGCGGGTCCGCCCAGCCCGGATCCGTGCCCGACCCGACCCGCAAACACCCCCATCCCCTTCCCCACGTCCGGGCGCCCGATTCCTCCGGCGATGCCCGGAATCCGTGCCGCCTCCGCCGGGGGAGGCCACGTCCTCCCCTCAGCCCGACTCCCCCGGCCACGAACCCCTCGCCGGCACCCTTTAAATACCCCTCTCCCCCGTTCTCCTCCTCCCGATCTCCCTCAATCCCCCTCGCCGGAACCCTAGTCCCGGCCATCTGCTCCCCACCGTGCTCCGCCCACCGCTGCGACGCCGCCGCCGCACCACCCTACCCAGCCGCCTCCCTCTCCCCTCCCTCGTCCTCTCCTCGTCTTCGACAGCAGCAGACAGCAGCCGCAGCGGCAGACTCCGGCCGCCCCGCGCCTCTCCGCGCCGCCAGCGTCGCGCCGCGCTGCCCCCGGCCGGCTTCCCCCGCCCTGGACCGCCGCGGAGCTCCGGCAGTGGCTTCGGTCTGAAACCCTAACCCTATTTCCTTACTCCCCCGTGTCCGACACAGGACACGTATCCTGTGTCGTGTCGGACACAATTCGATCCGATTTCCGAGGACCCCATTCTGGTACGTGTAACTTTTTGCTCGCAGCTCCGTTTTTGATTCCGCAAATTGCGTTGCGAAGCCTGTATGACCCTCTCGGTGTCCAGACAAACCGTTTGGGGCATCGCGTCCTGTGGTGATCGCACACCGCGATCCAAAAAATTATAAACCCCCTGAATTTTCAAAATTTTAAAAACTGGATTTTTCACAATTTTCTGGAATTTTCTGGGATTTTTCTGTAATTTAAAAAAATAGTGTTTTAATTTTTAAATGATTTTTAATTGATATTAAACAATATTAAAATATTATGAAAATAATATTTTTGGGTGTAAAATGAAAAACTGGACTTAGGGCAATTTTTTTTGGAATTTATCGGACCTCAGACCTATTTTTTAAGAGCCTAAAAACTATTTTTCTAATTAAATTATTAATTAATTTTATTTATTAATTTTATTTACTGTTTTATTTTTATTTTTATTTTTCTTTTTTTTCTTGGGCCCGGCCCGGCCCAGTGGGCCGAGCCCGTAGAGCCCAGCCCAGCCGCTGCTAGCGGGTCGGGCGGGTCCGCCCAGCCCGGATCCGCGCCCGACCCGACCCGCAAACACCCCCATCCCCTTCCCCACGTCCGGGCGCCCGATTCCTCCGGCGACGCCCGGAATCCGCGCCGCCTCCGCCGGGGGAGGCCACGTCCTCCCCTCAGCCCGACTCCCCCGGCCACGAACCCCTCGTCCGCACCCTTTAAATACCCCTCTCCCCCGTTCTCCTCCTCCCGATCTCCCTCAATCCCCCTCGCCGGAACCCTAGTCCCGGCCATCCGCTCCCCACCGTGCTCCGCCCACCGCTGCGACGCCGTCGCCGCACCACCCTACCCAGCCGCCTCCCTCTCCCCTCCCTCGTCCTCTCCTCGTCTTCGACAGCAGCAGACAGCAGCCGCAGCGGCAGACTCCGGCCGCCCCGCGCCTCCCCGCGCCGCCAGCGCCGCGCCGCGCTGCCCCCGACCGGCCTCCCCCGCCCTGGACCGCCGCGGAGCTCCGACAGTGGCTTCGGTCTGAAACCCTAACCCTATTTCCTTTCTCCCCCGTGTCTGTCCCAGGACACGTATCCTGTGTCGTGTCGGACACAATTCGATCCAGTTTCCGAGGATCCCATTCTGGTACGTGTAACTTTTTGCTCGCAGCTCCGTTTTCGATTCCGCAAATTGCGTTGCGAAGCCTGTATGACCCTCTCGGTGTCCAGACAAACCGTTCGGGGCATCGCGTCCTGTGGTGATCGCACACCGCGATCCAAAAACAGGAAAAAACCAGACCCCGATTCACCCCGGAACTGGGTTCGCCCCGCCAAACGGGACAACTTGGTCGCGTGCGGTCTTCACAGATACGTGCGCCTCGTCGATACGGACGTGTGGGATTTCGCGGAAGTCAATTTGGGTGTGCGTGCACACCGGAATCAACGCGTATCCGCGGACATCGCCCCGTATCCGTACTTTCTGGAATTTACCCTAACTTTGTGTACACACGTCGGATCGAGACGAAACTTGCGCCATCGGACTCGTAGCGATACGCTGGTCCTGTGGGTCAAGTTTGGTTTGATTCTGAGAACGTTGACGAAATCGCGTGTCGTGGGCCCCACAAGCCCCGCTCAACGGGCGATTTTGTGTTCGGCTCATCGGAATCCAATTCTGAAAGTTCCGTTGGGTTCGTATCAGCGTTTCTGACCTGTTGACACTGAGTTTGGTGAATTTGGAGACCGTTGACCCTGACGCATTTTTCGGTGCAAAGCGGGCCCACCGGTGGACCCCGTTTTGGCCCGAAACTGCCGTTTCTGCCCTTGTCTCCAAATTGGACCCAAGGATAGGCGTTTCTAGCTGATTGATATTTTTTGGATCTGATGGTGATGTTTGTTTCAGCAACCGGAGTACCGCCTGCAATTTTCGCCGAAGTCAGAACTGCAAACATAGCCGGGACCACAGGCAAGTGTACCTTGCCAAACCCTGCAGCTTGCTATTTATTTCTGGACTTAATTATGCAATATTGGGCAAGTAAAGATTGCCAAATCTCAGTAATTCTTGACATAGTATTTTACTTAATTTCTTGTGGAATTAATTGTAACTTGTTTTAACTGCTTAACCTAGGAAACGTGTGATGTACTTAGTGTCCGATCATAGTCGGGTGCCAACTCCGTACGCGGGGTTGTGTAACATCACATAGACATGGATATCGAGACCCGATAATTCTCGTACTTGTCCTATCAAGTACAACAGAACCCAGGACACTTGACACTATTTCATGAGACAGAGTCTTCCTGAGATATTCGAGGTGATTCTGTATAGGATGCATGGTTATAACATAGACTTTACATTCTTAGACATTTGATTCATAGCTATCAGACTTGCTGCATTAGTTATAATCGTGCGTGAGATGGACATGAGGCATCATGGACATGAGACGTGGGATTATATTGGGTGGGGAGAGACACACAGACTACAGGCTGATATTATATATAAAATATAGTATATAACATAGTGTAGTTCATAGTTATTGCTGCTACCGGCTCCCCGACACAGAGCTTGTAGTGGCGTCAGCCTGAGTTCTAGTGCTGCTCTCATATTGCATATCACATAGTTGGTTACTTAGTTTACCCTGATGATTATTTTATCTGCTGCACCGTATTTATTTTGGCTTGTATTTTCTGTACCTTGCTGTCCCCTGAGAACCTGGATCCGGATTATGTCCCTAGATATAGCAGAGGAGAACTACCCAGAGGTGTACGGTACAGGAGCACTCCTTGGAGCAGAACCCGGAACTGAGGACGAGATAGTGGCCGAGGACTTCTCCTGAGCACCGGCTTCAACTACACAGTATTTCCATTTCCAGCATTTCATTTCCTGTCTTTTCCTTAAATGTAACAGAATAATTCTCGGATTTGTTTCCCGAGATAACCTTATTTGTTATTGCATATTTATTTCCATTGCATTATTTTTGGAAATTAATCTGTGTTATTCTGTGGATGAGATTAGTAATACCTGAGACTTGTACTTAGTACTGCTAGACTACAGCTTAAGCATGCCCTGATGGATCCATTAAATTGGGTTGTCCATCGGTGCGTGCTGCTGGCCATTGCTCACGTGCTCAGTCCCTCGGCATTTTGGGACTGGGGCGTGACATGGTTTTTGTGGTGGCCCATGCAGGTCTACGACTAAATTGTTCGGTTTCAACTTAGGGACCGAACAGGCCTGCAATAAGATAGGATAAGTTTTTAGGATCTCATCCACTTGCTTGAATCATTTTTGATCTCTATATCGACTTCAAATAATTTACTTGCATCTTGCCTTGATTCCTGTACGCCTCTTACTGGGTATTTTGGATGCAGGAAAATGGACCCACAAGAATGCAACGAGACTCCCGTCGGAACACCCCAAGCTACAGGTGTCACTTATGACGACGAAGTGACACCAGTCGAAGAAGTTCCACCAACTCAACAGAGCCAGCAGGCAGGTCAACCTACCTCCCGATTTTGACGCGATGACACTCCACCTCCGCCGCAGTTCGTTCCACCAACGCCCGTGCTCCCACAAGGACAGACAATTGACGGGCAGCAGATATTTCAAATGATCTACGCGATGATGCAAGCCCAGCAACAAGTCCAACACGAGGCTCAGCGTCGCGAAGCTAACTTCTGGAGGGACAGCATCGTAACTGTACTGGAGCAGGCCAACCTACCAGCTCGACGGCCATCTACAGGCTCAATCACTGACTTCCGCCAACTGAAGCCCCGCACTTTTTCTGGAAAAGAGGAGCCCACAGAAGTGCATGAGTGGCTCACCAACATCCGGCATCAACTTGAAGCAGCTGAGCTTCCACGGGAACGCTGGAAGACTGCCGTCCGAATGCAATTGACAGGCAACGCGCACCACTGGTGGTTGTCTGAGGAGACGCGACTCGGACCAGACCGAGTCACTTGGGAAGAGTTTTCTAGGCTCTTCCAAGAGATGTACATTCCGGCTATTGCACGATCAGAACTGCGAGACAAATTCAATCGCCTCACCCAGGACTCGATGACGGTGGAAGAGTACAACGCAGAATTCATTCGTCTGAGCCGCTTTGCCCCAACCCTGATCCCGACCGAGGAAGAGAAGGCCGAGAAATTCTTCGACGGATTGAACATTGAGCTGCAGAAACTAATTGGGTCCGTCGCACCAACATCATACTCGGACGTTCTCGCTGCAGCCCGACGCATGGAACGCGTCACCAGGAGAGAGTCTCGCCTCAAGCGGCCAATCACCTCAGCACCAGACAGATCATCATCGGGAGAGTCTGCAAAGAGATCTCACACGCACCAGCCTCCCAGGACAGCTTCGCAGACCCTTCCTACCTGTCACTACTGCGGCAAGCTAGGTCATGTCGAGAGGGACTGCAGACGCAAGTTGGGATTGTGCCTGATTTGCGGCACCAATCAACACATAGCCAAGGACTGTGTCACGACCCGCACCCGGTTTAGGGGCACGAGTGCGTGGGTACGTCCAGCCTACGCCGCAGCATCGGCGGTAGAATGCTGTCTAGGTCAAGTACTATCTATAAAATCTCACGCTAGTATCCAACTCCATAAGGAGACTCGGATAACACTATAAAATATTAACAACATACTCAATCACAACTACAGCACGATAAGAATTTGAAGAAACAAAAGAATACAACACAAGTCTACTGGCAAAATAAACATACCTAAAATCAGTAACAACCAATCCCCAAGTGTCAGAAACAAGTCCACTAAGGTCACAGTCTGGAAAAATATTTTCCAGTCAGGAAGGAGCAAAGTACATCTCTAAATAGCAGTTCTATATAAATGACATAAACTATGTAGCAGTTCTAGATGGAAACATACCAGATGCATGTATAGGTACGAGAAATGTACAAGAAAAGAAATATACTGGGAATACTGTAAGTAAATGCAGGAAGAAAAACAATATGTCCATGAGCAAGAATCCTATGACTAAGTGTGTGAGTACTAGCTTTAACATGTGATCGGCTTGGGAACTTGATCAGGCTGGTTACATGTGATTAGCTATGATTCACGAAGGTCAGGCTAACCGTTGGTTAGCTATGATGCATGGAGAGGTCAGGCTAATCACACGTAACAGCTATGAGGCACGGAGAGGTCAGACTGCACCCGACGTGAGATGTGGGGTGAGCTATGATGCATGATAAGTTGGGTATGATCACATATCTACACTAAAATACTCCCCAAACCCCCGACTGGTATAGTGGATCCAATCATGGTACGCTATGGCACGGGATCCCCTAAGGAGGTAGCAAATCTCCCCGGGTCTCAGTGTCTGTACATGCACAAGATATCAAGGAAACAAGTCTTGTACAAGCTACACCATGAATAAGGAATAACATCTCATGACGAGATCCGTGTATACCAACCCGTGTAACCAATGTGTCAAGAGCATGGATATTTACACTAGATACAGTGAACATAGGAGATATCATAAATTAGAAACTAATCAGAGAATGTACTTGCCTTGGGTCCTTAGCTGGTAAAACCAATGTCCTGTCCCAGAGTATCGTCTGGAGGAACCAACAGTCCTAAAAATATATCAAATACAACATTTGCATCAGGCGCTACACTAACACATCACTAATACATGAACTCAGGGGCTCTGCCAGGTATGGCACTAGTCAACTAGGGGCATCTAGTAGGGATACGTATATAAATACACATATTATTAATTATCATTAATACTTACAATATATATACATATACTAAACATTATATATTTTTATACCAAAATACCTACATATATGTATTAAAGGAATACACATGTACATATTATACATACATATATATTTACCAAAATACGTATTAAATTAATATGTATATTACCAATATATTTTATACCAAAATACATACCTATATATATGTTTATACATATACTAAAAATACACATTTATTAAACATATACCCTTACAAAATATATATATAGATATATATATGTTTATACCAAAAATAAGAATTTATACTATATACAAATTTAGAATTTACGTAAAAGCCAATATATTTTATTTATAGTAAAATTGGTCACCAGCCCAATTAAACAAATTGATCTTATTTATTAATGTAACTATTCCTTAATTAATGATATAAACCAGAAATTATTATTTTTACATAATCAAAATCCTTATATTTATTACATAAATAAATTCTTACACTATAAACAATAAAACAAATTATTTTCTATTTACTTAACTAGTTACATGAATATACTAAACTATTTATATTTAATTACTAAACAAATTATAAATTAACTAATTTATTAAGAATTTCTAATCTGATTATTAGTAATTAACTAAACTAATATAATTTAACTAAATGATTAACTAATAAAATTAATTCACTGATTAAATACTTACTCTAAACTAATCTAATACATTACTAAACTAATTTAATTATTCTAATTGATTAATTACTTAACCACTAGTTTAATTAACTAACACTAAGCTAATTAAAATACTAATTATAACTAATCTAATACATTACTAATACACAGACAGAACAAAAGGGGAATGAGGGAAAGGGAGAGAGGGGCTCACGGAGGGATTCCGGCGCCGACGCCGGGGAAGTCCGGCTCGAGACGGCGGCGGCTTCGTTCCAGCGGCGGTGCTCGACGCGGGTGAGACGGCGGCAGGATCGTTCGGCTCGAGGCGACGCTCTGTCCGAGGGCGGGCGTTCTGTCCGAGGAGGCGGGCGCTTCGAGGCGGCGGCGTCGACCACAGACCCTCGACGCCGAGGGGTCCAGTCGCCGGCGGCAATCAACTCGGCGGCGGGTATTCTCGGTCCCAGGCGACGGCTTGGATCTAAGCCAGATCGGCGGTGACGACGTCGGCTCCGAGCGGCGATCGACTCGAGAGGCTCCAGGTGGTGGTGGCAGGCGGCCAGATCGAGGAGGCGGCTGTTCTGTCAGATTTAGGGTTAGGGTTTTGGGTTCTGCGTGTGTCCGGGGGTCTGGGTACGTGTCCGGGATGGACAGAGGGTTTGTTGTACTGTGGACGTGCCCGGGTCTACCGGACACGGGGATGAGGTTGTACAGTGGAGGATGTGGATGTGTCCGGGTGTGTCGGACACAAAAATCTGTTTGTAACGTTATAACCGGACACAGGAATGAATGGATATGATGGGACACCCGGGGTCGGACCCGAGGCCATCACGGCTGACACGGTGATGCTGGACACACGGACACGAGCACACAAAAATGGTGGTGGCTGTGGCTTTGTGGGGATTTGTGAAGGCTAGCTAGGGTTTCCAGGGAGATGTGATGAGGGACTTAAATAGGGAGAGATGGTGTGGGATAAAGGGTGCGGGTTGGCCCAACCATGAATGGCCCAGATCATAATTAAACGGGTTTTTTATGTGGGAAAAATGAGGGTGTGCTGGCTAGTTAATAGGAAATGGAAATTTGAAAAATTTAAAAAGAAGAGATTATAATTTCAGAAAATATTTTAGGAAAGCTACGTAATTTATTTATTTACTATTCCATTAATTATAAAAATTATTTTGAAGAAACAACTAGTCCTTTAATTAATTTTATCCAATAAAGAATTTATGATTTCAAGCCAATAAACATTTGAAACTAGAGGAATATATATATTATTATTTATTTATTTATTTTGTAATACATTGTCATTTAGGAAAAATGATTTTTATAAAAGATTTTTAAATTACCTTCTACAATCAAACATCGTTCAAAATCAAATGAAAATTTTCAAGGAAAATATTTTATAAAACTCGATATTTTAAAATAAATAAAAATCTACTTATTTTGGAAATTGGAAATCGGAGGTTACAGACTGTCCCCAGCATCGAGATGGAGCACCAAGGGCAAACCAACCAGCTTCGCCAGCACCGAGGCCACCTCTGGCACCTCAAGCAGCACTCTTCCAGCAAGCCCAACAGCAGCAGAGGAATCCACCACAAGGACGAGGGCAAGCTTATGCGATGACTGTGCAGGACGCTGATGCGAGTAAGTGATTCGTAGTTATCCGTTTTTGTCTTGTGTAGTTCGTGCCCGTTGGTTCGTGACCTAAGCCCCAACCTAGTAATTTGCAACTTGTTAATAACAACCTGGTTTTCATAAAAGTTATAGTTTTAACTAGATTTTCCTGGAAAGTGTAAACTTTCAATTTTTAGGGAAACGGTATTTCCCTGAAGTCCCTTGTGATGTGCTTTCAAACGATACCTGCGACCGTGTCATCTCTGCTGACCGGTTATTCTTTGATTACGAGGACGCAATCCTCTTAAGGGGGGTAGATTGTAAACCCCCTTAATTTTCAAAATTTTAAAAATTGGATTTTTTACAATTTTTTAGAATTTTCTTGGATTTTTCTGTAATTTAAAAAAACAGTGTTTTAATTTTTAAATAATTTTTAATTGATATTAAACAATATTAAAATATTATGAAAATAATATTTTTGGGTGTAAAATGAAAAACTGGACTTAGGGCAATTTTTTCTGGAATTTATCGGACCTCAGACCTATTTTTTAAGAGCCTAAAAACTATTTTTCTAATTAAATTATTAATTAATTTTATTTATTAATTTTATTTACTGTTTTATTTTTATTTTTATTTTTATTTTTTTTCTTGGGCCCGGCCCGGCCCAGTGGGCCGAGCCCGTAGAGCCCAGCCCAGCCGCTGCTAGCGGGTCGGGCGGGTCCGCCCAGCCCGGATCCGCGCCCGACCCGACCCGCAAACACCCCCATCCCCTTCCCCACGTCCGGGCGCCCGATTCCTCCGGCGACGCCCAGAATCCGTGCCGCCTCCGCCGGGGGAGGCCACGTCCTCCCCTCAGCCCGACTCCCCCGGCCACGAACCCCTCGCCGGCACCCTTTAAATACCCCTCTCCCCCGTTCTCCTCCTCCCGATCTCCCTCAACCCCCCTCGCCGGAACCCTAGTCCCGGCCATCCGCTCCCCACCGTGCTCCGCCCACCGCTGCGACGCCGCCGCCGCACCACCCTACCCAGCCGCCTCCCTCTCCCCTCCCTCGTCCTCTCCTCGTCTTCGACAGCAGCAGACAGCAGCCGCAGCGGCAGACTCCGGCCGCCCCGCGCCTCCCCGTGCCGCCAGCGCCGCGCCGCGCTGCCCCCGGCCGGCCTCCCCCGCCCTGGACCGCCGCCGAGCTCCGGCAGTGGCTTCGGTCTGAAACCCTAACCCTATTTCCTTTCTCCCCCGTGTCCGACACAGGACACGTATCCTGTGTCGTGTCGGACACAATTCGATCCAGTTTCCGAGGACCCCATTCTGGTACGTGTAACTTTTTGCTCGCAGCTCCGTTTTCGATTCCGCAAATTGCGTTGCGAAGCCTGTATGACCCTCTCGGTGTCCGGACAAACCGTTCGGGGCATCGCGTCCTGTGGTGATCGCACACCGCGATCCAAAAACAGGAAAAAACCAGACCCCGATTCACCCCGGAACTGGGTTCGCCCCGCCAAACGGGACGACTTGGTCGCGTGCGGTCTTCACAGATACGTGCGCCTCGTTGATACGGACGTGTGGGATTTCGCGGAAGTCGATTTGGGTGTGCGTGCACACCGAAATCAACGCGTATCCGCGGACATCGCCCCGTATCCGTACTTTCTGGAATTTACCCTAACTTTGTGTACACACGTCGGATCGAGAAGAAACTTGCGCCATCGGACTCGTAGCGATACGCTGGTCCTGTGGGTCAAGTTTGGTTCGATTCTGAGAACGTTGACGAAATCGCGTGTCGTGGGCCCCACAAGCCCCGCTCGACGGGCGATTTTGTGTTCGGCTCATCGGAATCCAATTCTGAAAGTTCCGTTGGGTTCGTATCAGCGTTTCTGACCTGTTGACACTGAGTTTGGTGAATTTGGAGGCCGTTGACCCTGACGCATTTTTCGGTGCAAAGCGGGCCCACCGGTGGACCCCGTTTTGGCCCGAAACTGTCGTTTCTGCCCTTGTCTCCAAATTGGACCCAAGGACAGGCGTTTCTAGCTGATTGATATTTTCTGGATCTGATGGTGATGTTTGTTTCAGCAACCGGAGTACCGCCTGCAATTTTCGCCGAAGTCAGAACTGCAAACATAGCCGGGACCACAGGCAAGTGTACCTTGCCAAACCCTGCAGCTTGCTATTTATTTCTGGACTTAATTATGCAATATTGGGCAAGTAAAGATTGCCAAATCTCAGTAATTCTTGACATAGTATTTTACTTAATTTCTTGTGGAATTAATTGTAACTTGTTTTAACTGCTTAACCTAGGAAACGTGTGATGTACTTAGTGTCCGATCATAGTCGGGTGCCAACTCCGTACGCGGGGTTGTGTAACATCACATAGACATGGATATCGAGACCCGATAATTCTCGTACTTGTCCTATCAAGTACAACAGAACCCAGGACACTTGACACTATTTCATGAGACAGAGTCTTCCTGAGATATTCGAGGTGATTCTGTATAGGATGCATGGTTATAACATAGACTTTACATTCTTAGACATTTGATTCATAGCTATCAGACTTGCTGCATTAGTTATAATTATGCGTGACATGGACATGAGGCATCGTGGACATGAGACGTGGGATTACATTGGGTGGGGAGAGACACACAGACTACAGGCTGATATTATATATAAAACATAGTATATAACATAGTGTAGTTCATAGTTATTGCTGCTACCGGCTCCCCGACACAGAGCTTGTAGTGGCGTCAGCCTGAGTTCTAGTGCTGCTCTCATATTGCATATCACATAGTTGGTTACTTAGTTTACCCTGATGATTATTTTATCTGCTGCACCGTATTTATTTTGGCTTATATTTTCTGTACCTTGCTGTCCCCTGAGGACCTGGATCCGGATTATGTCCCCAGATATAGCAGAGGAGAACTACTCATAGGTGTACGGTACAGGAGCACTCCTTGGAGCAGAACCCGGAACTGAGGACGAGATAGTGGCCGAGGACTTCTCCTGAGCACCGGCTTCAACTACACAGTATTTCCATTTCCAGCATTTTATTTCCTGTCTTTTCCTTAAATGTAACAGAATAATTCTCGGATTTGTTTCCCGAGATAACCTTATTTGTTATTGCATATTTATTTCCATTGCATTATTTCTGGCAATTAATCTGTGTTATTCTGTGGATGAGATTAGTAATACCTGAGACTTGTACTTAGTACTGCTAGACTACAGCTTAAGCATGCCCTGATGGATCCATTAAATTGGGTTGTCCATCGGTGCGTGCTGCTGGCCATTGCTCACATGCTCAGTCCCTCGGCATTTTGGGACTGGGGCGTGACAGATGTAATGACCCGCTTCGGTTAACCCGGAGGGCAGATTCAAATAGCACAAGTATAGCGAACCAACATATCTTGCTCAGCGAGATGACTCATTCGATACAATGGTATTCAAACTTGGACCTTCAAATAGAGTTCAGACTTAGACTTTTCAGAGGTGCGCTCAGAGTCTCGCTTGGCCGATGCGATTCATTGCTAAGGTGGGTTGCCCCGGTGAACCTATCCCTACTTAACTGGACACTTAAGAAAATGAATAATACATGTTAGTTTCTAAGCGATAACCTTCGCTTGCTAATAAAAAGAGATGAACGCATATAGCTAAGGGGATAACCCCGCCTTATCATTTCATAGAACGTGGAGGTCTTACTTGCTATTGGCGAAATCAGGCTTATTGAGCTGAATTGTAGTAGTTTCTTATATATGCCACAAAAGTAGTTTTTGAGTTCATATTGAGGTACCGTATTGCACAAAATATGACACGAGATAAAGTATAATCATATTGCATACATAGACGAGGAAGACTATCAAGTAGTCATTCCGAGTCAGAAGAAGAAAAGAAAAAAAAGTACTTGGGATATCCAGATCACCGAGGCAGTCTCTAATCAGGGAGCTACACAAAAAAGGAAGATCCGAGTGTAGTCCTCGTCAAGATTTAACCGAGCTAATATCCTCGAATAAGGAAACCGAGTAGGAATTTGTCGGATAGGATTAGAATTGGTGAAGTAGTTGTATGGTCACGGACAACTGGTTGCATACCCGGAAGAGTCCTCGAACGATCTCTGAGGCATCAGAGTCATGTCGGCCCGAGAGGACTGCGCTAGCTGAAGTTCTAGTATGATAGCTAGCTGAAGAACTAGCAGGCAAGTGCAGAACATCCAGTAAGGCTTGCTACCGATCTGGAAAGTCAGTCGACTCGTCGGATGGTTCGGAACGTCCAGTAAGGCTCACAACCGAGCTGGGAAGACAACCATTCCATCCCAGAAGATATGTCCAATATGGCTAACAGAGCCAGTAACCTTCATATAGATAAGTCATGCATGTATAGCGGCGATCCACATTCAGAAAAGTAGTAACATGGAAGAGCATAATGTACGAAACTTTGCACATTTAGAATAAATGCACGGTATATAACATAGTTCGACAAAAATATGTCTGAGGCAGAGACACAAACACAATACTTGAATTGCATAGATGTTCTTCTCTACGTAGTAGATTATTGATTATATTGTTGTGTATGACAGGGAAGGCCGAATGGTAAGAAAAGGGTAAAACGAACTCAGTTATTTACAGTACAACACTCTTGATTGAGACACAGGTATTACTTTTATTATATTGCCATTAAACTGTTCCTAAGGCAAAGAATAGAAAGACAACATAATCAGTCGGTGCACATAATTAATGAACGTGATTGTTTTGTAGCGTGGGCGAGAGGCCTCCTAACTAGTGTATTTAATGTTCTGATACCCAACCAGATTGTATACAGGGTGCAGGGAGAACTCGTACGGATTCAGAGATCGCTTAACACATTGAGGCGCTGGACCACACTTGGCATCTTGGGCATGGTGCGCAGACCTGGAGCTCACATATATGAGATATAATGTATGGGAACATCATCATCCAGAATGATTGATTCAGTTGTAAGCCTAAGGGTATATTCATTGGAAAGAGAGAGAGAGAGAGAGAGAGAGAGAGAGAGAGAGAGAACATGAGAGACTTATAATCTCGGCCTAGTGCCGCTTATAATATTTACTTCATATCAATAAAGAGCTTGGTTTGGATTTAATACTTATATTTATTGTATGGTTTTGCTATAACGAATCTGTGAACTAGTTATCAACGACCGTTTTGGTATTTGCCTTGCGCGGACGCAACTCCAGACTTGTACGACATCATAACCTGATAGAAATAATCATCCTGTGGAAGCGCTGGCGTGGTGATTCGTGTTCAGCGAGGATGGTAGATTCCCCAGAAGATTGGGGTGTGACATTTTGGTGTCAGAGCACAGCTTTACATCCTTGGAATTTGTATCGATTCTCTCAGTTTTGAGCTTGTTTATTGATAATATGATAGACACTCTCTCTCGATGCTTCGATGAATATTCCATACAATGAGTCTAAATATTTTTAAAAGTACATGTGAATGATAGTTATGCGGAATCCTTTTTGTCGAACTAAGTCAGACTTAGTATGGCTATCAATAGAAACGTATCGGGCTATCGCTTTGGCGAATATAGTATACAGTGCTTAGATTTTGAGACATAGTTTGGACGTTTATTCGTAGCGATAAGTTATGATTCAAAATATAGTTTTTATGGAGGACTATCGATAAAGGTACATACGAGACTAAGATTATCAAGGCAGCGAATAGGGATCGTGCTGGAGTTCTAAGGAAAAAATTGGGTATACGAGTGGACGTTGCGAACATAATTCAGGAGTTAATAGGATAACTTGATTCCTGAGTGGTGTGTACTATAGTGAAAGAAGAAAGAATCAAATAATTGAATTGAGGATATAATGAGTTTAGAAGATTCATAGAGTATAGCTAAAACCCTGAGTGGTGTATTAGTCGTCTTAGAAATGTTCGAACGAATCATGAATTTTGGGATAAAAAATGAGCCTAGCAGCAAGCGACGTGATTGTGCAAAGCCTTATTATATGTCTAAAAAAAAACGAATTTGAAGGAATCATGCGAGATTTGATTCGAACGAGTTAGAATGAGTTAAACAATGGACAAGGCTTATATCGAATAGGAATTCAGAGTATTAGAATTAATATCTGGGTCGAAGAAAACTTAGTAGATCATATGAGCAATTTTAAATTCAGTCAAATGGATTAAAACTTGAGTTTGAGATAGAATAATCGAGGATGCGATTAGGAGTTAGCGCGATGGAAGAAAGCGCGTATAAAAAATCAAGATCGGGTAGGATATCGCTCGATAGAATTTAGTTTGAGTACGAATGTTATGGTTTTAATTTGGAAAGACTTGATATGATAAATGATTTAATCTTGACTTAAATGATTGAACTAAAATCTAGTTCGAATGGTAACACTCGACATCGAGCCAAAATAAGAAAGATTATCTCATGGGAGCACTGGCGTAGTAATTTTATGTCCGACGGGGATGATCGAACTCGCAAAAACTTGTTCAAAGATTATACAAAGGAACTGGATAAAATAGAACGTATCAAAAGTAAATAGACTTTGACTTGGGAATTAAACTTAGTTGTTTGAGGAATGCTAGAAGTAGACTATGAAATGATCAAACGGTAACATTAAAGTTGGACGATATGGCTAGATGAATTATGATTACGACATGAATGATTTTTAGATGAATATGACTTGGTTGATTAATATATATAACTTGGATCAGACGAAGTATAAGGATAAGGTGTCTGTTCGTTCGATAATAACCATAATGTTTGACCTTCTTATCTTGTGCGAGTGCAACTCCTTACTCGCACATGCGTCATGCACGAATTATGATGATTATCCCGCGGAAGCGTTGGCGTCGTGATCTCACATCCAACGGGGATGATCGAACTTGCGGGAGACCGGAGCGTGATAATTGAATGATCATCTTAACTTATGGTTTGACACAATAAGACATATTTCAGGATACAAGTAAATCAAAAGTATTTCGGAGATGAGTTAGTCTAGAACATAAAGCAAGACGCTCGATGGTTTAGTAAATGGATACGTGAATTATGTTGTACGACTTTGAATTTGTGATTGAGATTGAAGATGTAGAAATTGAATTATGACTTGGTGGTCTAGACTTAGAAAAGATTGGATATATGCATCCTATCAGGTGTTTGAGGAGATAGATTATGCGAATAGTTAGGTTTGACGTGCGACAATATATCGTGGATTCAGTTCAATAAACATGTTAATGTGGATAGGATGATATGTGCTCGATGTTTAAAAATCTGAGTAAAATGAGGTTAGGTAGAATATACTGTATGAAAGAATAATGGTTTTATCTTAGGATATTTAGGGCGAGCGTCATGCAACACAATTATACAAAGAGTCACAAACTCGAACTGTACCTATGACCGTTTGCACTGAACTAGTGGCTAGGCAGATGACCCTATGCCTTGAGTTGAGCTGGAGTGACTGACGTCAGAGTATCGTTAAAAAATTGATATAACTGGGGAACAAGACTTAGTGTTAGGACTTGGAACAGGGTGTACGCTAGCAACGTTGGCATTGAAATAAATACAACGAGAGATATGACTTGGATAAAAAATTATCCATTGGATAGGTTATGCGATGGAGAGAAACAAGAAGGTATTGGGGTAGACGATGACTAAACGAACCAGAGTTCGGTTAGTCGAGTAGCAAAACGATCGACGATTCAAAAGATTTTTATGAGTAGCTTGTCCGACTTAGGTATCACTAAGCTTGGTTGAAATACACATATTTGGCGGACACCTTGAATATGGGTATGATCCAGACTTAGTAATATGCATAACTCAAATGCAGCTGTGGGTGAAAATGTTAGACTCGCATAGATGAGTGTGGCAATTAGAGTAAGTTAGACTTAACCTAGACTTTTATAAGTAGAAGAGTATAATGTGCCCCATACGATCGCGATAGTTCTGTGCTAAAGCACAGTAAGAGACTGAGTATGGGAACGCAATAATTGAACGATAGTATCATTCGATAAAATGATTAAGCACACGTGCAAAACATAATAAGAAAATGAATAAAAAGTTAGGTTTGATCGGACCTAAGATATGAAGGATTAGAACTTACCCCATGTTGGGCAAAAATTGCTCTACGCTAAAGCAAATAAAGACAGAGTCAAAAAACGTAGGCAATTCGATACGATGACTTTGGGTGGTAGTATATTTACTTAGAGGGAATGGACGGTGACTCAGATAGATATTATTGCAAAACAAGATTAGAAGATTAGCTGAGATTCGAACTTTTGGGTTTAGGCGTAATGATGGGTTTCGATAGGCGACATCGAGTAATCAGTTGAATATGTTTTGGGTTCGCATGGATAGTGTATAATAATTCGGCAAGTTCACCCAAAGCCTGAGTTTTTGAGTGTGCATTGAGTTATAGAATAATCCGTGTTTGAGTAATACAGCCCTGTGCTATGCGCAGTAAAGTTTGAGTCGGGGAGTGAAATGATTAAGTTAAGTATAGTTCGATAACATTGAATGATAGAGTTGTTAGCGCGTGGTGAAAAAATAAATGAATGAAGTATTGGAACAATCTTTGGAAGTTAGACGAGAAGTATAGAGTTTGGTTTAGAATATTGTGCGATAATACTAGTTACGCTTAGGAAGTCTCGAGGACGAGATTATTTTGAGTGGTGTATGATGTAATGACCCGCTCCGCTCAACCCAGAGGGCCAATTCAAACGATGCAAGTGTAGCGAACTGACCTGACTTCCTCAGCGAGATGACTCATTTGATACAATGGTATTCAGACTTGGACCTTCAAATGGAGTTATGACTTAGAATTTTCAGAGGTACGCACGGAGTCTCGTTCGGCCGATGCGATTCATCGCTAAGGTGAGTGGCCCCGGTGAACCTGTCCCTACTTAGCTGCGCGCTTAAGAAAAAAAATAATACATGCTAGTTTCTAAGTGATAATCTTCGTATGCTAATAAAAAGAGATGAACGCACATAGCTAAGGGGATAACCTCGCCTTATCATTTCAAAGAACATGGAGATCTTACTTGCTATTAGCGTTATCTGGCTTATTGAGCTGAATTGTAGTAGTTTCTTATATATGCCACAAAAGTAGTTTTTGAGTTTATATTGAGGCACTGTATTGCACAAAATATGATATGGGATAGATTATAATTATTGCATACATAGACGAGGAAGGCTATCAAGTAGTCATTTTGAGTCAGGAGAAGAAAAAAAAGTACTCGGGATATCCAGATCACCGAGGCAGTCTCTAATCAGGGACCTACACTAAAAAAAAGGATCCGAGTGTAGTCCACGACAAAATTTAATGGGATGATTGTTTGTGGTATTAAACAAAAGAACGAAATGTATATAATACGAGGTTTACACGAAACCCGCCTTCTTTGGTTTACAAACAAACTTGTACAATTTGATCCTATACGAGGATGTGGGAGTACAATTTATTTAATCTGGCTAAATGATTGCTATAGGTGTCTGATCTACAGTCGATCACTTTAGCCCTTGGACTACATGATGGTGAAGAAGTGCCGTGGAAGACGGAAAGCAGCTTCAGGGGTTGCGAAAGAGGATGGATGCACGATGCCAATGTCGTCGATCGCTACTCTTCGCCTGAGCTCTGGGTGCTTCTCTCTCTCTCTCTCTCAAAGACTCTTCGATCTCCCTTTAATCTCCAATGTTTCGACCCGTAGTTCGATCTCTGTGGAGGTTTTTTGATCAATTTCTTCGAACTTGTCCTCTGTCAATAGAGGCCTCTATTTATAGAGTTTTTAGTGACAGTGACCACTCAGTCGGCGTAGAAACCGAGTAGTGGAAAGTACAGCACCCTTTTACATAACGGTTAAAATAACCAAATGCCTGCGTATAAATAACCTTTTGAATGAGCGTGTGACGCGGGTCCAACTAAGGAAAAAAATGCGTATAATCGCTACGAAGATCACGGCGTAGAAGCCACGTAGGTAGGTATTCCCTCGTATAGAAAAGGTTGGCGTAGAAGCCAAATATCTATCACCATAGCGTAGAAGCCGAGTAGGCATAGAAGCCGAATAGGCGTAGAACTCTGAAGGCGTAGAAGCCAGATAAGCACAGAAGGCAGAATGAGCATAGGAGCTGAGGAGGCGTAGAAGCCGAATGGGCGTAGAAGCCGAGCAGGCACCGAAGCTGAATGGACGTAGAAGTCGAGCGAGCATAGAAGCTGAACAGGCGTAGAAGCCGGGCGGGCATAGAAGCTGAATGGGCGTAGAAGCCGCTGCGTAACATGCCAGAGTGATGATATGGACGTCTTTAGCCGAAATTATGGCTTTGGAGATATAATCAAATCTCTCGCATTAAATGCAGAGATCCGCCACCATATTGTGTATTAATTGCAGAGGCGTGTTCTGAAGACCTATCACCATTCTGAGAATTAGGTGCAGACGTGCCTCGAGCCCTATACGAAGAGCAGCTTTTGACGTGGCAGCCTGTTTGTCTTCCGCGGAGCGTAAACAGTTCACGTCTGCCTGTGTAAAATAAGACAGTGTATCCCCTTATATGCGTAAAAGCAGTTTTCGCTGAGGGGATGTCAGTAAATGATAGTTCGGTGACATCTAATCAAATCCTCTGCATTAAATGCAGAGATCCGCCATCATACTGTGGGGCGCGTCTCGAGTGGTCTGCCATTGTTTTCAGCCGTCGTCCGGGTAGCCGCGCAACACCTTTTGTCAGGATTCAGATACCAGGTTCACTGCGTGATTTGACAAGTTCATTTCGGGGAAGACAAAGCGTTCCTCGTACGCTTTAATGCTGCTTCGAGAGCAGATGAGTTTTACGCCATGGAGGCGATGAAGCAGCACGTCTACGCTGAAGCAGCCTGGACATACTGCATTTATACGGATGGTCCCTTTATATTTTACGCTGTGCTCAGCGTAAAAGCTCCGTTGCACTCTTGATGGCCCTGAGGTCCCCTGCTTACGCTGCCCTGCATCACCATGTTGCGTAGAGCTATCCAGCGTATTTTTCATGCTTCTACAAGACCCCCTTCAAAGCTTTCAAATTCCTCGGAATTTGGAACGCTTTGAATGAAGCACGAACAGCTTCTTGTAACTCAAAATATTTCTGAATGGAGCGTTTAAACGGTCGATGCTGACTTTATGGCAGATTTATTGGGGATCAGTGTGACCTCTCTCGCCTATAAAAGGCTGAGGAGTTTAACCTGTTTCTTCCCGCATTCCTTTCGCCACACAAGGATGATCGTCGGAGTCCGTCGGGTCGATCTGAGGAAGAAGAAGACCATGTTCTTACAGCATGTAGGGGGGCCAAAAAAGATGCCGTCTTCGAGCAAGTGTCATCTGCAACGATGGACCATGGAAGGATATTATAGCCTCCCTTGCTCGGGATAATCAGCAACTTTGTATGGCAGTTTTTCCAGGAGAGAGGAAGGGTCATATTAGACCACACAGCTTACAAGCTGTATATATTCCCCTGAGAATTCTGCGGACGAGAGAAGACAAACTGTAACTGTCGTCCTCGATCGAGTTAGGTTAAAGAAGCCTCAACTGGATCTGATATGGCGTGTGGAGGATGGGCCCTGAAGAAGTTCAGGTAGGCCCAGTGCTGTATCCTCCCGCCAGGAATCATCTTCTTGTTCATGACTGTGGAAGTCGATAAATTGCCATGGAAGAAGAGGAAGACCTGATGCGAGAACCTGTCAGAACAGATTCTGAGGGCGGCCTTCCGATGAAGATAAGGGAATCCTTTGTAGACGGGATTTCCCTCACATGTAACCATGAAGAAAAACCCCTTGTAGACAGGATTTCCCTCACATGTAATCATGATTTTAATTTTAATAAAATCTTCTTCTTCTGTGCATATGATTGTCTCGCCATATGTTGCTGTGAAGTCTGAATATATATAGCTTCGACATGTCTGATTCTTTACGCCGACTCTGTTTAGAAAGAGTTCTATGTCCTGTCCTGTCTTTTACGCATAACTAGAGATGCGTAGAGAGCCGCTTTAGCATTCGAGTGTTCGAACTGTCCTGTTGTTTTTAGGAGTGAGGAACCGCGTAGAATTCTAAAATGCTGCTTCTGATCAACAGAAATCTTGTTCAGACATCATCTTCAAGAATGTTTTATCGAAAATCCCTTAGAACAGGGTCGAGAAATGGCTGTCAAACTGAGTTGCCATCTTGATAGACGAGATATTCAGACTGGAGTCTGGATGAACTTCGAATCGACCCATGAAGAAGAGTAATTTCTTAATGTTTGAACTCTTTATGCTTCGGGTACTTGGGATATCTTGAGGTCAAGAACGAGTATCTTCTGTGTGAACTCTTTGCAATTGACCGCTTTGAGGACCGTTCAGATGTACACGTAATCTGGCCGGCGTATCTTTCAAATGTACGGGAAGTCGTAGAGCATGAAATCTTTAGTCTGTAGCCTCTGAGCGTAAACTAAACACCACCGAGCGTGAAATCATAGACTTGTGGTTCCTGAGCGTGTAGTCGTAGGTTTGTAGCCTCTCGAGCATAAAAGCTACTGAGCACAAAGGCATCTGGGCGTAAAACCTGACTTGTAGCTGTCGAACGTAAAGCCGTAGATTCGTAGCTGTCGAGCGTAGAAAGCTCCTTAGCGTAGAACTGTAGATTTGTATCTACTGAAAAGAAAATTTTTCTGAGCGTGAAGTTGCGGATCTGTTGCTTCTGAGCGTAAACTAAGCGCCACCGAGCGTGAGATCATCGATTTGATATCTGCTGAGCGTGAAGTCGTAGGTTTGTAGCCTCTCGAGCATAAAAGCTACCGAGCACAAAGGCATCCGGGCATAAAACCATAGACTTATAGCTTGCGAGTGTAAAACCGTAGATCTGTTGCTGTCGAGCGTAGAAAGCTCCTTAGCGTAGGAACCGCTGACCTGCTTTACGCGAAAAACTTTTCGAATTCGCTGACTGTCCGCCTTCTCTGAATAATAGGCTGACGTAGGACCCAATCATAACCGAATATTAATTAGGAGATTTGGTTCGGGGTTCGAGGAGTCCATCCAAACTCTATATTTATCCCAAATTTTCTGAGGTAAAAACTTTTTATCCGTCTTTTGCGAAAGAAAGCTTTCGACAGTTCGAGTTTTTCTTCGAGTCTTCTCTGAGTCTTTAAATTTTCCAATAATGGCCTCGAAATAATCCTCCTCCTCTAAGGGAAAGAAGGTTGATTCTTCTTCTCGTTCTTCTGCCCATGCAGGAGTGCCTCCGGTTGGGCAAGGCGAACCTTATTCTGAGAGGGGCATCCCGCCGACGAGCAGTACACCCGGACTGAAAGGTAGAGCTTTTGGGATGAATGAGAACGACTGAAAAATTCTTCGCACACGTTGAACGTGACCGCGCTAGGTCGTCTTCTGTGCTGATAGCCTCTTTGAGGAAGATGATGCACGGAGACATTTCACCTTTTACGCCCATATTTCTAATGTGTCAGCGTAAATACTCCAAATTTTCGCAGTTGACCGTAAAAACTTTGACTGCTGAAAACTTGGTGTATACTGTAAAAATTTAAACTTTTATGCTTGTGGATGAAAATTTCGGCGTAATAGCTCGAACCTTGGCAGTCTGGCGTAAAGCACAGACAGTATACTGCCGACTTGAATTTTACGCTTTTGGATGAAAATTCCGGCATAAACGATCAAGTTTTTATAGTCTTGGCGTAGAGCTCAGACCGTTGCCTCTTGGCATGTGCTGCGATATTATAACGTCTAGTATAAAACTGACGTGTTTTTCTTGCACCCTTGCAGTTAACTTGGGTGAGTCTCCGCTAGCCGAGGTGATGGGTTCTGCCGTCGGGCTGCTGCACTCCAACTATCTGGAGGATCTGTCCTATGTGGTATTTCCTATCTCCGGGCCCCAATATCCCAAAGGAAGGGAAATCTTGATATCGGCTCAGGGTGAGCGAACGCTGCTGAACATGATTAATAGAGAGCCCTTGACGTATGTAGACGGGGACCAGTATATAAAGCTGGCCTTTCTCTTCGGGGACATGATTGATAAGCAGTCCCAGACGAAGCCAAAGAAAGAACTCTGGGTTTTTTCTGCCGGGAAGTTGGTCTTAAGTCTGCCCAAGATGCTGAGAGATTATCCCATCTCGACATTCTTCCATGCTACTCATCCCAGGAAGATGTCGTGGACGCTGACTCCCGCTCTTCACGGTAGGCCGGGGAAGATCTTCTACCAGAAAGGATCTGGCCTATTTGTCAGCCGCCCTTCCGGTCATGTAACGTCGTTCAGAGGATTGTACCCGGGCAGTGTCCCGAGTGAAGACAGCTTGGTGCTCCAGCCGGTGCAATTGCCGACCTTTTGCAATAATTTCATGGGGCGTGGAGGAGTATACCCCAAGGTGAATCCTCGATGCAGTGGGTGGATGACCCCAACAAATCTTCGATGGGCTCGCTTAGTTGATTGGGCCCTGGAGCATTTTCGGATCGAGTTGGAGAACATCGGTCTGTTGGCAGCTGTGAGTGCCACCTGTGTTGGGTTACCTCCTAACCCTAACCTGTTTTTGTCACTGATGGAGTGATATATTCCGCTCACCGGGACTTTTGCCACTCCGCTGGAGGAGTTGGGATTGGCCCTCTATGAGATGGCACAAATCTCGAGACTGTCGATGGGGGATACTCCGTATGAAGAGTATGTTCCCACGAACCGAGAGTTGGAGGATTCAGACCCTCGGGTAGTGGAAGTGTACCAGGAGCTGATGTGCCACTACCTTGCTTGTACCGCCTTCTATGCTGAGCCTTCAGATTTGGCTCACACTAGTAAATGGACGTCCTACCTCTTTTTTTACCGGGCTAGGGCTGCTCAGCCGGAGAAAGTTTTGGAAGGTAAGGATGAGCCTGTGAATCCTCTGAGCGTGCTTACTGCTCAGGAAGTCGACGATCTTTTGGAGGATTCTAGGGCTCCGGATCAGATCCTCGTCGAAGGGATAGGAAGATATCCTGCAGGTACTAAGGCCTACAGCTATCTGAGGCATTGCCGCAGGGCTCTATCCAAGGAAGCTCAACTGGCTGGCTTCCTTTCTATATGGCTGCGCCGACTGGTGGTACCCTGCATCGCATCTGCGGATCGCATTCACCGCAATACCTTGTGGCCTGCAGTGCGTCTGGTGTTTGGGGTGAGACTGGGCTTGCTTTCTGCCATGGTGTGCCGCATACAAGCTGGCATGAGGGTGATGACTGAGGCGCTGCTCGCTGATGAAGCTCGGCGTAAAAGCTTTCCCCGGGTGGAATTACCATACCTGTATTTGATGGGATGGTTAATTCTCAATAACCCCCGGGTGATGTCTCTCGGTTCCGGCAGTAGCTTGGGGGGGAGTTTCTTGCTGAATTACAAGAAATCCTCCTGGAATGTGCTCACAGTTTTGGACTGTCGGCGGGTGCTGCATTACGGTCATAGCTGGAAGCTCCTTTGCACTGTCCCCTCTGTTCATCGCAACCAATCGGGGATTAGGCTTGAGGACTCAGGTGGAGTTAAGACCACACTTTCTCCTGAAGCCTTCAATTGGTTGGTCTATATTAGACCTTTCTACCTGCTTTACAGAAGTGAAGACCACTGCTTCTTCGAACCCTACCTGCCTAGTCGGTTTGCCAGGCAGTTTGGGTATAATTAGTTGTATGTGGGCAACGCCATCATCAGCTTTCGGTCCAGAGGTGGACTCATCGATAGAGCGAGGGGATGGCGATATTTTATCATGGGCTGCATGGGGCAATTTTTATTGTGCCGGTCGTCACACCCTCCACGGAGCTGCGTATCCTGCATTCGTATGCCCAGTTCTATGTGGCAACGAACACCTTCCATCGCGATTTTGATATGGGTGGAAGCTTTAGGGTGCCCTCTTCCAAACCTGGGGGAAGGGTCGAAGTCCCCTCGATTTCTTCTGACGAGGGTGACGAGTCCGCTACTCCGGATGAGCCTCTCATATCGGTACCGAGGGGTGAAATACCTTCGCCTGCAGGGGCTCTATTAATCTCCGGGAAACGAAGGGCTCCCGCTCTGAAGGAGGCTTCCCCTCGTAAGAGGACGAAGAAGATGGTTACTCGTCCTCTCCGGATTCCTGGCGTTGAGGCTCCTGGAAGTGAGCCTGCTTCTCCCCATGTCGGGGATGATTCTTTGATTGGGGGTTCCTCGCCTTTTAGAGAGGAACCTTCTACCATTTCGGCCGGTGGCGCCGGAGAATCTCAGCTGGAGGCTGCTATTGCTGCTACTGCTTCAGGTAGTGGAACAAAATTGCCCTCGAGGCTGGTTATAAGGTTCCATATACCTTTGTCCGGATCAGCATTGGGAGAGGCCCCTGCCGTGCCCATCAGCACTTCTAGCGAGATTCCAGTTGATGAGCCTCAAGTGGATCTCGGCGAAGACCTGGAAGAGTATTTGCCAGCGTCAGTTAGCAGGCCCCCTTCTCCAAGTATGACAGCTTGCCTAGCATCACTGTCATCTTTTTGTGTCTCTTTTTTAGGAAAATTAACATCATGTTGATATTAACTTCCTCTTGTCTTCTCCTCAGGGGACGATCTCTTCGGGGAGGGCAATGTATATGTGCCCTTCGGCTCTGTGTCGGGTCCTGGAGTTGATACGGAGGTGCCTAATTTTAAAAAGGAAGCGTCTTCGGGCGCCGGCTCGCCTACCGACGAGGTTTCGATACCTCAAGAGGACGACCCTGTCGTTGCGACAATGCCTCCTTCGAGTATGCTGGTTACTTCGTCTGGTGTTGGCGCTTCCTCTTTTGTCGCACCACCTGTTGAGACAAGGACTGTGGCCACGTCGATTACGGTCGCCTCTGGAGCGAGGTTCGATAACATTACAGCCACCCCAGCGTGTATTCGGGTCTAGCTGTGTTGACCGAGCAATATACCAGTATCTTCTACAACACTTTGAAAATGCTGATATCAATAGTGTTGGAGAAGAATATGAGTTTTGAGCATCTGAAGAAGTCCTCTCGGTTTTTGATAGAGGCGATCAGGGACCTTGGCGATACTGGGTTAGCTGACGCCCTGGAGGAGGTAGTTAATGGCTTGGAGCAACCCATTAACGAGTATTCGCAACTATCCCAAGGCAACATCGAAGCTCTGGCCCAGGCTAGATATGACTCCTTGACTGCACAACTTGTTGAAAAGATGGAAGACCTGAATAAAATCCTCTAGACAAACCATCGGGAGATGGATGAAGGAAAAGTCGTCTTGGAGGAGGCTATTGCTCTTCAGACAAAGTGCCAGGCCGAACATGACGGGAATGCAGCGAGGGTCCTTAAACTGGAGAAGAAGCTTGCTCAGGCAAAGGAGTGGGCTTTTCAGTCGTCAGAAGGTCTCGATGTGGTGAATGGCCGACTGGTCATAGCAAAACAGAACTTGGCGAGAAAGGATGTCGCCCGCGCTGGTTTCCTTCGAGCTAGAGCCGAGCTATCCCTCCTGATTAATGACGAGGCACGGCTGGAGCGGGCCCGCGCTGATGTCTTGGATTCCCGGAATGAGAAGATGGCCAGACTAGCGCAGCAGATTCGTGACTCGACCGCTCCCCCTTCATGATGTACTTTTGCTTTTGCTTTTCAATGTACTTCCGCTCTTTTTTGGGAATAATAAAGAGGCTCTTCATCTGACTTTGTGGACCCATCATTTCGGAATATAAATGACGGGTTTGGGTGAGAGTAATATCAGAGGTAGTATGGACGTGATAGACTCTCGGTAAACTTTTAGCAGGGCGTATCTATTCAGAGGTCATATGGACGTGATAGAATACGACCCAACTAGTTTCTTTTTGGAAGTAGTTTTGTCAGAATGAGATTTTTGCCTTATTCCACTTGAGCAGAGGAGGTTAAGCATAGTACCTTTTCAGGAATTTACCATTGATAGGAGCCATTAGTAGGTCTCTATTAGGCTGGGCTAACCTGTAAGCGCCGTTTGAAAACGTTGTCTCGATCACGTAAGGGCCTTCCCATTTGGGCTGAAATTTGCCTTTGCTCCTGTGAGTGAGAATCATTGGCCTTCTTACAGCTAAGACTAGCTCGCCAACTTTCAACACTCTTTCCTTTACTTTTTGATTAAAAGCTCTGGAAATGCGCGCTTGATAGAACGCGATGCTCTGTTGAGCTTGAAGGCGTTTCCTGTCTTATCCTTCTAGCTCCTGAAGCCTCAAAAGGTCATTCTTTCCCCGAGTTAACTCATTAGCGACTGCTATCCTGAGTGACGGAATTTGAATTTCGATGGGAAGAACTGCTTCACTCCCGTAGACTAGTGAGAACGGGGTGCAACCTGTCGGTGCTCGGACCGTTGTGCGGTATGCCCAGAGACATTCTCCCAGCTTCTCGTTCCAATCTCTCTTGTTCGAGGAGACGAACTTCTTTAAGATTTTGATAATGGTTTTGTTGAAGGCTTCCGCCAAACCATTAACAGCTGGGTAATACGCCGTAGAGGCGATATTTTGTATCCGATTTTTATCGCAAAATCGATGAAACGCTTGGCTGATGAACTGAGGCCCATTGTCGTGGATTATCCTTCGGGGAATCCCAAAGCGATAAATAACGTAATGCTTGATGATGCTGATCACATTAGATGTTTTTACCTCAGTGAGAGGGATCGCCTCTGCCCATTTAGAGAAGTAATCCGTGATGGCCAGTATAAACCGGTGACCTCTGGAAGAAGACGGGTGAATAGGACCAATGATATCCATACCCCATGCTTCGAAAGGCCAGGATGCAACCGTAGGATGTAGATGTTCAGACGGCTGATGTATGAAGTCTGCATGAACCTGATAGGCCCTGCATTGTCTGGCATACTTGATTGCGTCTGCGATCATAGTGGGCCAGTAATAGCCCATTCTTCTGATATGATCCTGTAGCTTAGGACCGGGTTGATGCGCCCCGCATACGCCTTCGTGAGCTTCGCGGATAATCTGTTATGCTTCGTCATTAGAGAGACATCTCAATAGCAGTCCGTCGTAGGTCCGACGATATAGGCATTGTGAAGATGCCTCGAAGTAGAAGCGTAACGATCGTCTTTTGACGGACGCTGCTTCTTTAGGGTCCTCCGGCAAGATTCCGTATGCCACAAAATCTATAAAGGGACTTTTCCAATCTCTCATAGGAGGATCGGTGTTCACAGCATAACTGCGTTCGATGTGAGAGTTGTTCCTCACGCAAAATAGATCTCTGTTAAGAAGGATTACCGAATTCTGCCTTCTTATAGGAGTAGCTAAGTCTGCAGCTAGACTGGCTAGGGCATCGGCTTCCAGATTCTGAGATCGAGGTACATGCTCTAGGAAGAACCCTTTGAATGTTATGGCTATCTCGGCCGTTGCTCGGTGATAGGGGATGAGATCTGGATTCCGGACTTCATATATTCCTCTGACTTGATTGACGATAAGCAGAGAATCACCAAAAGCTTCTAGAGATTCGACCCCCAGCTCTTTAGCGACTTGGAGCCCGATTAGTAGAGTGTTGTACTCCACCATATTATTGGAACAGGGCTCATTAAGAGAGTATGCTCGATAGATGACGAGTTTATCGGGAGTAACCAGAATAATTCCTACCCCTGAAACCACGTTTCCCTTGGGACCAGTCTTGGAGGCGTCGTCGAAGAACAGTTGCCATGCGTCACTTTCCATTGCGGAACTACATTCTACAACTTCGTCGGAAATGTCCTCGTATAATTTGGAGGCTTCCGGGATCGGATGAGCATCTAGGAAGTCAGCAAATGCATAGCCTTTGATGGCCTTCTGAGGGACGTACACCTTGTCATATGGTGTCAATAACATCGCCCAAGTCGCGAGTCGGGAGTTAAGAACACTTGGCTTTGTTCATCAGTACCCGAAGAGGATTGATCTTGGAGATGATGTGAATAGTCTGGCCGGTGACATAGTGCCGCGTCTTCTGGATAGCGAACATCAGAGCCAAACATTCTTTCTCCACTGGATTGTACCGGTGCTCAGCTCCGATCATCATTCTACTTAGATAGTAGATAGCCTGCTCATGTCCCTCATCGTTTTTTTGTACGAGAAGAGCTCCCAGAGAATGGTCCATCACTCGAACGTACAGGAAGAATGGTCTTCCTATAACGGAAGCACCAAAATTGGCAGACTAGTGAGGTAGCGCTTGATATCCCCGAATGCTTGCTGACACGCTTCGTCCCATACGAAGGATACACCTTTCTTCATAAGACGAGAAAAAGGCTGACATCTTCCAGAGAGGTTGGATATGAATCTCCGGATATAGGCCAGACGACCTTGAAATCCCCTGAGTTCCCTCAGATTACGGGGTGGTCGCATTTCCAAGATGACCTTGACTTTATCAGGTTCCATTTGAATGCCTTTGGCGGTAATGACAAATCCCAGGAATTTGCCACTAAATACACCCAGAAAGGACTTTGTAAGATTCATTTTGAGTTGATGTTGGCGCATCAGCTCAAATACCGTCCTCAAGTCCTGGATGTGATTGACCCTGAGGCAGCTTTTGACAGCTATATCGTCTACGTAACATTCCACTGTCTTACGTAAATGCTTGTGGAATATGCTACTCATAGCCCGTTGGTAAGTAGCTCCGGCGTTCTTCAACCCGAAGGGCATGACCGTATAGCAATATACCCCCAGTGGTGTTCGGAAGGCAGTATGCTTCTCGTCATCAGGATGCATCTTGATTTGATTGTATCCTGAGAATCCGTCCATGAATGACATACGTTCGAAACCACAGGTATTGTCAATCATGACGTCTGTGATGGGAAGAGGAAACTCGTCCTTGGGGCAGGCTACGTTCAGATCTCGGTAATCGATGCAGACTCGTACTTTCCCATTCTTCTTCATGACCGGGACAACATTGGCGACCCAGTCGGGATGTTGTTCCTCCCGGATGAAACCGCAGGCTATCAACTTCTTGACTTCAGCTTCAATGGCGTCCATCATATCCGGGCAGAACCAGCGGTGGTGCTGCTTTACAGGCTTCGAATCGGGTAATATGTTGAGCTTATGAGTAGCCACCTTTGGATCCAATCCTAGCATATCCTCATAATTCCACGCAAAGACGTCGATGTATTCTTTTATCAGTTGAATGACTTCTTCCCTTTCAGCTGGGGAAAGATTATTATTGATAAATATCGGCTTTGGTGAAAGTTCATCCCCAACATCAATCTGGATAACTTCATCTTCGGTGGGAGGTTCTCTATGATCGAAGCAGAATTCCTATTGTGTATCCATTTGCTGAGCCCAAGCGTCATTCTTAAATAGTTCGGATTCTTGTTCATCTGATTCGAAGGGATCTGTCACTACCATATTTACTGGTAATGTTTGCTCGAGAGCATGAGATGAGTTGGAGGGCGACGCGCCGTCTTGAGGAGAGGAAAAGATATCCTCGTCCGACTTGGAAGTTGCAAGGGAGGCGGCATACCCTAACCCGAAACGAGTTTGTTGATAGTGGGGATTGTCGTACATCATTATTCGTTTGCCTTTCCCGTAGTTGAGACCTGGCTTCAGCTTCAAGTTATAACCCATATTTTGTATGATCTTCAAGGCTTACGGGCTGTACCTGTGAACTTGTATTTCACCGGCATCATCATCGAAGGAATCTTCCCGTATAGTCGATTCGTTGCGCTTGCGGCCGAAGACTATTGAATGCTGACTGCTGCGGGTAGGCAGAACAATGAATATAGAATCCTCATACGGTCCATATGTTGTGACGACATTGGATGGTGACGCTACTTCCCATATGTACGGATGATAGAAATCTATAGCTTCCAAGAACTTTTGTGCTATAGGTTCTATATCGTCATGGGGAGAGGATTCCTGATTTGGAATCTGAGCATCGATATACGGGAAAAGAGGATGTTTATTATCATCTGGAACTCCGTTCCTGGTTGCATTTATATCAGTCGGCTGCTTGTTGCGCCGAAGGTTGATGACCAAGGGTAGAGGCTTCTGGTTCAAAGTGATCACTAGAGGATCACCCCCTTTTCCTGACCTGGTTTTGTTTAGGTGGATATCCATAGGCTCCATGGCTTTTGGACGAGTAGTTCGCCCTTTCACTCTGATTGACAGTGGTTGTTCGGCAGAGGGTCCTTCAGGCTCCCGGTGGGATTCCTTCTCTGCTTGGGCTGACACCTCCTCCGCGTAGTCTTGAGAGTATAACACGGCATCGGAATAGTAGGATTCTATTCCTTTAAATGGATTTAGGTCAGCAACCTCCGTTTGTACTGTTCCTTGGGCGTCTACATATTTAAGGCATTGATGTAGAGTCGAAGGAACGATGCTGTGGTCGTGGATCCACGGTCTACCCAGCAGAATGTTGTAGGATACCTCTAAATCGATGACATAGCATGTAGCCACTGATCTGAGGTTGCCAATCTGGATCCTCAGACGAATTTTCCCCAATGGTGTACTTCTTCCGGTATTGAAACCCACGATTGTAGTGGTGGTGTAAGCCAATTCGCTGGTAGGAATCCTCAGCGGTCTGAGCAGACTATAAGGAATGATGCTGATTAATGATCCCGGATCTATGTGAATCCGGTCGACCTCCGTGGAACCGACGTATCCGGTGTAATAGAGGGGTCTGTCATGCCTTTTATGTTTTAACAGCATGTCGGCTTGAGTGAAAGTGATGTTCGGGACCACCTCCATCACACTGTGGCATTGAGGGCATGCCACTGGTTCCTCGTCAGGGGACTTGAGCTGGGTCAAGTATGCTTCCGCCTGTATCAGTGCTTCACTCAGGGCTAGACGAGTGTCTTGGGAGAGCCTGAGTAGCTCGAAGATGGACAACTTGGCTGGTGTATTGGCTAGTTGGGCCAGGATGTCGAAGATGTATGGCTTCTCTAAACCTTTGTTTTGAATATTTTTCACAGGTTTATCGAAGCGTACTTCTTTTTGCTTCCCCTTGTCCGCCAAAGTTGGTCTTGCAGGACCGGCCTGTGGTATGGCGGGCTCTGTAGCTGAAGCGTCTGCCGGTGCATCTTTCGGACTTTCTCCGTAAGCTTTTCCTGAACGGGTTACAGCCAAAACCTCGTCTTCGTCTGATGGCGAATAAGTTGCAACCATATGGCATGGTTTACATTTGGAGTTCTTCCTAGACTTAGCTTTAGCAGCATTAGTCTCTTTCTCGAGCTCCGATACTAAATTCGGATGAACCCACATGATCTTGTCCTACCGAGTGGTTAAGGGTACCAGGTCATGATTTTGACCCCTAGCTGGAGGGAGATTGACGATGTTCATCGTTGTCCGGGAAATAGGTGTCACACCGTCCGGGACTTCTTGGGGAGGCAGATTGCTAAATTGTAGGGAGATCATGTTGGCCGTGACTGTCTTCTAGGTGTTGTGCAGAGTGATGGCCTTAGCATCGATCAGCCTCTGGATCTTTATTTTTAGTATGTAACACGCCTTGGTCGGGTGGTGTATGTATCTGTGGAAGATGCAGTACTTGGGGTAGTTGGCACTGCCGGCTTCACTGGGCCGCTTCTCCTCCGGAAGGGTGATCTTGCCACTCTAGACGAGACACTCGAATATACTCGGAATATCGTCGTCGTCGAAAGAGTACACTTCGATGGGCCTGGAAGTCCCGGGTTTCGTCTGCGTGGTTGTCGCAGTATTTTGTCTGGACGTATTGATTGCCAGAGCTTCTTTTCCTTTGGAACTGCGAGGATGGTCGCCGTTAGGGGATGACCTTTTGCCTTTGTCGGAGGTAGAGATCATAATGCCATTGTCGCGCGCCTTGCGAATATTGTCATCGGCGGCCACTGCTGAGATGATGAACGAGGGCCAATCATGGAACTGATATGGTCCTGTGAATACTGAGACCACGGGAAGGAGGTTCTTCCTGCAAATGTCCACCAATGTAGAGTCTGGAACTCCTGGAGGCATCTGTAGCGTGGCTTGACGAAAACGTTCGATTAAGGTACGAACGTCCTCTTTTTTCCTCTGTTTGACTTTGATGAGAGAGGACATAGACATGTCCATTCCTTCCTCGTAGAATCGTGTGAAGAATAAAGCCTTGAAGTCTTCGAAGGAAGTAATGCAGTTGTCCGCCAGGCTGTGGTACCACTGGTTAGCCACTCCTGAGAGACAGCCTTTGAATACCCGAGTGAGGAGGGCGTCATTCCCTTGTAACAACATCGTCATCATACTGAAATAGTTTATGTACTGACTTGGTGATGTTTTTCCCTCGAACAGGGCCATAGTCTGAGGTTTGTACCTCGGAGGGAAAGGGACCTCTTCCCAGATAGCTGGGTAAGGCTGGTTGATTCCTAATTTCTTGAGCTGATCTTTGTGCTTCAAGGCGTCGAATTGGGCTTTCAACTCCCGTACTGCTTGCATCGGATTTTCAGCCATTAGCGAGACCACGAATTGGTGCGGAGTTGGTTGTATTACGACTCCCACAGAAGGTAACACATTCTCCGAGTGAGGAAGCGGAGGACCAGCTGACTCTTGATCTAGAGCAGGTTCTTGGACTGTGTTGGATGGTGGCAAGTCCACCCACACACGTATCTGTGCTGGCGGGACCGATGTTTGAGCTATAGTAGCCGCCTGTTGAGTTAGCATCATTTGGTGCATGTCCCCCATCATGGATTGCATTTGTTTCAGAGATGTCTCTAGGGTGGTAATGCGTTGTTCAGTGTTCTCTGACGGCATAGCTTCCTCATGTTCATCTCCAATGGCATACACTCCCATCTCCCTGGGCGTCGTTGAAGGATGCGTATAGGTCGCTGCAGAATTCGACTCTATACTCTCAGTATTTGACTTGGGAGACTGGCGACCCCCAGCATCGGAATCAGAGGAGTACGAAGTCAGTTATTGTGACCTCGAACGAGTGTTTTGGAACACCCCAGCTTCGGTATCCCTAAGGGGCATGTCGAATCTCCTTCGGCTCGGAGTTCTAGAGGACGGACGTCTTAAGCCTGAGGTTCCTCCAGGTATATGTGAAGCCATGTTCACAGATGCATGCGTGGGCTCTTCTTCTAGGAAAGATGGAGAGTAGCTCAGCCGGTCAAAAACTGGTCGTTTTGCTTTAGAACAGCAGTAATTAATTACAATCCTGTGACTATCACAACAGTGCTCGCTAGGAGGCGTAATAGCCATGCTGGAAGATTCCCTCTCCTTGCGTTTCTGGATTAGATATTTGCGCAGGTCAGGAAAGGTTGCATAATGTCACGCCCCAGTCCCAAAATAACGAGGGACTGGAGAAGCGTGGCAATGGCCAACAGCACGCACCGATGGACAACCCAATTTAATGGATCCATCAGGGCATGCTTAAGCTGTAGTCTCGCAGTAATAAGTACAAGTCTCAGGTATTTCTAATCTCATCCACAGAATAACACAGATTAAATGCCAGAAATAATGCAATGGAAATAATTATGCAATATCAAATAAGGTTATCTCGGGAAACAAATCCGAGAATTATTCTGTTACATTTAAGAAAAAGACAAATTAAAATGCTGAAAATGGAAATACTGTATAGCTGAAGCCGGTGCTCAAGAGAAGTCTTCGGCCACTACTTCGTCCTCTCTTCCTTGTTCTGCTCCAAGGAGTGCTCCGGTACCGTACACCTCGGGGTAGTTCTCTTCAGCTGTACCTGGGGACATCATCCAGATCCAGGTCCTCAGGGGACATAGCAAGGTACAAAATAACTCAAGCCAAATGAATATCAGTGCAGCAATAAAATAAATAGCAGGGTAAACTAAGTAACCAACTATGTGATATGCAATATGAGAGTCGCACTAGAACTCAGGCTGAAGCCACTACAAGCTCTGTGTCGAGGAGCCGGTAGCAGCAATAACTATGAATTATACTATGATATATACTATGTTTTATATATATTTCAGCTTGTAGTCTGTGTGTCTCTCCCCACCCAATATAATCCCACTTCTCATGTCCACGATGTCTCATGTCCATGTCACGCACGATTATAACTAATGCAGCAAGTCTGATAGCTATGAATCAAATATCTAAGAATATAAAGTCTATGTCATACAACATGCATCCTATACAGAATCACCTCGAATGTCTCAGGAAGACTCCGTCTCATGAAATAGTATCAAGTGTCCTGGGTTCTGGTGTACTTGATAGGACAAGTACGAGAATTATCGGGTCTCGATATCCATGTCTATGTGACGTTACACAATCCCGCGTACGGAGTTGGCACCCGACTATGATCGGACACTAAGCACGTCACCCGTTCCTAGGTTAAGCAGTTAAAACAAGTTTATATTTAATTCCACAAGAAATCAAGTAAAATACTATGTCAAGAATTACTGAGATTTGGCAAGCTTTACTTGTCCACTATTGCATAATTAAGTTCCGGCTATGTTTGCGGTTCTGGCTTCAGCTGGATTTGCAGGCGGTACTCCGGTTGCTGTAATAAACATCACCATCAGATCCAGAAAATATCAATCAGCTAGAAACGCCTATCCTTGGGTCCAATTTGGAGACAAGGGCAAAAACGGCAATTTCGGATCAAAACGGGGTCCGTATGTGGGCCCGCTTTGCACCGAAAAACGCGTCCAGATCAAAGGTCTCCAAATTCACCAAACTTAGTGTCAACAGGTCAGAAACACTGATACGAACCCAACAGAACTTTCAGAATTGAATTCCGATGAGCCGATCACAAAATCGCCCGTCGAGCGGGGCCTGTAGGGCCCACGACACGCGATTTCGTCAACGTTCTCAGAATCGAACCAAACTTGACCCACAGGACAAGCGTATCACTACGAGTCCGATGGAGTAAGTTTCGTCTCGATCTGACGTGTGTACACAAAGTTAGGGTGAATTGCAGAAAAGGCGGATACGGGGCGATGTCCGCGTATACGCGTTGATTCCGGTGTGCACGCACACCCGAATCAGCTTCTGCAAAATCCTGCACGTCCGTATCGATGACGCGCACATATTTGTGAAGACCGCGCGCGACCAAGTCGTCCCGTTTGGCGGGGCGTACACAGTTCCGGGGTAAAATAGGGTCTGGTTTTTCCTGTTTTTGGATCACGGTGTGCGATCACCACAGGACGCGATGCCCCGAGCGATTTATCCGGGCACCGAGAGGGTCATACAGGCTTCGCAACGCAATTTGCGGAATCGAAATCCGAGCTACGAGCAAAAAGTTACAAGTACCTGAAGGGGACCCAAAAACCAGGGGCGATTCGTGTCCGACACGTGTCGGACACAGGGCAGAATTAGGGTTAGGGTTAGGGCTTGCCGGCGGCTCAGGGCGGCGCTGAGGCGGAGGGGGCCGGGGGTGCTGCGGCGGAGGGTGGCGCGGCGCTCGGGCGGAGGCGGCGGCGTCGACGGCGGCTCGACTGGGCGCTGCTGTTGCTCGTTGCTCCTGCCGGCGGAGGGCAGCCGGAGAAGAAGAAGAGGAGGGGAGGAAGAGGGTGGCTGGCACGGCACGGCGGCGCAGGAGGCTGGGACGGCACGGCGGCGCGAGGTGGTCGATGGGAGGGCGACGGAGCGGGGCTAGGGTGGTGTGGCCGGAGAGGGAAAAGGGAGGGGGATTAAATAGGGGGGAGCGAGGTGGAGGGAAGGCCGAGCGGGGCGGCGCTGAAGGCGGGGTCAGGCGCTGAGGGCGGGGACGTGGCCGACGTGGCGCGGCGGCCCGGGCGGAGCGCCGCCGGACTCGGGCAGAGGAGAGGGTCGTGGGGGAGAGAGTGGGGGCCGGGTCGGGTCGGGTTCGGGCGGGCGGATCCGACCCGACCCGCTAGGCAGGGTCAGGGCCGGGTGGGGCTGGGCCGGGCCGGCCCAACAGGCCGCGGGCTGGGTTTGGGTATAAAAATAATAATAATAATAATAATATTAATAATAAATATTAAATAAACAGTAATTAATTAATAAATAAATAATTAAATAAATAAATAGTTTTAGGTGTTTTAAAATAGGTCCGGGGTCCGATAAATTCCAGAAAAATTGCCCTAAGTCCAGTTTTTCATTTTACATCCAAAAATATTATTTTCATAATATTTTAATAATATTTAATATCAATTAAAAATCATTTAAATATTAAAACCCTGTTTTTAAATTACAGAAAAATCCCAAAAAATTCCAGAAAATTATGAAAAATTCAGTTTTGAAAATTTTGAAAAATCAGGGAGTTTACAATCTACCCCCCTTAAGAGGATTTCGTCCTCGCAATCAAAAAATAACCGGTCAGCAGAGATGACACAGTCGCAGGTATCGTTCGAAAACACATCACAAGATACTTAGGGAAGTACCGTTTCCCTAAAATAAAAGTTATTCACTTTCCAGAAAAATCTAGTTTAAACAGGTTATTACTAACAAGTTACAAATTACTAGGTTGGGGCTGAGGTCACGAACCAAGAGGCACGAGCTATAACAAGACTAAAAACGGATAACTACGAATCACTTACTCGCATTAGCGTCCTGCACAGTCAGCGCATAAGCTTGTCCTCGTCCTTGAGGTAGGTTCCTCTGCTGCTGTTGGGCTTGCTGGAAGAGTGTCGCCTGAGGTGCCAGAGGTGGCCTCGGTGCTGGTGAAGCTGGTTGGTTTTCCCTCAGTGCTCCATCTCGATGCTGGAGACAGTCCTTGGCTATGTGTTGATTGGTGCCGCAAATCAGGCACAATCCCAACTTGCATCTGCAGTCCCTCTCGACATGACCTATCTTGCCGCAGTAGTGACAGGTAGGAAGGGTCTGCGAAGCTGTCCTGGGTGGCTGGTGTGTGTGAGATCTCTTTGCAGATTCTCCCGGTGATGTTCTGTCTGGTGCTGAGGTGCTTGGCCGCTTGTAGCGAGACTCTCTCCTGGTGACGCGTTCCAGGCGTCGGGCTGCAGCGAGAACGTCCGAGTAGGAGGTAGGTGCGACGGATCCGATGAGTCTCTGTAGCTCGAAGTTTAGTCCGTCGAAGAACTTCTCGGCCTTCTCTTCCTCTGTCGGGATCAGGGTGGGGGCGAAGCGGCTCAGACGAATGAATTCTGCGTTATACTCTTCCACCGTCATGGAGTCCTGAGTGAGGCGATTGAATTTGTCCTGCAGTTCGGATCGTGCGATAGCCGGAATATACATCTCCTGGAAGAGCCTGGAGAACTCTTCCCAAGTGACTCGGTCTGGTCCGAGTCTTGCCTCCTCAGACAACCACCAGTGGTGCGCGTTGCCTGTCAATTGCATTCGGACGTTAGTCATCCAGCGTTCTCGTGGAAGCTTGGCTGCTTCAAGTTGATGCCGTATGTTGGTGAGCCACTCATGAACTTCGGTGGGCTCCTCTTTTCCAGAAAAGGTGCGGGGCTTCAGTTGGCGGAAGTCAGTGATAGAGCCTGTAGATGGCCGTCGAGCTGGTAGGTTGGCCTGCTCCAGTACAGTTACGATGCTGTCCCTCCATAAATTGGCTTCGCGACGCTGAGCCTCGTGTTGGACTTGTTGCTGAGCTTGCAGCATCGCGTAGATCATTTAGAATATCTGCTGCCCGTCAATTGGCTGTCCCTGTGGGGGTACGGGCGTTGGTGAAACGAACCGCGGCGGAGGTGGAATATCGTCGCATCAGAATCGGGAGGTAGGCTGACTTGCCTGCTGGCTTTGTTGAGTTGAGGGAACTCCTCCGACTGGTGTCACTTCGTCGTCATAGGTGACACATGTAGCTTGTGGGGTTCCGACGGAAGTCTCATTGCATTCTTGTGGGTCCATTTTCCTGCATCCAAAATACCCAATAAGAGGCGTACAGGAATCAAGGCAAGATGCAAGTCAAATAAATTAATTTGAATGCGATACAGATATCAAAAATGATTCAAGCAAGTGGATGAGATCCTAAAACTTATCCTATTTTTATTGCAGGCCTGTTCGGTCCCTAAGTTGAAACCGAACAATTTGGTTGTAGACCTGCATGGGCCACCACAAAAACCATGTCACGCCCCAGTCCCAAAATGACGAGGGACTGGAGAAGCGTGGCAATGGCCAGCAGCACGCACCGATGGACAACCCAATTTAATGGATCCATCAGGGCATGCTTAAGCTGTAGTCTCGCAGTAATAAGTACAAGTCTCAGGTATTTCTAATCTCATCCACAGAATAACACAGATTAAATGCCAGAAATAATGCAATAGAAATAATTATGCAATATCAAATAAGGTTATCTCGGGAAACAAATCCGAGAATTATTCTGTTATATTTAAGAAAAAGACAGGAATTAAAATGCTAAAAATAGAAATACTGTATAGCTGAAGTCGGTGCTCAAGAGAAGTCTTCGGCCACTACTTCGTACTCTGTTCCTTGTTCTGCTCCAAGGAGTGCTCCGGTACCGTACACCTCGGGGTAGTTCTCTTCAGCTGTACCTGGGGACATCATCCAGATCCAGGTCCTCAGGGGACATAGCAAGGTACAAAATAACTCAAGCCAAATGAATATCAGTGCAGCAATAAAATAAACAGCAGGATAAACTAAGTAACCAACTATGTGATATGCAATATGAGAGTCGCACTAGAACTCAGGCTGAAGCCACTACAAGCTCTGTGTCGGGGAGCCGGTAGCAGCAATAACTATGAATTACACTATGATATATACTATATTTTATATATATTTTAGCCTGTAGTCTGTGTGTCTCTCTCCACCCAATGTAATCCCACGTCTCATGTCCACGATGCCTCATGTCCATGTCACGCACGATTATAACTAATGCAGCAAGTCTGATAGCTATGAATCAAATGTCTAAGAATGTAAAGTCTATGTCATACAACATGCATCCTATACAGAATTACCTCGAATGTCTCAGGAAGACTCCGTCTCATGAAATAGTGTCAAGTGTCCTGGGTTCTGGTGTACTTGATAGGACAAGTACGAGAATTATCGGGTCTCGATATCCATGTCTATGTGACGTTACACAATCCCGCGTACGAAGTTGGCACCCGACTATGATCGGACACTAAGCACGTCACCCGTTCATAGGTTAAGCAGTTAAAACAAGTTTATATTTAATTCCACAAGAAATCAAGTAAAATACTATATCAAGAATTACTGAGATTTGGCAAGCTTTACTTGCCCACTATTGCATAATTAAGTCCAAAAAATAATTAGCAAGCTGCAGGGTTTGGCAAGGTACACTTGCCTATGGTTTCGGCTATGTTTGTTGTTCTGGCTTCAGCTGGATTTGCAGGCGGTACTGCGGTTGCTGTAATAAATATTACCATCAGATCCAAAAATATCAATCAGCTAGAAACGCCTGTCCTTGGGTCCAATTTGGAGACAAAGGCAAAAACGGCAGTTTCGGGTCAAAACGGGGTCCGCATGTGGGCCCGCTTTGCACCAAAAAATACGTCCGGGTTAAAGGTCTCCAAATTCACCAAACTTAGTGTCAACAGGTCAGAAACGCTGATACGAACCCAACGGAACTTTCAGAATTGAATTCCGATGAGCCGATCACAAAATCGCCCGTCGAGCGGGGCCTGTGGGGCCCACGACACGCGATTTCGTCAACGTTCTCAGAATCGAACCAAACTTGACCCACAGGACCAGCGTATCGCTACGAGTCCGATGACGCAAGTTTCGTCTCGATCTGACGTGTGTACACAAAGTTAGGGAAAATTACAGAAAAGACGGATACGGGGCGATGTCCGCGGATACGCGTTGATTCCGGTGTGCACGCACACCTGAATCAGCTTCTGCGAAATCTCGCACGTCCGTATCGACGAAGCGCACGTATCTGTGAAGACCGCGCACGACCAAGTCATCCCGTTTGGCGGGGCGTACTCAGTTTCGGGGTGAAATAGGGTCTGGTTTTTCCTGTTTTTGGATCACGGTGTACGATCACCACAGGACGCGATGCGCCGAGCGGTTTGTCCGGGCACCGAGAGGGTCATACAGGCTTCGCAACGTAATTTGCGGAATCAAAATCCGAGCTACGAGCAAAAAGTTACAAGTACCTGAAGGAGACCCGAAAACCAGGGACGATTCGTGTCCGACACGTGTCGGACACAGGGCAGAATTAGGGTTAGGGTTAGGGCTTGCCGGCGGCTCAGGGCGACGCTGAGGCGGAGGGGGCCGGGGGTGCTGCGGCGGAGGTTGGCGCGGCGCTCGGGCGGCGGCGGCGAGCGGCGTCGACGGCGGCTCGACTGGGCGCTGCTGTTGCTCGTTGCTGCTGCCGGCGGAGGGCAGCCGGAGAAGAAGAAGAGGAGGGGAGGAAGAGGGTGGCTGGGACGGCACGGCGGCGCTGGGGGCTGGACGGCACGGCGGCGCAAGGTGGTCGATGGCGAGGGCGACGGAGCGGGGCTAGGGCGGTGTGGCCGGAGAGGAAAGAGGGAGGGGGATTAAATAGGGAGGAGCGAGGGGGAGGGAAGGCCGAGCGGGACGGCGCTGAAGGCGGGGTCAGGCGCTGAGGGCGGGGATGTGGCCGACGTGGCGCGGCGGCCCGGGCGGAGTGGCGCCGGACTCGGGCAGAGGAGAGGGTCGTGGGGGAGAGAGTGGGGGCCGGGTTGGGTCGGGTTCGGGCGGGCGGATCCGATCCGACCCGCTAGGCAGGGTCTGGGCCGGGTGGGGCTGGGCCGGGCCGGCCCAACGGGTCGCGGGCTGGGTTTGGGTATAAAAATAATAATAATAATATTAATAATAAATATTAAATAAACAGTAATTAATTAATAAATAATTAAATAAATAAATAGTTTTAGGTGTTTTAAAATAGGTCCGGGGTCCGATAAATTCCAGAAAAATTGCCCTAAGTCCAGTTTTTCATAATAAATCCAAAAATATTATTTTTATAATATTTTAATACTGTTTAATATCAATTAAAAATTATTTAAATATTAAAACCCTGTTTTTAAATTACAGAAAAATCCCAGAAAATTCCAGAAAATTGTGAAAAATTCAGTTTTGAAAATTTTGAAAAATTAGGGGATTTACACAGAAGAAGAAGATGATGGCTTGTTCCTCCTGCTCCCATTGGTAGGCATGCGGACGATGGGGACCATAGTCTTCCTTGTGCCACCCGTATACAACAGATTGGCCATCTGGGTGGCGGATAATCTCCGAGGAGCGTGTCTTTCCGCAAGTGGAGCCTTATTTACGCTTAGGGACCTCGCCTGGCGTAATTTAGAGCTTCGCTCTGGTTGGCGTAAGGCTGAGGATGTCCTCAGGCGGCCATCAGCTTCTCGCGTAATTTGGAGGACGGGTAGATTGTTCCCTTGTTGGCGTAAATACCGAGAAGTTAAGTAGATCGCCGCTTGCTTTCCCTTGCGGAGATCACAGGGATCATCTGGTTCCCCATAGAGGTCAGATGTTGTCTTACGCGCAGAGCGTGTTTTGTACTTCCGATTTGGTGCTGAGACATCATAAGAAGTTTTGTCTATTCCGCCAGGGATGGGAGACTGAATTTCTTGCGCAGAGCACGGAGGATACTTCTGGGTTAGCACTGAGGCTTTGCCCGAAGTTTTGTCTGTACCGCACGTAGCGGGAGACTGGTTTCTATGCGTTAATCGCAGTGGATACTTCTGGGTTAGCGCTGAGGCTTTGACCGAAGTTTTGTCTGTACCGCGCATAGCGGAAGACTGATTTCTACGCGTAGAGCGCAGTAGATACTTCTGGGTTAGCACTGAGGCTTTGCTCAAAGTTTTGTCTGTACCGCGCGTAGCGGGAGACTGAATTTTACGTGCAGGGTACGGAGGGAGCAATGCTACAACCTCGTTGTCGGAGAGATCGGAGAGATCGGAGAGTCTACAGGAATGGTAGAGGACGTCTTGGGCATCCAGACCTTGCGCAGCTTCCTGTTGTTTTGTACAGAGAGAGAGAGAGAGAGAGTGAGAGCTACCCCCCGTCCGAAGCATGTCTTCGTAGGCAGACTGGTCGAACTGGACGACCAGTGTCTTCTTCACGGATCCCACGGGTACCGCATCATGTTGAGCAATCGCTTCCTCATCAGAAGAGAAGATCTTCCCCAGCAGAGTCGCCATCTGGTTTGTGGTATTAAACGAAAGAACAAAATATATATAATACGAGGTTTACACGAAACCCGCCTTCTTTGGTTTACAAACAAACTTGTACAATTTGATCCTATACGAGGATGTGGGAGTACAATTTATTTAATTTGGGTAAATGATTGTTATAGGTGTCTGATCTGCAGTCGATCACTTTAGCCCTTGGACTACACGATGGTGAAGAAATGCCGTGGAAGATGAAAAGCAGCTTCGGGGGTTGCGAAAGAGGATGGATGCACGATGCCAATGTCGTCGATCGCTACTCTTCGCTTGAGCTCTGGGTGCTTCTCTCTCTCTCTCAAAGACTCTTCGATCTCCCTTCAATCTCCAATGTTTCGACCCGTGGTTCGATCTTTGTGGAGGTTTTTTGATCAATTTCTTCGACCGTGTCCTCTGTCGATAGAGGCCTCTATTTAGAGTTTTTAGTGACAGTAACCACTCAGTCGGCGTAGAAACCGAGTAGTGGAAAGTACAGCACCCTTTTACACAACGGTTAAAATAACCAAATGCCTGCGTATAGATGACCTTTTGAATGAGCGTGTGACGCAGGTCGAACTAAGGGACAAAACGCGTATAATCGCTACGAAGATCACGACGTAGAAGCCACATAGGTAGGTATTCCCTCGTGTAGAAGAGGTTGGCGTAGAAGCCAAATGTCTGTCACCATGGCGTAGAAGCCGAGTAGGCATAGAAGCCGAATAGGCGTAGAACCCTGATGGCGTAGAAGCCTGATAAGCAAAGAAGGCCGAATGAGCATAGGAGCTGAGGAGGCGTAGAAGCCGAATAGGCGTAGAAGCCGAGCAGGCACCGAAGCTGAATGGGCGTAGAAGCCGAGCGAGCATAGAAGCTGAACATGCGTAGAAGCCGGGCGGGAACAGAAGCTGAATGGGCGTAGAAGCCGCTGCGTAACGTGCCAGAGTGATGATGCTTCGACAGCGGATGAGTTTTACGCCATGGAGGCGATGAAGCAGCACGTCTACGCTGAAGCAGTCTGGACATACTGTATTTACGCGGATGGTCCCTTCATATTTTACGCTGTGCTCAGCAGAAAATCTCCGTTGCATTCTTGATGGACCTGAGGTCCCCTGCTTACGCTGCCCTGCATCACCATATTGCGTAGAGCTATCCAGCGTATTTTTCATGCTTCTACAATGATGTCCTCGAATAAGGGAAACCAAGCAAGAAGTTCTCGGCTAGAATTGGAAGTGGTAGAGTAGTTGCATAGTCATGGACAACTGGTTGCGCACCAGGAAGAGTCCTCAAACGATCTTCGAGGCATCAAAGTTGTGTCAGCTCGGGAGGACTGTGCTACCTGAAGTTCTAGTACGATATCTACCGACTTTGAAAGACAGCCGACTCATCGGATGGTTCGAGATGTCCAGTAAGGCTCACAACGAGCTGGAAAGACAATCATTCTATCCCAGAAGATATATTGTCACGACCCACACCCGATGTAAGGATGCAAGTCGGAAACAACACCCATCCTATGCCGCAGAATCGGCGGTAGAATATTGTCTGGGTAATCTATCTAGCAATATAATGAACCACCAACAATAATGATATACTCAATCACAGATCTAAGATAGAAACGAGCACGAATATGATAAAAAATAGAAATAGTCACATACAACTCATGAGTCTAAAAAATACATCAATGAGTCTGAAAGAATGCTAACAAATAAGCTGGAGACAAATCCAGTACAAGAAATACTAAGATGGTACTAATCCCGGGTCATCGGTCTCAGTCGGGATAAGTCCCTCCTGAGCCAGGATCTCTGACTCTAAACCCACAACATCCTGGGGTCCATATGTGTAGGGTACCACTCCTCAGTGTCATCTAGGAAAGATATATCCACTCAGGAAAGCAGCATAGTACATCTCTAACAGCAGTTCTAATCAATGATAAAAATAATATAATAGTAAATAGATATGAATATACAAGATGCACAATAGATACGAGAGATATACAATAAGGAAATACTAGAATGAATATAATAATGAATAAAATATCAATGAACAAGAATACTAATGACTAAGTGTGTGAGTACTAGCTTTAACATATGATCGGCTTGGGAACATGATACAATATATATGGCCTGGCTAATCATACGTGCGGTATATGACTAACACTATTTAATAACAATACTTGATACAATGAGGGTATGATAACATATATACACTAAAGTACTCCCCACCCTCGACTCGTATAATAGATCCAACCACGGTATGCTATGGCACGAGATTCTCCAAGAAGATAGCGACTCTTTCCAAGAATCAGTATCTATACATGTACAAGATAATCAATAATATAATACTTGCACCATATACACCATATATCAAGGAATAACATCTCATGACGAGATTCGAATATACCAATCCGTGTAACTATAGTGTCAAGAGAACATGGATATCTACACTAGATACAATGAACATAGAGGATATCATAAATGAGAAACTATCAAAGAATGTACTCGCCTGAAGTCCAAAGAATAGTCTCACAAATGTCTGATACGGTGCCTCGAAGACCTAGATATGGAATACAACATCAATACAAGGTTCTGGAAAAAAAAAAGTTAAATTAGTCAACTTCTAGGTCAACAAGTCAATTCTAAGTCAAAAGTCAAACTAGGTCAACTCTAAGTCAACTATGGTCAACTATAGTCAAACTATGGTCAACTACCTATTTCTAGGTTGCATAAGTCTAATACAAAGATATTGGGTTCAAATACTAAAGTCTAGGTCACAAAAATTATATCTTAGAATACTAGGATACCGTATCTCTGGATACATAAATCAATTGGTAAATTATCACATATTAATATCAAACAATATAAAATCCTAATTACAAACATTAAATAGATACCTTAGTTTTGAACCAACTTGGTATCACAACACTAAACCATAAATTTGATACCCACACCCAATACCTTGGGTATTCCCAATTACCTTGGTACTTACCTTGGTATCTCAGGGTAATACCCAATACCTTGATTATGATAACTACCCATTAAAATGATATATGCTATATTAAATATTATACATAGAGTATACTAAAATACAAATAGCAATTAGGACATATTTACCTATATATATATATATATATATATATATATATATATATATATATATATATATATATATATATATATATATATATAATTATCTATTATATATAAAAACTGCCAAACTATCATTAATAGCCTCTGTCCACTGTCGCTATAACCGCTAATACTTGCTAATACTCTGTTGTTATCCCGACGAACTCCTGTTGTTGTTGCCAAAGCCGTCGCTATAGCCTCTGATACGGCTGCTGATACTACTGTTATAGTGACAGATTCCTGCTGTTGTCGCTGTTGCCTTTTGTTGTTGTCGCTGTTGCCATTTGCTGCTGTCACTGTTTCTCTTGCTACAGCTGCTGTGCCATTAAATCGTCGCTGAAACTCCTGTTCTATATTATATATATAACATGACATATATATATATAATATATACATATAACACATAATAATATATATACTAAATATATGCATATAATTACTACTAATAAATATACATACACACATACATATATATGTACATAATATCTACATAGTAATTTACACATACATAGTAACATATTTATAATAACACACATACGTATACATATATATGAACACATAGACAATATAAATACATATAACATACAAGTATATATATATATATATATATATATATATATATATATATACTATAATCTATAATCTATAAATATATCTACATGTAGAAGAATAGCTACATAATAAATATACACATATAGTATATACATCGATCTAAGACACAATATTACATAAAAATAAATACACAAAAATATATATATTTACATATATATAATTACATCTCACCATGAATAAGAACACAAAAGAAATAGATCTATAATTAAATTGTACATCTCACAGAACGTATCACCCCGTATCCCACTAGATCTAGGATACGCATGCAACACGAGTCTACCACACATCCAAACGTACTCCGAAGGACACGAGCAAGTCATATATATTATTTATGAACGATACGAAGAGTCAAATATAAATCTACGTGTCAGTTTCAAAATGTGACATGCTCAAAGTTCCGTGTCAGAGAAAAATCCCCCAAATCAACACGTATTACCAAATTGTTGGGATACGACCTACACGTACCCAATTGTGGATACGACACTATCCCCAAACACACAAGAACATGCTAAATTAATCTATAGGACCAATTAACACACACAACAAATATCAATCTCGGAATTCCCCTAAAATTGGCATAAAAATACCATAACTTTCTCAATAGGCCTCCTATGAACACAAAACCAAATTCTATGGGTAGCCTATGCATATGTGTTGATTTGTCATAGTTAAATCTATGATTTAGAACCTAAATTAATGGGAAAAACTGAATTGTACCTATTGGGAGATGGATTTCCAATGCAACCTCCAAATATGATAAAATTGGCCTCCAACTTGTAGATCCTTGCTCCTCTTTGTAGATCCTTGCTTCCTCCTTCTAGATCCTTGCTCCACTAGTCTCCAATAGTGATTTGAGAAATATTTGGGATAAAATTTGGTAGGGAAACAAAGTGGAAATGAAGGAATTTGGTTGAAGGAAATTCTAGATCTAGTTTTCAAATGAAAAGAAGAGAGAGAAACATTTTCCTCCATCTAATATAGGCCGGCTCCCCTTTTCCCCTTTCTCAAGTCACTATAAATTTCCAATATACCCCTTGGGGCCTCTCATGAAGAAATAATTAAGGAGGGAAGCTTCTAGTCTAATGGTTTAATTAATTTAATCATTCTCCTAACAAATGGGCTTTCTAAATGTGATAGATTCTGACAATTAATACATGTTGGTCCATGAGTCTAAACTAAACTAGTTAGGTCCACTAACATAAGTCTAAAATAAATAACTAACATCTAACAATAATTAAATAATACAACAATAATTATTTATCATGCATAATATTTAATTAAATATAAAATTACTAAAATACCCTTTCCTAGAAAATGTGGTAGTGACAAGTCTACCCTTCTTAAAATAATTTCGTCCTCGAAATTCAAATATGAAAACTACCCCCAAAAAATAACAGAACAGAACAGAACTAAAGAACAGAACTAACTATGAAAGAACATAACATAACTAGGAAAGAACATACCTCAAAGCACAAATAAATATGGATAATGCTCTCGCATTTCATCCTCTCTCTCTCAAGTAGACTTTCCCGGAGAGTGATGCCTCAATGCGACACGCACCAAAGGAATAGTCTGGTTCTTCAGCACCTTCTCTCTCCGATCCAGAATCTCAACTGGCTGCTCTGGATAGCTAAGACACTACCAGAAAAAGTCAAATTAGCGACGTCTAAAAACGTCGCTAAATGACCAAAAAATGTAGCTAATTACGTTCAACGTTTTAAAGAAGTCGAAAAAAATTAAGTCGCTAAAACAAAAAAGGTCGCTAAACGTTGCTATGCCAACATTTTTTAGAGACTTTAATGTATCGCTAAATTTAGCGACGTTTAGCGACTCAGCGTCACTAATTAGCGACGTTTTATAAAGTCGCTAAACGTCGCTAATTAGCGACTTATATAGCGACATTACACCGACGTCTTTAATGACCTGACAATACTGCCATGTCAGCAGCTTGCGACTTACAGCGACGATTTTAGCGACTTCATTAGTGACGTATTTAGCGACGTGTAACAACATCGCTAATTAACGACGTAGTTAGCGACATAAATGAACGTCGCTAAACGTCGCTAAAAATGTCGCTAATTTTCAAAAAAATATTATTGAATTGCTTTTCTGGGTTTGCCAACCCCCTTGGGTTCATTATCTGGTATATGATGGTAGTAGAAATAATTGAAATAAGGGAAACAATAGCAGCACCAAAGGAGAAAATTCTAGTGCACTGGGTAAATACAGGCCAAGTATAGAAATAATTGAATAAAGGACACAGTAGCAGCACCAAGGGAGAAAGCATCCAGCAAATCTTATCGTAAAGAATATGAAAAATTTATATCCATACAATCGCATCCTAAATAATAATAAAAATATCAAGTAACTAGCTATACTATTGCGGATCTGCAGGAGGCTGACCATCGGCGGGCGTGAAGGATAAGAACTGCTCATACTCATCCCGTGGAAACGACACCGATGTCGATGGAGAATGCAGTGACGTCGGTGGAGTCTGTGTCGATGTAGGCGCACCAGGCGGCCGTGCCCGCTCCAAGTCTGCGAGTCGCTGGTTGTAAGAATCCATGGTAGATAACAGCCTCGAACTGCTATGAACCATTGAATCCTGCATCATCATCAGCCTCTCGCCCATCAATAGATGTGACGCCTGCAGCTCCATGATGTTGCGGTCATTGGAGGCTTTAATTTTATTTGTCAAATCTCGGATCTCCGTTATGTTGCGGTCGAGCATATCCAATCGTACGATGAGCATCGGATCGTCCGCATGCGGCTGGGACCGGGGCTGCTCCTTCATACTTCATAGCAACTCATCATGGAGAGACATAATCTGACGGTCAACGGCCTCCTAGACTCTGGCCGAAGACTGCGAGGGCTGCGATTGCGAGGGCTGTGTGGAATGCACAACTATCGGGGAGGCCCTAGATGACTGCGTTGCAACCAGGGCACCATAGGAGCCCGTACCGTAGTACGTACCCCTCTGGAGACCACCAGCTGCGGTCACCCACAGGTCGTCCGCCGACGGAGCTGGAGCGGGCTGCGACAAAGTACCAGCCTCTCTAGGTGTAGGTGCACTAGCAGTCGCCCGCTCACGCAGCCTAAGATACTCGGCCTAGAAAGGTTTGGAAACTCGATAATTGCCTAAGTTATATTAAAATTAACACAAAGTAAAGTAATACTTACATAGGTCTGCGAGGCCCTCTCATCAAAGAGATTTCTGTCCTTGCGATGGGTGGCCAAGAAGACGGTCACCATGTTTGCATCCTCACCCCTCTGTACCTGTTAAAAATATATTATTTATTACTAAACTTAAACATTTTTTCCAAGTACCATTTTATGGTACTTATATTAAAATAATATATTTTAAAAGAAAAAACATACCAAACGACAGAAATATTCTGTCATCGGAATTGAGCCACCATACCACTTGACAGCATTCCGTCTAGCCGCCTTGGCCTTCTCAGACCTTTTCTTGTAGCTCGGATCGTCGAATCTAGCCCTCATCGCAGTCCACTACTCAGGCGTGATCCAACCTTGGATCGGTTTTCCAGCAAGATCACGAGCCTTTTGGTCATCCAGAGCATCTCGGATAAGCTTGGCGGCAACGGTAGGAAAGAGCCGCTCGATCAACTCGGCCCGGTACGGAGGATAAAAATACGTTTGCTACAATAAATAATTTAGTAAGTTAGCATCACGGTTAAGTTATATAATATGCATAAATTAGAGGATTTATTTAATATACTTTTACCTGGAAGTGCGCAAACCAGAATGCCTTCCTCTCCTCCGGAGCCTTAGAGTAGTTGATCCAAGGGTCACCGTAGTTGTTCCTCAGAAATTGGCCCAGGCGTCTCTAAACCAACGATGGACGATATCTATATAGAGATATTAATTTTGAATACTGAAAAAGTCAATATACGATGAATAAATAAATACACGATATATATATTATACTAAACCATCTATAAAGTTTAACATGACTACTATCTGATGGTTTGATCTGATATGCATAACAGCATATAAACTGATACAAGGTACTACATATATACTTTGGTCCTAATCCTAAGATCAGTCCTATGACCCATACTTATTAAGTACTCCAACACCCCTTAAACCTGATACAAATTCTCAAATAATGCTTAACCACCAACCTTAACCACCAATCTGCTACTGTTACTACAGAACTACAACCATCAATTGTTGTACACCCAACTATAGGGTTTAGCAGGCTACTGCAATAGGTGCAGTCTACAACTGTAGTGAGGGACTCCCCCCTACAATTGCCTGTACAATTAATACCAACTTTCCTTTGTCAATGACTGATATCTAAACCCCCCATCAACCCAGCAAGCACATTCTTGTACTGATACAGCTGCCCAAACAACAACAGAATTACCAATACAACTTGTGAGGTCTGCACAACATGTACAAGTACCCCCTCTAAAGTTTGCACTCTTGTGTACCTACAATATCAGGTACTGCTACCAAGGGTCAGAACCTGACCTCCATCTATACTTAATGCCAAGTTATTTTGGTTAGCCTAAACTGATACACTTAAACCAATGTCTGAACACTCTACAACATTTGCTTCCTCTCCATTGTTATCTGAATGCATACATAAAATAGATATATAGGAGAAAAACCCTAACCCTAACCCTAACCCCAGGTCAAAAAACCTAACCCTAGGTCCTGATCAGTATTTGTGTCAGTGTGTGTGTGTGTCGTGTCTGTGTCTGTGTCTGTGTCTGTGTCAGTGTCTGTATGAGTGTGTGTGTGTGTGTGTGTGTGTGTCTGTGTATGTGTGTTGGGTGTGTCAGCTAGGGTCTGTGTGTGTGTGTCGTATCTTTCAAGTGTGTGTTGTGTCAGTGTGTGTGTCTTGTGAGTAAGAGAGAGAGAGAGAGAGAGAGAGAGAGAAAGGAGTTAGGGTTTACCTAGAGCTCGAGGAGGAGGAGGGGGATGCCAGAGTAACCGCAGCCGTGGAGAGCCGGTCGCCGGAGAGGGGGGGGAAATCGCCGGTCGCCAGAGAGGGGGGGAATCGAAAGTTTTCAAAATTTTCGACAGATGGGGAAAAATAAAACTGAGCCCTAATTAACCAAAATTTAGCGATATTTAGCGACGTCAAATACAACGTCGCTAAAATAAGATTTAGTGACGTCAAATACGTCGCTAAACACGTTGCTAAATATTTTTAATATAAACGTCGCTAAATACGTCTCTAAACGTCACTAAATTAGACATATTAGCGACGTTTAGCGACCTTAATTGAACTTATAGCGACTAATCTTTTAAAATCTTATTAAAAGTCGCTAAACGTCGCTAAATATCGCCATTTAGCAACGTCTAGCGACGTTTTTATAATGAGTCGCTAATTTATATAAAATTAGTGACGTTTTTTTTTGACGTCGCTAAAATACGTCGCTAAAGCCGCTTTTTCTTGTAGTGAGAGTAGGGCCCACCTCTATCTCCGAGTGATCCAATACATGACTAGGATCTGCCACGTACCATCTCAACTGTGACACGTGAAACACGTTGTGCACTCCCTCTAATACTGGTGGCAAGTCTAGTCTATAAGCAACTGCACCGACCCTCTCTAGAATTGTGAAAGGTCTGATAAATCGCGAACTACGCTCCCCTCCTCCATCGAAGCAAATCGTGCCTCGTGTCGGAGAAATCCTCAGAAATACCAAACCACCCACCTAGAATAAAACACAACCTTAAGAACTTAATCTATAACAAACAACCAATAACAAGCACAAAACAAAATCTAAACTATACCTCAAACTACAAAGGTCTTCGGTGGCTATCGGTCCAATGTCGCTGTTTGTCCTGCGCCACACAAAGTTTGTCACTGATCAACTGAACCTTCTTCGCTGCATCTACAACCATCTCTGGCCCAAGCAAAACTGTCTCTCCAACATAGTCCCATGACAAGGGAGTACGATACCTCCGACCCTACAGAGCTTCAAAAGGTGACATATCTATACTAGCATGGTAGCTGTTATTGTAAGCAAACTTTACCAAATGGAGATGGTCCTCCCAAGAACCCCTGAAATCTAGTACACAAATACGCAATATATCCTCGAGAGTCTGAATAGTCCTCTCTGACTGCCCATCTATTTGGGGATGATATGCAGTACTGAACTTGAGCTGAGTACCCAAACTCTCCTGCAAACTCCTCTAGAAATGAGAAGTGAAACGACTATCCCGAACCGAGACTATGCTGACGGGAACTCCATGTATCCTAACAATCTGCCTCATATAGATCTCTGCCAGCTTCTCCGTAGACAAACCCACCTTGAAAGGCAAAAAGTGGGCCGACTTGGTCAACCTATCAACGATGACCCAAATCGCGTCTTTCCCTCCTGGAGATCGTGGAAGTTCGGACAGAAAATCCAAAGTAATATGCTCCCACTTCCACTCTGGAATGGGTAATGGCTGAAGTAAACCTCCTGGCCTCTGCCTCTCGGCTTTCACCTGTTGGCACACTAAGCATCTGGATACAAACTGTGCAACTTTTCTCTTCATGCCATACTACCACACACTCTCTCGCATATCTCGATACATCTTATTGCCACCTGGATGCATAGAATACTGAGAGCGATGCACTTCCTGCAACACCTCCTCACGCAGCTCCCCACTAGGCACACATAATCTAACTCCATGCCGTGAAGATCCATCCTCGACAATAGTAAAATCATCCTCCAATCCCGTTCTCACCTGAGCTCTGATGCTCCTCAAAGATACATCCTCATACTGGTCTGCCTTGATCCTATCCATCAAATCAGAATGTATCTGTAATCCCCATATCTATATAGCACAACCAGGAACTATCACCTCAATGTCCAAGCTCTCCAAGTCCTCCAGCAAATATCGATCCTGCATCCAGAACATAGCTACCGGATACCTACTCAAAGTATCGACAACTATATTAGCTTTCCCAGGATGATATTGCAAAGATATATCAAAATCTTTATTAGTTCCAACCACCGACGCTGCCTCATGTTCAACTCCTTCTACGTGAAAACGTACTTCAAGATTTTGTGGTCTATGAAGATATCCACACGCTCTCCGTACAAATAACGTTTCCACAACTTCATGGCAAAGAAGACTGCTGCCAACTCCAAATCATGGGTAGGATAGTTCTTTTTATAAGGATACAATTGCCTGGATGCATAGGCAATCACTTTTCTATTCTACTGAAGAACATAACCCAAACCTTTCTCCGATGCATCACTATAAATAGTGAAACCTCCAGACCCTGATGGCAATGTCAAAATAGGAGCAGACGTCAACCTTTTCTTCAACTCCTCAAAAGCAACCTGGAAATCTCCCATCCAAACAAACTCTATATCGTTCCTGGTGAGTCTGGTCATCGGCTCGATAATCCTCGAAAAATCCTGCACAAACTTTCTGTAGTAGCCTGCCAATCCTATGAAATTCCTGATCTCTGCTACCGAACTCGGGTTCTTCCAAGATTCTATTGCTGCGATCTTCTTCGGATCCACTGAAATACCATCACTAGTCATAATATGCCCCAAGAATTCTACTTTGTTCAGGAAAAACTCATACTTGGACAACTTCCCATACAGCTTCTCCTTCCTCAGCACATCCAACACAATCCTCAAATGCTCCTCATGCTCCTCCGGTGTTTTTGAGTATATGAGTATGTCATCGATAAACACCGCCATGAACTTATCAAGCTACTGATGGAACACCTTGTTTATCAAGTTCATAAATACCATCGATGCATTAGTCAACCCAAACGACATCACCATAAACTCGTACTGACCATACCGAGTTCTAAATGCAGTCTTCGGTATGTCCACCGGCTTTACCTTCACCTGGTGGTGCCTGATCTCAAATTTATCTTAGAAAACACCTTGGCACCACTCAACTGATCGAACAGATCATCAATCCATGACAAAGGGTACTTATTCTTGATAGTGAGATTATTTAATGGCATATAATCAATGCACATGCACACTGATCCATCCTTCTTCGGTACAAACAATACCGGGGCTACCCACGGTGAAGAACTCGATCTGATTAACCCCTTATCCTGTAATTCGTCCACCTTCTTCTTCAGTTCGACTAGCTCACTGTTGTTTACTCTATAGACATGTTACAAAATTGGTTCTGCACCTGACATCAAGTCTATAGAGAATTCAACATCTCGATCTGACGGCAATCCTTGCAATTCCTCAGAAAACACATCCAAGAACTCTGCTATCAACGGATGCAGCAACTCCTTGTCTTCCACCCTAGCTCCATAAATAATGTATTCTCCCTGCTCTACAGCTCCTCTAGCAAGTTCGAACTCTAGCTCTCCTGGTGGACCAAACAAAATGCTTACCTCCTCTACAATCTATGTTAGCACGGTGCCTACTCAACCAATCTATCCTGAGTACAATGTTATAGCACGGAAGTGGCATTACAAGTAGACACGCACTCAACTCCAGGCCTCCCAGAGTAACTCTCCGATCCTTGCAAATATCATTAACCAGGATAATGCCTCCCCCGGTCATGATCTTGCAAGTCCTAAGCAAAGACTCAGCTACCAAACCATGCTTCAGAGCAAAAGAAATAGATACAAAACTATGGAAAGCACCACTATTAAACAAAGCTAAAACTGGAATGGAATCAGGAAGAATAGAACCTGCGATGACATCTCCGGTGGGTTCGTCCTCCTCGACGGTTATAGCAAACGCCCGCCCCAGACGTGCACATTCCTGCTGCTGATGCTGGACATAATGCTGCTGCTGTGACGGTAGCGGTCCCCTCGGCTATACTGCAGGTAGTCTCGTCTGTGCCCTCGGAGCTGAAGCTGCTCCCTGAACTGCACGACAAGGATACTCTCTCGACTGATGCCCTTCAGTAACATAATACAAACAAACTCCTAGCCTCCTCCTGCAAAATTCTAAGATATGGTCGGGCTTCTTGCAGTAGTGGCTGAAAGCTTACTGTAACTGTCTTTGCTATTGTGGTACCTGATAAAAAGGCAACCTAGCTAGAGTCTGGTGCTGCTGGTAAGGTTTGGACAGAAAATAAAGACGTTTGGCAGATACTGCACTACTATTGGCTCCCAGAAAAGAATTACGGTCTCTCTTGGGCTTCAAACCTAACTCCCGCTCAACCTTGCGTGCCTCCGCAAGTATCTCCGAGTATGACTCATAAAAGGACGGAATGAGGATCTTTACTTCCCAGTTTAGACCCTCACGAAAACAAATGGCCTGAACCTCTGGCTCTTTTACCAAATACTATGCAAATCGGCTCAACCTGCTAAACTCCGCAATATACTCCTCTACAGACATGTTCCCTGAATGAGACTCTCGAACTGCCTTCCCAAGTCTAGCCTGTCTGCCCGAGCAAAAAACTTCTTCTTGAAGAGGTCCTTGAATACCTCCTAAGACTGTCCTGCGTCAACCAGAATTGGCTCTCCTGAACCGAGTACGAGCGACGTCGAACAGTTGAAGTCCTGCCGCCTCAACCTTCATATCCTCAGAAAGATCGAACAACCTCATAAGATGCTCAATGTCCTCGAGCCAATCATCAGCATAGATGATGCCCTCCGTCCCCTTGATGACCTTAGGCTCCAGCTTCTTGAAGTCCTGAATGTTGCCTGACCGAAGCTGAGCAACCTGAGGAGCAACTTGCTGCTGGACCAAAACTCCTCTCTTGACCACGGCACGAGCAAGATGATAAGCACTCTCGATTCCCTGTCGTAGAACGTCGGTCTGCCTCTGATATGCCTCAGACTGAGCCCTCTGTACCTTGAGCATCTTATAAAATAGTATAAACATCTGTGTCACCTCTGTTGGCATAAAAGGTGGAGGTAGAAGCCCCTCAGATACAGCTGGCACAGTCCTTTGAGTAGGTGGTGGACCTTCGAAAGCAACTGACACTCCAATCATCGGAGAAGTGACTGGTGTAGGCCCTCTGGATGTCGCAGACCTCTCAGAAGCTGCTCTCCCCTACTAGGGGATCTAGTCTTAGGCGGCATCTTGAGACAAAGCGAAAAAAAGAATCAATATGGCACATGATGTAAGATACTCAAGAAAAGAACAGTTTAAGAGATCAAGTATCAATATCAAAGGAGAATAGTTGAATCAAATTTTTTTTCCTAGATATGATTGAGTATTCTCAGCCTATAGCCCATAGCCTACATCCTATATCCTATCGCTGGCTCGCAGTAGTACAACTAAATCGTCACACTACCACGATATCACATAACTTGTAAAGCTTGACCTGTATGGGCCACCACTAAAAACGTGTCACGACCCGCACCCAATGCAAGGATGCAAGTCGGAAATAATGCCCAGCCTACGCCACAGAATCGGCGGTAGAACGCTGTCTGGGTAATCTATCTAGCAATATAATAAACCGCCAACAATGATAATATACTCAATCACAGATCTAAGATAGAAACGAGCACGAATATGATAAAGAATAGAAATAGTCATATACAACTCATGAGCCTAAAATAATAAATGAATGAGTCTGAAAGAATGTAACAAATAAGCTGGAGACAAATCCAGTACAAGAAATACTAAGATGGTACTAATCCTGGCTCATCTGTCTCAGTCGGGATAAGTCCCTCCTGAGCCAGGGTCTCTGACTCTAAGCCCAAAACATCCTGGGGTCCAAAATGTGTAGGGTACCACTCCGCAGTGTCATCTGAGAAAAATATATCCAGTCAGGAAAGAAGCAGAGTACATCTCTAACAGCAGTTCTAATCAATGATAGAAACTATGTAACAGTAAATAGATATGAATATACAAGATGCACAATAGATACGAGAGATATACAATAAGGAAATACTAGAATGAATACAATAATGAACAATATGTCAATAAACAAGAATACTAATGACTAAGTGTATGAGTACTAGCTTTAACATATGATCGGCTTGGGACCATGATACAATAAATATGGCCTGGCTAATCATACGTGTGGTGTATGATTAATACTATTCAATAACAATACTTGATACAATAAGGGTATACTCATATATCTATACTAAATTACTCCCCAACCTCGACTAGTATAATAGATCTAACAACGGTATGCTATGGCACAAGATTTTCCAAGAAGATAGCGACTCTTTCGAAGAATCAGTGTCTATACATGTACAAGATAATCAATGATACAATACTCGCACCATATACACCATATACTAAGGAATAACATCTCATGATGAGATCCGGATATACCAATTCGTGTAACCATAGTGTCAAGAGAACATGGATATCTACACTAGATACAAAAAACATAGAGGATATCATAAATAAAAAACTATCAGAGAATGTACTCGCCTAATATCCAAAGAATAGTCTTACAGATGTCTAATACAGTGCCTCAAAGACCTAGATATAGAATACAACTTCAATACAAGATTCCGGAAAGAAAATAAGTTAAACTAGTCAACTTCTAGGTCAACAAGTCAATTCTAAGTCAAAAGTTAAACTAGGTCAACTCTAAGTCAACTATGGTCAACTATAGTCAAACTATAGTCAACTATGGTCAACTACCTCTTTCTAGGTTGCATAAGTCTAATACAAAGATATTGGGTTAAAATACTAAAGTCTAGGTCACAAAAACTATATCTTAGGATACTAGGATACCGTATCTCTGGATACATAATATCAATAGGTAAATCATCACATATTAATATCAATCAATATAAAATCCTAATTACAAATATTAAATAGATACCTTGGTTTTGAACCAACTTGGTATCACAACACTAAACCATAAATTTGATACCCACACCCAATACCTTGGGTATTCCCAATTACCTTGGTACTTACCTTGGTATCTCAAGGTAATACCCAATACCTTGCTTATGCTAACTACCCATTAAAATGATATATGTTATACTAAATATTATACATAGAATATACTAAAATACAAATAGCAATTAGGAACATATTTACTTATATATTAATTACCATATATATATAAATATATCTATAATTATCTAATATATATAAAAACAGCTAAACTGTCATTAATAGCCTTTGCCCACTGTCGCTATAACCGCTGATACTTGCTGATACTCTGTTGTTATCCCGACGAACTCCTGCTTCGGTCGCCAAAGCCGTCGCTGTAGCCTCTGATACGGCTGCTGATACTGCTGTTATAGTGACAGATTCCTGCTGTTGTCGCTGTTGCCATTTGCTTTTGTCGCTGTTTCTCTTGCTACTGCTGCTGTGCGCTACTGCTGCTGTGCCATTAAACCGTCGCTGAAACTCCTGTTCTATATTATATATATATAACATGACATATATATAATATATATATACATATAAACATAATAATATATATACTAAATATATGCATATAATTACTACTAATAAATATACATACAAACATACATATATATGTACATAAAATCTACATAGTAATTTACACATACATAGTAACATATATATAATAACACACATACGTATACGTATATATAAACACATACACAATATAAATACATCTAACATACAAGTATATATATATATATATATATATATATATATATATATATATACTACAATCTATAAATATATCTACATGTAGAAGAATAGGTACATAACAAATATACACATATAGTACATACATAGATACATAGATCTAAGACATAATATTACATAAATATAAATACATAATAATATATATATATATATATATATCTTACCATGAATAAGAACACAAAAGAAATAAATCTATAATTAAATTGTACATCTCATGGAACATATCACCCCGTATCCCACTAGATCTAGGATACGCATGCAACACGAGTCTACCACACATCCAAACATACTCCGAAGGACACGAGCAAGTCATATATATTATTTATGAACGATACGAAGAGTCAAATATAAATCTACGTGTCCGTTTCAAAATGTGACATGCTCAAAGTCCCGTGTCGGAGGAAAAACCCCCAAATTAACACGTATTACCAAATTATTGGGATACGACCTACACATACACAATTATGGATATAAAACTTGCCCTAAACACACAAGCACATGCTAAATTGATCTATTGGACCAATTGACACACACAACAAATGTTAATCTCGGAATTTTCCTAAAATTGGCACAAAAAATATCATAACTTTCTCAATAGGCCTCCTATGAACACAAAACCAAATCCTATGGGTAGCCTATGCATATGGGTTGATTTATCATAGTTAAATCTCTGATTTAGAACCTAAATTAAGGGAAAAAACTGAATTGTACCTATTGGGAGATGGATTCCCAATGCAACCTCCAAATATGATGAAATTGGCCTCCAACTTGTAGATCCTTGCTCCTCTTTGTAGATCCTTGCTTCCTCCTTCTAGATCCTTTCTCTACTAGTCTCCAATAGTGATTTGGGAAGGAGTTGGGATAAAATTTGGTAGAAAAATGAAGTGGAAATGAAGGAATTTGATTAAGAAAAATTCTAGATCTAGTTTTTAAATGAAAAGAGGAGAGAGAAAAAATTTCCCCCCTCTAATATAGGCCGGCCCCCCTTTTCCCCTTCCTCAAGTCACTATGAATTATCAAATATACCCCTTGGGACCACTCATGAAGAAATAATTAAGGAGGGAAGCTTCTAGTCTAATGGTTTAATTAATTTAATTATCCTCCTAACCAATGAGCTTTCTAAATGGGCTAAATTCTAACAATTAATGCATGTTCGTCCATGAGTCTAAACTAAACTAATTAGGTCCACTAACACAAGTCCAAAATAAATAAATAGCATCTAACAACAATTAAATAATACAACAAATAATTATTTATCATGCACAATATTTAATTAAATATGAAATTACTAAAATACCCTTTTCTAGATAATATGGTAGTGACATATATCCAATATAGCTAACAGAGCCAGCGACCTTCATATAGATAAGTCATGAATGCATAGCGACAATCCGCATTCAGAAAAAGTATAACATGGAAGAGCACAATGCACAAAACTTTGCACATTTAGAATGGATGCATGGTATATAACATGGTTCGAGAAAAATATGTCTGAGGCAGAGACACAAACATAACACTTGAATTGCATAGATGTTCTTCGCTACTTAGCAGATCATTGATTATATTACTGCGTATGATAGGAAAGGCCGAATGGTAAGAAAAGGGTAAAACAAACTTAGTTATTTATAGTATATTGCTGCATATCAGAGGTGATATGGACGTGATAGTTCATAAGTTTACTCCACCGGGGAAGAGAAGAAAGAGTAGTTCAGGGGCAAACTATTATTTTGTTTTTAGGGGATAATAAATGAGATATGATTCATAGGTAATATAGACCCGAATCATATTATATTTATTGACTGGTGAATAAATATGTGAGATTATTCCCGACCCAACTGGGGATCAGGAATAGAGTATCTTTAAAATAACTGGACTTAAAGAATGAAATATTTTTTTAGAGAAAATTGTTTAAATAATATCAATGAGTGTGTTCCGTTGGATCTGAGTATTATCCGGCTGGGGGACTTTGATGACCCATTACCCGTCTTATTCAAAAATGAATATAAGTAACAGTTTGAGAGGCCGTGTAGGCTATGAGTCGCTGGAGATTAAACAAAAAATATTTTTTGTACTCTTATTTTAATCTGCTGTAGATGGAGAATAATATGTCATGCTTAGATATAATACTACTTGAGGAATTTTCCATTGATAGGCATCATTATTAAATCTTCGTTAGGCTTAGCGAGCTTGTAGGCTCCATTGGAGAATATTATCTCCTCCATATAAGGACCTTCCCATTTAGCTTAGAATTTGCCTTTGCTCTTATGGGTTGTGATCTTAGGTCTCCTCACTGAAAGGACGAATTCACCGACTTAGAATATTCTTTTCTTGACCTTTCGATTAAAATCTTTGGAAATGCGTGCTTGGTATAGTTTAATGCACTGTTGAACGTACATGCTTTTTTCATCCAATGCTTCTAATTTTTGCAGACGCAATCAATCATTATTCTCTACTGTTAGCTCATTAGAAATAGCTATTCTAAGAGAAGGTATATGAATTTTGAGTGGAAGGACCATTTCACACCCATAGACCAGAGAATAGTGTACAATCAGTTGGAATTTAAACTGTTATGCGATAAGCCCATAAGCACTCCCCGAGTTTTTTATGCCAATCACGTTTGTTGGATGAGACAAACTTTTTAAGGAGTTTGATTATGGTCTTATTGAAGGCTTTTACTAACCCGTTGGCTGTTGGATTGTAGGCCATCGATGCTATATTCTGGATTTGATTCTTGTCAAAGAACCGATAAAATGTTTGACTAGAAAATTGTGGCCCATTGTCATGTATTATCCTTCGGGGAACACCGAAACGATAGATAACATGGTGTTTGACGAAGTTATTTATATTGGATGTCTTAACTTCGGTGAGTGGGGCTTATTCTGCCCATTTAGGGAAGTAATCAGTTATTGTAAGTATAAATCGATATCCTCTAGAAGAAAATGGGCTGATCGAACCAATAATATCCATTCTCCAAGATTCAAAAGGCCATGAAGCAGTTGTAGGGTGTAAGAAATTGTAACCTCCGATTTCCAATTTCCAAAATAATTAGATTTTAATTTATTTTAAAATATCAAGTTTTATAAAATATTTCTCCTTGAAATTTTTATTTGATTTTGAACGATGTTTGATTGTAGAAGGTAATTTAAAAATCCTTTATAAAAATCCTTTTTCCTAAGTGTCGATGTAGTACAAAATAAATAAATAATAATAATATATATATTCCTCTAGTTTCAAATGTTTATTGGCTTGAAATCATAAAATTATTTATTGGATAAAATTAATTAAAAGACTAGTTGTTTCTTCAAAATAATTTTTTATATTTAATGGGATAGTAAATAAATAAATTACATAGCTTTCCTAAAATATTTTCTGAAATTATAATCTTTATTTTTATTTTTACAAGTTGCCATTTCCCATCAACTAGCCTTCACACCCTCATTTTTCCCCACGTGAGAAACCCGTTTAATTAATTCTGGGCCATTCATTATTGGGCCAACCCGCAACCCTTTATCCCACACCATCTCTCCCTATTTAAGTTCTCATTCTCACAATTTCCAAGAAACCCTAATCTCCAGATTATTAGCTAGCCCCCACAATTTTCCACAAGCCAAAGCCACCACCATTTTTGTGTGCTCGTGTCCGTGTGTCCAGCATCACCGTGTCAGCCGTGATGGCCTCGGGTCCGACCCCGGGTGTCCCATCGTATCCATTTATTTCTTGTGTCCGGTTACAACTTTACAACCTGATTTCCGTGTCCGACACACCCGGACACAACCCCCACACCACAGCGAACACCCACCCCGTGTCCAACACCCGGACACGCCCACAGAGCATCATCCCCGTGTCCGGCAGACCCGGACACGACCCCCTGACACACCCAGAACCTTAAACCTAACCCTAACCCTAGAACAGCCGCCGGTGGCCGCCCAGATCCGCCGAGAAGTTCCCGCCGACCGCCTCGGATCTCCTCGGGACGAAGCCGTCGACCGCCTCCTCGATCTGGCCCGCCGCTGAGTCGAACAGCCGCCGCTGGAACCGAGCACCGCAGCCCTCGACCGCTGCCGCCGTCTCACCCGCGTCGAGCATCGCCGCTGGAACGAAGCCGCCGCCGCCTCGAAGCGCCCGCCTCCTCGGACAGAGCGCCGCCTCGAGCCGAGCGACGCCGTCGCCGCAGATCTGCCGAAGCCCGCCGCGGATCCCCTCCTCGCCGAGTTCCCGCTGCCGCCTCACCTGTGCCGACCCCGGCGGAACCCCGCCTACGACGGAGACCCCTCCCCATCGTGAGCCTCTTCTTCCCCTTTCTTTTCTCTGTTCTGAAAAGTCAGTAAATGTATTAGTATATAGTTTAAGTTGATTAATTTGTATATAGTTTAAGTTAATTAAATTGTAATTAGTTTAAGTTTAATAAATAGTTAATGTATTGTAATAGTTAATTTATAATTAGTTAATTAAATTATATAATCTGTTAGTATATATGATTAGTTATTTTATATAATTAGTTAATTAATGTAATTTGGTTATATTAATATAATTAGTTTATATTAATATGTAATTTGGTTATTTATATAAATTGATTTTATTAATATGTATTAGTCTAGTAAATTCATATAATTAACTTAGTAAATTCATGTAACTAGTTTAGTAAATACAACATGATTAGTTTTATTGTTTTACTTTATAAAATTAGTTTAGTTAATTTAGTAATCATTAATTAGATTAATTAGTTAATTAATAACCAGTTAGTAATTTCTTAATAAATTAGTAATTTGTAATTCGTTTGGAAATTTATGTAACTTGTTTATTAATTAAATATAATTAGTTTAGTAATTTCCTATAATAAGTTTGGTAATATATATATATATGCATATTAGTTTTATTGTTTATAATTTAGTTATGTATTATGTATAAGGATTTTTGATTGATATATATACAAATATGTATTTTGGTATAAAAAGTATATATGTAGATACATCTATTAGTGTATATACACAAATACGTATTTTTTAAATTACTAAGAGACACTTATATATATATATATTATATACGTTTTATTGGTATATACTTTGAGTGTAAATGTGTATTATATACGTATCCCTACTAGATGACCCTAGTTGACTAGTGCCATACCTGGCAGAGCCCCTGAGTTCATGTATTTGTGATGTGTTAGTGTAGCACCTGATGCAAATGTTGTATTTGATATATTTTTAGGACTGTTGGTTCCTCCAGACGATACTCTGGGACAGGACATTGACATTACCAGCTAAGGATCCAAGGCGAGTACATTCTCTGATTAGTTTCTAATTTATGATATCTCCTATGTTCACTGTATCTAGTGTAAATATCCATGTTCTTGACACGTTGGTTACACGGATTGGTATACACGGATATCGTCAAGAGATGTTATTCCTTATTCATGGTGTAGCTTATACAAGACTTATTTCATTGATATCTTGTGCATGTACAGACACTAATTTTCGGGGAGATTTGCTACCTCCCTAGGGAATCTCATGCCATAGCGTACCATGATTTGATCTACTATACCAGTCGGGGGTTTGGGGAGTATTTTAATGTAGATATGTGATCATACCCAACTTTTCATGCATTATAGCTCACCCCACGTCTCACGTCGGGTGCGGCCTGACCATCTCAGTGCCTCATAGCTGTTACGTGTGATTAGCCTGACCTCTACATGCCTCATAGCTAACCAACGGTTAGCCTGACCTTCGTGAATCATAGCTAATCACATGTAACCAGCCTGATCAAGTTCCCAAGCCGATCACATGTTAAAGCTAGTACTCAACACACTTAGTCATAGGTTCTTGCTCATGGACATAATGTTTCTTTCCTGTATTTACTTACAGTATTTCCAGTATTTCTCTCATTGTACATTTCTCGTACCTATACATGCATCTGGTATGTTTCCATCTAGAACTGCTACATAGTTTATGTTATTTATATAGAACTGCTATTTAGAGATGTACTTTGCTCCTTCCTGACTGGAAAATATTTTTTCAGACTGTGACCTTAGTGGACTTGTTTCTGACATATGGGGATTGGATGTTACTGACTGCAGGTATGATTATTGTGTCATTAGACTTGTGTTGTATTCTTTTATTTCTTCAATTCCTATCGTGCTGTAGTTGTGATTGAGTATGTTGTAAATATCTTTATAGTATTATCCGAATCTCCTTATGGAGTTGGATACTAGCGTGAGATTGTTAGATAGTACTCGACCTAGACAGCGTTCTACCGCCGATGCTGCGGCGTAGGCTGGACGTACCCACGCTCTCGTGCCCCTAAACCGGGTGCGGGTCGTGACACATTTTTAGTGGTGGCCCATGCAGGTCAGACTTCGCTAGTTGTGCGATGTCATAGTAGTGCGACGTCATAGTTATACTACTGCGTACCTGTTATAGAATATAGGACATAGGATACTAGGATGAGAGAGGATACTCAATCACAAATTATTTGAGAGATTCCTGGGACGACCCTTGAGAATCTCGTTATAAATTTTCCAATTTAAATCTTTCCTTGTTTCCGTCCGCTCTCGCTTGTTGTTATTGAACTTGATTCTTGTTGATCAGTTATTAAATTAAAATCTTGGTATCATTGTTGAGTTTGAATCTTGTTGACCAGTTGTTAAATTTAATTCTTGGCATCGTTGTTGAGTTAATTTCATATCGAGATGAATTTTACGGGCTAAAATTTACGGTATCATCTGATGACATATATTGATGAGGACAGTGAGAAAGGTAAAACGTCTACTTTGGTTATGGAACCTAGAGTTTATCGCAGCCATATTAGCTATCGTTACGAGAACGTAGGAACCTAACTTGGATATACATACTTTAGTTATGAGATTTAGAGTTTCTCGCAGCCATACCGGTTGGCGTGGCAAGGATTCTAGATGACATGATTATAGGGTTGCATACCTTAGTTACGGAACCTGTCGTTTATCGCATCTATGCTTACTGGCGTGGCGAGGATTCTGAGTGTCATGATTTCGGATAGACGTGTATGATTATCAGGTTGTATCTTAAATTGATTCTTAAAATATTATCTCAAGACTTATCTATTTCTGTTATTCCAGGACTTTGTTCCATCGCTTCTTTTCTTTACTAGCAGTAAAGATACCTTCCGTCCTTGATCCAGTTCCTGCTGAGCTTATTTTCTTTGAGGATTCCTTGTTAGTATGATAATTAGTGACTTACAATTTTGGTTGTGTCTTGTATTAGTTTGACTGAGTGTGACTTGTGAGTTTGTAAGTATTTCTTAATTGGACATGGGAGCATTAGGCATTAATATAGAGATACCCATAGCATAGTACCTTGTAGCAATAGTTCTATGATATGTGTTATTATAATTAGTATTGGTAATATAGAGAGAGGAGTAAGAGTATCAGTGAAGGTTTCAAGAGTTAGTATCAGAGCCAACATACCCGTCCTGGAAAATCATGGTTATGTAATTGAATAATCTATGTAAACAATTAGGTATCAAGGAATTGTGTTAAGGATTAAGGGAGCATGACGTTCAATTTGATGATTTAGATCGGGTGTGTTAAAGGTAAAGAAATATATATGCATGAGGAGTAATAATGAGATGTCATGAGAAGAGAAATATCGGAATTGGTAATAAAGATGGTGAAGCGTATCACAGATCAGTTTAACAGACTGAAAAAGTTAAAGGGGAATACCTATACAACAATCGAGATGAGGAACCAAACACATACCCATGAGGGTAAAGAAACATGAGTGAATAGAGGATTCATGTAATCATGAGTTATAATGAGCTTGATGAGATGATTCATTAATGAAGCTAATAATATAATACCAAGAGTGTCAATGATTATATATCAAGGATTATGGGAAATGGTACTAGTAACAGTAAGCACTCGGTGTGATGATAATTAGATGATATACCAGTTGACATAAATTGAAATCATGAAAGAAAACACAGTTGATGATAACTTTGATCATTGGAGGTAATAGTACAAGTAATTCATGCAGTACAATTTTAGTACACAATTATAGACACTAGATGCATTAAGTGCACCTTGAGTATCAGAGACCGTGAGCACTAATATGTACATTGAGGAGTTATAAATTAAAAGGTGGAAATGAATTTTAAATTTTCAAAATTTTTAAGGAGTTGAGATTTTATGTTGTTAAAATATTAAGGATTTAAATTTGATTCACTAAACATAGTTAAGGCTACAAAGATTTTAGAAGTGATTAAATTTTATTTCGATGTGAAGTATCTAATTTTGAGGAGGTATATGCATTTTATTTTAAGTTGATCGGGAAGTTAAACCTTGACGATTATTTTGAGGATTAATTTTTGGTAGATGAGAGATATGAATATTAATATATGATTAGTTGATATGGGTACCAGTGTACATGAATAGGAATTTGTTAGTATGCTAGAGTTAAGTGTTTGTTAGAGATAGTAGACACTACAAGTAATATGTTAACATGATCCTTCTTCCTTCCTAATGTTCCTTTTCTTTCGCCTTTCGATTGATTGATTGATTTTCCTAGTACTGTGGTTCACATGCATAATTTTCTTGTTAGAATATAACTAGTAGTACCCCCCTAACAGAGACTGAAATACCATGACCAAAGACACATGACCTATATTTTCTTAAATTGCATGGCTGTAGGTAGAGTTTTCTTAAACCATGATCATTGGGTTTTGACCATAGCAAAGATCTATGACGAGGTTATGACTGACAAAAAGAGACAAGAGGATTAAATTTGTGGATGAGCATTAAATTAAATAAAGAATTTAGGGGTTGTTATAACGGAGTTGATGGATCATTGATTTTATGAAAATCGAGGTATGATTGAAATTCGAGGACAAACATTTACTTAAAGGGAGAATTAAGAAATTCACAGAGCCAAAAATTTGAGGATTTATTAATTTTAAGGAGGTCTTGATATGATTGAATTGATTATTAAAAAAAAAAATTTGAGAAATTTGAGAGATTATCTTATCTATTTGATTGCAAGATAGGAATTTTATATAGTATGAATGTTGCATTGAAGATACTGGAAGCATCGCATCGTTGAGTATTTGAGGAAAAAGAAAAGCAGGAAATAAAATCGTAAATAGAATAGTGTCAAATTAAATTCTTGGGATGAGGAGTTAGATTGGAATAAGCATCAATTGAATTTGAGTTAGATGATTGATGAGTGTTTAAAGTTAAATTTTGGGATGCAGATTTTTAAGTTTTATAAATATGCGTTGATTGGATTTCAATTAAAAGGATAGGATAGTAAATCTTGTATTTAGTTATTTACTCAAAATTTGAGGAGATTATGATACGACTGGAATTCAATTAAAATATTGAGGATTTGAGTAGTAAAAATTTTACATTGGGATAATAAATTCAGAGGATGAAAAAAAATATTATATTAGTTCAAAATTCGGAAACATTATACATACGGATAAAGAAATATGGAATGAAATGAAGCTCATGGTAAAGAAGATTATAATATAATTGATTATGGGATCATATAATTGAAGATCGTAAGGTAAGATCATGGTATATTGAGGTTGTGATTTAAATTAAAATCTTGACCATGACAATAACATTTGAAATCGAAGAAAATAATCGAGGTATAGTTGATGTTAAGATAAACAAACTCGAATTTGATGATAAGGATTTTGGACATGTAATAAATTTTGATTCAGAAATTCTAAGATCTAATCTAATAAAGTTTATGGAATTTGAAACTTTTATAGATATTAGTTAATGATGAATCACAAGATTGAGAAAAGTAAAATGAACGAGGATAAAAAGGAAGGATTATTTTCAGATGGTAGTAAAGACTTTTTTTTTCCTAGAAATTAAGAAAGGCGATTAGATGTCTCTTGATTACATTCTGAAGGATGTATTTAAGTTTCTTAAATCAAATTGTCGACCGTATCTTTCGAATTAGCTATAACTTTCATGTCTATATCATTCATTATATTGGGTCTTCCTTGGTTTAGTTACTTTGAAAAGGTAACGTGCATTATTCCAATTATCTGTTTTTTTGTGATCGTGTCTACTTCCCAAAACCTAAACTTTCTAGAGGATTCAAGGCCGAGCCATGATTCCTTCAAGTTATTCCTGTCTTAAACCATATTTTCTTTTTCTTCATGTTTTCTTCTGTTTGGTAAATATTCTCCTTATAGAAATATTTTCTTCAATGATATATTCATCATTATGAACAACAAAATTTTTTCTATCCTAGTCATCCCTAAAATTTCGAGGATGAAATTTTTTTAAGGTGGATAGACTTGTAACCTCCGATTTCCAATTTCCAAAATAATTAGATTTTAATTTATTTTAAAATATCAAGTTTTATAAAAAATTTCTCCTTGAAATTTTTATTTGATTTTGAACGATGTTTGATTGTAGAAGGTAATTTAAAAATCCTTTATAAAAATCCTTTTTCCTAAGTGTCGATGTAGTACAAAATAAATAAATAATAATAATATATATATTCCTCTAGTTTCAAATGTTTATTGGCTTAAAATCATAAAATTATTTATTGGATAAAATTAATTAAAAGACTAGTTGTTTTTTCAAAATAATTTTTTATATTTAATGGGATAGTAAATAAATAAATTACATAGCTTTCCTAAAATATTTTCTGAAATTATAATCTTTATTTTTATTTTTACAAGTTGCCATTTCCCATCAACTAGCCTTCACACCCTCATTTTTCCCCACGTGAGAAACCCGTTTAATTAATTCTGGGCCATTCATTATTGGGCCAACCCGCAACCCTTTATCCCACACCATCTCTCCCTATTTAAGTTCTCATTCTCACAATTCCCAAGAAACCCTAATCTCCAGATTATTAGCTAGCCCCCACAATTTCCCACAAGCCAAAGCCACCACCATTTTTGTGTGCTCGTGTCCGTGTGTCCAGCATCACCGTGTCAGCTGTGATGGCCTCGGGTCTGACCCCGGGTGTCCCATCGTATCCATTTATTTCTTGTGTCCGGTTACAACTTTACAACCTGATTTCCGTGTCCGACACACCCGGACACAACCCCCACACCACAGCGAACACCCACCCCGTGTCCAACACCCGGACACGCCCACAGAGCATCATCCCCGTGTCCGGCAGACCCGGACACGACCCCCTGACACACCCAGAACCCTAAACCTAACCCTAACCCTAGAACAGCCGCCGGTGGCCGCCCAGATCCGCCGAGAAGTTCCCGCCGACCGCCTCGGATCTCCTCGGGACGAAGCCGTCGACCGCCTCCTCGATCTGGCCCGCCGCTGAGTCGAACAGCCGCCGCTGGAACCGAGCACCGCAGCCCTCGACCGCTGCCGCCGTCTTACCCGCGTCGAGCACCACCGCTGGAACGAAGCCGCCGCCGCCTCGAAGCGCCCGCCTCCTCGGACAGAGCGCCGCCTCGAGCCGAGCGACGCCGCCGCCGCAGATCTGCCGAAGCCCGCCGCGGATCCCCTCCTCGCCGAGTTCCCGCTGCCGCCTCACCTGCGCCGACCCCGGCGGAACCCCGCCGACGACGGAGACCCCTCCCCATCGTGAGCCTCTTCTTCCCCTTTCTTTTCTCTGTTCTGAAAAGTCAGTAAATGTATTATTATATAGTTTAAGTTGATTAATTTGTATATAGTTTAAGTTAATTAAATTGTAATTAGTTTAAGTTTAATAAATAGTTAATGTATTGTAATAGTTAATTTATAATTAGTTAATTAAATTATATAATCTGTTAGTATATATGATTAGTTATTTTATATAATTAGTTAATTAATGTAATTTGGTTATATTAATATAATTAGTTTATATTAATATGTAATTTGGTTATTTATATAAATTGATTTTATTAATATGTATTAGTCTAGTAAATTCATATAATTAACTTAGTAAATTCATGTAACTAGTTTAGTAAATACAACATGATTAGTTTTATTATTTTACTTTATAAAATTAGTTTAGTTAATTTAGTAATCATTAATTAGATTAATTAGTTAATTAATAACCAGTTAGTAATTTCTTAATAAATTAGTAATTTGTAATTCGTTTGGAAATTTATGTAACTTGTTTATTAATTAAATATAATTAGTTTAGTAATTTCCTATAATAAGTTTGGTAATATATATATATATATATGCATATTAGTTTTATTGTTTATAATTTAGTTATGTATTATGTATAAGGATTTTTGATTGATATATATACAAATATGTATTTTGGTATAAAAAGTATATATGTAGATACATCTATTAGTGTATATACACAAATACGTATTTTTTAAATTACTAAGAGACACTTATATATATATATATTATATACGTTTTATTGGTATATACTTTGAGTGTAAATGTGTATTATATACGTATCCCTACTAGATGACCCTAGTTGACTAGTGCCATACCTGGCAGAGCCCCTGAGTTCATGTATTTGTGATGTGTTAGTGTAGCACCTGATGCAAATGTTGTATTTGATATATTTTTAGGACTGTTGGTTCCTCCAGACGATACTCTGGGACAGGATATTGACATTACCAGCTAAGGATCCAAGGCGAGTACATTCTCTGATTAGTTTCTAATTTATGATATCTCCTATGTTCACTGTATCTAGTGTAAATATCCATGTTCTTGACACGTTGGTTACACGGATTGGTATACACGGATCTCGTCATGAGATGTTATTCCTTATTTATGGTGTAGCTTATACAAGACTTATTTCATTAATATCTTGTGCATGTACAGACACTAATTTCCGGAGAGATTTGCTACCTCCCTAGGGAATCTCGTGCCATAGCGTACCATGATTTGATCTACTATACCAGTCGGGGGTTTGGGGAGTATTTTAGTGTAGATATGTGATCATACCCAACTTTTCATGCATCATAGCTCACCCCACGTCTCACGTCGGGTGCGGCCTGACCATCTCAGTGCCTCATAGCTGTTACGTGTGATTAGCCTGACCTCTACATGCCTCATAGCTAACCAACGGTTAGCCTGACCTTCGTGAATCATAGCTAATCACATGTAACCAGCCTGATCAAGTTCCCAAGCCGATCACATGTTAAAGCTAGTACTCAACACACTTAGTCATAGGTTCTTGCTCATGGACATAATGTTTCTTTCCTGCATTTACTTACAGTATTTCCAGTATTTCTCTCATTGTACATTTCTCGTACCTATACATGCATCTGGTATGTTTCCATCTAGAACTGCTACATAGTTTATGTCATTTATATAGAACTGCTATTTAGAGATGTACTTTGCTCCTTCCTGACTGGAAAATATTTTTCCAGACTGTGACCTTAGTGGACTTGTTTCTGACATATAGGGATTGGATGTTACTGACTGCAGGTATGATTATTGTGTCATTAGACTTATGTTGTATTCTTTTATTTCTTCAATTCCTATCGTGCTGTAGTTATGATTGAGTATGTTGTAAATATCTTTATAGTATTATCCGAATCTCCTTATGGAGTTGGATACTAGCGTGAGATTGTTAGATAGTACTCGACCTAGACAGCGTTCTACCGCCGATGCTGCGGCGTAGGCTGGACGTACCCACGCTCTCGTGCCCCTAAACCGGGTGCGGGTCGTGACAGAAATCTGTTGGCTGGTGGATAAAATCAACATGGATTTAACATGACCTTTATTTAAGAGCGTAATCTACGGCATCTGCCACCATGGTGGGCTAAAAATAATCTAATCTTCTGAGACGGTCATGTAATTTAGGACCTGACTGATATGCTCTACAGATGCAATCATGAGCCTCACGGAGTGATTGTCTTACTTCAGGGTTGAAAAGATAACATAGAAGCAATCCCTTATTAGAACGATGATATAATATTTGGATAGGCATTATAATAGAATCAAAGTGAGCATATTTTAATAGAAGTTGCTTCTTTCAGATCTTCTGGAAGAATCCCATAAGTAGCGTAGTCAATAAAATGGTCTCTCCAATCTTTAACCATGGAGTTTGAAGTTATAATGTAACTCTGTTCAATATACATGTTATTTTATGTATAGAACAACTCTCATCATGTTATCATAATCGAGTGTCGTTTCTTTAGGGGAACGACCAATGATGCTGCTAGGCCGGATAAAGCATCTGCTTCCATATTCTGTAACCGAGGCACATGCTCGATGAAGAATCCTTTAAAAGTAAAAGCTAGTTCGATTGTCACTTGATGATAAGGGACGAGGTCTTCATATCGAATCTCGTACTCTTTCCTGATCTGATTGACTATCAGCTTAGAATCTTCGTAGGCTTCAAAATATTTTATGTCCAATTTATTAGCTAATTGGAGACCGATGAGTAGTGCATTATATTCTGCCACATTATTGGAACATGGTCCACTAAGAGAATATGCTCGATGAATGAGTAGTTTAGCGGGAGATACTAGGACTATGCAAACTCTAGCTACTATATTGCCTTTGGGTCCTATTCTTGAAGCGCCGTCAAAGAATGGTTGTCAGGTGTCATCTCACATTGCCATATTAGATTCTAAGAATTTATCTGGGATGCCATCATATAGTTTAGAAGTTTCCAGTACAGGATGAGCTATCAGGAAATCAGCTAGCGCTTGACCCTTTACTATTTTTTTCGGAATATATACCAGGTCATAAGGCGATAGAAGTATTGCCCATGTAGCTAACCGAGAATTAAGTGTGCTCGGCTTGGTCACCAATACCCGAAGGGGATTTACTCTGGATATGACATGAATTATTTGACCTGACATGTAATGTCGTGTCTTCTGAATAACAAATATCAAGGAGAGGCATTCTTTTTATACTGGATTATATCAATGTTCAACACCGACCATCAGGCGAATGAGATAATAGATTGCCTATTCATGGATTCTATTACTCTTCTATGCAAGAAGAGATCCTAAGGAGTGATCTATTACTCGAACGTAAAGCAAAAAGTATTTTTCTACGATCGGAGACACTAAACCGACGAATTTGTTAAATATCGTTTGATGTCATCGAATGTTTGTTGATATACTTTATTCCAGACAAATGATACACCTTTCTTTATTAACTAAGTGAAGTGTCAGCATCATCCTGGGAGATTGGAGATTAATCTCCTAATGTATACTAGACGTCCTTGCAAACCACGAAGTTCTTTGAGATTACGTAGAGGCTATATTTCAAGGATAGGTTTAATTTTATCGGGGTCAATGTGAATACCTTTGGAAGTTATAACAAATTCAAGGAACTTGCCACTAGATACAACCAGAAAGGATTTAGTTGGATTCATCTTCAACTGGTGGTGGCATATTAATTTGAACACAATCTTCAAATATTGAAGGTGATCATCTTTGTAGTGACTCTTGACAGCGATGTCATCCATACAGTATTTTATCGTTTTCCATAAATGCTTCTGGAAAATTATACTTATGGTTCGTTGATACGTTGCACCCATATTTTTGAAGCCGAAGGGCATGTTGTATAATAGTAAAATCCCAATAGTGTACGAAAAGAGGTGTATTTTTCTTCATCATGCAATATCTTGATTTGAATGTACCCTGAGAACCCATCTATGAAGGACATAGGTTTAAAGCCACATGTATTATCGATCATGACATCTGTGTTGGGAAGAGAAAATTTATCTTTTGGATAGGCCAAGTTTAGATCTCGATAATCTATGCTGACCCTAGACCTTTTTATTTTCTTCATGACTGGAATGACATTGGCTACCCAGTCAGGATATTGCTCATCTCGAACGAAGTCAGACTTATGCTTCAATTGCATCCATCATATTCGGACAGAATTATCGTTGTTGCTGTTTCACCGGTTTAGTATTCAGAAGAATATTGAGCTTGTGTGTAGCTACATGAGGATCTAGGCCAAGTATATCCTCGTAACTCCAGGCGAAGACATCAATATACTTCTTTATTAGCTGTAGTAAAGCGTGTTGATCTTCTTCAGGAAGAATCTTGCTAATGAATATTGGTCTTGGGGAAGATTCTTCTCCTACATCAATTTGGACTATTTTATCCTCTGTAGGTAGTTCACGTTGCTCAAATTGACGTTTCCATTTAGTATCCATTTGCCCATGGATCATTCTCGAATGGTTCCAATATGTCAACGTCTTTATCATCTGGGATAGTTGATACCGTATTTACAGAGAAAGCGTGTTTGAATACGTCACCTATGGTTTTGTCAGAATCCCACAATGATGAGTCAGAGAATGAGAATGAGTCTCTTCTTCCAATTTTGAACTTTCAGGACTTGTTGTTGGTGTAACATATCCCAAACCATGACCAGTCCATTGGTAGTATATTTTTGGCTTGCCTTTTGGAGAGAGGTGACGTATAGGAGTATGTCTGCCTTTTCTATAATTAAATGTCAAACCATATTTTAAGTTGTAGCCCATCCCTTGCATAATATTTTTGGCTGGTTGGCTATAACCATACGATTGTATCTTCCCCATATCCTCGTCAGAACCATTAGTCTGCGCGATACTTTTGTTTCTGTCTTTACCAAAAATTATCTGACGTTGCTTGTCATGTCTCGCGGGGACTATAAAGTATACCACCTTATTTGGTTTATATGACGAACTATATTGGAATAGAGATGCTATTGGTATGGACAGAGGTTCGTAGAGGCAAAGTATTGTAAGAATTTTTCAATAAAGGGTTCAACATCAATATAGTGTAAAGTAGTGTCTTCTTTATTGATAAATACAAGATTTCATCATCTTCCATATAGTCGGTAAAATCTTCACCCTTGACAGGAGACTTGACAAGATTAATAACTAGGGGTTGATTTACTGATGTTGATTGCTCATTACGACGAAGGTTGATAATAAGAGGCTCATTCTCCAGTGTTGGTTGTTCATTACTTCGAAGGTTGATGACCAATGGAGATGAATTGTACATATCGATGCCGAGAGGCTTTGAAGGAGTTGGACGAGTAGTATGTCATTTTACTCAGATTATCATAGGCTCTTTTTTTAGAGTAATTTTAGCTTCATCAATAGCTTGATTAACTCCTTCTTTTATATACTCTGGTGTATATAGCGCAGAGTCAGCAAAATAGGCTTCGACACCAGTGAAAGCGTTCAGGTCAGCTACCTCTGTCTTGACCTCTCCTCTATTGTTTACATATTTGAAGTATTAATATAGGATGGAGGGTATAATTTTATGCTCATGTATCCCTCGCCAGCCTAGCAAAATATTATAGGATACAACAGAGTCAATCACATAGCATGTGCCTTCAGTACGTAGATCACTTATCTGAATTTTTATGCGTATCTTTCCCAATGGTTTACTTTTTCCTATATTGAAGCCTAGAATGGTAGTACTAGTAGTAGACAAGTTGTGTATCGGTATCTTCAATCCTCTCGATAGACTTTTAGAAAATATGCTAAGTAAAAAACCAGGGTCGATGTGAATCCGGTTCACCATAATATATTCGATGTAACCGGTATAATACAGAGGCCTTTTATGCTGATTATCTTTGAGTAACGTGTTATCTTGCATAAAGGTGATGTTAGAAATCTTTTCGATCACGCTGTAGCATTAAGGACACGCTAATAGCTTTTTATCAGGAGTCTTGAGTTGATCTAAGCATGAGTCTGCATGTATTAGAGCTTCGCTCAAAACTTCATGCATCTCCTTCGACAAACGAAGCAACTCAAATATGGAGAGTCGGGTTAGGGTATTGGCCAGTTGTGCCAATATGTCAAAATTTTAGGGCTTTTCAAGTCCTTAGGGTACATTCTTCTTCATTGATTTGTCGAAGCATACTTTATTTTGCTTTCCTTTATCTGTCGTAGTAGGCTTCGAAGGACCAGGTTCAGTTGTGACCAGAGCAACATGAGTCGACAAAGTAGGAAGAGTGTCAGAAATATCTTTCGGGACATATTTGTAGGTTTTATAATAATCTTTGCCGGACTTGGTACCATACATGGCTTCTTCTCTGGGCATTGGAGAAAAAAGTACCATGTTACATGACTTAAGTTTTTTTTATCATGCCTCTACTTGGGGCGAGTCTGTGGGCTAGATTTACCGTAATCTAATCCACAACGGGATTTGTTGGACTGTCCTTAGAGTTGTAGAGGAATATGTTATACCTTGTCAAAGTTCAAACCTTCATCTTTCTGGAAGTCATACCCCATGTTCTGCATTAAGCGTACAGTTTACTGGCTTTAATGATAAATTGGGGATGATCCTCCTCAAGCATCTGAGTTGAGATCGATGCTCTAATGGTTGCAGAAAGAAGAAGAGGAATTTGTGTAGGAACACCTTCATAAGAACTAAAGATTTATTGTGCCTTATACTGCAGAATGCTGCCAATCATGGACCATTGCCGGTGCGTTAAACGAAGCTTACGAGCAAAACTTGGTGGAGCAATGTTCAGATTTTAAAATCTGATCTCGAGAGATACATCTTCTTGATATTGGTCCTAATTTTCATCTGAATGAGTATCCGAAGAAATTATATTGTATGGTTTATACTACTTACTATTCTTGGATTTTGTCACGACCCGCACCCGGAATAGGGGCACGAGTGCGTGGGTACATCCAGCCTACGTCGCAGCATCGGCGGTAGAACGTTGTCTAGGTCTCAATAATATACTAATATAACTCACAACCTGTCAATGATATCAACTCCATAAGGAGGACAATGAAATAAATATCTCTCAATATCTCATAAGGTATACTCAATCACAAAACTATGAGGATATAAATGGCACGATAAAAGATAAGAATGATAACATAAGTCAAACCAAAGTCTCAATAGATATAAACTACAGCCTAGATGTCCAACATAATAAGTCTCCACAAGTCTCAAATTAAACTTAATATAAGTCTCAACATAAACTGAAATAACCTCAAATAAGTCTCAATGCATAAAATAAATACTGCCTAAAGAGTTGCGGGTAGTGTCTCCTCTAAGATCTCTGGTGTATAGTCTGCATCTATACATGGTCCATAATGTGTCGGACACCAGTCCTCTAAGTCACAGTCTGGAAAAAAATTCCAGTCAGGATGGAACGAAGTAAATCTCTAACAGCAGTTCTACATCGATGATATAAACTATGTAGCAGTAAATAGATGGAAATATACAAGATGCATATACATGTACAAGAGATACACAATAAAGGAAATACTGGAAATAAATACAAGAATAAACAATATGGCAATGAACAAGAATACTAATGACTAAGTGTGTGAGCACTAGCTTTAACATATGATCGGCTTGTGAACTTGTACATGAATACTGGCCTGGCTAGTCACATGTGCGGTGTATGACCAACACTAACATGAGAACAAGACTTCTATATGAAGTATATGATCACATATCTATACTAAAATACTCTTCATCTCGACTGGTATAGTAGATCCAACCACGGTACGCTATGGCATGGGATTCTCTAGGAAGGTAGCAAGTCTCCCCGAGAATCATTATCTGTACACGCATAAGATAACCAATGAAACAAGACATGTACAAGATACACCATATACAAGGAATAATATCTCATGACTAGATCCGGATATACCAATCCGTGTAACCATCGTGTCAAGAAATATGGATATTTACACTAGATACAATGAACATAGAGGATATCATAAATAAGAAACTATCAGAGAATGTTTTCGCCTGGGGTCCTTAGCTGACAATACCGATGTCCTGCTCCTGAAGTCTCACAGGACGATCCAATGGTCCTATATACATATAATATAATATAATATAGCATCAGCCATTACACTAGCACACGCACAAACACAATATACTGAACTCAACAGCTACACTAGGGTGACACTGGTCAACTAGGATCAAGTGTGCGTCTAGTTGCACGGTTGTCATGTCTGCAAATGTTGTGCAAAACAGACAGCCAAAATGATACGGGGCTCGCCAGTACGTCAGTGTACATATGGCAGTCAACTCACAATACTCGGGGTTACAGGGTCATGTGTAACTACAGAACATCCGCATCTATACCTAGGGGTCAAGTGTACATATATAATATACATATTATTATCTAGTACATAACATTAATACTTATAATATATATTTACACCAATTAAATGCATATCCCATATATTTATGTATGTATATATACTGATAGAATTCACGTACTATATATATATATATGTATATATATATATATATATATATACCAATTAAATATATACATATTAAATGTATACTAGGGAATACATATACAATACATATACTAATATGTCTACTAACACTAATACGTAAATACGTACATACTATCCACATACCAAAATACAATACGCGTTTACATGCGTACACAACAATCACAAGAGAAATGCCCCATACATTGGCTTCGTCGTGCACGTGCACGAGAGCGACGATGACGAAGACGTTGATGACGACGATGTCAGCGATGATGACGACGAGGGCGATGGTGTTGATGACGACGATGTCAATGATGATGACGACAAGGGCAATGGTGTTGATGATGATTATGGAGGGGATGACGATGGTGGTTATGATGGTGAACAGGGATGGCCGGAGTCCAATGTTAGGAGAGGTGGTTGAAGGTGAACTGCTGGACGGTGGTGGTGGTGTAGAGTGGTGGTTGGTTGGTTGGCCGGAGTAATAAGGGCGGTGGTGATTATGATAATGATGGCGGTGATTAAAGAGGAGGAGGCAGGAAAGAAGGAGGAGATCTGAGGTGGAGGAGAGAAGAGGGTGGTGGTTCAGATGCAGTCGGCGGGTCTGGCTTCTCCGACGAGTTCAGTGAGAGAGGGTGGCAGCGGGTCATCGAGCGGTGTGCTCTGGTCGTTCTCCGGCATGTCTACTCCAGTCGGCGGGGTCGAGGGTAGCCGAGGTAGTTGCTCGATGGTTCTGGTCGACGGATAGTAGGCTCCAGTAGCAGTTCTCTGGCGGGTCTTCGGCTTCAGGCGAACGTAGTTGAGTCACAGCGGCTCCGGTCGACGTGGAGGTGGTCCAGCTACTGATGGGTCAGGGTGCTGCTCGACGTGGAGGCGGGGATGGCAGTGGGTTGAAGGGAACGGTGAGGCAGAGGAGAAGAAGAGGAGGTCAAGGTCTAGGGCTTCGGCGAGGACTGGCGAGGCAGCGGTCCGGTCGAACTCCGGTAGGTGAGGGGTTGAAGGAGATGAGATGGAGGAGGTGAATAAAAAGGGAGTCGGTTGGCACTTGGGTTTAGGTTGAAAAAGAAAAAGAGAAAAGAAAAAAGTAAAAGAGGATATTTATATATGTACAATGCATTAGGTTGACCTAGAATTAGGGCTTGGTCAAACCCTTGGGAAAAGGGACTTGTCATGGATATTTTTTCAAGGGCTAGGATTTAAATGGGTTCAAAATGAAGGGCTACGATTCCATTGGGTTGAAAGTAAAGGAGGGCCATGGTTTGAGGAGGTTGATATTGATTTACACTCCCAAAAATTATGAAAAAATTCACATGAAAGAGAAATGGGTTTATTCACGTGTCGTATCCAACAGGGTGGAAACCTCAATTCACTTTTGCACAAAAGTGCCCAACAATTAAAAAATTGTACAAAGTTAGGTTTTGGTTTAATTATTTAAAAATAAACGCAATAGGTGTTCTAAAATTAAATAAAAGTACATGGGGCTAAAATTTGGTGGAACACAAGTGTCATGGACATAGAAGACTCATAATAGAATATTGCCCTAATTTGGGTTACTCAAAATGGGTCGAGATTGTGTCTCCAATTTCGATTGGAACGTGCAAGGGTACAAAGTTGGATTTATATCGAATTAAATAATAAACGTTTACAATGAAAATTGTGCGACTAAAATGTTACACAAGATAGCATAATTATGAGTTACACAAAGGTCAGAATGAAAGGCGGGCACGTCTAGGACAAAGATATAAAATTTGTTGGAAGGCAAAAGCTAGGGTAGCGCTCCAAATATTGAAGCAACGATAAGGCGCAACAATCAAATAAAATTATGGTAATTAATTACAACCTCAATAATTTAATCCTAAATAATACAATTTAAATCCCCAATTCTATATTCTGGTCAGGGGTCCATCTAGTGGTCTTCTAGGTCAAGTCTACTAGCTCAAACATTAGAGAACACTATATATAATATATATATATAAATACACATCTTATGCAATTATTTAAAATAACTACATACAATATTAATAATATATAAAAAGTCAAAAATACCCCTATTTTTAGAATGTGGTGGTGACAAGTTTACCCTCCTTAGAAAAATTTTGTCCTCGAAATTTAAGATCCTCAATAGTTGTATTTACTCATTATATTATTTTCCATCAAAATTTAAATTCATCAAACCATATAATCATGAAGTAATCCATATTGTTATTTCAAAACTTTTCAAAATTCTATAATTATCATATTCCTGAAAATCCTCGAAATAAAAAAAATCAAATTCTATTTTTATCACAATTTCCTTCAAAATTTTAAGTTAATAATTAAATACTCAAAAATTTAATATCCAATCCTCTAATTTAATTCCAATCGATGCATATTATAAAATTGAATAAAAATACCGCATTCAATTTATATCTTAATATCTTGCAGTCCAATAAATATAATGTCAATCTTCTTAAATCCTCAAAATTTAATGACAAATTTAATCATATCCTAATCTTCATAAAATCTATGATTTTAACAAATCGTCAATTTTGCCATATTAAGTTCTCAACTCTTCATTAATGTTTATCCTCGAAATTTAAGGCACCTTGTCTTTCTTTGTTAATTCATAACCTCTTAATTAATTTTTACTACGGTCAAACCCCTAACAATCAAAGTCTAAGAAAATATTACCAACAGTCATACAACATGCAATATAGAAAAATATATGTATGGTTTATGGTCTGTTTTGTCATGGTATTGCAGTCTCTGCCACGGTGTATTACTAACTATATTCTAGCAAAAAATTACTGATACAAGCTGCGGTACTAAGGAATCAATCAATCAAAAGACAGAAAAGGAACAGAAGGAAGGAAAGAACAGAACCTGCTAACACATCACCTGCAGTATCGGTCTCCTCGACCATCATCGCAAATGCTCAGCCCTGCTCGGGTGGCTCCCTCCGCGGGTGCTGAGCAATCTGCGGTTCCACAGGTGGCCTAACTGGATCTGTATAATTTGGAGCTGCACGCTGAACTAGAGTTCCCTCATTCGGTGTCCTACATCTCCATAGCGCAAACAATGCCCTAGCCTCAATCTACAGCTCTCCCAAATGTGACCTGGCTTCTTATAGAAATGACAAGTCTATTGATCCTGCTGAACACGAACTGGTGCATGATGCTGCTGATGCTGCTGCTGGTACGGCCTCTGTTGTTGTTGTTGAAAGTATGGGTGCTTGGCCGGTCCTGTGTTACCACCTGTCGCTCCAGAAGTGTCGCATCCTCTCTTGGGCCTGAGGTCCAAGTCATCTTCAGCAATCTGGGCATCCATCAAAATACCCTCAAATGTAGCAGTACGTTATCCCGAAGTACGAGACTTGATCTCTCTATTCAATCCCTTCCTGAATTTCTGTGCTCTGTCTCCTGGTTCTCGAATCATCGATGGCGCGAATCGACTCAATCGACAAAACTCTGCTGCATATTTGTCGATTGACATACTTCCTTGGACTAAGTCATGGAACTGACTTTCCAATGCTCCCAAAGCTATGACAGGAAAGAATTTCTGCTTGAAGAGCTCCTTGAAGGTCTCCCAAGTAAGTCCTTCATCAGTGTGTCTTGGTTCAGTATGTTACCACGTCAGCACGATATCAAACATCTGACTTCCAACGGTCTCGATATGAAGAATTTCTGGAATCTACGCCAAACGTAAGTTCCTTTCTATATCCTCTATCCAGTAGTCTACGTAGAGTATCCCCTCGGGGCCTTTGAACTCTCGAGGCATCATCCTCTTGAAATCAACTATCGTGCCTAGTAACTATTATTGTTGCTGGCCAGGATACTGCTGGGAAACTCTCTCAACTGCCTGTAGTGCCATCTGGTGAGCATTCTTCATGCTCTCTCTCATCAGTTTAGTCTGCACTTGGTGTGCCTCTTCCTGCACTCTCTGAGCCTCAGCTTGAACTCGTTGAGCTTCTGCCATCACTTTCTAGGCATCTACCATGCCCTGGATCAAATTAAACATTTGTGCCCCGTCAATGGGCATACCTGCGGGAAGCGGAGTCGGTGAAGGTGGAAGGTTCTCCGTCATAGCTGGGGCAACACTCAGAACAGGTGGAAGAGGAGGAACTCCATATGTCTGTCCGTCAGGTGGAGAGGTGGCAGACCCCTCTGAAGTTGATGCTCCCACTCTCATAGATCTTGTCTTCGGCGACATCCTGAAGACAGACCGAAAAGAATAAATTAAGGCAACAAATGCGATATCATCAAGGAAGGACAGTAAAATTCTAAAGGAAGCAATGTTCAGAAGGAATAAGGATAACAAGACAGATAGATTAAAAAATATTCCTAGTTGTGATTGAGTATTCGCTCTCATCCAAGTATGCTATATCCTAGATCCTAAATCCTATCGCAGATACGCAGTAGTACAACTAAGTTGTAGCACTACCACGACATCACATAACTTGCGAAGTCTGACCTGCATAGGCCGCCACTAAAAATGTGTCATGACCCACAACCGGAATAGGGGTACGAGTGCGTGGGTACGTCCAGCCTACGCCACAGCATCGGCGGTAGAACGCTGTCTAGGTATCAATAATATACTAATATAACTCACAATCTGTCAATGATATCAACTCCATAAGGAGGACAATAAAATAAACATCTCTCAATATCTCATAATGTATACTCAATCACAAAACTCTAAGGATATAAATGGCACGATAAAAGATAAGAATGATAACATAAGTCAAATACAAAGTCTTAATAGAGATAAACTACAGCCTAACTGTCCAATATAAACATAAGTCTCAACATAAACTGAAATAATCTCAAATAAGTCTCAATGCATAAAATAAATACTGCCTAAACAACTACAGGTAGTGTCTCCTCTAAGATCTCTAGTGTGTAGTCTGCATCTATACCTGGTCCATAATGTGTCGGACACCAGTCCTCTAAGTCGTAGTCTGGAAAAATATTTCCAGTCAGGATGGAACGAAGTATATCGCTAACAACAGTTCTACATCAATGATATAAACTATGTAGCAGTAAATAGATAGAAATATACAAGATACATATACATGTACAAGAGATACACAATAAAGGAAATACTGGAAATAAATACATGAATAAACAATATGGCAATGAACAAGAATACTAATGACTAAGTATGTGAGTACTAGCTTTAACATGTGATCGGCTTGGGAACTTGTACACGAATACTGGCCTGGCTAGTCATACGTGCGGTGTATGACCAACACTAATATGAGAACAAGACTTTTACATGAAGGATATGATCACATATCTACACTAAAATACTTCCCACCCCCAACTGGTATAGTAGATCCAACCATGATACGCTATGGCACGGGATTCTCTAGGAAGGTAGCAAGTCTCCCCGAGAATCAGTGTCTACACATGCACAAGATAACCAATAAAATAAGACTTGTACAAGATACACCATATACAAGGAATAATATCTCATGACTAGATCCGGATATACCAATCCGTGTAACCATCGTGTCAAGAAATATGAATATTTATACTAGATACAATAAATATAGAGGATATCATAAATAAGAAACTATCAGAGAATGTACTCGCCTGGGGTCCTTAGCTGACAATACCAATGTCCTACTCCTGAAGTCTCGCAGAACGATCCAATGGTCCTATATACATATAATATAGTACAATATAGCATCAGCCATTACACTAGCACATGCACAAACACAATATACTGAACTCAGCAACTATACTAGGGTGACACTGGTCAACTAGGGTCAAGTGTGCGTCTAGTTGCACGGTTGTCATGTCTGTAAATACTGTACAAAACAGACAGCCAAAATAATACGGGGCTCGCCAGTAAGTCAGTGTACATATGGCAGTCAACTCACAATACTCGGGGTTACAAGGTCATGTGTAAGTACGGAATATCCGCATCTATACCTAGGGGTCAAGTGTACATATATAATATATATATTATTATCTAGTACATAATATTAATACTTATAATATATATGTACACCAATTAAATGCATATACCATATATATATTTATGTATATACACTGATTGAATTCATGTACTATATATATATATACCAATTAAATATATACATATTAAATGTATACTAGGGAATACATATACATATGTATATATATACTAATTATATATTATACATGTACTAATACGTATACTAACACTAATACGTACATACTATCCACATACTAAAATACAATACGCGTATACATACGTACACAACAATCACAAGAGAAATGCCCCTCACCTTGGCTTCGGCGTGCACGTGCACGAGAGCGGCGATGACGATGACGTTTATGACGACGATGTCAACGATGACGACGACGAGGGCGATGGTGTTGATGACGAACATGTCAACGATTATGATAACGAGGGCGATGGTGTTGATGATGATGATAATGATGATTATGGAGGTAATGACGATGGTGGTTATGATGGTAAACAGGGATGGCCGGAGTCCGGCGTGGGGAGAGGAGGTCGAGGGTGAACTGCTAGACGGTGGTGATGGTGGTATAGAGTGGTGGTTGGTTGGTTGGCCAGAGTGATAAAGGTGGTGGTGATTATGATGATGATGGCGGTGATTAAAGAGGAGGGGCAGGGAAGAAGGAGGAGATCCAAGGTAGAGGAGAGAAGAGGGTGGTGGTTCAGATGCAGTCGGTGGGTCTGGCTTCTCCGGCGAGTTCAGTGAGAGAGGGTGGCAGCGGGTCATCGAGCGGTGTACTCTGGTCGTGCTCCGGCGTGTCTACTCCAGTCGGCGAGGTCGAGGATGGCCGGGGCGATTGCTTTATGGTTCTGGTCGACGGATAGTAGGCTCCATTAGCGGGTCTCCGGCTTCAGGCAAACATAGTTGAGTCGTAGCGGCTTCGGTCGACGTGTAGGTGGTCCAGCGACTGATGGGTCAGGGTACTGCTCGACGTGGAGGCCGGTATGGCAGTGGGTTGAAGGGAACGGTGAGACGGAGGAGAAGAAGATGAGGTCGGGGTACAGGGCTCCGGCAAGGACTGTCGAGGCGGCGGTCCGGTCGAACTCCGGTGGGTGAGGGGTTGAAGGAGATGAGATGGAGGAGGTGAATGAACAGGGTATCGGTTGGGACTTGGGTTTAGGTTGAAAAAGAAAAAGAGAAAAAGAAAAAGTAAAAAAGGATATTTATATATGTACAATGCATTGGGTTGACCTAGAATTAGGGCTTGGTCAAACCCTTGGGAAAAGGGGCTTGTCATGGATATTTTTTTCAAAGGCTAGGATTTAAATGGGTTCAAAATGAAGGGCTATGATTCCATTGGGTTCAAAGTAAAGGAGGGCCATGGTTTGAGGAGGTTGATGTTGAATTACACACTCCCAAAAATTATAGAAAAATTCACATAAGGGAGAAATGGGTTTATTCACGTTTCATGTCTAACGGGATGGACACCTCAATGCACTTTTGCACAAAAGTGCCCAATAATTGGAAAATTACACAAAGTTAGGTTTTGGTTTAATTAATTAAAAATAAACATAATTGGTGTTCTAAAATTAATTAGAAGCACATGGGGCTAAAATTAGGTGGGACACAAGTGTCATGGACATAGAAGACACAGAATAGAATATTGTCCTAATTTGGGTTGCTCAAAATGGGTCGAGATTGTGTCTCAAATTTTGATTGGAACGCACAAGGGTAAAAAAGTTAGATTTATATTAAATTAAATAATAAACGTTTGCGATAAAAAATGTGCGACTAAAATATAGCACAAAAAAGCATAATTATGAGTTACACAAAGGTCAGAATGAAAGGCGGGCACGTCTAGGACAAAGATGTAAAATTTGTTGGAAGGCAAAAGCTAGGGTAGCGCTCCAAATATCGAAGCAACGATAAGGCGCAACAATCAAATAAAATTATGGTAATTAATTACAACCTCAATAATTTAATCCTAGATAATACAATTTAAATCCATAATTCTACATTCTGGTCAGGGGTCCATCTAGTGGGCTTCTAGGTCAAGTCTACTAGCTCAAACATTAGAAAATACTATATATAATATTTATATATAAATACACATCTCATGCAATTATTTAAAATAACTACACATAATATTAATAATATATAAAAAGTCAAAAATATCCCTATTTTTATAATGTGGTGGTGACAGATTTTGAATTGGAACATACAGCTCCCTAGTTTTAATCTGGCTGTAGGTCGGGATGAATCCACATAATCTTGCCATGATCTGTGGTAAGAGGCACCAATTCTTCTGTTTGACTTCTAGGAGGCAGATGATTTACTACTTCCATCGTAGCTCGAGGTATTGGGACAACGCCGTTGGGGACTCCTTGTGCTGGGAAGTCACCGATTGGAAGAGACATCATATTGCCAGTGACTGTCTTCTCTTCGTTGTGAAGGTAATAGCTTTTGCATCTATCAACTGCTATATCTTCCTTTTAAAGACATAACAAGACTTGGTAGGGTGATGTATAATCGGTGGTAAAAGTAGTATTTTGGGTTATTTGTTTTACCAGGCTCATTTGATCGCTTGATGTCAGAAAACTATAACTTGTTGCTTTTTATCAAGCATTCAAAAATGCTGTGGATATCGCTCTTGTCAAAGGAATATTTTTTCTTAAGCCTGGAAGACTCCGTAGGCTTTTGTACTGGTGGAGAGGTTGGTCGATTTGACAGGTTTATCGCCAGTCCTCCTTTCCTCTGTTATTGCAATTATTCGCACTATTAGAGGGGCGATTCCCTTCAGCATTAGTCATTTGTAACCCCAAATTATGTGCCATCTTCGCGTTACCTTCAGTAGTTTCGGCCCCAATAATAAATGCCATCCCGTCTTGAAATTGAGTTGGACCTGTCCAGAGTCCTACTATAGGCAGTAATTTTTGTGTGCAAGTATCAATGAATGCGGAGTCTGGAATACTGGGGGGTAACTTAAGAGTTGCCTACCTGAAATGCTTAATGAATTCATAAGCGAATTCCTTCCCCTTATGTTTAATATCGATAAGTAAAGGTATCATCATATCCATGCCTCTCTCATAGAATCATGAGAGAAAAAGATACTTTCTGTCATCAAACGAGGATATACAGTTATCAAGTAAACTGTGATACCAATCATAGGCTTTGTCGGCCAAGCATCCCACGAATCATCTGATAAGGCCAGCATCCTCTTTCTATAAATGAGCCATCATTATGTTAAAGTAATTGATATATTGGCTCGGTGATGTCTTGCCTTCAAACAAGACTATTAATTGGGAGTATGTATTTAGGAGGAAATAGAACATTATCCCAATGCAGAGGATAAGGCTATTTCATCCCCAGCTTGCGGAGTTGGTTATTATTTTTAAACATCGACCTGTGCATGCAAATCTCGAATAGTTTTGAGAGGATCTTCGGTTCGGAGTGGTGTGACAGAGTGATAAGATCCGGGTTGAATAAGTATTATCACCGGCGGAGATCTACCTCCAATATTAAGAGAATTAAGTGTTGGCACTGTTGACTCTTAGTTTATGACCGCTTCTAGATTTGTGTTATCCTACAGAGGTGTTGTTCCAGGAGTAGGCTGTGCAGGTATGAATAAATCTATTTGGAGAGGTGCTGGTGTAGCAGAATGTTGGGTTGCCATAATTTGATGCATATTTTGTATCATGGTTTGCATGTCCCTGAGAGCGGCCTCTAATGAGTTGAGGCATTGTTCATTGGCTTCTGATGGAGAAGCATCTTGTTCATTATCGATGGCATAAACACTAACATCCCTATATACAACAAAGGGATTGGTAGAGAGAACCATGTAGTTAGAGTCTATACTGTCAGTTTCAGAATCGAGGAGATTGCTACCCCCAACCTCAATTTTGAGGAATAGGGATTCTCGTGATGAACGAGCTTCCATCTTCGAGAATGAGTATTTTGGATACTCCTTCAAAGGAGTCAATGAGTTGCTCAAATCTCCTCCGGCTGGGTGTTCATTAAGAACTTATTCTTGATTATATCCTACCACAGGAAAGATGCGAAGCCATATATGCTAAAGCAAAGAATAGTTCGTCATCATGCTCTTGGTTGTCAAATTACTTTGCATGTAGAGGTTTATGAGACATAGTATAAGTCAATCGGTGAAACACAGACCGCTTTGTTGATGTACAACAACATTAGATTATAACTCTATGACAATTGGAACGATGTTCATTAGAAAATACCGTTGTAATATCAGAAGGGTCCCTCTCTTTATGCTTTTGTACAATAAGCTCACGTAAATTGAAAGAGGGAATAGAAGAGGAGAAAGAGGGCAGACTCTGCCTCTTTATATGAGATATATTAAATCTTCTATGCATATTTTTGGTCCCTTGTGTATAGAGAGATGTGTTGTCTTAATTGGCAAGTGATTGGTCATATCTCGAGTTTTTGCCCTTCTGGGAGGAGAGGAAGTGTAACTACTACTTTTTCAGAGGGGGATATTTTTGTAATTTTGTATGTCGTTAATTTTTTATATATTATATATTAGTGATTGCCTAAAATTATATTAGTGGTTAGTGGTTAGCCTATTGGTTAGATTTAGTGCTCATGAACCTAAGTGGACCCAACTAGAAATTGACATGACCATTAGTTTAATTAATTTATTAGTTTTGGTTGACTCATTAATTAGAAAGAATGAATTAATAATCCCTTTCTATCAAATTAGAACATTTCTTTAGTTAAACTCTCTTTATTAAATATTCTTCATGACTAATTAGGAAGGACAAACATGTAAATAGATCAAACCCATCATGACAAAACCCTTTCCTCAAGCCTCCTTATTCATTTTATTTTATTCCTCCACTACTCCTTCTTCCCCATTTTTGTTACGACCCGCACTCGATGTAGGGATGCAAGTCGGAAACAACGCCCAGCCTACGCCGCAGAATCGACGGTAAACGATATTTGGGTAATCTATCTAACAATATAATAAGCCACGAACAATATTAATATACTCAATCATAGATCTAAGATGGAGAATAGCACAATATGTTAAAGAATAGAATAGTCACAATACAACTCATGAGTCAAAATAATAACATCAATGGGTCTGAAGAAATACTAAATAATAAGGTGGAGACAAATCCAGTACAAATGAATACTAAGAAGCTACAAGTCCCGGGTCATCTGTCTCAGTCGAGATGAGTCCCTCCTGAGGTCCGTAATGTGTAGGATACCACTCCTCAGTGTCATCTGGGAAAAATATATCCATTCAGGAAAGGAGCAGAGAACATCTCTAACAGCAGTTCTAATCAATGATAAAACTATGTAACAATAAATAGATGTGAATATACAAGATGCAACAATAGATACAAGAGATATACAATAAAGGAAATACTGGAATAAATATAAGAATGAACAATATAGCCATGAATAAGAATACTAATGACTAAGTGTGTGAGTACTAGCTTTAACATGTGATCGGCTTGGGAACTTGCACAAGAGTAAAATGGCCTGGTTAATCATACGTGCGTTGTATGATCAACACTCACAAGGAACAAGACATGCCCAAGGAGGGTATGATCACATATCTACACTAAAATACTCCCCACCTCCGACTGGTATAGGGGATCCAACCATGGTCCGCTATGGCACGGGATTCTCCAGGAAGATAGTGACTCTCCTCGAGAATCAATGTATGTACATGTACAAGATAAACAATGAAACAAGGCTTGCACAAGATATACCATATATTAAGGAATAATATCTCATGACGAGATCCGGATATACCAATCCGTGTAACCCTCGTATCAAGAAAATATGGATATCTACACTAGATATAATGAACATAGAGGATATCATAAATGAGAAACTATCAGAGAATGTACTCGCCTGAAGTCTGATAAATAGTATCACAGATGTCTTATACGGTACCTCTAAGACCTAGATATGGAATATAATATCAATACAAGATTTCGGAATAAAAATAAGTTAAACTAGTCAACAGTTAGGTCAAAGAGCCATTTCTAAGTCAATACAGTTAAACTAGGTCAACTCTAAGTCAAATCGGTCAAACTTGGTCAAACTACCTATTTCTAAGTTGCATGAGTCTATCTCAATGATGTTGGGTTCATACACTAAGAAACTAGGTCATACAATCTAAATCTAGGATACTAAGATATTGTATCTCAGGATACGCAAACAAGAGATATGAATTATCATATATGCATATCCAAACAATATTAAATATATTAATTGTAATTATAATTACTAAATAGATACCTTGGTTTTGAACCAACTCGGTATCGCACCATAAAACCTCCTACTCGACACCCAAATCCAATATACCTTGAGTATTCTTGATACCTTGATACTTACCTTGACTTCTCAAGGTGAATGATATCTAGTATATAGTAGCTACCCTTTAGCTATATAAACATGCATATAGCAATCCAATATAGTTTTTAGTATCCACTAATATCAACTACTAGTATATACTAAAACTATTAAATATTTACTAATACACTACTACCTACTACCCACATACAAAACATATATATACATACATATATATATCTAACTAGAATATATATATATATATATATATATATATATATATATATATATATATATATATATATATATAAACTAGATACTATAAAGCTACTAATAATTATATCTCTAGATACTAGCTAACTACTACTATTTAACTAACTCACTAGCTATTTAACCAAACTAACTAAAGAACTAACCCAATACCCAACTACTTAAGTATTGACTGTTGATGGAGCTTCCTAAGTTGATGTTGCTGCTGGTATGTGCTGCTACTGTTGTTGCTGCTGGTCTTCATACTACTGCTGCTGCTGGTCTACATGTTGCTGCTACTGCTGATCCACCTGCTGTTGCTGGTCTACAGGTTGCCGTTGCTGCTGCTCTACCTGTTGTTGCTGCTGCTGCTGCTACTCTACCTGCAGGTCGAGCCCCCCTCTCATATATGCACACAACCACACACACAACCATCTCTTCCACACGCATAAATACCTATATATAGATACACCCATATATATATCATAGACATATACTTAGCAACATATATATAGGTAACCGAGTATCTAAACATCTATGTAGATATATATATTCAAACGTATACACTAACACTTATATATAAGTATACATATCTATCATAACTATACACACATAGCTACATATCTCAATAAACATCTCAACATATATATAGATACATAACATAACAACTTATGGATACATAACTACCTATATATATATATATATATATATATATATATATATATATATATATATATATATATATATATATATATATATATCACATATAGGTATAACACACACACACACACACACATACACATATATATATATATATATATATATATATATATATATATATATATATATATATATATATATATATATATATATATATATATACACACTAGAATAGATATATCTATATACATACATACACTTTCTATAATATAAATATAAACATCAACAACATACATAGCTATGTATATAGTATATATCATTAACTCACATATATTCATATCATATAAACAACACAAGGATATACATAAATTAATATATATATATATATATATATATATATATATATATATATATATATATATATATATATATATGTACATATATATATGTACATATATACTATGATAATTAATATACTATTAGCTATGATAATGCACATTAAATATAGAAATACAATACAACAAACACCTGGAGTGCATCGCACCCGTACCACACTAGATCTATGATATGCATGCGACATGAGTCTACCACACAACCAAACATACCCCGAAGGATACGAGCAAGTCTAATATATTATTTTGAATAATACAAAGAGTCAAACATATCTCTATGTGTCTGTGTCAAAATGTGACATGCACAAAGTTCCGTGTCGGAGAAAAAACTCCCAAATCAACACGTATCACCAAATTATTGGGATACGACCTACACGTACCCAATTGTGGACACGACACTAGCCCCAAACACACAAACACATGTCAAATTGATATATAGATTGATATATTAGGAGAGTGTATATATGTACGTAAGTGGTTATATATGTATATGATACTTTTACTTGTTCATAGGTATTTAGATGGATGTTGGTTGTGTGTGAGAGAGAATGGTTATACATATATATATATATATATATATATAGGTATTGTTTGTGTATGGTGAGGAAAAGGGCTCGGACAGTGAGCATTCGGTACTGCACTGTGCAGTGACCGAGTAGCAGCAGCCATTTCGGGTAACAGCAAGACTCAATAGTGGCAGCAACTATTTCAGCACAGCAAGAAGCAGATACAAGCACAGCAGCAACGTTTCAGCATAGTTGCAGCAACAATAGCTTCAACGCGAACCGTAACAGCTAGCAGCAAAACATGCAAAGTGCAGCAGCAACTATGCTAGCACGAGCAATAGCAGCTTCGCATCATGTACAATTAGCACAGTAACAGTAAACAGGGGGTTTAGTTAGTAGTTTAGCTAGTTTAAATAGTTACCTAGTTTAGTTAGTAGCTAAATGCATGTACTTGTGATTGATTAGTGAGATAGATCTACACATATATACTTATGTATCTCTAAGTTTTATATATATATATATATATATATATATATATATATATATATATATATGTATCAGTGGAATTAGTAGTTAGTGATTTATTAGTAATTTAGTATTCATATATATATATATATGATAGTCATTAGATTGGGTAGCTACTATATGCTAGAGTGACATTATCTTGAGATACCAAGGTAAGTGTCAAGGTATTGGGTTGATACTCAAGGTATTTGAGTCGGGTATCGAGATAGGTATTTAGTGGTGCGATACCGAGTTGGTTCAAAGCCAAGTGTCCACTTAATATTTGTAATTAGGATTTGTATATCCAGTATTGATTGAATAATGCATATATACTATTCTATATCTCTTGTTTGCGTATCTTGCGATACGGTATCTTCTAGTATCCTAGTTAGCTAGTGTGGCCTAGATTCTTAGTGTATGAACCAATATCCTAGGGATACACTCATGCAACCTAAAAATAGATAATTTGACCAAGTTTGACCAATTTGACTTAGAGTTGACCTAGTTTGACTATTTTGACTTAGAAATGGCTTTTTGACCTAGATGTTGACCAGTTTAACTTATTTTCATACTAAAACCTTATATTGATATTATATTTCCTATCTAGGTCTACGAGGCACCATACTGGACATCTATGATACTGTGCACCAGGTTTTAAGTGAGTATATTCTCTGATAGGTTCTCATTTATGACATCCTCTATGTTCCTTGTATCTAGTGTAGATATTCTTGATTTCTTGACACGATGGTTACACATATTGGTATATCCGGATCTCGTCATGAGATGTTATTCATTGGTATATTTGGTGTATCTTGTGCAAGCCTTGTTCCTTGTTCTTATTATACATGTACAGACACTGATTCTCGGGGAGACTTGCTACCTTCTTAGAGAATCTCGTGCCATAACGTACCATGGTTGGATCTACTATACCAATCGGGGGGGGAGTATTTTAGTATAGATATGTGATCATTATGGGCCTCAGGATGTTGTGGGCTTAGAGCCAGAGACCCTGGCTCAGGAGGGACTTATCTCGACTGAGATAGACGACCCAGGACTTGTAGCATCTTAGATATTCTCTTGTACTAGATTTGTCTCCAGCTTACTGTTTAGTATTTTTTCAGACTCACTGATATTATTATTTAACTCATAAGTTGTATTGTGACTATTCTATTCTTTTATCATATTCGTGCTATTCTCTATCTTAGATCTGTGATTGAGTATATTGGTATTATTGGTGGCATATTATATTGTCAGATAGTTTACCCAAATAGCGTTTTTTTGTCAATTTTGCGACGTAGGCTAGGCTTTGTTCCTGACTTGCATCCCTACACCGGGTGCGGGTCGTGACAGATAGTCTATGTCCCTAGACTATTTGACAGCTGGTATAATACACAAACAAGCTCAGTTACATAATCGCCAATCATTTATACGACTTACTAGATGGAGTCTGGGTTATCCCAGAGATATTATGCATTTAGAAAGCCTCAGATTGAACCAGGTACTAGCAGTGTTAGCCGAGCCATAAATTATCGTATAGCATATAGTATTGTGCACCGGTCCCTCGTAAGGCCACCGTACTAAGATCACATAGAACACATAGTATAGTATAATAGTCGGATATTGCCATCCACTAATAAAAATTTAAACAATATCCATGAGGACTAGCCTCCACACCCCAATTCAAATGACTAGAGGTGGCTACTTAGGCATGATCTCGAGATTATATTCACTTCCAATGCTCTATAAGTTTAGTTGCCTAGTTAATCCTTTTGTTAACTGAAATTACATGGCATGGTCACATGGTATTCCCCTGATATGATGTACCATAGTACGGTAATGCTAGATACGAATCCACTTGTCACTTTGATAGTTTAATTTAGATTCACCCCAGCGTGATGCAACAATCAACAGATCCTAGCCACGCTTGGTCATTGACTAACCCTTATGTCCATGCTTGAGATTAAGTCATATCACATATCACGTAGCGCATAGGTGTACCATAGTGTAAATATGTAATATAATCATGTAGGAACACTTAGCACATATAAACACATAGCATGTTGTAAGTGTATCAGCACGGATACAAGTGGTCGTGTTATGACGCATAGATGGGTGTAATACTCTTGTGGTCATCAAAGTCACACATACATCCTATAAAGTCCAAAGGAACATTCAAAAAAATTATTCCAATAAAGCATGTGCAAGGTGCTGCATGCGTGAATAAGGATCAAGGTCGCATAGGGATCAACTGTCGCATAGAATCAGTTGTCGCATAGGATGTTGTGTCGCATAGCCACATGGGTCGCATGGTCGCATGGTCGTTGACCGCAAAGGTCGTATGAGCTCAAGGTCACATGACCGTATGAGTTCAGACCGCATGGCCACATGAGTTCAGGCCGCATAAGTTTAGGCCGCATGGCTGCATAAGCTCAAGGCTACATGGTCTACTTGCCGCATATAGGTCAAGGCCACATATGAAGTCATCTTCTCCAGGCAGCAAGTTCAGCTATGGCAAGGACTCCAAAACTAAAATTTTGTTTCTTTCATAAAGCTTTATTTTAACTCCGAATTGAGTGAACAAAAATACAAAATGCTCGAAATGAAGTGCTCTATCCATCCAAAAACTATTTTTCAAAAATACTATGTTTTAGCAGATCAAAACTACCAAACACTCAAGAAACCCATAAAAACCCTAAACATAGAATGTAGATCTACTAAAATCAATCCATTGAAACCGAAACCCCAAGTACTAAAAGTGTTTAGAATTATTATAAGCACATAATAGACTAATAAAATGCAAGAAAAAAGCAAAAATAAAAATTTAAGAGATTTCTCTATTTGGTGTAAGGTGTACTTGCCTAAATAAAGAAAGAAGAGAAAATAGAGAGAATGGGGGAAGAGAGAGAAAGATGTTGGGTTTTATAGTTAGGGTTTGAGGTTTAGACCATGGGTTCAACTCATAAATGAACCAACCCAATAATAAAACCATGGATCTAATTGAACAAAAAAGAATGGGTGTAGTCTCTATGCATGCAACCTAATTATCATGCAAACAAGAAATACTCTAAGTAGGAAATAAATACAAGCAAAAAATAAATATATCCCAAAATATATATTTCGAGAACGGGAAGTGACATCTCTACCCACATTAAAAAAATTCCATCCTCAAAATTAAAACTCAAGGCTAGCTAGAGAAATCAGAACTAGCACTGTGCTAACTACAAGCATATCTACACATGCAATCAAATCCAAGCATATAATAAAGAAAAACAGTGTCATATAGCATGGGTAAATGAATCACAAGATTCGAGATATGAAGGCATAAAAATGAATATACCTTCTATGTCGAACAAGTGCGGATACCGAGACCGGATATTGTCCTCGCGCTCCCACGTCAACTTTTCCAAAGGGTGATAACCCCAAGCAACCCAGACAAGATGAATGGTTCGATTCTTGAGCACCTTCTCCCTTTGGTTCAAAATGGATACGGGTTGCTCAACGTAAGACAAGTCGGTACCAACGACTAGCTCAGAATGGTCGAGGATATGACTCAGATTTGGGACAAACCTACGCAATTGAGACACATAAAATATATCGTGTACCTCATCTAGCGAAGGCGAAAGGGCAAGACGATAAGCAATATCGCCCACCCTCTCGAGAATATCGAATAGACTAATGTATCGCGAACTAAGTTTCTCGCGAAACCCCAAATCTAATGACTCTATGGGTTGGTAAAATTAGTAAGAACACGTGATCGCCGACACAAAAATTTAAAGGCCTACGATGCTGATCTGTCCAATGCCGATGCCTATCTTGCGTAACCCGAATATGCTCTTTGATTTGCTTGACAACTTCTACTGTCTGTGTGATCATCTCTGGACCGAACTTCTTTTGGTCACCTATATCATCCCATGTGAATGGTGATCTACACTTTCTCTTATATAATGCTTCAAAGGGTGCAATCAGAATACTTGCTTGATAATTGTTATTGTATGAGAACTCAACAAGATGAAGGTGATCTTTCCAAGATCTTACAAAATCTAAAGTACAAGCTCGTAGCATATCTTCCAGGGTCTGGATGGTTCTCTCTATTTGCCCGTCTATTTGTGGATGGTAAGCGGTACTGAATCTTAACTTGGTACCCAAACTCTGGTGCAAACTCTTCCAAAAATATGAAATAAATCGAGTGTCTTGATCAGATACAATACTCACTGGAATACCGTACTGTCTTACTATCTGTGGCATGTACATCTCTGCTAACTGCTCTGTGGATTACCCTACTCGGAAAGGAAGAAAGTGAGCTACTTTTGTGAGACAATATATTATTACCCAAACGGCAATACGACCAATCGGGGATCTAGGTAAATCGGTCACAAAGCCCACCGTGATATGTTCCCACTTCTACTCTGGAATATGAAGAAAATATAATAGTCCTGGCAGTCTTTGTTGGTCGTCCTTTACTAGCTGGCATACCAAATATCGAGGAACAAATCATGCTATCTCCCTCTTCATCATGTTCCACCAAAAATATTACTTGATGTCTTGATACATCTTGGTATCTCCTAGATGAATTGAATACTGGGAACTGTGCACCTCGGTCATTACTTCTTGCCGGATATCTCCGCTTGGTACACAGAGACGATCTCCAAACCTAAGAGTTACATCTTCATGAATTGTCAACTCTTTCCTGAGACCAGATTGACATTCCTCTCGAAGCTTATAAACTTTTGGATACTTTGTCTGAGCCGCCTTAATCCTTTCTATATTAGTAGATTGTACCTGTAAACTGGCCAATACTCTTATGTCTTGCGAAAGTACTATCTCGATCCATATTTCTCAAAGATCTTCTAAGATTTGCCACTACGATGTCAACATAAATGTACTACCTCTCCTGCTAAGAGCATCTGGTACTATATTTGCCTTGCCTGAATGGTACCAAAGTTCCATATCATAGTCCTTTACTAATTCTAGCCACCTCCTCTGTCTCATATTCAAGTCCTTCTGAGTGAATATATACTTTAAGCTCTTATGATCCGTAAATATTTCTACCCGATCACCATACAAGTAGTGCCTCCACAGCTTGAGGGCAAATACTACCGCTGCCAACTCCAAATCGTGAGTCAGATAATTCTTCTCATGATCTCGAAGCTGCCATGATGCATAAGCTATCACTCTTCCATATTGCATCAACACACACCCAATTCCTTTGCCTAACGTGTCAAAATACACTGTAAACCCTCCAGAACCTACAGAAAGCGTGAGAATCAGAGCTGAAATCAATCTTTTCTTTAATTTTTAAATAATATCTGGCACTCTGTTGACCAGTCAAACTTGGCCTCCTTGTACGTTAATCGAGTCAACGGTGCTAAAATCCTTGCAAAGTCTGCTACGAACCTTCTGTAGTATCCTGACAATCCCAGGAAACTATACACTTCAACTACTGTCTTAGGAACTAGCCAACTCACTACGGCCTCAACCTTCTTCGAATCTGCTGCTAGTCCTTCCCTAGAGATGATGTGACCCAAGAATGATACGTGATCCAGCCAAAACTCATACTTGCTGAGCTTTGTCTATAACTGGTGTTCCCTTAAAATATGTAAGACCTTTCGAAGATGCTCTTCATGCTCCTCTTCGCTACTGGAATATATTATAATGTCATCTATAAAAACTACCACAAACTGATCTAGATACGGCATAAAAATATGGTTCATCAAATCCATAAATATCGCTGGAGCACTAGTTAATCCGAATAGCATAACTAAGAATTCATAATGCCCATATCGTGACCTAAATGCTATCTTGGGTATATCTTGCTCCTGAACTCTTACTTGGTGATACCCTGATCGAAGATCGATCTGAGAGAAAACCTTGGCTTACTCAACTAATCAAACAAATCATCAATCCTTGGTAATAGATACTTGTTCTTCATCGTTACAGTGTTCAACTGTCTGTAGCCGATACATAGCCTTGACGACCCATCTTTTTTTTTTACTAAAACAACTGGCGCTCCACAAGGTGATCTTCTGGCTCGAATAAACTTCTTTGACTTCAGTTCCTCTATATGTTGGTATAGTATATCTAAATCTGATGGTGCCATTTGGTAAACTTTACAAGATATTGGTCCTGCTCCAGGAACCAACTCTATACAAAACTCAACATCTCTTACTAGGGGTAACCCTACTATTTCTTCTGAGAAAACATCTAAGAACTCCTTAACTATCTCGAAATGTTGTTCTTTTGCTAACATTGTCGCTGTGATTCTCTCTTCATGATGATCTCCTACAGATCTCTAAAAGACAAAGTCTTATATGCCCGGGATACTAAATAATACCCTACCCTTATGGTAATCTATCATAGCACGACTGTCTCTTAGCCAATCTATGCCTAAGATAATGTTAAAGTTACCCACAGTGAACTCGATCAACCGTACTGGTAGTAAATGCCCCTCACACTACGACCGGATACTACACACATATTCTACTAACTCTTACGAGCCTATTACCAGTGAGTATATTCAACCTTCATGAGAACGCTTTGAACTCTAATCCAATGCATATCACGAATCATGCAGATACAAATGAATGTGATACTCCTAAATCAAATAATGTTACAGCAGAAAAAGATGCGACAAAAATATTACCTGCCACCACATCGCCCGATGCTAAAGCCTCCTCCAAAGACAAGGTGAATGCCTGCCCTTGGCCCTGCTGTGTCCCTCGTTGCAGTCTCCCTTGGTGACGTTGTTGTGGCCTCTGCTAGCCCTGTTGTTGGTTCTGCTGTTTCTGGTATATCTCAGCTTGCGTAAGTAACAGACGCTAGGCTAAGGGATGCATTTCTGTTGTTGGCCCTCTTTGTTGCACTGCTCCTGGTGCTGGCAATGTTGAGAATTGCTGAACTGGCCCTCCTGGCCTCTGAGAATTGGATAATTAACAATCCCATGATCTGGACTGCCATACCTCATACATAACCCATTGGCTGCCCTACATACATCTATAGTGTGGCCTCTCTTGCCACAATAAGTATATCCTGTCGGTGCTCCGTCACTCTCCTTGGCACTTAATCATGGATGCGAATGCCAGGTGATGGTGCTGACGTCTGAGGTACTCCTCCATATTCTCCTCCACTCTGAATATGAGACCTCTTCTGGCCTCCTGTCCTTGCCGATAATCTCTGCATGGTAAGCTTGTGCCTCCGAGTTCTTATCAGTACTTCTTCATAAGTCTGGTAGTCATGCCCCTCTAACAGTTATATAATCTCCAAATAAAGTCCTTGCTGGAACCTTATTGCTCTATCCAACTCCGTAGCCACCATAGTCGGAGCTAATCTACTCAGCCTACACAACTCGGCTGCATATCTATCCACTGTTCTATCAGCCTGCTTGAGACCGATAAATCTCTGTTGAAGCTCATAGTGTGTTACGACTCCAAATTACTTGGCCCAAAATTAAGCCCTAAAACTGTCCTAGGAGATAGGATGTCTCAAGACAACCTCTACTGATGCCCACCAGTCACGGGCACAGTTTTAAAGCTGCAATCAAGCCTGGTCAACTTGTTCATCAGCCAGAACCTTCGCCGCAGCCAGAATGACTTCAATGCCTTGGAGCCATGCATCTGCCGTGATGGCATCCTCCGTGCCGTCAAAGTATCTCGGGTTAAGTTGGCAAATCTAACTGATCCCCCCGAATCAGTCATTCCTCCTCTTTCCAGGGCCATCTGCAAACCCTGACTCAACAAGACATTTTGCACTTGTTGTTGAAACTTTTTATGTTGTTGCACTACCATTTGATGTTGCTGAATAGCCATAATTCCCTGGAGGATCTCCAGTAATGCTGGGGTGTCAAGTACCACTAGTACTGGTGGTACTACTGGGGGTACAGGAATCTCAGGGGCTGGTTGCTCAATATGTCCAACTTCTGGTTCCATTGGACTAGCTTGTCAAACTATTGGCTCTACTTGAATTTGACTCTGAATAGGTGCTTCCTCCCGTTGTTTCCAAGGGGAACCCTGTCCTTCCATGCTTGCTGCTCCAGCAACTAAAGAAGTCCTAAAAAAAGGATAAAAAATATCAAGAACAGGATGGGAAGGATCAAGGAAATAATTGATTTGATAGTCAAGCAAGGCTTCGAGAAGAACAAATTCAGGATTTTAAAGGAACATGTTTGATTGATACTCCTATGATCATAACACCCCACAAGTCTGAAAATACAGAGCAGCATGGGCCACCACTAAAACCTTGCCACGCCCCAGTACCGGAATACGGAGACGGACATGGCCAACTCCCTCGTACAAGGTATAGAACATCCTATGGTGGTCACGGCTGTAACTTGACAAGGGAGTGCATACTATAAGAACGTCACTTAGGGTCACACATCACATCTATTATCTCAACCAGTCAAGCAAGAACAGTAAACATAGAACATATATGACAAGGAAGTAAGGATTCCCAAGTGCCCTGCCACGATATTCTAGAAACCAACTGTGCAAAATAAGAAAGCTGGCAAAGTAACAAAAGTATATAACCATGATCAGCTGCAGTCTGATTAATTATAATCATGTAAAAAAAACTAAATTTCCATATCTTACGGCTAACAAGTGTAGGTGGCTAAATGCCCAAAATTAGTAAAGTATGCAATAATGAGCAGGGAAGAAGAAATACACTCGTTCCCTTCAACGGCCATCCGTCTGGTATGTACCATTATTCAGGGGGAAGTACGCTTGATCCTCAGACGCTGGATCTAAACCTGGCCATGCAAAACTAGTGGGGTTAGACCCCAAATAGTAATTACCACAAGGGAAGCACAAAAGAAAAAATAAAACCAGTTTATAAAATAGATATATATATATATATATATATATATATATATATATATATATATATATATATATATATATTTTATTCTCATAGTTTTGGTTCATAGCCTCTCATGACACAATAATATAACCCTACAACCAAACAAGGATAAGGGTTAGACCATCGTACCATGATAGTCCATGTTCGTAGACAATTTGATAGCAGGTACAATACACAAATAAGCATAGTTACATAATCGGCTAATCATTTATACAGCTTATTAGATGGAGTCCAGATTATCTCAAAGATATTATGCATATAGGAATCCTCAGATCGAACCAGGTACTAGCAGGGTTAGCCGAGCCAAAAATTGCCATATAGCACATAGTATTGTGTACCAGTCCCTCGTAAGGCCATCATGCTAAGATCGCAAAGAACACATAGTATAGTATAATAGTCGAATATTATCGTGCACTAATGAGGATTTAAATAATATCCATGGGGGCTAGCCTGCATACCCCAATTCAGATGACTGGAGGTGTTTAGTCAGGCACAATCTCGAGATTTTATTCTCTCCCAATGCTCTACAAGTTTAGTTACCTAGTTAACCCTATTGTTAACTAGAATCACATGGCATGGTTATATGGTATTCCCCTTATATGATGTACTATAGTACGGCCACGCTATATACGAATCTACTTGTCACTTTGATAGTCAAATTGGATTCACCCCAGCGTGATACAACAATCAATAGATCCTAGCCACGCTTGGTCATTGGCTAACCCTTATGTCCATGCTTTAGATTAAGTCATATCATATGTCACGTAGCGCATAGGTACACCACAGTGTAAACATGTAATATAATCGTGTAGGAATACTTAGTACGTAGGAACACATAGCACGTAGTAAGTGTATCAGCACAAATACAAGTAGTCGGGTCATAACGTATAGATGGGTCTAATACTCTTGTGATCATGAAAGTCACACATATATCCCATAAAGTCCAAAGGAACATTCAAACAAAACTAGTCCAATAAAGCGTGTACAAGGGGCCGCATGTGCACATAAGAATCAAGGCTGCATGAGGATCAGCTACCACATAGAATCAGTTGTCGCATAAGAAGTTCGGTCACATAGCCGCATGGATTGTATAGTCGCATGGTCGATGATCGCAGAGGTCGCATGAGCTCAAGGTCGTATAACCGCACAAGTCTCAACCGCATGGCCGCATGAGTTTAGGCCTCATGACCGTATAAGTTCAGGCTGTATGGCCACATAAGCTCAAGGCCGCATGGTCCACTTGCAGCATATGGGTCAAGTCCGCATATGAAGTTGTCTTCTCCAGGCAGTAAGTTCAGCCATGGCAAGGACTCTAAAAACCAAAAAATTTGTTTCCATCATAAAACTTCAGTTTAACTCCGAATTGAGTGAATCAAAAGCAAAAACGTTCAAAATAAAGTGCTATATCTATCCCAAAAACTATTTTTTGAAATTATTATGTTTTAGTAGATCAAAACTACCAAAAACTCAAGGAACCCATAAAAACCCTAAACTTAGAATGTGGATCTACTAAAATCCATCCATTGAAACCGAAAACCCTAAGTACTAAAAGTGTTTAGAATCAACGAAAGTACATAATAGACTAATAAAATACAAAAAAAAAGAAAAAAAGAAAAAATAAAGAGATTTCTCTATGTGGTGCAGGGTGTACTTGCCTAAATGAAGTAAGAGGAGGAAATATAGAGAATGAGGGAAGAGAGAGAAAGATGTTGGGTTTTATAGTTAGGGTTTGAGGTTTTGACCATGGGTTCAACTCATGAATGAACCAACCCAACAATTAAATCATGGATCTAATTGAACCAAAAAGAATGGGTCTAGTCTCCATGCATGCAACCTAATTATCATGCAAGCAAAAATACTCAAAGTAGGAAATAAATACAAGCAAGAAATAAATATATCCTAAAATATATATATTTTGGGAACGGAGAGTGACATCATGGGACAGTTATTTGTGCATATTTTACGAGGAACATGGCATGTAGAATACGTAATCGTAACTTCGCTTTGTCAGTTAGTGTCGTAGGCTCACTTTAGAAGTGGTCTGAAGACTGGGGCACTTTTGGAAAGATTGGCTTTACAAGCGCACTTTTGAAGAAGTAGCTGTGATGGCGCACTTTTAGAAAAATACCCGTGATGGCGCACTTTTGAGGAACTAGCCATGATGGTGCACTTTTGAGGAAGTAGCCATGATGGCGCACTTTTGAAGAAATAGCTGTGATGACACACTTTTGAAGAAGTAGAAATGATGGCATAATTTTGAAGAAGTAGTCGTGATGGCGCACTTTTGAAGAAGTAACCGTGATGGAGCACTTTTGAGGAAGTAGCCATGATCGCGCACTTTTGAAGAAGCTGGCCTTACGACACACTTTGAAGAAGTTGAGTCGTACTGGCCTCTAAACGATAACCTGGGTCTACATACCATAGTTCAGCTGTAATGATGGCATCTGACATGCTTGACTGTTGTTCAGCTGTCAGATTTATCGCATTTAATACTCGGGAGGAAAGCATATACGCGATTTGTGCACCTGTATTTGTTGACGAAAGCAGCTTGAAAGTGCGCCATCCTTTGAAATAGAGAGAAAATATGCCATTCTTCCCCTACTAATTTTATTTGTAGGAAACTGCACCTTCTTCAAGAGGTGCACTTTTTATGCTTCTATAAGACCCCCTTCAAATTTTTTAAATTTGTCCAGAAGAATTCAAAATACTTTGAATTAGAAGCATAAAAGTTGTTGAGATATTTATACATGCATTCTTTAGCAGAATCCCAACGGGTTGCTGACGTGGCTAATCAGCATGATTAATATGAGAGATTCAAAGGGTCAGTCCCAAACCTATAAATACACGAATTGAGGAGAGAGAGAACTTTTCTACTGCTCTCAATCTCTTTGTATTCTTCTTCCTTGAGCAACAACAACGGCCCCCAGGTATACTCAGGCGACCAAGAAAGGCAAAAAGGGGAAGGGATTGGCCTCCTCTTCTCGAGCAACAAAGACGAGGCCACTGACGAGGTCAACGGTGGCTCATCCCGTCGGAGAGTGGCTCATTGTGACTTAGAAAAAAGAACAGCTTTTGGAGCTTGAGCATAACAAGAATGAGCTTTACCCTGCTCGAAACAAGATGATAGAGTTATATGCTTTTATGGCTCCTTTTGCTACAGATGACTCGAGAATGCTCGAAGCACGTAGGAGAGCGACAATGAATAAAGACCAGCAACTAGCTCGATTGATATAGTTCCTCCTTGATCTTTTTACTCCACCTAAATAAAATATATCTTATGCTTTTCCTCTATTTTCTTTTAAATTTATCAATAAAAATAAATTAAAACTTTTTATCTTTTCAAAGAATAATTATTTAGTATAGACCCATTTATTTATTATGCATCTGCCATTAGATACAAATAATAGGTTAAAGTGAAAATGAGATCAGAGGTAATGTGGACGTGATATATTTTCAAATGGGATCCCACCGAATAAATCTTCTTAGAGGTAACATGAACATGGCAAAATATAATTCTATAGAAAATTTGGTGGATTTTGTACCCTTAGCGTACTCATGCTGAGTACAAATAAATAATTTTGCAGGATGTAATACTATCAGAGGTTATATGGACATGATAGCTCACTAGTTTACTCCACTGGAGAAAAGAAGAAAGAGTCGTTCAAGGACAAATTATTGTCCTCTTTTAGGGATAATAAATAGAATATAATTTAGAGGTAATACGGACATGAATCATATTACACTTATTGACAGGTGAAGAAATATATGAGATTATTCCCAACCCAACTAGGGATTAGGAATAGGATATACTTAAAACAACTAGGCTTTAAGAATGGGATATTTTTGTTGGAAAGAATTATTTAGATGATCTCAACAAGAGTGTTCCGTTGGATCTGAGTATTTTTCTACTGGAGAAATTTGAGGTACCATTACTCATGTCTTATTCAAGAATGAATATTGGTAATAGTTCGAGATACCGTGTAGGCTATAAGTTCTTAGGATTAGAAAAATGTACTTGTTGTACATCTTATTTTGTTCGCGATGGAGAAGAATATATCGTGCCTAGACATAATATTTCTTAAGAAATTTGTCGTTGATAAACATCATTATCAAATCTTCGTTAGGCTTAGCGAGCATGTAGGTTATTTTGGAGAATACTGCCTCCACCACATAAGGACCTTTCCATTTATCTTATAATTTTTTTTTGCTCTTATGGCTTGTGATCATAGGTCTTCTTACTATAAAGACCAATTCACTAACCTGGAATATTCTTTTATTGACTTTTTGATTAAAAGTTATAAAAATGTGTGCTTGGTATAGCTCAATATGTTGTTGAGCGTGCAGGCACTTTTCATCTAATGCTTCTAATTCTTGTAGGCACAATCGATCATTATTCTCTACTTTTAGCTCATTATCAATAGCTACTCTGAGAGAAGGTATCTAAATTTTGAGTGGAAGAACTGCTTCATATCCGTAGACCAGAGAGAATGGTGTACAACCAGTTGGAGTTCGAACTGTTGTACGATAAGCCTACATAAACACTCCTCGGGATTCTCATTCCAATCGTGTTTGTTGGATGAGACAATTTTTAAGCAATTTAATTATGGTCTTGTTGAAGTCTTTCGCTAAGCCGCTGGCTGCTGGATTATAGGTCGTAGATGCTATATTCTAAATTCGATTCTTGTCACAGAATCAATAAAATGCTTGACTGACAAATTATGGCCTATTATCATAAATTATCATCCGAGAAACACCAAAATGATAGATAATATGGTGTTTGACGAAGCTAATTATGTTGGACATTTTCACTTCTATGAGCGGGACTATTTTTACCCATTTGGAGATATAATTGATTGTTGCTAGTATGAACTGGTATCCTCTAGAAAAAGATGGGCTAATCGGACCAATAATATTCATTCTCCAGGCTTTAAAAGGCCAGGAGGCAACTGTAGGATATAAGAACTTTGTCGATTGGTGGATAAAATCTGTATGGATTTGACATGATCTGCATTTACGAGCGTAATCTACGGTATCTTCTACCATGGTGGGCCAATATTAATCCATTCTTCTGAGGCAGTCTTGTAATTTAGGACCTGACTAATGTGCCCCACAGATGCCATCATGAGCTTTCCGGAGTGATCCTCTTTCTTCAGGGTTAGAAATACAATATAGCAGCTATCCCTTATAAGAACGATGATATAATATTTTGGATAAGGCATCATAGTAGCATCTGAGTGAACATCTTTTAATAGAAGTAACTTTTTTTGGATCTTTTGAAAGAATTCCATAAGAAGTGTAGTCTATAAAAGGGTATCTCCAATCTTTATCCATGGAGGTTGAATTTATGACGTAACTCTGTTCAATGTGTAGATTATTTTTCGTACAGAATAACACTCGACCTGTTAGCATAACTGAGTGTCTTCTCTTTAGGGGAACGACTAATGATGCTTCTAGGCCGATCAAAGCATCTTCTTCCATATTCGGTAATCGAGGCATATGCTCGATGAAGATTCATTTGAAAGTAAAAGCCAGTTCGATTGCCGCCTGATGATAAGGGATGAGTTCTTCATGCCAAACCTTATACATTCCCCTGATCTGATTAACTATCAGCTTGGAATCTCCGTAGGCTTCAAGATATTCTATGTCCAATTCTTTGGCTAATTGGAGACCAATGAGTAGAGCATTGTATTCTTCCATATTCTTAGAACATGGTTCGATGAGAGAATATGCTTGATGAATGAGTAGTTTGTCAGGAGATACAAGGACTATGCTCACTCCGGCTACTATATTGTCTTTGGGTCCTATTCTTAATGCACCATCAAAGAATAGTTTCTAGGTGTCATCTCCCATCGCCATATTAGACTCTAAGACATCATTTGGGATATTATTGTACAGTTTAGAAGTTTCTGGTACATGATGAGCTGCTAAAAAATCAGCTAGTGCTTGACCCTTCACTATTTTTTTGGGACATACACCATGTCATAAGGTGATAACAACATTGCCCATGTAGCTAATCGAGAATTGAGTGTGCTCGGCTTGGTCATCAATACCTAAAGGAAATTCACTATGGATATGACATGAATGGTTTGACCCGACACATAGTGTCGCATCTTTTGAATAGGAAATATCAAGGCGAGGTATTCTTTTTCCACAGGATGTATCAATGTTCAGCACTTACCATCATGTGACTAAGATAATATATTGCATGTTCATGGCCTTCGTTACTCTTCTGTACAAGAAGAGCTCCTAGAAAGTGATATATTTCTTGAACATATAGCAAAAAGGGCTTTCCTACCATCAGAGACACCAGAACTGGCAGATTTGTGAGATATCGTTTGATGTCGTTGAATGCTTGTTAACATACTTCATTCCAAACAAAGGACATACATTTCTTTATTAACTGAGTGAAGGGTCGATATTGTTCTGAGAGATTGGAGATGAATCTCCTGATGTATACTAGACAGTCTTGCAGACCACGAAGTTCTTTGAGATTACGTAGGGGCCATATTTCGAGGATAGCTTTGATTTTATTGGGATAAACAAGAATTTCCTTGGAAGTTATAACAAATCCGAGAAACTTGCCACTGGAGACTCATAAAAAGGATTTATTTGGATTCATCTTCAATTGGTGGTGGCAAATCAATTCGAAAATAGTCTTCAAATCTTGAAGGTGATCATCTTTAAGCGACTCTTAACAGCAATATCATCTACGTAGCATTCTATTGTCTTCCATAAATGCTTCTGAAAAATTGTACTCATGGCTCGTTGATACGTTGCTCCTGTATTCTTCAAGCCGAAGGACATGCCTGTATAGTAGTGTGCTCTCAGTGGTGTACAAAAAAAGGTATATTTTTTATCATCAAATGACATCTTAATTTGATTGTATCTCGAGAATCCATCCATGGAGGACATACGTTCAAAGCCACATGTATTGTCGATCAAGACATCTGTGATAGGGAAAGAAAATTATTCTTTTGGATAGGCAGAGTTTAGATCTTGATAATTTATGCAGACATGGACATTCCTATTTTTTGTCATGACTAGAAAGATATTAGCTACCTAATTCGGATGCTGCTTTTCTCGAATGAAGCCATATGCTATCAGTTTCTTGACTTCTGGTTCAATTGCATCTATCATATCCGGACGAAATTGATATTGATGTTGTTTCACCGGCTTAGCATTCGGAAGAATATTGAGATTGTGTGTGGCTATTTGAGGATCCAGGCCAAACATATCTTCATAACTTCAGGTGAAGTCATTACTATACTCCTTTATTAGCTAGACTAAAGCTTGTTTATTTTCTTCAGGAAGACTCTTACTAATAAAGATTGGTCTTAGGAAAGATTCTTCTCCTACATCAATTTGGACTACTTCATCCTCTATAGGTGGTTCACATTGCTCAAACTGAAGCTCCAATTGAGTATCCAACCATTGTGCTTATGGATCATTCTCGAATGGTTCCAATAGTTCAACGTCTTTATCATCTGAGCTAGTTGACACCATATTTACAAAGAAAGCCTGTTTGAATACGTTACCCATGCTTTTGTCAGAATCCTACAATGATGAGTCAGAGGAATGAGAATGTCTCTTCTTCTGATTCTGAACCTTCAGGACTTGTTAGTGGTGTAATATATACCAAACCTAGACCAGTCCGCTGGTAGTATATTTTCGATTTGCCTTTTGGAGAGAAGTGACATATAGGAGTCCGTCTGCCTTTTGTATAATTCAGTCCCAAACTAGATTTTAAGTTGTAGTCCATCCCTTGCATAATATTCTTGGCTGGTTGGCTATAACGATATGATTGTATATTCTTATATCTTCGTTAGAATAATTAGTTTGTGCGACTTTTTTGCTTCTAGCTTTGCTAAAAATTATCTGACATTGCTTGTCCTATCTTGCTGGAACTATGAAGTATGCATCCTTATATGGTTCATATAATAAACTATATTAAAATGGAGATGTCACTGGTATGGATAGAGATTCATGAAGATGAAGAGCCCCTAAGAATTTTTTAGCAAAGGGTTCAACATCAATGTAGTGTGAAGTAGTGTCTTCTTTATTCATGAAATATAAGATCTCTTCTTCTTCTACATAGTCAGCATAAACTTTAGCCTTGACAGGAGGCTTGGCAAGATTGATGACTATGGGTTGATTTACTAATATTGGTTGCTTGTTACGACGAAGGTCGATAATAAGTGGCTCATTCTTTGGCATTGGCCGTTTATTGCGTCGAAGGTTGATGACCAATAGAGGTAACTTGTTCAGGTTAATGCCGAGAGGCTTCAAAGGAGTTGGATGAGTAGTACATCTTTTAACTCGGATCATCAAAGGCTCTTCTTTTGGGATGTTCTCAGCTTCATCACCAGCTTGATTAGCTTTTTCTTTCATATACTCTGGTGTATAGATTGCAGAGTTAGAGAAATATGCTTCGACACCTTTGAATGGGTTGAGGTCAGCTACCTCTATTTTGACCTCTCCTTGACTGTCCACATATTTGAAGCATTGGTGCAGGATAGAGGGTATAATTTTATGCCCATGTATCCAAGGCCATCCCAGCAAAATATTGTAGGGTACGTCAGATTCGATCACATAGCACGTGGCTTCAGTACGTACTATCTAAAAAAATTTGGCATATCTTTTCTAGCAATTTACTTCTTCCAGCATTGAAGCCTATAATGGTAGTGCTAGTGGCAAATACGTTGTGCATTAGTATCTTCAATCCTCTCAGTAGAATTTTAGGATAATACTGAGTGAAGAATAAGGGTCGATGTGAATCTAGTTTATTTAATAGATCCAATATAACCGGTATAATACAGAGGCCTGTCATGCCGGTTATCCTTGAGTAGCATGTTATCTTGCATGAAATTGATGTTAAAAATCTTCTCAATCACGTTATGGCATTGAGGGCACACTAGTGGCTCTTCATCAGGAGTCTTGAGTTGAGGTAAGCATGAGTCTGCATGTATCAGAGCTTCACGACTCCTTCAACAAACTAAGTAACTCGAATATGGAAAGTCGGGCTGGAGTATTGGCCAGTTGTGCCAATATGTTAAAATTGTAGGGCTTTTCAAGTCCTTGAAGTACATTCTTCTTCAGGGATTTATCGAAGTGTACTTCTTTTTGCTTCCCTTTCTCTACCGTAATAGGCTTCGAAGGACCAGGTTCAGCTATGACTGGATCAACCGGAGTTGACAAAGTAAAAGAAGAATTAGGCGTATCTTTCGGGACAGGCTCATAAGTTTTATGATAATTTTTTCTGGATCTTGTACCAATCATGACTTCTTCTTTAGACATCGGAGAAAGAAGCACCATGTTACATGGCTTGAGTTTCTTTTTGGTATGCCTCTTTTTGGAATGAGTTTGTGGGCTAATTTGATCGTAACCCAATCGACTACGGGATTTTCAAGACTGCCCTTGGAATTGTAGAGTAATATGTTGTCCCTTGCCAAAGTTGAAACCTTCAGCTTTCTGGAAATCATATCCTATATTTTGTATCAAGTGTACAGATTGTTGGTTGTATTGATAAAATTGGGGATGCTTCTCCTCAACCACACTACCTGAGGTTGATGCTCTAATTATAGAAGTATGAGAGGGAATTTCTATAGGAACACCTTCATAAGCAATAAAGATTTGTTCTGCACTATTCAGCGGAACACTGCCAATCATCCATCATTGTTGGTGTATCAAGTGAAGCTTACGAGTAGAGCTTGGTGGGACAATGTTCAGATTTTGAAATCTGATCTCGAGAGGTATGTCTTCTTGAGGTTGATCTTTCTTTTTGTCTGAGTGATGATCCGAAAAAATTATATTGCATGGTTTATATTTCTTGCCCTTCTTGGATTTTGAATTAGAAGATGCTGCTCCCTGGTCCCAATCTGGTAGCAGGTCAGAATAAATCCACATAATCTCGCCATGATCTGGGGTAAAAGGCACCAAAACCTCTGCTTGACTTCGAGGAGGCGGAAGATTTACCACTTCCATTGTAGCTAGAGGTATTGGAATGACACCGTTAGGGACTTCTTGTGCTAGAAAATCACCAAATTGAAGAGACACCATATTGGCAGTGATCGTCTTCTCGTCATTGTAAAAAGTGATAGCTACTGAATCTATCAACTGTTATATTTTTCTTTTCAAGACATAACAAGACTTGGTAGGATGATGTGAATACTGATGGTATAAGCAATATTTTGGGTTATCTGTTTTATCGGCCTCCTCCGGTCGTTTGATATCGGATAAATATAATCTGCCACTTTTTATCAGACAGTCAAAAAATTTTGGATATCATTCTCATTGAAGGAATTCTAGAAGATTTTGGAGGCTTTCGTGGTGGAGGAGAGGTGGGTCGCTTTGGCAAATTTATTGCTAAGGCCTCATTTTCTTTGCTGCTATAATTATTCGCATTATTGTTATTGTTGGAGCACTTTCCTTCTGTATTGGTCATTTGTATCCCCAATTTATGAGCCATATTTGCATTATGTTCAGTAGCTTCAACCCCGTTGATGAATGTCCTCCAATATTGAAATTGAGTTAGACCCGTCTAAAGCACTACTATAGGTAGTAGATTTGTAAAACCCCTATCCTAGAAAATCGTATATACCCTTTTATTTATTAATTATTAATTTAGTTATAGTAATTAGTGGCTAAATAGGAGAAATAGATTTTTAATAAATTTTATTTTAGGTGTTCGGACACTTAGAGTATTTATGGGACCATTAGAAATTTTTCGGAATTTATTTCAGGTAGGAGACCCCTTGAGCAGTTGCTAGCCTAACGGTGTGCATTATTCTAATCTATAAATTTTCTTATGAGTATATATATATATATATATATATATATATGTATATAAATATATATATATATATATGTATATATATTTAAAAAGAAAAGAAAAAAGAAAAGAAAGTATTAATAAACTAATACTAACAATAATAATATTACTAATAAACTAATACTTAAGCAAATCTATTATCAAGTATTCCAACAACTTTCTAACTACACAACCATCTAAGCCTAAACCACCCGCCCCCCTTTTCCTTATGAACACAGCCACCCCACTTGCTTTATGAAGCAACAGCAACCTTAGTTGCAAATTGCAACATAGCACAACCCACAGACCCGTGAGCAACCCAACCCTTTCTTCCCTTATATATATATACATATATATTTTATTTCTCTAAAACCCTAACCCTATAATCATCCAGACCCTCCTTTTCTCATCTAGAGCCACCACGTAGCCAGAGAACCCCGCCAGGCCGTCCAAACCATCCCGACGACCCCGACCTCACGCACTGCAGATTCCCACACGAGGTACCTTCGCTCTGGAGTTGTTTTCCGTCGACTCGCTCAACTAAACGCCATTCTGTCTTCACCGGTATGCTCACCCCTTAACCCTCTTCCATATTTGTATAATAGCAGACCTCGAACAACGTGTACTTATAGGCAAAAACAGCACCCAAGTTGGCACGAGCAGACCAAATTCTGGGATCGTAGAAAACTGCGGTGACCATCCATGTTGCCGAGTTCGTATCTCCCACCACAGAGATCCAAATTTGGTGATTCTTTTTTATATGTGTAGAAAACTTGACCAGGTTTATTTTTTGTTAAATAACCCTACACTATTAGCTGTTGGGGACAGAATTAAATTCGTCACAAAAATCCGCGAACCCACTTTTTCCAGATTTCCAAAAGTTGGAAAATGGAGCACGTTCCGCCAAACGGGAGCGCCCCGCCGTGTACCAAGTGTACCGAACGGTGATAGTAGCGTAACCGAATACGTAAAAATTTATGGGAACTGATTCGGATGCGTGTGCGCGCCGGAATCAGGCCGTATCCGCGGACACACCTCGTGTCACAACTTTTATGGAACTCGCGCGTATTTTGTGCACGCTTGTCAGATTGCGAGGAACTTGCGCCACTGGACTCATGGTAACGCGCTGGTCCTGTGACCCAATTTTCACGCAATTCTGAGACGGTTGACCAAATCGTCAATTGGCGGGCCCCACAGTTGACTTTTTGGACGAAATTGTGTTCGGTCCATCGGAATCCACATTTGGACCTACCATTGGGTTCGTATTAATATCTAAAGTTTTTTTGACCTATAATTTGTCCTATTTAGAGACTGTTACCCTTGGCACATTTTTCGGTGCAAAGTGGGCCATACGTGGACCCTACTTTTATCCGAAATTATCGTTTTGCCCCTGTGTCCAAATTGGACGAAAGGAAAGTGCTTTTTAGCTATTTTGCTTATTCTGGGAATATTGGTGATGTTTATTTCAGCATCCGAAGACGTTCATTCTGAGGCTGTAGCTTCTGACTTTTGGTGTGGACATCGGGACATTACATTTTTGCATCTTTCTTGCCAGGCAAGATACCTTGCCAAATTGCTTACAGTATTTTGCATGCTTAGTATATTTCTATATATTTATTGCATTTCTGTTTATTTATTGCATGTGTAGTTTCTTTCAGTCATTACTATATATTAGATATGTTGACACACACATGGCACCTAGTATCATGAGAAAAATATCATTAGGCGTATGGGCTTCTAACCACTCTGGTAAACCGTAGTATATAGTTCGCACTACGGGCGTGTGTCGCGCTGGTCGCTACCCACGCGGTATGTCGATTTTTGGAGTCTCGCTGGTCGCTACACCCGCGGTATGTCAATTTCTGATGTCCATTGACATGTGTGTGAGTTGTGAGGTAGATCGAGTAGCCTACCCTTGCCCATACATCGAAAAGTTATCCTCATTTGCATTCATATAGATTGTCCTGTATAGCGTACTTATCTATTTTCAAATATGATGCATGTTTATTGTATTCAAATTGGCTCGTATTTTCTGTATATTGCTACATCCCTCTGAGGACCTGGTCCTCTGCCAGGTGTATCTATTCTTGAGTATTTGCAGGAGCACAGATTGGATGGCTATATATGTTTCGTGGATGTCCTCTCTTCGAGCCCGTGATTGCTAGATGGTGTTCTTATATGGTGTTGTTGTGTTGTACTTATTTTATATTTGCTCTTATATTCGAGTTGGTAGTGGATTTATTTCCATCCAACTATCATCCTTAGATACTTATGTTGAGATCTAGTTATATAGATGCTGGTTATTCATTTATATTGATTTTTTATGGATAAGATTTAGATTGTATCCTATGACTTGTGACATATGTTTATACCACTTGTGGATTGATTTTCATATTACAGCGTACGTGTGGATTTTGGTTTCCATATATTGGAGTTGCCATATCCATACGGCTGGCATGCTTACGTGTTCCTAGTCCTACGTATTTTGGGACTGGGGCGTGACATATTTTTGTGGTGGCCCATGCAGGTCTAGATCATATTGTCTTGGTTACGTGTCTGTACCGAACAAGCCTGCACCTAGGAATAGAGTATAGGATCTCATCCATAATTGACTATGATTCGCTCTCCTTCTAATCCATTCTATCTGAATAATTGTATCTTGCTTGATTTCTGTACTTCCCTAATAATTCTTTGAGTATAGCCTTCTGCTAGAATATAGGAACCCCTGTTATTAGGATGATAATTATGGTAGCACACCTATTAAGAATACAATGAGAATATAGACACACCACTAAGTTTAGAATATCTAGTGAACCCTAAAATTCCTTATCTATAGATTGGTTTACCATTACCCATTTGATGTATTATGAGGAATTGGGAGTAGTATAGATACTACTATAGTTAGTTAGAAGTTTTACCATAATGTTTGACCCTAGTATTGAGGAACCAATAGAAAACCCAAAATTGAATATTATGACTGAACCTAACCTTCATAGTTAGATAGTATTGGAGAACTATTAACTTAGATTATTGTCTTATTATTAGTAGACAGCACCTAGGAGGCCAAAGGGAATGAATATAACATTTTCCTTAAACATACCTCAAACACGGAGATTAGCATAGCATCTTTCCTTAGGAAACCATGACATTGTCCAGAGTCTTTCCATTTTAGTTTTTATGACTTGTTCCTCTGAACCCTTAGCGCTCGCTAATTGCGGACGACAAAATTTTGTTCCTCTATTCTTCATCTTTCAACTCGTGCCATCTGACACTTCTGCTTATAGACCAAGTGTTTTTATTCTATGATTAGGATATATAGCCTGCTAGGATTATAGTTATAATTTTTAAATTTTGAAATTTTGTGCTTAGTAGTTAAGAACTTGATGGTTTAAGCTATTCTTGTAGATTGAGACCTGGTGTTTATCCCTTAGTTTTAAATTACGTAACGTGTACCCCCACCTCGATACGAGTTAGATCCCTTTCCCCTTGACGGCCAGTAACTCTTCTATCCTTACTATTGGCACTTGCACTAAGACTAGGACTTAGTACGACCATGACCTATGTAATGTAAGAGGATACCCTAATAAGTACCAAGACCCCTTCCCGTAGACCTTAACAGGAGTTTCTACGGTATCCTTAAGGCAATTACAGTATTAGTTTAGTGTTATAAGTTGGGTAGTATACCTCACAACCTAGTATCACATAGTCTTTTGCCCTATTATTGAAGTGTAGCTGAATGACATTAACTGTGTGCTAGCATAAGAAGATAATGTTTCATCAAACTGTAGAACTTAGAGGCGATATCCCTACTTTGTCGACTATCGACTTAGACAAGGAGTTAGTATGACAACTGTAGAGATTATGGAGTCTTATATTTTGTGACCTTGAATTGTTATGTACCTTCTTTCGTCATAATCCAGCGTATTTATGTTTGCTGTACTACATTGATTTATGCTGCTATTATAGCCTAGTTTTTGCAAGCTTATTCTTTTATCGAGCTTGCTCATGGCATATGTATTATTGGGTACACACAATGATATAATTGCCTAATCAGAATCAGTGTATTAAGGTCTAGCTAACCTTAGTACGCTTGGTTCGCCCTTCTTATGACTACTTTATGTGGATTGAGATATATGGTAGTAGACGAATATACTTGTCCCTAGATATATCTGACACATCATATCGGTTACATAACTGTATTGATACGAGCATATAAATAGAAAGTTACCAAAAATAGGATTTTAATCCACAACTATCCTGACAACTCTCTTTTCGAATTCCTTAAATCTCTTTGAACCTCGTACTTGTATTCTATCACCTTCACCTTGAGTTATTTATTATTGCTCTCTGTCTTCCCTTATTTCGGAAAGACGAAACCTCGTGCTGATATAAGTAGACACACTAATAGTACTAGATATACCCCATAGGGCTAATCACATGACTTAGTGACTCTCTTTTATAATTGGTTATCATATCATAGGTGATATGTTTGGTGTTAAAACTTTGAGGAATGAATAGCATGATTAAATAATTTGAGGAATAGATTTCCAATATGTACAGCCTTAGGTGAAAGATGGGTAAATTTTAAGTTCAGTAGATTATGAATCCTCACCCAAAATTGGACCTACTTGGCTTAGATAGTGAGACTAAGACTAGATTGAATCCAGTTAGAAATAGAACACGATATTTTTATTTAATTTTGCAATAATTATATCACTTAGCGCCCTTATCGTGCTCCGATAATTGGAGCACTACACTAGCCACTGCCTTCCTACAAATTCTACACCCTTATCCTAGACGTGGCCATCATCCAATTCCATCTTTGTGCAATTTTCTAATTGTTTGGCGCTTTATGCAAAAGAGCATTTAGGTATCCACACCATTGGACATGACACATGAAGAAACCTATTTTTTTCGCTCATGTGGATTTTCCCATGATTTTTTTTTGGGATATGCAACGTGCAACATCGCCCCCTCCTTTAAACCTAGTCTTGTATTTTAAACAATGCAAATCTTATACCACCCTTGACTTTCTACATGGCTTAGTTTTAATTTCGAGGACGAAATTTTTATAAGTTGGGTAGAATGTAAAACCCCTATCCTAGAAAATCGTATATAGCCTTTTATTTATTAATTATTAATTTAATTGTAGTAATTAGTGGCTAAATAGGAGAAATAGATTTTTAATAATTTTTATTTTAGGTGTTCGAGCACTTAAAGGATTTATGGGACCATTAGAAATTTTTCGGAATTTATTTCATGTAGGAGACCCCTTGAGTAGTTGCTAGCCTAACGGTGTGCATTATTCTAATCTATACATTTTCTTGTGAGTATATATATATATATATATATATATATATATATATATATATATATTTAAAAAGAAAAAAAAAGAAAAGAAAAAAAAATAAAAGAAAGTATTAATAAACTAATAATAATAATAATAATAATAATATTACTAATAAACTAATACTTAAGCAAATCTATTATCAAGAATTCCAACAACTTTCTAACTACACAGCCACCTAAGCCTAAACCACCCGCCCCCCTTTTTCTTGTGAACACAGCCACCCCACTTGCTTTATGAAGCAACAGCAACCTTAGTTGCAAATTGCAACATAGCACAACCCACAGACCCGTGAGCAACCCAACCCTTTCTTCCCTTATATATATATATACATATATATATTTTTTATTTCTCTAAAACCCTAACCCTATAATCATCCAGACCCTCCTCTTCTCATCTAGAGCCGCCACCGTAGCCAGAGAACCCCGCCAGGCCGTCCAAACCATCCCGACGACCCCGACCTCGCGCACTGCAGATTCCCACACGAGGAACCTTCGCTCCGGAGTTGTTTTCCGTTGACTCGCTCAACCAAACACCGTTCCGTCTTCACCGGTATGCTCACCCCTTAACCCTCTTCCATATTTATATAATAGAAGACCTCGAACAACGTGTACCCCTAGGCGAAAATAGCTCCCAAGTTGGCACGAGTAGACTGAATTCTGGGATGGCAGAAAACTGCGGTGACCACCCATGTTGCCGAGTTCGTATCTCCCACCACAGAGATCCAAATTCGGTGATTCTTTTTGATATGTGTAGAACACTTGACCTAGTTTATTTTTTGTTAAATAATCCTACACTATTAGCTGTTGTGGATAGAATTAAATTCGTCAAAAAACTCCACGAACCCACTTTTTCCAGATTTCCAAAAGTTGAAAAATGGAGCACGCCCCGCCAAACGGAACTGCCCCGCCGTGTACCAAGTGTACCAAACGGTGCACGCAGCGTAACCGGACACGTAAAAATTTGTGGGAACTGATTCGGACGCGTGTGCGCGCAGGAATCAGGTCGTATCCGCGGACACACCCCGTGTCACAATATTTGTGGAACTCGTGCGTATTTTGTGCACGCTTGTCATATTGCGACAAAATTTATGCCACTAGACTCGTGGTAACGCGCTGGTCCTGTGACCCAATTTTCACACAATTCTGAGATGGTTGACCAAATTGCCAATTGGCGGGCCCCATAGTTGACTTTTTGGACAAAATTGTGTTCGGCCCATCGAAATTCACATTTGGACCTACCGTTGGGTTCGTATTGACATCTAGAGTTTGTTTGACCTATAATTTGTCCTATTTAGAGACTGTTACCCTTGGCACATTTTTTGGTGCAAAGTGGGCCATACGTGGATCCCACTTTTATCCGAAATTACCATTTTGCCCCTGTGTCCAAATTGGACGAAAGGGAAGTACTTTTTAGCTTTTTTGCTTATTCTGGGAATATTGGTGATATTTATTTCAGCATCCGAAGACGTTTATTCTGAGGCCGTAGCTTCTGACTTTTGGTGTGGACATCGGGACATTACATTTTTGCAGCTTTCTTGCCAGGCAAGATACCTTGCCAAATTGCTTACAGTATTTTGTATGCTTGGTATATTTCTATATATTTATTGCATTTCTGTTTATTTATTGCATGTGTAGTTTCTTTCAGTCATTATTATATATTAGATATGTTGACACACACATGGCACCTAGTATCATGAGAGGACAATCATTAGGCGTATGGGCTTCTAACCACTCTGGTAAACCGTAGTATATAGTTTGCACTACGGGCGTGTGTCGCGTTGGTCGCTACCCCCGCGGTATATTGATTTCTGGAGTCTCGCTGGTCGCTACCCCCGCGGTATGTCGATTTCTGATGTCCATTGACGTGTGTGTGAGTTATGAGGTAGATCGAGTAGCCTACCCTTGCCCATACATCGAAAAGTTGTCCTCTTTTGCATTCATATAGATTGTCCTGTACAGCGTACTTATCTATTTTCAAATATGATGCATGTTTACTGTATTAAAATTGGCTCGTATTTTTTGTATCTTGTTACGTCCCTCTGAGGACCTGGTCCTCTGCCAGGTGTATCTATTCTTGAGTATTTACAGGAGCACAGATTGGATGGCTATATATGTTTCGTGGATGTCCTCTCTTCGAGCCCGTGATTGCTAGATGGTGTTCTTATATGGTGTTGTTGTGTTGTACTTATTTTATATTTGCTCTTACATTCGAGTTGGTAGTGGATTTGTTTCCATCCAACTATCATCCTTAGATACTTATGTTGAGATCTAGTTATATAGATGCTGGTTATTCATTTATATTTATTTTCTGTGGATGAGATTTAGATTGTACCCTATGACTTGTGACATATGTTTATACCACTTGTGGATTGATTTTTATATTACAGCGTACGTGTGGATTTTGGTTTCCATATATTGGAGTTGTCATATCCATGCGGCTGGCATGCTTACGTGTTCCTAGTCCTACGTATTTTGGGACTGGGGTGTGACAAGATTCTTTTGGCAAGTAGCGATAAATACGAAATCTGGAATAGCGAAATACAACTTCAAATTGCTTGCCTGAAATACTCTATGAATTCGTGAGCGAATTCCTTCTCCTTCTGTTTGATATCGATAAGCGAAGATATTATTATATCCATGCCTCCCTCGTAGAAACGTAAGAGGAAAAGACACATCATGTCATCAAACGAGGATACGCAGTTATCAGGTAAACTACGATACCAATCGTAGGCTATACTGGCTAAGCATTCCACGAATAATCTAGTAAGAAGAGGATCTTCTTTCTACAGGTGAGTCATCATCATATTGAAGTAATTAATATATTGGCTCGGCAATGTCTTGCCTTCAAATAAGACTACTGATTGGGGTTTTAATTTAGGAAGGAAGGGAACATTTTTCCAATAAGAAGGATAAGGAGATTTTACCCCAGCTTGCGGAGTTGGTCTTTGTTCTTTAAAACATCGACCTGTGAATGCAACTTTCGGATGGCTTCGAGAGGACCTTCTGGCTTAAGTGGTGCAGCTGACTGGTAAGATCCTGGTTGAACAGGTATTACCACCAGTGGAGGTCCACTTTCAGTATTGAAAAGATTAAGAGTTGGCGATGCTGACTCTTAGTTTGGGACTACTTCTGAATTTGTGTTACCCTACAGGGGTGTTATTTCAGAAGTAGGTTGTGTAGGTATGAATGGAGCCACTTGGATAGGAGCTAATGTAGAAGAATGTTTGGTTGTCATCATTTGATGCATATTTTGCATCATGGTGTGCATGTCCCTGAGAGCGGCCTCTGATAACTTGAGGCATTGTTCATTGCTTCCTGATGGAGTAGCGTCTTGTTCGTCATCGATGGTGTAGACGCTAACATCTATGTGTACAATAGAGAAATTAGTAGAAAGAACTGTGTAGTTAGACTCTACACTGTCAGTTTCAGAATTAGGGGGATTGCTACCCCCAGCCTCAAATTCTGAGGAATAGGGATTCCGGTGAAGAACGAGCTCCCGTCTTCGAGAACGGGTATTTTGGTATACTCCTTCAAAGGAGTCAACGAGTTGGTCAAATATCCTCTAGCTGGGTATTCTTGAGGAACTTCGTCTTGATTATCTACCGTCACGGAAAATATGTGAAGCCATGTATACTGGAGCAAAGAACGGTTCATCATCATACTCTTGGCTGTCAACTTGCTTTGCATGTTGAGGTTTCGAAGACATAGTATAAGTCAATATGTTAAACAAAGATCATTTTGCTGATGCATAGCAATATTTGATTACAATCTTATGATAATTACAACGATGTTCATTAGGAAACATTATTGCAAAGTCAGAAGGATCTCTCACCTTACGCTTTGTACAATAAGCTCAAGTAAATCAGAAGTAGAAAGAGAAGAAAAGGTAGAAAGAAGAATCTGCCTCTTTACATGAGATACATTAAATCTTCTATACACATTTTTGGTCCCCTGTATATAGAGTGAGGTGTTGGCTTGATTGGCGAGTGATTCGTTACTTCTTAAGCTTTTGTTCTTCACAGATGAGAGAAAGTTGTCCCTAGAAGTCATCTTATGTACATGTGCATAAATAATACGTTGTGAAGAGGATGACCCTGCTTGGCGCACTATTTGTGGCGTAGACAGAGTTGGCAAAGTTTTCCTATGTAAATTTAATTTTGCACGAAGGTCTTGGCCTGGCGCACTAATAGTAGGCTTCTGACGAGTAGCACATAAATTTCCCTCTACTGTGTGTATGATCATGATGTTAGGAGAATAGTTTTCCCTGATTAATGCTTCATTAGTCATGTAGTCTTTCTTCTGCTGGCGTGGATTCTGGAGAAACTTTTGTCTCTCTTTGATGAGTAACCATGTATAAAGATTGGCTTGGATGGTGGTGTCCATAACTTTCTTGTCCCTCATATTACAATGAATACGCTGGCTCAGAAGCTTGGGTGTATATTACCCTTTACTTTATATTGCATGAGTTGCGCGATTTGTATCCCTTATTTAACGCAAGGGGCTCAGAAACTTGTGATGGCACCCTTTGCTTGATATTACGCGAGTTGCATAATTTGCATCCCTTGTTTAACACAAGGGGCTAGTCCACCAAGTCAGTAATCTGAACTTGGTTAACAGAATTGACAAGGGAGTTCTCGTCAATCAGAATACTTTTTTCATTGTTGACAGCAACTTCGGGATATGTGTGACGAGGCTTGGGCACCCACACTTTGCGCTTCTTCCTTGACTTGACTGCGAGCGAGCACTACCCCTAGAATGGAGCATTTCTTTGTATGCTTGTTGGTCGAACTTCACGACCAAGGTCTTCTGCATCGAGCCGACCGATGCAACGTCGTGTTGAGCTACCACTTTCTCATCAGAGGAAAAAATCTTTCCCAGCAGAGTCACCATTTTTATTTACGATCAACAAGAGTTGTATAAACTTTGTATTACAAACTATTAAAAGAAAATAAAGTACAAATGATCCTAAACAAAAATCTAAGTATAATTGACTCTGGGGAAAGTATAGATGTATAGATCTTATCTGTAAATAAATACTATACTCCTTGGACCATACGGAGAAGAAAAAATACAAGGATGCTGTGAACAACTTGAAGAGTTGGACAATAAGAAAGCTTTAGCAACAATGACACGACAAGCTTCTATTTCTCTCCTTTTGTTCTTGAACTTCAAAGACTTGAAATTCCAACCTCTATAGCGTACACAATGATCCTATATTTATAGGATTTTAGAGCAGTTATGACAGTGTGTGCTCACTTTGGATAATCTACACTGTGCACGCACTTTTGATGGGATGACATCCTACGATCTAGTGAGTGGGTGCATAACTTGCTGCCTGCTTGGCACGTGGCTTCCTATACGAGGAAAGCGTAGGTCATGGGATAGTTATTTGTGCACGTTTTATGAGTAACATGGCATGTAGGGAACGTAATCGTAACTTTATTTTGTCAGTTACGATCGTGGGCGTACTTTAGAAGTAGTCTGGAGACTGGCGCACTTTTGGAAAGATTGGCTATTAAAGTGCACTTTTGAAGAAGTAGCTGTGATGGTGCACTTTTAGGGAAATAACAGTGATGGCACACTTTTGAAGAAGTAGCCATGATGGCACACTTTTGAAGAAGTAGACATGATGGCGCACTTTTCAGGAAGTAGCCATAATGGCGCACTTTTGGAGAAATATCTGTGATGGCGCACTTTTGAGGAAATAGTCATGATGGTGCACTTTTGAAGAAGTTGGCCTTACGGCACACTTTGAAGAAGCGGATTCGTACTGGCCGCTAAACGACAACTTGGGTCTGCGTGCCATAGCTTAGTTGTAATGATAGCTTCTGACATCCTCGGCTGATGTTCAGCTGTCAGATTCATCGTATTTAATACTCGAGGGGAAAGCAGAAACACGATTTGTGCATCTGTCTTTGTTGACGAAGGCATCTTGAAAGTGCGTCATCCTTTGAAACAGAGAGAAAGTGCGCCATTCTTTCGCTACTAATTTTATTTGTAGGAAACTGCACCATCTTCAAGAGGCGCATTTTTTAGGCTTCTACAACTTCTATTATGGTTGGGTGAGGGTGGTAAGATGACAAGTTTGCCCCTCCACTCTCTAATTTGGTTTCTAGATCTAATATGAATAGAATCTTTTTGTTAGAAAATAATCTAATTGATTATGGGAGGGTATCTAACTATTCTAGAAGGGAATATTCTATCAATGCCAACTACACTAATTAATTCTAGCTAACTACTTAATTAAACATAACTATATGGTTAACAACCAAAATAAAAAATGATAAAAATAGTCCTAGTCCTAATTTTAGGTGGCCACAAACCCTCATATTCAGTTTCTTTGTGTCACGCCCCAGTCCCAAAATGCAGAGGGACTGAGCACGTGAGCAATGGCCAGCAGCACGCACCGATGGACAACCCAATTTAATGGATCCATCAGGGCATGCTTAAGCTGTAGTCGAGCAGTACTAAGTACAAGTCTCAGGTATTACTAATCTCATCCACAGAATAACACAGATTAATTGCCAGAAATAATACAATGGAAATAAATATGCAATAACAAATAAGGTTATCTCGGGAAACAAATCCGAGAATTATTCTGTTACATTTAAGGAAAAGACAGGAAATGAAATGCTGGAAATGGAAATACTGTGTAGTTGAAGCCGGTGCTCAGGAGAAGTCCTCGGCCACTATCTCGTCCTCAGTTCCGGGTTCTGCTCCAAGGACTGCTCCTGTACCGTACACCTCTGGGTAGTTCTCCTCTGCTATATCTGGGGACATAATCCGGATCCAGGTCCTCAGGGGACAGCAAGGTACAGAAAATACAAGCCAAAATAAATACGGTGCGGTAGATAAAATAATCATCAGGGTAAACTAAGTAACCAACTATGTGATATGCAATATGAGAGCAGCACTAGAACTCAGGCTGACGCCACTACAAGCTCTGTGTCGGGGAGCCGGTAGCAGCAATAACTATGAACTACACTATGTTATATACTATGTTTTATATATAATATCAGCCTGTAGTCTGTGTGTCTCTCCCCACCCAATATAATCCCACGTCTCATGTCCACGATGCCTCATGTCCATGTCACGCACGATTATAACTAATGCAGCAAGTCTGATAGCTATGAATCAAATGTCTAAGAAATATAAAGTCTATGTTATAACCATGCATCCTATACAGAATCACCTCGAATATCTCAGGAAGACTCTGTCTCATAAAATAGTGTCAAGTGTCCTGGGTTCTGTTGTACTTGATAGGACAAGTACGAGAATTATCGGGTCTCGATATCTATGTCTATGTGATGTTACACAACCCCGCGTACGGAGTTGGCACCCGACTATGATCGGACACTAAGTACATCACACGTTTCCTAGGTTAAGCAGTTAAAACAAGTTACAATTAATTCCACAAAAAATTAAGTAAAATACTATGTCAAGAATTACTGAGATTTGGCAATCTTTACTTGCCCAATATTGCATAATTAAGTCCAAAAATAAATAGCAAGCTGCAGGGTTTGGCAAGGTACACTTGCCTGTGGTCCCGGCTATGTTTGCAGTTCTGACTTCGGCGAAAATTGCAGGTGGTACTCCGGTTGCTGAAACAAACATCACCATCAGATCCAGAAAATATCAATCAGCTAGAAACGCCTGTCCTTGGGTCCAATTTGGAGACAAGGACAGAAACGGCAGTTTTGGGCCAAAACGGGGTCCACCGGTGGGCCCGCTTTGCACCGAAAAATGCGTCAGGGTCAACGGTCTCCAAATTCACCAAACTCAGTGTCAACAGGTCAGAAACGCTGATACGAACCCAACGGAACTTTCAGAATTGGATTCCGATGAGCCGAACACAAAATCGCCCGTCGAGCGGGGCCTGTGGGGCCCACGACACGCGATTTCGTCAACGTTCTCAGAATCGAACCAAAATTGACCCACAGGACCAGCGTATCGCTACGAGTCCGATGGCGCAAGTTTCGTCTCGATCCGACGTGTGTACACAAAGTTAGGGTGAATTCCAGAAAGTACGGATACGGGGCGATGTCCGCGGATACGCGTTGATTCCGGTGTGCACGCACACCCAAATCGACTTCCGTGAAATCCCATACGTCCGTATCGACGAGGCGCACGTATCTGTGAAGACCGCACGCGACCAAGTCATCCCGTTTGGCAGGGCGAACCCAGTTCCGGGGTGAATCGGGGTCTGATTTTTTCCTGTTTTTGGATCGCGGTGTGCGATCACCACAGGACGCGATGCCCCGAACGGTTTGTCCGGACACCGAGAGGGTCATACAGGCTTCGCAACGCAATTTGCGGAATCGAAAACGGAGCTGCGAGCAAAAAGTTACACGTACCAGAATGGGGTCCTCGGAAACCGGATCGAATTGTGTCCGACACGACACAGGATACGTGTCCTGTGTCGGACACGGGGGAGAAAGGAAATAGGGTTAGGGTTTCAGACCGAAGCCACTGCCGGAGCTCGGTGGCGGTCCAGGGCGGGGGAGGCCGGCCGGGGGCAGCGCGGCGCGGCGCTGGCGGCGCGGGGAGGCGCGGGGCGGCCGGAGTCTACCGCTGCGGCTGCTGTCTGCTGCTGTCGAAGACGAGGAGAGGACGAGGGAGGGGAGAGGGAGGCGGCTGGGTAGGGTGGTGCGGCGGCGGCGTCGCAGCGGTGGGCGGAGCACGGTGGGGAGCGGATGGCCGGGACTAGGGTTCCGGCGAGGGGGATTGAGGGAGATCGGGAGGAGGAGAACGGGGGAGAGGGGTATTTAAAGGGTGCCGGCGAGGGGTTCGTGGCCGGGAGAGTCTGGCTGAGGGGAGGACGTGGCCTCCCCCGGCGGAGGCGGTGCGGATTCCGGGCGTCGCCGGAGGAATCGGGCGCCCGGACGTGGGGAAGGGGATGGGGGTGTTTGCGGGTCGGGTCGGGCGCGGATCCGGGCTGGGCGGACCCGCCCGACCCGCTAGCAGCCGCTGGGCTGGGCTCTACGGGCTCGGCCCACTGGGCCGGGCCGGGCCCAAGAAAAAAAAGAAAAATAAAAATAAAACAGTAAATAAAATTAATAAATAAAATTAATTAATAATTTAATTAGAAAAATAGTTTTTAGGCTCTTAAAAAAATAGGTCTGAGGTCCGATAAATTTTAAAAAAATTGTCCTAAGTCCAGTTTTTCATTTTACACCCAAAAATATTATTTTCATAATATTTTAATATTGTTTAATATCAATTAAAAATCATTTAAAAATTAAAACACTATTTTTTTAAATTACAGAAAAATCCCAGAAAATTCCAGAAAATTGTGAAAAATCCAGTTTTTAAAATTTTGAAAATTCAGGAGGTTTATAATCTACCCCCTTAAGAGGATTGCGTCCTCGCAATCAAAGAATAACCGGTCAGCAGAGATGACACGGTCGCAGGTATCGTTTGAAAGCACATCACAAGGGACTTCAGGGAAATACCGTTTCCTTAAAAATTGAAAGTTTACACTTTCCAGGAAAATCTAGTTAAAACTATAACTTTTATGAAAACCAGGTTGTTATTAACAAGTTACAAATTACTAGGTTGGGGCTGAGGTCACGAACCAACGGGCACGAACTACACAAGACAAAAACGGATAACTACGAATCACTTACTCGCATCAGCGTCCTGCACAGTCATCGCATAAGCTTGCCCTCGTCCTTGTGGTGGATTCCTCTGCTGCTGTTGGGCTTGCTGGAAGAGTGCTGCTTGAGGTGCCAGAGGTGGCCTCGGTGCTGGCGAAGCTGGTTGGTTTGCCCTTGGTGCTCTATCTCGATGCTGGGGACAGTCCTTGGCTATGTGTTGATTGGTGCCGCAAATCAGGCACAATCCCAACTTGCGTCTGCAGTCCCTCTCGACATGACCTAGCTTGCCGCAGTAGTGACAGGTAGGAAGGGTCTGCGAAGCTGTCCTGGGAGGCTGGTGCGTGTGAGATCTCTTTGCAGACTCTCCCGGTGATGATCTGTCTGGTGCTGAGGTGATTGGCCGCTTGAGGCGAGACTCTCTCCTGGTGACGCGTTCCATGCGTCGGGCTGCAGCGAGAACGTCCGAGTATGATGTTGGTGCGACGGACCCAATTAGTTTCTGCAGCTCAATGTTCAGTCCGTCGAAGAATTTCTCGGCCTTCTCTTCCTCGGTCGGGATCAGGGTTGGGGCAAAGCGGCTCAGACGAATGAATTCTGCGTTGTACTCTTCCACCGTCATCGAGTCCTGGGTGAGGCGATTGAATTTGTCTCGCAGTTCTGATCGTGCAATAGCCGAAATGTACATCTCTTGGAAGAGCCTGAAAAACTCTTCCCAAGTGACTCGGTCTGGTCCGAGTTGCGTCTCCTCAGACAACCACCAGTGGTGCGCGTTGCCTGTCAATTGCATTCGGACGGCAGTCATCCAGCGTTCCCGTGGAAGCAGCTGCTTCAAGTTGATGCCGGATGTTGGTGAGCCACTCATGCACTTCTGTGGGCTCCTCTTTTCCAGAAAAAGTGTGGGGCTTCAGTTGGCGGAAGTCAGTGATTGAGCCTGTAGATGGCCGTCGAGCTGGTAGGTTGGCCTGCTCCAGTACAGTTACGATGCTGTCCCTCCAGAAGTTAGCTTCGCGACGCTGAGCCTCGTGTTGGACTTGTTGCTGGGCTTTCATCATCGCGTAGATCATTTGAAATATCTGCTGCCCGTCAATTGGCTGTCCTTGTGGGAGCACGGGCGTTGGTGGAACGAACTGCGGCGGAGGTGGAATGTCATCGCGTCGGAATCGGGAGGTAGGTTAACCTGCCTGCTGGCTCTGTTGAGTTGGTGGAACTTCTTCGACTGGTGTCACTTCGTCGTCATAAGTGACACCTGTAGCTTGGGGTGTTCCGACGGGAGTCTCGTTGCATTCTTGTGGGTCCATTTTCCTGCATCCAAAATACCCAGTAAGAGGCGTACAGGAATCAAGGCAAGATACAAGTAAATTATTTGAAGTCGATATAGAGATCAAAAATGATTCAAGCAAGTGGATGAGATCCTAAAAACTTATCCTATCTTATTGCAGGCCTGTTCGGTCCCTAAGTTGAAACCGAACAATTTAGTCGTAGACCTGCATGGGCCACCACAAAAACCATGTCATGCCCCAGTCCCAAAATGCCGAGGGACTGAGCACGTGAGCAATGGCCAGCAGCACGCACCGATGGACAACCCAATTTAATGGATCCATCAGGGCATGCTTAAGCTGTAGTCTAGCAGTACTAAGTACAATTCTCAGGTATTACTAATTTCATCCACAGAATAACACAGATTAATTGCCAGAAATAATACAATGGAAATAAATATGCAATAACAAATAAGGTTATCTCGGGAAACAAATCCAAGAATTATTCTGTTACATTTAAGGAAAAGACAGGAAATAAAATGCTGGAAATGGAAATACTGTGTAGTTGAAGCCAGTGCTCAGGAGAAGTCCTCGGCCACTATCTCGTCCTCAGTTCCGGGTTCTGCTCCAAGGAGTGCTCCTGTACCGTACACCTCTGGGTAGTTCTCCTCTGCTATATCTGGGGACATAATCCGGATCCAGGTCCTCAGGGGACAGCAAGGTACAGAAAATACAAGCCAAAATAAATACGGTGCAGCAGATAAAATAATTATCAGGGTAAACTAAGTAACCAACTATGTGATATGCAATATGAGAGCAGCACTAGAACTCAGGCTGACGCCACTACAAGCTCTGTGTCGGGGAGCCGGTAGCAGCAATAACTATGAACTACACTATGTTATATACTATGTTTTATATATAATATCAGCCTGTAGTCTGTGTGTCTCTCCCCACCCAATGTAATCCTATGTCTCATGTCCACGATGCCTCATGTCCATGTCACGCATGATTATAACTAATGCAGCAAGTCTGATAGCTATGAATCAAATGTCTAAGAAATGTAAAGTCTATGTTATAACCATGCATCCTATACAGAATCACCTCGAATATCTCAGGAAGACTCTGTCTCATGAAATAGTGTCAAGTGTCCTGGGTTCTGTTGTACTTGATAGGACAAGTACGAGAATTATCGGGTCTCGATATCCATGTCTATGTGATGTTACACAACCCCGCGTACGGAGTTGGCACCCGACTATGATCGGACACTAAGTACATCACACGTTTCCTAGGTTAAGCAGTTAAAACAAGTTACAATTAATTCCACAAAAAATTAAGTAAAATACTATGTCATGAATTACTGAGATTTGGCAATCTTTACTTGCCCAATATTGCATAATTAAGTCCAGAAATAAATAGCAAGCTGCAGGGTTTGGCAAGGTACACTTGCCTGTGGTCCCGGCTATGTTTGCAGTTCTGACTTCGGCGAAAATTGCAGGCGGTACTCCGGTTGCTGAAACAAACATCACCATCAGATCCAAAAAATATCAATCAGCTAGAAACGCCTGTCCTTGGGTCCAATTTAGAGACAAGGGCAGAAACGGCAGTTTCGGGCCAAAACGGGGTCCACCGGTGGGCCCGCTTTGCACCGAAAAACGTGTCAGGGTCAACGGTCTCCAAATTCACCAAACTCAGTGTTAACAGGTCAGAAACGCTGATACGAACCCAACGGAACTTTCAGAATTGGATTCCGATGAGCCGAACACAAAATCGCCCGTCGAGCGGGGCCTATAGGGCCCACGACACGCAATTTCGTCAACGTTCTCAGAATCGAACCAAACTTGACCCACAGGACCAGCGTATCGCTACGAGTCCGATGGTGCAAGCTTTGTCTCGATCCGACGTTTGTACACAAAGTTAGGGTAAATTCCAGAAAGTACGGATACGGGGCGATGTCCGCGGATACGCGTTGATTTCGGTGTGCACGCACACCCAAATTGACTTCCGCAAAATCCCACACGTCCGTATCGACGAGGTGCACGTATCTGTTAAGACCGCACGCGACCAAGTCGTCCCGTTTGGCGGGGCAAACCCAGTTCCGGGGTGAATCGGGGTCTGGTTTTTTCCTGTTTTTGGATCGCGGTGTGCGATCACCACAGGACGCGATGCCCCGAACGGTTTGTCCGGACACCGAGAGGGTCATACAGGCTTCGCAACGCAATTTGCGGAATCGAAAACGGAGCTGCGAGCAAAAAGTTACACGTACCAGAATGGGGTCCTCGGAAACCGGATCGAATTGTGTCCGACACGACACAGGATACGTGTCCTGTGTCGGACACGGGGGAGAAAGGAAATAGGGTTAGGGTTTCAGACCGAAGCCACTGCCGGAGCTCGGCGGCGGTCCAGGGAGGGGGAGGCCGGCCGGGGGCAGCGCGGCGCGGCGCTGGCGGCGCGGGGAGGCGCGGGGCGGCCGGAGTCTGCCGCTGCGGCTGCTGTCTGCTGCTGTCGAAGACGAGGAGAGGACGAGGGAGGGGAGAGGGAGGCGGCTGGGTAGGGTGGTGCGGCGGCGGCGTCGCAGCAGTGGGCGGAGCACGGTGGGGAGCGGATGGCCGGGACTAGGGTTCCGGCGAGGGGGATTGAGGGAGATCGGGAGGAGGAGAACGGGGGAGAGGGGTATTTAAAGGGTGCCGGCGAGGGGTTCGTGGCCGGGGGAGTCGGGCTGAGCGGAGGACCTGGCCTCCCCCGGCGGAGGCGGCGCGGATTCCGGGCGTCGCCGGAGGAATCGGGCGCCCGGACGTGGGGAAGGGGATGGGGTTGTTTGCGGGTCGGGTCGGGCGCGGATCCGGGCTGGGCGGACCCGCCCGACCCGCTAGCAGCGGCTGGGCTGGGCTCTACGGGCTCGGCCCACTGGGCCGGGCCGGGCCCAAGAGAAAAAATAAAAATAAAAATAAAAATAAAACAGTAAATAAAATTAATAAATAAAATTAATTAATAATTTAATTAGAAAAATAGTTTTTAGGCTCTTAAAAAATAGGTCTGAGGTCCGATAAATTCCAGAAAAATTGCCCTAAGTCCAGTTTTTCATTTTACATCCAAAAATATTATTTTCATAATATTTTAATATTGTTTAATATCAATTAAAAATCATTTAAAAATTAAAATACTGTTTTTTTAAATTACAGAAAAATCCCAGAAAATTCCAGAAAATTGTGAAAAATCCAGTTTTTAAAATTTTGAAAATTCAGGGGGTTTACACTTTGTAACAAGCTGGGCATGATTAATTTCTATGCTCCAGCTTAGAGAGGGTGTTAAGTATTAGTCTTTTAGTCCCACGTCAGGTAGATAAGTATTAGTTATTTATTCCCACATCGAGTAGAGAATAATGAGAGGCTAGTCCTCTCCTCTCTATATATATCTTATATCTCAATCAATAAAATCATCAAATTATTTCTTTCTATAATTACGTACTCGACTCATCGTATTCTAAAAGTGAGGCATGACATATATTGACCCAACCCTCGAGTTGTTGACAAGGAGTAGGATCAGTCGCACGAATAACCAATTCTGGAGGATCTGGATCCCTAAGCTAGTAGAGCATGGCGGAATGCCACCGTGAACTCTACTATCGGGCATTCTAGGTTTATATATATATATATATATATTCTGCTATTTGATAGTCCATAGGGACTCTTAATCATAATACACATAGTGATAGTATTCTGATTAGCCTAAGTTACTTGTAGTAGCATAACACAAATGGACTTCTCACCCTTGTATCTTTAGCAATCAAGATTGTGATAACCCTAGTTAGTTAATAATAGCAAGCCACGGGACAAGGTTAGATATGACTGATTTATTGACTGGTTTATTTTTTGTTATCCTACTAGTATATGTTTCTTTTAATTATATTTTATTGCGGACATGTATTGGTATTGTACTCGCCTTGATATATTATTTTGTCATTTCTTATTCTTCTAGTCATACTTAAATACGTAGTCCATCATAGGGACAATTTCCATCCTCTTATCCTTGTTTCTTTTAGAGGTATGGTTATTGCTCTATCGAATCTACAAATATATGTTCAATCTATCTTAAAGCTTCCCTTATGGGACTTACTATTAGGGATTGACCCCTCTAGTTTTGTATGGCAAGATCTCATAGCCGAGTCTGAGGATCTTATAGACCTTCAGCTCGATGGCATGTAATAGAAGGACTATGACCTGCAAGCAAAAGTGGATTTCTCATCTCCACCCATGTATATATATATATATATATATATATATATATATGAAGGATCGACATCTCCACTATCTTTGCATCCCCGCCCATCTCCGAAATAGGAGCCGTTGGATGTTGTTTAGGTCATCTAATCTTAACCGTTGAGTTGAATGGTTTAACTCAACAGTTAAGATTAGATGACTTAAATAACATCCAACGAATGCTATCATGGGGATGGATGGGGATGCACTATTTACAGAAATGTCGATCCTTCCTCTCATATATATATATATATATATATATATATATATATATATATATATATATATAGCCAAAGGGAATGTATTAGCTCTCGTTATGGAGCTTTTTCTTGCCTTCAGATAGTATAATTGCATATATTAGACTGCATGTAGTTGTGTGATTATGTATGATTGTATATTTGGTTATATTTATATTTTTTATCTCTAGCTTCATGATCATTATGTTATAGCATTTAGAATATATATATATATATATATATATATATATATATATATAGCCAAAGGGAATGTATTAGCTCTCGTTATGGAGATTTTTCTTGCCTTCAGATAGTATAATTGCATATATTAGACTGCATCCAGCTGTGTGATTATGTATGATTGTATATTTGGTTAGATTTATATTTTTATCTCTATCTTCATGATCATTATGTTATAGCGTTTAGAATGTGTGTGTATATATATATATATATATATATATATATATATATATATATATATATATATATATATATATATATATAGAGAGAGAGAGAGAGAGGGGGGGGGATCTACATATTCTCCTATTATGCATCCCCATGTTATCAATCGTTCGATCTTGTTTAAGTCATCTAATCTTAACTATTGATTTGAACCATTCAAATCAAGAGTTAAGATTAGATGACTTAAACAAGATTAAATGACTGATAACATGGAGATGCAATATATATATATATATATATATATATATATATATATATATATATATATATATATATATATATATATATATATATATATATATATATATATAATTTTTTATTGTTTCTTGCTTGCTCGGATTAAGAAATATGATTGTATGGACCATATGTGACAGATGGCTTGTAGTTAACCCCTTATCTTGTATACTTGAGGGGTGTTAGAGTACTCCATTGTGCATTGCTGGATGAATTACGTCTCCGCTCTTCGTATTCCGGTTTTGGGATGTGACCTCACAAAAGCCTAGAGAACTAATAGATCATAGGGCCAAGTAACTACTAATTGATTGTTGTTTGGCCATTAATCACCATGAATTAGCCCTATGTCGTTGTCACACATGCATCCATGTTCAATGTGTCAAACCAAGGCAGTCTAGACGTCATGTATTCTAATGTTTATATTACAATAATACATACACACACACACACACACACAAGTATTTAGTATAAAATATAATATAACGGGATAAGTAAGGGCTTACAAAACCAAAGCACCGAACATTCCAAGTCCTCATGCACCATGCATGCCTAGCTATAACATCCCTTGTCCACCCACCTCCATGTAATCTTTATTATCTTCACCATCTGCAATGCTCTCAAGTCGCTCATCTACATCGGAACTCTTTGTCACCCTCACTTTTTCAGCTATGGGTAGTTTGGCAAATTTGTATGGGTAAATAATTTTAGGAATAAATATTTATATTAGTATGTTATAGAAATTATTTGATAATTGTATTAATTATTTAATTATTACTGAGTTATAGATTAAATATGCCTTGTATTAATTATTTTGTTAGAGGCTAATCCAATAATTAGACTTATCATGACAACTAGTGAGCCTAGCTTGGATCCAAACTTATTAGACCCACCCCGTTAATTAATTAGAGAGTATTAGCTTAATTAGGACTAGTTAGAAGCTTTTCAAAATAGTCCTTCCCTAATCCTATTCATAATTGGATGCAGAGGGACAATTTGGACCATGCACATAACTTGGGAAAGGGGGAAGGGGTCCGACCACTATTAGAGGGGCTCTCCTCTCTCCCTCTCCTCTCATTTACATTCTTTTAGATCTAGAAATTATATCCCTAATTTTCCATCATTATCTCCATTGAATTCATACTCAATTCACCTTCATTTTCCCTCTTATTCTTATTCTACAAGGAGTTTGGAGCTTGGAGAAGCAAGGAGCACAAGGAGGAGGAGCTTTGGAGCTAGAGATCGTGTTCGTAACGTGTCCAATTTTCTTTTTATTGGAAATCCATCTCCCAATTAGTAATTTTTGAATTTCTCCTTCATTGTAGAATCTTAATCATGCATTTGACCATTAAGAATGAGTCCATGGCATAGGGCTACCTATAGGAGCAAGTTCTAGGCTAATTGGTTATGTATTGTGAGTTCTATGTGATAATTTGTGTGCATGTTGGGGAAATTACGAATTTGACACATCAATTATGTGTTATGAGACCAATTAGATCTAATTAGACTTAGATCATGATTGTGGGACTAGATACATGTCCACAAATGGATACGTGTAGGCCGAATCATGGTATTTTGTGATACAATGCGACACGGATCCAATTTTGGGTGTTTTGCATGATTTCTCCTAAATTCTCGTTCTAGTAAGTTGTAATTGTGGTATAATATTGAAATTGATTAGTAGGAATAGGTATTATAGTAGAATTTAGATTTTGGCCTTCACATCGAACACATATCATGAATATTCTATATTTTATGCACCAAGTGCTTATTAGAATATCTAGCGATCGTGTAGTTTAGAATTTTAATTGTATATATATATATATATATATATATATATATATATATATATATATATATATATATATATATATATTGGTGTATATATTCATCATAGATTGAGTGTGGGTGTGGTTTAAGAGAAGCAAGTGACTGTGAACTGAACTGGAGAGGAATTATGGATTAATTAGATCTATGTGTATGTATTGTGGTTGTGTGTTCTAGTGTGTGCTCGAGTTGTCATCAGTAGAACACAACAAGTGACTCAATATTAAGGAGGTTCTCAAGTATGGGTGAGTTGTTGATAGCAGTGTGTGTCAGAGGCTTGGGCTAGAGTGTAGGGAAGAGGATTGGTGTAGGCATTGGAAGTCCATAGGACACATCAGCAATAGCAAGCCTTGGCTCGAGTATACTATCATGAAGTATGGCAGGCTTGTATTATTGGTGAATACGATATGGGGGTTTCAGTTTACAGATGGGAGGGGGACACTGTTACTGATACTCAAGTATCAGTTGATAGAACATAATATTAGTCTTGTTATCCAGTTTAGGTGTTAGTGGGGAGAGTGTTGAGTATTGGCAGTACAGATGGAAGGGCCAAGTACAGGACTGAAATGTGGGACTGAGAACTACAGGTAGCAATTAGTAATCTACTTAGTATCAGTGAAATAGGCCTAGGTCAGTTAAGTGAAGAGAGGGTGCTATTCATAGAAGTCTGTGCAGTACTCTGGTGTTGCACTGCCGGTGTTCAAGAGGGGAGTTGGAGACCAGTAGTAGCAGTGGTGGCAGCTAGTAGAAGTCGGGTTCACCAGCAACTTAAGTTGCAAGTAGCCTTGGGACATTAGTAAGTATCAGTCAACTAGCGAGGTGAGTTGGAGATGACTGCAGAGTTAAGTTAGTGGGAAGTAGAAGAGGGGGGGTCAAGTTGAGAGCTGGTATCAGTTGTATTAGGCAACAGTAGGTGCTCAAGGGAAAGAGCATGTCTTGGTCAGCACCAGGGGTGTTGTGGGGTAAATTGGCATCAGAGGTGTTCAGCTAGTAAGCTCAGTGTTGGCTAAGACTGATACAAGTATATTATTACCTTGGTAAGTATCAGATTTACCTTAAAATTGATACCAAGTATGAGTACTAGCATGGGGTTTTGTGTTGGGGTCAAGTATTAAGTCAGATATTAGTATAAATTAGTGAGGTATTAAGGTATATTAAGAATTTGGTATAGCTAAGGCATAAGTTTAACTATGATACTAGTTAAGGTATTGAGTGTATAGGTTGATATCCTAAGATACCTAACTAGTAGCAAGTTACTTATAATACTGTTAGGTATATGATTTTATATACTTATTACTTAGTATATATCTAATACCTACTAGTTGAACTTAGAAATTCAGGAATGACCTAGAAATGGCCTAGAAGTGCATATATGACATTCTTTAACTCAATTCACATTCATCACACCAAATGACTTGATATCTCATATATATGTTTGCTTGACACCAGCTCAAAAACTGAGTTACTTCTTTTGTTCTCGACCAGAGGCGAGTATACCTCTCTGTTAGTTTATATTTCATAATAGTGTATATATCGCATGTTCTAGAACTGTATACTTGATTTCGACACAGTAGTTACACGGACTTATACTATATGGATCCTGTCAGGAGATGTTATCACTTACCATGTTTAGCCGATACTCCTTCACATGTATTTTATCATGTGTATCGAGTATTGAATTAGTGTACTTCATGTTCACACACTGCTCGTGTTCAGTGTGCCTATATTCGTGTTCGTAACGTATCGTGATTGGATCCATAAGTATTGGTTGGGGATGGGGGAGTAGGAATTGGTTATGTGATCAAGCCTAAGTATATTCGTGTACATGTCGATTACATATCACACGTGTAATCGAATTACCATATTGTATTCGTGTTCAACCCAAACTGATCACATAATGAACTTGTATCCTATGGTACATTAGTTAGTTTTATCGTCTCTATTTAAATTGCAGTTGTTCATATTGCCTTTTTTATTCTAGTACATTACCTGTTCACTCTAGTTCATTCCATTCTGATGATTAGTTATCTTGAATTCGTTTCTATTATCTATTATATATGCTCGATTATGCATTTGAAACTGCCTTCAGAGGTATGTACTTCACTCCAATCCTGACTGGATATATTTTTCAGATAATTGGCTTATGGACCAGTGTTCCACCTACTACGGGCCACAACACAGCATACTATTTGAGGATACACCTTTAGAGCAGGAGGACCTAGTACTAGAGGCTGAGGAGGCTTAGACTTATTATTTAGACTTGTATTAGACTTTATTGAGGTTTGGCATGTATATATATTATGGCAGACTTATGGATGTATTGTGACTCTTTCCTTCATTATTCTATCTCGTGCTTTATCTTTCTTAGTTTGCATTATGATTGACTAAAGTTATCATTATCATATACCATATTGTTCCTCTGATTAGAGTTGAGATAATATTGACAGGTACCATATACATATTGTATGAGATATTTAGATAGTATGGTTGACCCAGACAACGTTCTATCGCCGATGCTGCAGCGTAGGCTGGGCGTTGCTTACTACTCGTGTCGTTATTTCGGGTGCGGATCGTGACACATTTTTAGTGGTGTCCCATGTAGGTCAAGAGTCGCACCTAGAGCGATATCATAGTAGTGCTCACCTAGAGTACTACTACGAGCCTACTTTAGGATATAGGCTGAGAGTATACTTAATCACAACTAGAAAATATTTCCAAATATTTGTTTTGCTATCCTTATCTATTGAATGTTTGCTTTACTTTGAATAATCATGTCCTTCATTGATGATATCGTATATTACTCAATATTGATTCCTTTGTTCAATCTATCTTCAGGATGCCGCCGAAGATACGTTCTTAACACTCAGGCACTATATCAGCGAGGTAGGTCACTTCATCGTCTCTGAGGGCAGCACCAGCAGACACTGTCCAGGAGCTACATTTTAGAGGTTCGCTTCACCAATCCAGGTGGGCATTACCGCAGCAGCTTTCGGGGGTGCTCCACCTCCGATACAAAGGGTAGCGCCAACAGTTTCAGGGGATCTTTCAGCCCCACCACCCGCAGTCGATCAGACACAGATGTTTGTGCACTTTCAGAAGATGATGGAGGCACAACAGTGCCAGTCAAAGGTTATGATGCAGGGATTAAAAATGTCTACCAGATTGTGCTTGCCGCAATCGAGAGAGTCGCCTTAGTACAGCCAAAGATGGCACCACCTCAGTTCATCCCGCAGCAGCCGAGGCCGGGGACTATCATAGATTTTAAGAGGATAGGGCCGAAGAACTTTAAAGGCACTGAGGAGATTATTTATGCTGATGATTGGATAGAAGACATTAAGAGAAACCTGCGACTGGCACAGATTCTAGAGAGGTTGCAGGTAGAGGCCGCAGGAAGCATGATGTTTGATATCGTATTGACTTGGTTCAGGATGGACCCCAGGATCTCAGCATCGGGACTTACTTAGGAAGCTTTTAAGGAGCTCTTTAAGGAAAAGTTTTTCCCAGATGTGGGTCTGATATATCTAGAGAGCCAGTTTCAGTACCTCGTTTAGGAAGGTATGATAGTAGATGAGTATGCGGCAGAGTATTGCAGATTAGGCCGCCAGAGAAAGGGCCAGGAATTTTAGGAAGGACCTGAATAAGGAGATCAAACACATACGAATAGAGACCCCACTGCTACTTTTGAGAAGATACTGAGGCAGGCACATCGGACAGAGGATGATCTAGAGCTTGGCTCCAAGTGGCCGAGGGCCATAGGAGGATCCAATACTAACACAGGTCCAATGAAGAAGCCTCACTTTTAGCAGCAGCATCAGAGACACTTCCAGCAGCCGAGACAGCAGTACCCGGGACCAACTAGAGCGTCAGTGCAACAGACGGACCAGATCCTGAGGCTAACTATTTCTTGCCTATTTTGCAAGAAGCAAGGACATAGATGGGATGCGTGCAGGATAAGATTGGGCCAGTATTTATTCTACGGATTAGGAGACCATAGTTGAGGGCTTGTCCTAGAGCTCCAGCTCAGGGCGGGGCCCAGGTACAGAGAGCACCCGCGAGACCACCAGCAAGACAGCAGAGAGAACCTCTGTTGCCACCATAACAACAAAAGTTCGCTCAGCACCAACAGTAGCAGAGAGGTGCTCAGCAACAGGGGAGAGCTTTCGCTTTGACCGTTGAGGAGGAGGAGCCAGTCGGTGATATTATTTCTGGTTCAGTCTATCTTGATTCTTTTCCAGTTCATGCTTTATTTGATTTCGGTGCTTTACATAGTTTCGTATCTATATATTTTGCTCTGAAATATTACCTTGAGACTGAACCATTGGCAAGAACTTTCCAGATCATGACCGGGAGTGGCATTATCCTGGTCAGAGATATTTGCAAGGATCAAAGAGTTTCTTTGGGAGGCCAAGAGTTGAGCCTATGTCTACTCGTAATGCCACTTCTGAGCTATGATATAGTACTCGGGATGGATTGGTTGAGTAGGCACCATGCTAGTATTGATTATCATGGGTGCAGAGTTTTGCTTTAGGCGCCAGGAGAGCCAGAGTTTGAGTTCGTCAGAGGAGCAGCAGAGCAGAGCGAGGAAGATTTTGGTAGAACTTTGGTGGTAGAGCAGGAACCGCCACATCCATTGATTTTAGAGTATATAAACGTCTTTCCGCAGGAGTTGCCGGAGTTGCCACCAGACAGTGATGTGGAGTTCTCTATAGACTTGGTTCCAAGCGCAGAGCTGATATCATAGCACGTCTATTGTAAAACCCCCTTCCTAGAAAATCGTATAAACCCTTTTATTTATTAATTATTAATTAAATTGTAGTAATTAGGTCCAAATAGGAGAAATAGATTTTTAATAATTTTTATGTTAGGTGTTCGGGCCCTTAGAGGACTTATGGGACCATCAGAAATTTTTCGAAATTTATTCCATGTAGGAGACCCCTTGAGCTGTTGCTAGCCTAACGATGTGCAATACCCTATTATATAAATTTTCTTATGAGTATATATATATGTATATGTATATACAAATATATATATACGTATATATATTTTATAAATAAAGAAAAGAAAGAAAAAGAATTTATTAATATAATAAGTATAATAATATAATAATATAATAATGTTAATAATAATACAATTACTCTTCCCTTTAGTTTAGCTACCAAACACTTGCTGAATTCTAAGCCGTCCAAAGCAACTTAGAATTCATTGCTTCATTCACGCGGCCAGGAACCCTTCGGCCACTTTTTTTTTTCTTTTTTCATTAACCCATAAACCGAACACTTCCCCCTCTCTTAATATATAGGATATATATATATATATATATATAATTAGCTTCCCAAAACCCTAACCTAAATTCTCAGACTTCCTCTTCCCATCTAGAGCCGTCACCACAGCCAGAGAAGCCTCCCCAAGCCATCCAATCATCCCGTCGACGCCGACATCGCGAACTGCAGTCTCCCACTCGAGGCACCTTCGCTCCGGCGCGATTTCCCGTTGACTCGCTCGACCAAACGCTGTTCCGTTTTCATAGGTATGATCTTCCCTCAACCCTCTCCAATATTTGTTTTATAGTCAACCTCGGAAAACGTGTGCCCCTAGGTGAAAAACAGCGTCCAAAGTTGGACGAACAGACAGAATTCTGCAATCGCAGAATTCCACATTGACCACCAATGTTGCCGAGTTCGTATCTCCCACCACAGAGATCCGAATTCGGTGATTCTTTTTGATACCTGTAGATTAGATGACCTAGTTTATTTTCTGTATTATAACTTTGTGCTATTAGTCGCTGTGGACAGAAATATATTCGTCACAAAACTGCGCGCACCCACTTTTTCCGGTTTTCCAAAAGTTGGAGATCGGAGCGCGCCCCGCCAAACGGGACCGCCCCGCCGTGTGCCAAGTGTACCAAATGGTGCACACAGCATAACGGGACACGTGAAAATTCGTGGGGACTGATTCGGACGCGTGTGCGCGCCGGAATCAGACCGTATCCGCGGACACATTTCGTGTCGCCACTTTTGTGGAACTCGCGAGTATTTTGTGCACGATTGTCAGATTGCGACGAAACTTGCGCCACTGGACTCGTGGAAACGCGCTGGTCCTGTGACCCAAATTTCACGTATTTCTGAGACGGTTGACCAGATCGCCAATTGGCGGGTCCCACAGTTGACTTTTTGGACCAAATTTTGTTCGGCTCATCGGAATCCAAATTTGGACATACCGTTGGGTTCGTATTGACATTTAGAGTTGTTTGACCCATAGTTTGTCCCATTTAGAGACTGTTACCCTCGGCACGCTTTTCGGTGCAAAGTGGGCCACACGTGGACCCCACTTTTGCCCGAAATTACCGTTTTGCCCCTGTGTCCAAATTGGACGAAAGGGATGTGCTTTTTAGCTATTTTGCTCATTCCGGAAATGTTGGTGATGTTTATTTCAGCATCCGGAGACGTTTGTTCGGAGTCCTTAGTTCCAGGTTCAGTGTCCTTGACATTTGGGCGCGTACACTTTACAGATTTCTTGCCAGGCAAGTATACCTTGCCATTGTACTGTTATTTATATTCCATATGTTGCATGCATCTTTATTTTCTGTCTTTAGTTCATATATTTTAATTGTTATTTAAAATGTGCGCGACGGTGACGTCGCAATATATTTTTATTTATGTATTGCATTGACCCTGTTCATGAGACTACCCTATTATCATATAGTATCATTAGGTTCATTTGGCCGTGACACATATTTTTACACGAGTTGTGAGTCTCATATAGATCACGGACGCGCGTATTGACTGATCATCGGTACGTGTGGGACGTGCGTTAGGGATAACTGCTGTTAGAAACTTTGCATGCTAGTAGACTTGGCAGTTATTAGAGGTCCATGGACATAGCTTACTATAGTACGGTGGTCCCATCCTTGTCCTTGTTTGGTTGCAGGATTGGGCTAGGGTACTAAGAATAGGCTATGGACCGAATCGTGTCATTGATGTGACATGCTTAGAGCATGGGGTGGGGAGAACAACAAATACCGCATTTGAGCTCCTTTACACTTTTTCTCCTGTACGCCCGGATTCTCCGCTGGAGATACGGGCCATGATGACCACTATATATTATGTACTATCAGGCGGGCCACCGGCGTTCAAAAGACGACGTGCCTTGTAGGCCCCTGGATCTTCAAAAGAGAACTATGCCAAATCCCAGTTTTCAGCCAGATAGCTCACTTGTGGGGAAAGTTGTTCTTAACTGCATTCACTTTAGATGGTTAGGCGACCCATTGGATATTTATTTCAGTACTTTATTGGCATGTGTTTAAGTATACTTGTTATGTCCCTCTGAGGACCTGGTCCGCTGCCAGGTGTACCTGTTCTTGAGTGTTTGCAGGAGCACAGATGTGGAAGGATATAGATGCTTCGTGGATGTCTTCTCTTCGAGCCGTGATTGGTAGCTGGTACTTATTGTTTGAGTGAGTTGTACTTATATTGTATTTATATTTCCCATTCGAGTTGGTAGTGGATTTGTTTCCATCCAACTATCATCTTTAGATACTTCTGTTAAGATCTAGTTTCATAGATACTGGTTATTTATTTCTATATGATTTTGGTGGATGAGATTTAGATTTTACCCTGTGACTTGTGACATATGTTTATACCACTTGTGGATTTTGTATTCATATTACAGCGTACGTATGGATTTGGTTTCCATATATTGGAGTTGCCATATCCATGCGGCTGGCATGCTTACGTGTTCCTAGTCCTACGTATTTGGGACTGGGGCGTGACATATTTTTGTGGTGGCCCATGCAGGTCTAGAGCATATTGTCTCGGTTACGTTACTGTACCGAACAAGCCTGCACTTAGGACTAGAGTATAGGATCTCATCCACAATTGACTATGATTCATCCTCCTCCTATCTGTTCTATTTGAACAATTGCATCATGCTTGATTCATGTACTTCCTTAATAGTTCTTTAAGTATAGCATTCTCCTAGAATATAGAAGTTCCTGTTGTTAGATGATAATTAGAGTAGCACACCTATTTAGAATACAACGAGATATAGACACACCACTAAGTTTAGAATATCTAGTGAAACCTAGAATTCCTTATCTATAGATTGGTTCACTATTACCCCTTGATGTATTATGAGGACTTGAGAGTAGTATAGATACTACTAGAGTTAGTTAGAAGCTTACCATAATGTTTGACCCTAGTATGGAGGAACCAATAGAAAACCAAAACTTAATGTTTGGACTGAACCTAACCTTCATAGTTAGATGATATTGGAACTGTAAACTTATATCATTGTCTTGTTATTAGTAGACCGCACCCTAGGAAGCCTAGAGGAATGTAATCAACACTTCTCCCTTGATCATACCCCGAACATAGCAACTAACACCCCACTCCCCTTAGAGAACCATGATGCTATCTAGAGCCCTCTATCTTTATTTTTTTATTGTTTTCCTGCGACCATAGCGCTCGCTATTTTGCGACGGCTAATTACGTTTCTTCACTTCATCTTTCAACTCGTGCCATCTGACACTTCGGATAGTAGGCCAAGTAATTTTCTTCTTTGTTAAGGGCTCATAGTTTGCTAGGATTATAGTTGTGGCCTTGAGTGCGAATTTTTTTCTTGGTAGTTAGAACTTGATAAGTTTAAGTTATTTTGTAGATTGTGACCAATGGTTAACCCTTAGTTTTTAAACCGTGTAATTTGTACCCTCACCTCGATACAAGTTAGACCCCTTTCCCCCTTAACGGCCAGTAACTCTTCTATCCTTACTATTGACACTTGTACTATGAGCACTATGATTAGGACTTACGGTGACCCTTACCTATAATGCAATAGGAGACCCTAATAAGTACAAGATTTTTTTTCCTCATACACCCTAATAAGAGTTTCTATTTTATTTACATGTGCAAGATTATTGTGTAGGACCCTCTTAAGACTGTCACCGTATTAGTTTAATTTTTATAAGTTGGGTAGTATACCTCACCACCTAGTATCATATAGCCCTTGTGATCCATTGATGAAGTGTAACTGAATGGCATTAATTGTATGCTAACATAAGATGATAGTGTTTATTCAAACTATAGAACTTAGAGGCTCATACCCCTACTTTGTCGACTATCGACTTAGACAAAGAATTAATATGATAGCTGTAGAGATTGTAGAGTCTTTTATTATTGTTGCTTATTTTGTTTTGTTGTTGTGAACTTGAATTATTTTGTAACATCTCTCATCATAATCCAGCGTATCTAAAATCTCTGTACTACCTTGACTTATGCTGCTATTATAGCCTAGTTTTTGCAAGCTTATTCTTTTATCGAGCTTGCTCATGGCATATGTATTATTGGGTGCACACAATGATACAATTGCCTAATCAGAATCGGTGTATTAAGGTCTAGCTAACCTTAGTGCGCTTGGTTCGCTCTTCGCATGACTACTTTACGTGGATTGAGATATATGGTAGTAGACAGATATACTTACCCCTAGATATGTCTGACACATCGTATCGGTTACATAACTGTACTGATACGAGCATGTAAATAGGAAATTACCAAAAATAGGATTTCAATCCACAACTGTCCTGACAACTCTCTTTTCGATTCTTTAATCTCTTTGAACCTCGTACTTGTATTCGGTCACCTTCACCTTGAGTTCTTTATTATTTCTCTCCGTCTTCCCCTATTTCGGAAAGACGAAACCTCGTGCTGGTATAAGTTGACACTGATAGTACTAGCTATACCCCATAAGGCTAAACACATGACTTAGTGACTCCCTTTTTATAATTGGTTAAGGGCATATCATAGGTGATATGTTTGGTGTGAAACCTTAGAGGAAAAAAAAAATCATGATTAAATAATTTGAGCAATAGTTTTTCTAGATGTATAGCCTTCTGTGATAGATGTATAAATTCTAAGTTGGGTAGCAGTGCATTGGCAACTCGAGAGGAATTTCTTTTAGATTATGATCGAGTAAGATTAGACTGGGAGAGGTTCAAGCCATTATAATTTCGAGAAATTTAGAAGGATGACTAAGATGATGAGGATCAATGAATTGATATTGAGGACCCAATATTTATACCTTAAGTGCATGAGTTAAGTTTTGAACAATGAAGGTAGAATCACCAATTTGAATTTAGAGGATAAATATAGAATTTCAGACTTGAATATTGGTGGACTGTATTTAAATTATTTTTTTCAATTTGGTGAATTGAATTAAGAATTAAAATTTTGGTTGGTCGACCTATTTGAAATAATGAGGATGTGAATGGAATTAAAGAGTTGAGGCATACAAAATTTTATAAGTGGAAGTGGGAACAATATTGGACTCGAATTACTTCTAGAGGAAATTATGATAGTTAGAGATCGTGAGGTAAAAGTTATATGCGTATGAAAATCTTGGAGATGTTATGTGGATATGGATAATTTGAAACAAGGGGAGAAGAGATAACCATAGGTTAAATTTTGGTTGGAGCAGTGGTCATCTTAACCTAGAAGTGATCGCCATGGATATGATTAGGATTTTAGTTATCGCAAGAAGATTGCGACTGACTTGCCTTATTGAACATAAAGGATTAACCGATTCTGCCTTATTTCAATTTTGAGGATGACATTGTTTTAAGTTCGACAGATTGTAAAACCCCTCACCTAAGAATTTGACCTGCTCGGCTTAGATAGTGAGACTGAGGCTAGCGAATCCACCTAGAAATAGAACACGGTATTTTTATTTAGTTTACAACATGATATCACTTGACACGCCTTACCGTGCTCCAATAATTGGAGCACTACACTAGCCACTGCCTTCCTACAAATTCTACACCCTTATCCTAGACATGCCTATCTTCCATTCTCATCTTTGTGCAATTTTTCAATTGTTGGACGCTTTTATGCAAAAGAGCATTTATGTGTCCACACCATTGGACATGACACATGAAGAAACCTATTTTTCGCTCATATGGATTGTTCCATGATTTTTTCGGGATGTGCAACGTGCAACATCGCCCACCCCTTTAAACCTAGCCTTGCATTTTAAACAATGCGAATCTTACACCATCCTTGCATTCTATCGTGGCTTAATTTTAATTTCGAGGACAAAATTTTTATAAGTTGGGTAGAATGTAAAACCCCCTTCCTAGAAAATCGTATAAACCCTTTTATTTATTAATTATTAATTAAATTGTAGTAATTAGGTCCAAATAGGAGAAATAGATTTTTAATAATTTTTATGTTAGGTGTTCGGGCCCTTAGAGGACTTATGGGACCATCAGAAATTTTTCGAAATTTATTCCATGTAGGAGACCCCTTGAGCTGTTGCTAGCCTAACGATGTGCAATACCCTATTATATAAATTTTCTTATGAGTATATATATATGTATATGTATATACAAATATATATATACGTATATATATTTTATAAATAAAGAAAAGAAAGAAAAAGAATTTATTAATATAATAAGTATAATAATATAATAATATAATAATGTTAATAATAATACAATTACTCTTCCCTTTAGTTTAGCTACCAAACACTTGCTGAATTCTAAGCCGTCCAAAGCAACTTAGAATTCATTGCTTCATTCACGCGGCCAGGAACCCTTCGGCCACTTTTTTTTTTCTTTTTTCATTAACCCATAAACCGAACACTTCCCCCTCTCTTAATATATAGGATATATATATATATATATATAATTAGCTTCCCAAAACCCTAACCTAAATTCTCAGACTTCCTCTTCCCATCTAGAGCCGTCACCACAGCCAGAGAAGCCTCCCCAAGCCATCCAATCATCCCGTCGACGCCGACATCGCGAACTGCAGTCTCCCACTCGAGGCACCTTCGCTCCGGCGCGATTTCCCGTTGACTCGCTCGACCAAACGCTGTTCCGTTTTCATAGGTATGATCTTCCCTCAACCCTCTCCAATATTTGTTTTATAGTCAACCTCGGAAAACGTGTGCCCCTAGGTGAAAAACAGCGTCCAAAGTTGGACGAACAGACAGAATTCTGCAATCGCAGAATTCCACATTGACCACCAATGTTGCCGAGTTCGTATCTCCCACCACAGAGATCCGAATTCGGTGATTCTTTTTGATACCTGTAGATTAGATGACCTAGTTTATTTTCTGTATTATAACTTTGTGCTATTAGTCGCTGTGGACAGAAATATATTCGTCACAAAACTGCGCGCACCCACTTTTTCCGGTTTTCCAAAAGTTGGAGATCGGAGCGCGCCCCGCCAAACGGGACCGCCCCGCCGTGTGCCAAGTGTACCAAATGGTGCACACAGCATAACGGGACACGTGAAAATTCGTGGGGACTGATTCGGACGCGTGTGCGCGCCGGAATCAGACCGTATCCGCGGACACATTTCGTGTCGCCACTTTTGTGGAACTCGCGAGTATTTTGTGCACGATTGTCAGATTGCGACGAAACTTGCGCCACTGGACTCGTGGAAACGCGCTGGTCCTGTGACCCAAATTTCACGCATTTCTGAGACGGTTGACCAGATCGCCAATTAGCGGGTCCCACAGTTGACTTTTTGGACCAAATTTTGTTCGGCTCATCGGAATCCAAATTTGGACATACCGTTGGGTTCGTATTGACATTTAGAGTTGTTTGACCCATAGTTTGTCCCATTTAGAGACTGTTACCCTCGGCACGCTTTTCGGTGCAAAGTGGGCCACACGTGGACCCCACTTTTGCCCGAAATTACCGTTTTGCCCCTGTGTCCAAATTGGACGAAAGGGATGTGCTTTTTAGCTATTTTGCTCATTCCGGAAACGTTGGTGATGTTTATTTCAGCATCCGGAGACGTTTGTTCGGAGTCCTTAGTTCCAGGTTCAGTGTCCTTGACATTTGGGCGCGTACACTTTACAGATTTCTTGCCAGGCAAGTATACCTTGCCATTGTACTGTTATTTATATTCCATATGTTGCATGCATCTTTATTTTCTGTCTTTAGTTCATATATTTTAATTGTTATTTAAAATGTGCGCGACGGTGACGTCGCAATATGTTTTTATTTATGTATTGCATTGACCCTGTTCATGAGACTACCCTATTATCATATAGTATCATTAGGTTCATTTGGCCGTGACACATATTTTTACACGAGTTGTGAGTCTCATATAGATCACGGACGCGCGTATTGACTGATCATCGGTACGTGTGGGACGTGCGTTAGGGATAACTGCTGTTAGAAACTTTGCATGCTAGTAGACTTGGCAGTTATTAGAGGTCCATGGACATAGCTTATTATAGTACGGTGGTCCCATCCTTGTCCTTGTTTGGTTGCAGGATTGGGCTAGGGTACTAAGAATAGGCTATGGACCGAATCGTGTCATTGATGTGACATGCTTAGAGCATGGGGTGGGGAGAACAACAAATACCGCATTTGAGCTCCTTTACACTTTTTCTCCTGTACGCCCGGATTCTCCGCTGGAGATACGGGCCATGATGACCACTATATATTATGTACTATCAGGCGGGCCACCGGCGTTCAAAAGATGACGTGCCTTGTAGGCCCCTGGATCTTCAAAAGAGAACTATGCCAAATCCCAGTTTTCAGCCAGATAGCTCACTTGTGGGGAAAGTTGTTCTTAACTGCATTCACTTTAGATGGTTAGGCGACCCATTGGATATTTATTTCAGTACTTTATTGGCATGTGTTTAAGTATACTTGTTATGTCCCTCTGAGGACCTGGTCCGCTACCAGGTGTACCTGTTCTTGAGTGTTTGCAGGAGCACAGATGTGGAAGGATATAGATGCTTCGTGGATGTCTTCTCTTCGAGCCGTGATTGGTAGCTGGTACTTATTGTTTGAGTGAGTTGTACTTATATTGTATTTATATTTCCCATTCGAGTTGGTAGTGGATTTGTTTCCATCCAACTATCATCTTTAGATACTTCTGTTAAGATCTAGTTTCATAGATACTGGTTATTTATTTCTATATGATTTTGGTGGATGAGATTTAGATTTTACCCTGTGACTTGTGACATATGTTTATACCACTTGTGGATTTTGTATTCATATTACAGCGTACGTATGGATTTGGTTTCCATATATTGGAGTTGCCATATCCATGCGGCTGGCATGCTTACGTGTTCCTAGTCCTACGTATTTGGGACTGGGGCGTGACATCTATAGAGTGAACAATAATAAACTGGTGGAGTTGAAGAAGCAAGTGAATGAGTTGCAGGACAAGGGCTTCATCCGCTCCAGTTCATCACCGTAGGGTACTCCGATATTATTTAGACCGAAGAAGGATGGGTCAGTACGCATGTGTATCGACTACAGCACGCTCAATAACCTCACTTTCAAGAACAAATACTTATTATCATGGATCGACGATTTATTTGATCAGTTGAGCGGCACGCAAGTATTTTCAAAGATATACTTGAGATTGGGGTACCACCAGGTGAAAGTGAAGAAGGAGGACATTTCGAAGACCGTTTTCAGGATATGGTATAGGCAGTTCAAGTTCTTGGTGATGCCATTTGGGTTGACCAATGCTCCGGCGGTATTCATGAACCTCATGAATAAGATGTTTTATCAGTACCTGGATCAGTTCGTTATGATCTTCATTGATGATATATTGATTTATTCGAAGACCCCAAAGGAGCATGAGAAACACCTGAGGATAGTTCTAGAAACCCTCAGGAAGGAGAAGCTTTATGGCAAGCTTTCAAAGTGTGAGTTCTTTCTTGATAACGTTGAATTTCTCGGTCATGTGATTACAGGAGACAGAATCTCAATAGACCCGAAGATGATATCAGCAGTCGAGTCATGGTCTACCTCGAGTTCAGTGGCAGAGATCAGGAGTTTTCTTGGATTGATAGGATATTATCGAAGATTTGTTCAAGATTTTTCCAAGATTGCGGAGCCGATGACTAGACTAACCAGGAAGGACATGGAGTTCGTCTGGACTTAGGATTGTCAGTCTGCTTTTGAGGAGCTAAAGAAGAGGTTGACTACAGATCCAATATTGATATTGCCATCAGGGACAAAAGGATTTTCTATATAGTGATGCATCGGGTAAGGGCTTGGAATGTGTGTTTTAGCAGAACGGGAAGGTGATTGCCTATGCTTCTAGGAAATTACGCCCGTATGAGAAGAATTACCCTACCCATGACTTGGAGTTGGCGGCAGTTATTTTTGCTCTTAAGCTGTGAAAACACTACTTGTATGGAGAGTGGGTAGAGATTTTTACAGATCACAAGAGCTTGAAGTAAGTGTTCACACAAAAGGAGTGGTTAGAGCTGATGAAGAACTTTGACATCTTATTACAGTATCATCTAGGAAAGGCTAACGTAGTCGTGGATGCCTTGAGCAGGTATCCAGTAGCTATGTACTTGATGAGGGACAGACATTTATTGTCGATCTTGATAGCTTGGGTATTAAGGGTTTAGTTCCTGGAGTTGTAATACAGATGTGGGGACTTCAGGTACAGTCAGAGTTGATGGACCAGATCAGAGTCACAAAGTTTAAGGATGAGTCTCTGAGGAGGATCAGAGTGCAGCTCTGGATGGGATTGGCAGAGGACTTCAGTATTATCGATGATGGATCTTTGTAGAATGGTACCAGATTGTGTGTGCCTTAGTGGAGCATTGCATGAGAAGGTTCTTCAGGAGGCACATCGATCTCAGTACTCTATGTATCCAGGTACCAACAAGATGTATAGGGACATGAGAGAGCATGTTTGGTGTTATGGTATGAAGCGGGAGGTGGCTAGCTTCGTATCCAGATGTTTGGTATGCCAGCAGGTAAAGGCAGAGAGACAGAGGCCCGGTGGATTGCTTCAGCCTTTACCCATTCCAGAGTGGAAGTTGGAGCATGTGACGATGGACTTTGTTTCTGGGCTTCCACGTTCTCCATAAGGTAAAGATGCGATTTGGGCCATCGTAGACAGGTTGACCAAATCTGCCCACTTTCTGTCATTCAAAGTGGGTACGACTACGAAGAAGCTCACGAAGATATATATGCGTCAAATAGTCAGATTGCATGGAGTTCCTATAAGCATTGTTTCAGATCAGGATAGTCGCTTTATATCCCACTTCTGGAGGAGTTTATAGGATAGCTTGGGCACCCAGCTCAATTTTAGTACCGTATATCACCCTCAGATAGACGGACAGTCGGAGAGGACTATCCAGACTCTCGAGGATATGCTACGCACCTGTGTTTTGGATTTCAGAGGCTCTTGGAAGGATCACCTTCACCTGGAAGAGTTTGCTTATAACAATAGCTACCAGGCCAGTATCGAGATGTCACCATTTGAGGCATTGTATGGACAGAGATGTCGTACTACGTTATTAAGGGATATTATTGGTGAGAGAGCTTTATTGGGACCAGAGATGGTATTGGATGCAGCTGAGAAGGTGAAGCTCATCAGGGATAGGCTTCGTGTGGCGCAGGATAGACAGCGGCATTGGACCGATAACCATCGGAGACCATTGGAGTGTGAGGTATAGATTTTATTTTATATTTCTTGTGATTGCTTATTTTAGCTAGAGTGCTAAGGCTGTATTTCGTGCTAGGTTGGTGATCTGGTATTCTTGAGAATTTCTCTGACACGGGACACTATTTACTTTGGTGGAGGCAGAAAGCTTAGTCCATGGTACATCGGACCCTTCGGTGTTCTTGAGAGGGTTGATGTAGTGGCCTATAGAATAGACTTACTGCCTGCATTAGAGGAAGTGCATAACGTGTTCCACGTGTCACAACTGAGATGGTACGTGGCTGAACCTAGCAATGTACTAGATTACTCGGAGATTAAGGTTGGTTCGACTATCAGCTACCCAGAGCAGCCTGTCGAGATTCTGGATCGCAAGGAGAAGGTGCTACAAAACTAGACGATTCCTTTGGTACGCGTCGCGTGGAGGCATCACTCGCCAAGAGAGAGTACCTGAGAGCGAGAGACCGAGATGCACGAGCAATATCTATATATGTTTGAGCCTTGAGGTATAATTCTTTCTTGCTTGTATTGATTGCTTTTGGTAGTTAGTTTCTTCCTTAATTTTGAGGACACAATTTTTCTAAGGGGTAGGATTGTCACCTTCACTTTTCCAGCTAGGGGTAGTTTGGTAAATTAGCATGGATAAATAATTTTAGAAATAAATATTTATATTGGTGTGTTATAGAAATTATTTGATGATTATATTAATTATTTAATTATTAGTCAATTATAGATTAAATATGCCTTGTATTAATTATTTTGTTAGAGACTAGTACGATAATTAGACTGTCATGACAACTAGTGAGCCTAGCTTGGATCCAAACTCATTAGACCCACCCCCATTAATTAATTATAGAGTATTAGCTTAATTAGAATTAGTTAGAAGCTTTCCAAAATAGCCCTTCCCTAATCATATTCATAATTGGATGGAGAGGGACAATTTGGACCATGTACATAACTTAAGAAAGGGGAAAGGGGGCTGGCCACTATTAGAGGGGGGTCTCCTCTCTCTTTCTCTCTCCTCTCATTTGCATTCTTTTATATCTAGAAATTAGTTTCCCAATTTTTCATCATTTCCTCCATTAAATTTCTACTCAATTCACCTTCATATTTCCTCTCATTCTCATTCTATAAGGAGTTTGGACCCTAGAGAAGCAAGAAGCATAAGAAGGAGGAGCTTTGGAGCTAGCGATCATGTTCGGAACGTGTCTAATTTTGTTTTTATTGGAAATTCATCTTCCAATTGGTAATTTCTGAATTTCTTCTTCATTATAGCTTCTTAATCATGCATTTGATAATTAGGAATGACACCATGGCATAGGGTTACCTATAGGAACAAGTTATAGGCTAATTGGTTATATATTGTGAGTTCCATGTGGTAATTTGTGTGCATGTTGGGGGAATTACGAATTTGATACATCAATTGTGTGTTATGAGACCAATTAGATCTAATTAGACTTAGATTGGGGTTGTGGGACTAGGTACGTGTCCACAAATGGAAATCTTTTGGTCGTATAATGGTATTTTGTGATACGGTGCGACACGAAGCCAATTTTGGGTGTTTTGCATGATTTTTCCTAAATTCTCATTCTAGCAAGTTGTAATTGTTGTATAATATTGCAATTGATTAGTAGGAATAATTATTATAGTAGAATTTAGATTTTGACCTTCACATCGAACACATATCATGAATATTCTATATTTTGTGCACCAAGTGCTTGTTAGAATGTCTAGGGATCATGTAGTTTAGAATTTCAGTTGTGTGTGTGTGTGTGTATATATATATATATATATATATATATATATATATATGTGTGTGTGTGTGTGTGTGTGTGTGTGTGTGTGTGTGTGTGTGTATTGGTGCATATATTCATCATATATTGAGTGTGGGTATGGTTTAAGAGAAGCAAGTGACTGTGAACTGAACTGGAGAGGAATTATGGATTGATTAGAACTGTGTGTATGTATTGTGGTTGTGTGTTCTAGTGTGTGCTCGAGTTGTCATCAATAGAACACAGCAAGTGACTCAGTATTATGGAGGTTCTCAAGTATGGGTGAGTTGCTGAAAGCAGTGCGTGTCAGAGGCTTGGGCTAGAATGCAAGAAAGTGGATTGGTGTAGGCAGTGGCAGCCCATAGGACACAGCAACAATAGCAAGCCTAGGCTCGAGTATACTGTCATGAAGTGTGAAAGGCTTGTAGTATTGGTGAATGCGATGTGGAGGTTTCAGTTTACAGGTGGAAGGGGGGACAATGTTACTGATACTCAAGTATCAGTTGTTTGAACTTAGTATTAGTCTTGGTATCCAGTTTTAGGTGTTAATGGGGAGAGTATTGATTATTGGCAGTACAAATGCAAGGGCCAAGTACAGGACTGAAGTGTGGGACTGAGAACTATAGGTAGCAATTAGTAATCTACTTAGTATCAGTGAAGTAGGCCCAGTTTAGTCAAGTGAAGAGAGGGTGTTATTCAGAGAAGTCTGTGCACTGCTCTGATGTTGCACTGCCAATGTTCAGGAGGGGAGTTGGAGACCAGTAGTAGCAGTGGTGGAAACTAGTAGAAGTCGGGTTCACCAGCAATTGAAGTTGCAAGTAGCCTTGGGACATTAGTAAGTATCAGTCAACTAATAAAGTGAGTTGGAGATGACTGTAGAGTTAAGTCAATGGAAAGTAGAAGAGAGGGGATCAAGTTGAGGGATGGTATCAGTTGTATTAGGCAACAGTAGGTGCTCAAGGGAAGGAGGATGTCTTGGTTAGCAGCAGGGGTATAGTAGAGTAAATTGGCATCAGAGGTGTTCAGCTAGTTACTCAGTGTCGGCTAAGACTCATACAAGTATATCATTACCTTTGTAAAGATCAGATTTACCTTCGAATTGATACCAAGTATGAGTACTAGCATGGGATTTTATGTTAGGGTGAAGTGTTAAGTCAAAAATTAGTATAAGTTAGTGAGGTATTAAGGTATATTGAGAATTTGGTATAGCTAAGGCATATGTTTAACTATAATACTAGTTAAGGTATTGAGTGTATAGGGTGGTATCCAAGATACCTAACTAGTAACAAGTTACTTATAATACTGTTAGGTATATAATTTTGTATTCTTATTACTTAGTATATATCTTATACCTACTAGTTGAACATAAAAATTTAGGGATGACCTAGAAATGGCCTAGAAGTGCATGTATGGCATTCTTTAACTCAATTCTCATTCATCACACCAAATAACTTGATATCTCTTATATAGGTATGTGTGACACTAGCTCGAAAATCGAGTTACCTCTTTTGTTTTGGACCAGAGACGAGTACACCTCTCTGTTAGTTTTTATTTTATAATAGTGTATATATCACATATTTTAGAACTGTATACTTGATTTTGACATAGCGGTTACACGGACTGGTACTATATAGATCCTGTCAGAAGATATTATCCCTTACCATGTTCAGCGGGTACTCCTTCACATGTATCTCATTATGTGTATCAGGTATTAAATTAGTGTACTTCATGTTCACACAATATTCGTGTTCAGTATGTCTATATTCATGTTTGTAATGTTTCGTGATTTGATCCATAAGTATTGGTTGGGGATGGGGGAGTAGGAGTTGGTTATTTGATCAAGTCTAAGTATATTCATGTACATGACGATTAGATATCACACGTGTAATCGCGTTACCATATTGTATTTGTGTTCTACCCAAACTAATCACGTAATGAACTTGTACTCTATGGCACCTTTGTTTGTTTTATCTTTTTTATTTAAATTGTAGTTATTCATATTGCCTGTTTTTTATTCCAGTACATTACATGTTCACTCTAGTTTATTCTATTCTGATGATTAGTTATCTTGTATTTTTTCTATTATCTGTTATATATGCTCGATTATGTATTTAAAACTATTTTCAGAGGTATGTACTTCGCTCCAATCCTGAATGGATATATTTTTCAGATGATAGGCTTATGGACCAGTGTTCCACCTACTACAGGCCATAGGACAGTATACCATTAGAGGATATACTTTTAGAGCAAGAGGACCTAGTACCAGAAGCTAAGGAGGCTTAGACTTATTATTTAGACTTGTATTAGACTTTATTGAGGTTTGGCATGTATATATATTATGTCGGACTTGTGGATGTATTATAACTCTTTCCTTCGTTATTCTATCCCGTACTTTATCTTTCTTAGTTTGTATTATGATTGAGTATAGTTATCATTATTATCTACCATATTATTTCTCTGATTGGAGTTGAGATAATATTGACAAGTACCATATACATATTGTATGAGATGGTTAGATAGTATGGTTGACCCAGACAGCGTTCTATCGTCTATGCTGAGGCGTAGGCTGGGCGTTGCTCACTACTCGTGCCCTTATTTTGGGTGTGGGTCGTGACACTCTTCGTCTACGAACTCTGTAGAATATTTTAGAGTAATTATTATATTTATTATTGATAATCTCTTGGCTATTTATAGTCTTACAACCCTTCATCTTACATTAATACCCCATTAAAATCCTTGTAGAATATTCTGATATCATAACAAATATACCAAGAATATTCTAATATACCAATAAATATACCAAGAATATTCTAATATACCAACACTCCTCCTCAAGATGGGCAAAAGATATTCACTAAGCCCATCTTCTCACATCCTCTAATCATATCTGCAGAGCTAAATCCCTTGGTCATACTGTTTGCTACCTGCTCCTTGGTTGGAACATGACCTAGTTCCAGTAGTCCACGGTCCAACTTCTCCTTGATAAAGAACCTATCGATCTCGATGTGTTTGGTCCCGTCATGCTGTACTGGATTGTTGGCGATACTGATGACTGATTGGTTGTCACACCACAGCTTCATCTTGGCTCCTTGATCTAGCTTCAGCTCCACCAGCATACTCTTTAGCCATACCAGCTCTGCAACTCCTAAGGACATAGCTCTGTACTCTGCTTTAGCTGTCGATCTGGCCACCACCAACTGCTTCTTACTCCTCCAAGAGACCAAGTTGTCTTCTACAAATATGTAATAGCCCAAGGTAGACCTCATGTCATCAGTACAGCTAGTCCAGTCAGAGTCACAGTAGCCCTCGATGCTCAAGTGATCATTCTTTCAGAATATCAACTCCTTTTCTAGGGGCATCCTTCAAGTATCTCAGAATCTAGTATACTGCGTCCATATGACCCTTCCTTGGGTCATACATGTAGCGGTTCACCACACTTACTACAAAGAAGATATCAGGACGTGTGTGGCTTAAATAGATCAACTTACCCACCAGTCTCTGGTATCTATCTTGGTCAACTAGTTCTCCAGCCTCAGTACACAGCTTGAACCCCTGGTTGATCGGCGTCGCTGCAGGTCTACATTCCAAAATCCCTGTCTCTAGAAGAAGGTCCTACGCATACTTCCTCTGAGAAAGAACAATCTCCTTTGCTTCTCGAGCAATCTCAATCCCAAGAAAGTACCGAAGAAGGCCAAGGTCCTTCAACTCGAACTCCTTGACAAGCTTCCCCTTGAGTCGGGCAATTTCTTGCTCATCATCTCATGCGATAATCATATCGTCCACATACATCGCAAGCATGGTGATGTAGCCTCCACTCCGACGGAAGAATATATATGATCAGCATTAATCTGCTAATATCCCATCCCTATCATTATCCTCCTAAATCTGTCAAACTATACTAGAGAAGACTGCTTCAGTCCATAGAGAAACATCTTCAACTTGCAGACCTTGCTCACTGTCTTATCGGTACAGAATCTAGGTGGTATCTCCATGTATACTTTCTCACTAGATTCCCATGAAGAAATGCATTCTTCACATCCAGTTGGTGTAGCTTCCATCTACCATTCGCTGCCAAAAAATCAGGGGCCTGACGAAGCTCATATTCGCCACTGGTACAAAAGTCTCATCATAGTCAATGCTATATGTCGGACTGTATCCTTTTGCTACTAGTCGAGCCTTGTAGCACTCTACTTTTCCATCTGGGTTCTACTTCACAGTAAATGTCATGCCCCGATCTCCCGCAGGCTAATCAGCCATCTCCGCTAGGTGAGAATCACCGTGCCAATGTTCCCGCGGGATGATCGCTTCGGCCCATCTGGGCGTGATGCCGCATGAGCGTGAGCCGTGCCTATGCAAGGCTGTGGTTCATTGGCTGGCAGTAAGAGGTCTAAGCCACAAAGTCGTACAGATTGTCCGAGTGCAGCGGAATTATAAACGCATAGGCGATTGGTAACAAGTTCACTGAGTCATCAATAGCGGAAGAATTGAATAACACAAGTAGAAGTAAAATAAACTCTTTATTGATTCAAACAAGTGTTACAGGCGGCGTATAGCCGAGATTACAAGTCGCTCAAGTCTCTCTCTCTGAAACAGTAAGAGCATACCAAGTGGCTACATTTATGGAATGATATACAAGCGATATTCCAATACTATGTCTTGTATATGTGCTTCTGTTTCGGACGCAATGCTCCAAGGCTTCAGAGTGAACTCCACGCCTTAGCACGCACGAAGGAGTCATCCGTACCGAACGAGGTTCTCCCACCCCCTACAAGCAATCTGGTGGTTATCAGTACATAAATGTACTGTTAGGGAGGCTACTCGCCCGTTCGACAAATCCAAACACGCAATGTAGGTTCCGTGCACCAACTATTATGTTATCTTTTTATTTTTTCCTTAGGATCAGTTTCATGGCAATGATTGAATAGCCTAACTCGTGTAGCAGTGTGCAATGCGACATAAGAGAAAATACAGCGAGACTTACCAACTTACCATTTGCTCTTCTCTGTCCAAGGCAAACATAGTTATTTCAAGCACAAGCAGGATATATATATAATAAAATTCAAGGGCAGCTAGCATATGCAAACACAAGTATTTCAGTAGATGTTTAAGTGTTTCTATGGATTTTCTCGGGTTGCTCCATTTATATAGATGACTTATACTCATTCCGTTCAGGTGATTCTGATGTCCTAGATACGATATAATAACTCGCACGTGGGTTGCCGCTAAGCGAGGATGACTTATCTATATGAACAGGAGGTCGCTGGCATAGCCATAAAGGATGGGTCATTGAAACGAGAATGGAAAGCAACGAAAGTACAGGGTGCGCTGTAATCCATCCCGCCAATACAGGAGGACCCAGGGTCATTGAAACAGGATTGGAAAGCAACGAAAGTACAAGGTGCGCTGTAAGCCATCCTGCCAATACAGGAGGACCCCATTCCATCCGGATCGGATTGGCCCCAGTGCCCCGGAGATCGTCCGTGGAACTTGGATCCGTAGATCCACTTGTTTAACAAGTTGTCCGCAACATGCAAGTTTGGGTCTTCCAAATACACGAGATACACGAGATACAGGAGAACACAAAATGCTTGATGCTTGATCCTTAATTCTTGCTCTGAACGAGTATTGCTCCACGAGTTGTGTTACTTTATTTGCTTGGAAGGATTCTCGTTCAGTATTTACAACTTGCCTTGATGCATTCCCCTGGTGCGGGGATTGCCTTGGCAACCTAATGGTCCCGGATACTTGCAGGTTCATACTGCACAGAAGGACTATTCGATAGTCTTTTGGCTGACTCAATGCATGCACAAAATGCGATAGTGTTGTTGATTGTGGCATAATCTCATTGTGGCAAGCATTGAGTCGAGGCAACAATATAAGTTAACATGTAAGCAGGCAAGCATTGCTTTCATAAGAAAACTTAAGCATTCACGTTAGCTCGGGCCTGAAGGTAAGCAGTGGAGTAAAACCATAAAGGGACTTTCCGAGCTACATGATCTAGGGTCGTGCAGTATAAACATGTGAACAGTGCACTACGAAGAGCATATATATATCATTCTACTCGAGGCAAAACGGGGTCTTAGTTTCACAAGGCAAAGGTAGCATGTGAGGGTCTGTATATGAGCAATATTTTATTTCCATGTTCTAGCACAAGAAATACAAGTTGGGATTATTCTATTAGCTAGGTGCGTTGTATTTTATTAGCATGCAGGGGGTGATTCACCTAGCAATTAGCATGAAACATCCATATTTTAAGTGTGCTGGCTAAGCAAAGACAAGTTCATCTTAGCCACCCGCCTAAGCGATGATTCGCCTCGGTCGAGGGATACTCCGAGCGAGCCTCTGAAAGCCTAAGACAAAACTCCTGAAGGGACAAGTCTGAAAATACTTTGCCTCAAATGAGTCTATCTCGTTGAGTAAAGCGGGTCAAAACCTTGCACTTTTGCCTTTTGAATCGGCAATCCACTTGAGCGGAATGGGTTGTTACATCATACACCACTTAGAAAAAGTCTCATCCTCGAGAGTTCTTGAGTGCAGGCCGTTCTATCGCATTATCGAATTTATCCCAAGCGTAGCAATCAGTACTACTAAACCCAATTTTTAAACACAATCTCCTACTCGATCCTTACGCCGTATCGCGTGTATGCTGGGTCAGTCTCATTTGCGCCTTTAGAACGAACATGTTGCTTAACGCAGTTCCGTTTTAATCCATTGTAAATAATGATCTAAGGCTGAGGCAAACTTATACAAGTCGTTAAACTTGTTCATTTGGATATTCACTTGCACTAGCATCGAGATCAGCATATCGCGAGTCTGCATCGTGTACATATTCGAAGGGTCCTTCAAACACATACATGTCAACCAACTTAGCGATAGCGAAGTTTTAGCACTCTAGTTTCATATCTCATTGACTCTTGGATCGTGCACACGTTCAAGGCGTCCCTCAAACATATTCATTCAACCAAACTTGGAGGTAGTAAAATCGGACAAGCTACTTGCAAAAATCTTAAGGGTTCTTATTTTATGATTCACAAGGATACTTCCGACATGGTCATGGTCAATCCAATTCCATATCATATTTCCATTCCAACTCATACAAGTATTTGCACTACCGTTAAGCACGATCTATTTGGTTTACCGACTAGCATTCATCCATTCGGGTCAAATATAGCACACATTACCGTTCCAAATCTAACCCTAAGTCTTACTGCCCCAGTTGTATAGCTTGTTCAAGCAATATACTAAAGTTGGTAACACAGGTTTATTCACTCGGCACAGGGTTATCTGCCTAATTGCTAGGTCAGCTCATAAGGTCATAGATACAAGTTCAAGCACACGATACATCATACAATTTTGTAGCACGATGCTCGCCCTAATTCCTAGGGTCAAACTATTGTTCATTTGCATGGGGTATTCTACCCAAGCTCGTTTCACTCAGATTTCTAAAAATTGAGCACGGATTATCCTATTCTCAATAACACGTTCGTTTGTACGGGGATCGAGTCCGTTCAGTAATCCATAATATTTAATATGCAGGACAAGCCTAGTGATTTGCATAGTCTATATATTCAAGTATGTTCGATAGAATCCATATACATTCCAAGTCTAGTCCACCAAGCCAAGATTCGATTCTAAACCTTTATTTATAACTTCAAGTCGTCCAACTGATTCATGTGTCCATTCACGAAACCATCAAGCGTGATTTGTTTCAGGTTCTAGGCTAACTTATCATCGAACATTTTTGATTCACTTGTATTCCAAATTCGTCTTATCGTGTCGAACCAAATATCAAGACGATCTATTAGTTGTCACGCTCCGGTCTCTCACAAGTTTGATCACCCTCGTTGGACGTGAGATTATCACGCCAACGCTCCCGCTGGATAATCGTTCTCTTTGGGACTAATTTTGAAGGCTATCATTTTGAACTAGATTTAAAGATCGTTTCTTCCAAACTCCAAGCCAAATCCATTATCGTTTATTTCTTCCATCGAACCAAGATATTCATTTTGGGCTAATTTATATTCGAGCGATATTGTATTCAAGTTCAGTTCGTTTATTTTAATCTGAAATCGCTTTGCACGATACTCTAAGTTTCCAATAAGTTTCCTTAACTAAGATATCGATTTCTATTTTTGTGAATCCTAATTCGATATAAGCCTTATCATTTATTCAAGACATTATAAAATCGTTCAATCTAACTACCGCACGAGACCCATGAATTCGTTTGGACGTTTCTAAATGATCCGTACACCACTCGGAATTGAGTCATCCCAATCAAATTCTCAATCGATTTGCATCTTTCGACATGAAATACAGTTCAAGCTATTTCCCAAGATCCAAGCACAAATTTCTATATTCGCCTAAGTGATAAATTCGATAATATTTCTATCGGTTGGCATTCCAAGTCTGACTTGTCATTTCTGATCGATATCCATATTTTGTTGCAACTTAGCTTGCACCAAAGGGTCTTGGCACGCGATACTCTACACAACTTAGCCAAAAAGGTTGTGTGTAAAGCTAACCGTTCAGGCAATATTTGATTTCGTACTAACCAACTGGGTAAACACGTATAGGTATCAGATTCGCACATAACGCACAAGTTCTAGTACGAGTCTAATCCCAGAGGGTCTAGCACTCTATTGTATCATAATTTTGTACAAGCAATCACATCATTCACATGCATTTTTTAAAAGTATTGACTCATTATTGGACCTTTTCGTTTGGACATTGAGAGAGAGTGTGCACATAACCCACGAACGAGCTTTCAAAACTGAGAAAATCGAAACAAAGTCCAAAGACGTATAGCCAAACTCTGATACTAATCTGTCATGCCCCGATCTCCCGCAGGCTAATCGGTCGTCCCCGCTATGTGAGAATCACAGTGCCAGCGCTCCCACGGGACAATCACTTCGGCCCATCTGGGCGTGATGCCGCACGAGCGTGAGCAGCGCCGATGCAAGGCCGTGGTTCATTGGCTGGTGGTAAGAGGTCTAAGCCACAGAGTCGCACAGATTGTCCGAGTGCAGCAAAATTATAAACGTATAGGCGATTGGTAATAAGTTTATTGAGTCATCAATAGCGAAAGCATTGAATAACACAAGTAGAAGTAAAACAAACTCTTTATTGATTCAAACAAGTGTTATAGGCGGAATATAGCCGAGATTACAAGTCGCTCAAGCCTCTCTCTCTAAAACAGTAAGAGCATGCCAAGTGGCTACATTTATGGAATAATGTACAGGCGATGTTCCAATATTATATCTTGTATATGTGCTTCAGTTTCGGATGCACCACTCCAAGGCTTCAGAGTGAACTTCACGCCTTAGCACGCACGAAGGAGGCATCCGCACCGAACGAGGTTCTCCCGCACCCTACAAGCAATCTAGTGGGTTATCAGTACATGAATGCACTGGTGGGGAGGCTACTCGCCCACTCGATAAATCCAAACACACAATATAGGTTCCGTGCACCAACTATTATATTATCTTTCTAGTTTTGCCTTAGGATCAGTTTCATGGCAATGATTGAATAGCCTAACTCGTGTGGCAGTGTGTTGTGCGACATAAGAGAAAATACGGTGAGACTTACCAACTTACCATTTGTCCTTCCATGTCCAAGAAAAACATAGTTATTTTAAGCACGAGCAACATGTATATAATGAAATTTAGGGGCAACTAGCATATGCAAACACAAGTGTTTCAGTGGATGTTTAAGTGTTTCTATAGATTTTCTCGGGTTGCTCCATTTGTATAGATGACTTATACTCATTCCGTTCAGGTGATTCTGATATCTTGGATGCGATGCAATAACTCACATGCGGGTTGCCGCTAAGCGAGGATGACTTATCTATATGAACAGGAGGTCGCTGGCATAGCCATAAAGGACGGGTCATTAAAACGAGAATGGAAAGCAACGAAAGTACAGGGTACGCTGCAATCCATCCCGCCAATACAGGAGGACCCAGGGTCATTGAAACAGGAATGGGAAGCAATAAAAGTACAAGGTGAGCTGCAAGCCATCCCGCCAATACAGGAGGACCCCATTCCAGTCAGATCGGATCGGACCCAGTGTCCCAGAGACCGTCCGTGGAACTTGGATCCAAAGATCCAATTGTTCAACAAGTTGTCCGCGACATGCAAGTCTGGGTCTTCTAAATACACGAGATACAGGAGAACGCAAAATGCTTGATCCTTGATTCTTGCTCTGAACGAGTATTGCTCCACGAGCTGTGTTACTTGATTTGCTTGGCAGGATTCTCGTTTAGTATTTAGAACTAGTCTTGATGCATTCCCCTGGTGCGGGGATTGCCTTGGCGACCTAATGGTCCCGGATACTTGCAGGTTCATATTGCACAGAAGGACTATTCGATAGTCTTCTGGCTGACTCAATGCATGCACAAAATGCGGTAGTGTTGTTGATTGTGGCATAATCTCATTGTGGCAAGCATTGAGTCGAGACAACAATATAAGTTAACATATAAGCAGGCAAGCATTTCTTTCATAAGAAAACTTAAGCATTCACATTGGCTCAGGTCCGAAGGTAAGCCGAGGAATAAAACCGTAAAGGAACTTTTCGAGCGACATGATCTAGGTTCGTGCAGTGTAAACATGTGAACAGTACACTACGAAGAGCATATATATATCGTTCTACTCGAGGCAAAGCGGGATCTTAGTTACATAAGGCAAATATAGCATGCGAGGGTCTGTATATGAGCAATATTTTATTTTCATGTTCTAGCACAAGCCATACAAGTTGGGATTACTCCCTTAGCTAGGTGGGTTGTATTCTTATTAGCATGCAGGGGGTGATTCACCTAGCGACTAGCATAAAATATCCATATTTTCAGTGTGCTTGCTAAGCAAAGACAAGTTTATCATAGTCACCCACCTTAGCGATGATTCACCTCAGTCGAGGGATACTCCGAGCGAGCCTCTGAAAGTCTAAGCTGAAACTCCTGAAGGGACAAGTCTGGAAATCCTTTGACTCAAATGAGTCTATTTCGTTAAGCAAAGCGGGTCAGAACCTTGCACTTTTGCCGTTTGAATCTATATTCTGCTTGAGCAGAACGGGTTATTACAGTAAAGACCCACTTGCATCCGACTGCCCTCTTCCCCTCTGGCAGTTTTACCAGTTCCCAAGTGTGGTTCTTCTCAAGAGCGCCTAACTCCTCGTGCATCATCGCTTTTCACTTTAGATTGTTCTTGGCAATATACCAATTGTTAGGTACAGTAATACTATACAAATATGCAATAAATGCTCCATGAGAAGAAGAGATATTATTATATAAAATAAACTGAGCAAGGTCCCAACCATATCTATCAGGAGAATTTTCTTTATTGTTGCGAGTGGTCCTCCGTACTAATAATGGTGTAGGAAGAGTAGGAAGAATGATATCACCTGAAGGAGAATCTGGTGGTGGTGTTATAGGTGTCTCAGGAGTTAAGACGGACGCAGACAAGGGACTTGGCACTGGCACTATAGGTATTGGTCCTACAGTTTGCTTTCCTTTCCTGCTGTAGGTAAGTAATTCTCCCTGAGTCATGGGCCTAACACCTCTCATCGCCTCCCCATGTTCCTCTTCACTCTTTTCCTCCTCCTCAAACGTTCCTCTATGCCATACTCCTAAATCAGTCACCACACTCTCACCAATCTTCCTTTCTCGTCTCATACTCTCAGTATCAAGTGAGTTCCTCATGGATGAGGTTTCCTCCTAACGGTAGTATGGCTCAAACTTCCTGAAGTAAACATCTATGCTCATAAACTTCTTCTTCTCTACTGGGCTCCAGCACACGTACCCCTTCTAAGTCGCTGAATAGCCCACGAATACACACTTGACTGCTCTGGGGTCAAGTTTTCCAACAGATAGTCTGTTGTCATTCATAAAATGTACGCAGCCAAACACCTTTAGTGGGAGTATCCTACTATTATTTTCTTGTAATATCCCACATGAAGACTTCCATCCCAGTACCTTCGAGGGTATGCTGTTGATCAATCGAGCTGCTGTCAACACTTCATGTCCCCACAGACTCTATGGAACATTCATGGCGATCATCATGCTCCTTCCCACCTCCAGAAGATGTCTATTCTTCCTCTCTGCCACTCCATTCTGTGCTGGTGTGTATGCACAGGTGGTATGATGCTGTATCCCTTGGGCTGACAGATATTCCTCAAGTGCTTTATTGGTATACTTTGTTCCATTGTCAGACCTTAGTACCATTACCACTGCTCTGTACTGAGTCTGGACATATTTATGAAAGTCCCAGAAACAGGCAAAGACCTCACTCTTATTCTTCATCAAAAACAACCAGGTGACACAAGAGGAATAATAAATAAAAGAGATTAAATACTTATAACCATTCATAGTAGTTTTCCTTATTTGCCTTCCCATAAATATATGGATACAACCTACTCAAAATACCAAAAGATGAGTGCCCCAACCGTCTGTGATGGAGTATCAGTGTATTCTCGGCACTCATCTTTGGTCCTCTAATTTCTGTCCTTTTTGCCACAGACACCAATGCTAAATCCAGTCCTTCCCGATCTAGGTACCATAGTCCATCATGCCAAGTGTCAGTCCTAAGTCTTCGTCCCGTCTCCTTCTCCTGGAATATCACCTTAGGAATATCAAAAAAGATAATATATTTTAGTTGGAGGATTATAGAACTAATGGACAAAAGACTGACTGGAAAAGAAGAAGCATGTAAAATATTGGATAATCTTACTGAACCTGTACAATCGACAGTACCCTTACCAACCACTGGCTGAAAAGTACCATCGGCTGTTTGAATGATATCTGTAGATGCTAGGTGAGTGTAGGAAGAGAACTCACTAGTATTCCCTGTCATGTATCGAGACGCACCCGAATCGATAATCCAGTCCGACGATCTAAGGGAAGACATAGATGAAAGGGCGAGTGAGTCATCAGTACCTTCCGATGGATGGGCATACATGGCAGTATTGCCTTTGGCGAAGACTGAGGTGGATGCCTCCTCAGTCCCACTCCTCCTGTCTCTATCGCTTGACGTTCTCTACTTTCTCCTGATTTCAGCATGTCCAGTAGTGCATGATCCTCCTCAGTATAGGCACCATTAGCTCCCTCTTCGCCTTTTGCTACCACCAGGTTCATCTGATAACCTCTTCGACCATCCTGTCGACCCCCACGACCACGGTCATATTCTCCAAATTGTCCACGTCTGCCACCTGAATCTTCCTCCTTGGGTGGTTTGGTTCAAGCATACCTCAGATGGCCAATTTTTGCAGTTGTAACACTACTGAGGGTCTCCCTTAGGTCCCATGCCTCCAGAATTAGCAACCGCCAATGTTGTCTTTACTTTATGATGACCATCTGTCTCTGTCTGTAGCTTGATACGAGTCTCCTCCTGGATCATGGCCGAGATAGCCACCTCAAGTGTAGGAATTTTCGGTTGGGCTAAAAGTAGTGCTGTCCTCTGAGCAAACACTGCGGCCAGCCCCTTAAAAACTTCATCATCCTCTCCTACAGACATATTTATCTCTCCTTACACTTCGGGTCCTTACAGCTCACCCGATCTGAGAAGTGATCATAATCCAACCACAGATGCTCCAACTCCATGGCATACTTGTCACGCCCCGATCTCCCGCAGGTAAATCGGCCGTTCCCGCTAGGCGAGAATCACCGCGCCAGCGCTCCCGCGGAACGATCACTTTGACCCATCCGGGCGTGACGCCGTACGAGCGTTAGCCGCGCCCGTGCAAGGCTGTGGTTCATTGGCTGACGGTAAGAGTTCTAAGCCACAGAGTCGCATAGATTGTCCGAGTGCAGCAGAATATATAAACGTATAAGCGAATGGTAACATGTTCACTGAGTCGACAATAGCGGAAGCAAGATTGAGTACACAAGTTGAAGTAAAACAAGCACTCTTTATTCATATTGAAACAAGTATTATAGGCGGCACATAGCCGAGATTACAAGTCGCTTAAGCTCTCTCTGAAACATAAAAGCGTGCCAAGTGGCTATATTTATGAATGATATATAGGAAATATTCAGGCGATGTTCAGGCGATGTTCCAACATTATGTCTTGTATATGTGCTTCAGTTCCGAACGAAGCGTTCCAAGGCTTCTGAGTTGTACTCCACGCCTTAGCACGCACGAAGGAGGCATCCGCACCGAACGAGGTTCTCCCGCACCCTGCAAGAAATCTTGTAAACCCCCTGATTTTTTCAAAATTTTAAAATCTGGATTTTTCAGAATTTTCTAGAACTTTCTGGGATTTTTCTGTAATTAAAAACAGAGTTTTAATATTTAAATAATTTTTAAATGATAATAAACAATATTAAAATATTATGGAAATAATATTTTTGGATGTAAAATAAAAAACTGGACTTAGGGCAATTTTTCTGGAATTTATCGGACCCCGGACCTATTTTTAAAACACCTAAAAACTATTTATTTAATTAATTAATTATTTATTAATTATTTATTTATTGTTATTATTTATTATTATTATTACTATTATTATTATATTTTTATATAATACAGCCCGGCCCGGCCCACGAGCCCAGCCCAAAACCCATTCCCCAACCCAGCCCAGTACCCGCCCTAACGGGTCGGGTCGGATCCGCCCGAGACCCGACCCGACCCGAGACCCTCACGACTCAGCTCCCCCTCTCCCCGCGTCCTGCGCCGCCCGCTCCGCCCGGCGCTCCGGCCGCCCACGCCTCCACGCCACCCCCTCTCCCCGCCCGTCTCGGCCCCCTCACCCCCTCGGCCACCCTATTTAATCCCCTTCTCCTTCTCCGATCTCCCCCACCGTCAGCCACCCTAGCCTCCACGCTCCGCCTCGCCGCTGCGCCCTCCGTCGACCACCACCCGCAGCACCCCTCCGCCTCAACCGCCGGCTCCTCCCTTCTCCTCCCTCCTCCTCTCCTCATCTTCGACAGCAGCAGACAGCAGCCGCAGCGGCAGACTCCGGCCGCCCCGCGCCTCCCCGCACCGTCAGCGCCGCGCTGCCCCCGACCGGCCTCCCCCGCCCTGAACCGCCGCAGAGCCACCGGAGCTCGGCCTGAAGCCCTAACCCTAACCCTAAATTCAATTTCCTATGTCCGACACGTGTCGGACACGACTCGGATCCCGATTTTCGGGTCTCGTTCAGGTGCGTGTATCTTCTTGCTCGTAACTCGGATTTTGATTCCGCAAATTGCGTTACGAAGCCTGTATGACCCTCTCTGTGCCAGGACAAACCGTTCGGGGCATCGCGTCCTGTGGTGATCGCACACCGCGATCCAAAAACAGGAAAAACTAGACCCTGTTTACCCCTGAACCGAGTACGCCCCGCCAAACGGGACGACTTGGTCGCGCGCGGTCTTCACAGACACGTGCGCGTCGTCGATACGGACGTGCGGAATTTCGCAGAAACTGATTCGGGTGTGCGTGCACACCGAAATCAACGCGTATCTGCGGACATCGTCTTATATCCGACTTTTCTGTAATTTACCTTAACTTTGTGTACACACGTCGGATTGAAACGAAACTTATGCCATCGGACTCGTAGCGATACGCTTGTCCTGTGAGCCAAGTTTGGTTCGATTCTGAGAACGTTGACGAAATCGCGTGTCGTGGGGCCCACAGGCCCCGCTCGACGGGCGATTTTGTGATCGGCTCATCGGAATTCAATTCTGAAAGTTTCGTTGGGTTCGTATCAGCGTTTCTGACCTGTTGACACTAATTTGGTAAATTTGGAGACCTTTGACCCTGACGCATTTTTCGGTGCAAAGCGGGCCCACATGTGGACCCCGTTTTGACCCGAAACTGCCGTTTTTGCCCTTGTCTCCAAATTGGACCCAAGGACAGGCGTTTCTAGCTGATTGATATTTTCTGGATCTGATGGTGATGTTTGTTTCAGCAACCGGAGTACCACCTGCAAATCCAACTGAAGTCAGAATCGCAAACATAGCCGGAACCACAGGCAAGTGTACCTTGCCAAACCCTGCAGCTTGCTAATTATTTTTTGGACTTAATTATGCATTAGTGGGCAAGTAAAGCTTGCCAATTCTCAGTAATTATTGATATAGTATTTTACTTGATTTCTTGTGGAATTAACTGTAAAATTGTTTTAACTGCTTAACCTAGGAAACGGGTGACGTGCTTAGTGTCCGATCATAGTCGGGTGCCAACTCCGTATGCGATGTTATGTAACGTCACATAGACATGGATCTCCAGACCCGATAATTCTCGTACTTGTCCTATTAAGTACACCAGAACCCGGGACACTTGACACTATTTCATGAGACAGAGTCTTCCTGAGACATTCAAGGTGATTCTGCATAGGATGCATATTTTATGATATAGGCTTACATTCTTAGACATTTGACTCATAGCTATCAGACTTGCTGCATTAGTTATAATCGTGCGTGACATGGACATGAGGCATCGTGGACATGAGACATGGGATTACATTGGGTGAGGAGAGACACACAGACTACAGGCTGATATTATATATAAAACATAGTATATATCATAGTGTAATTCATAGTTATTGCCGCTACCGGCTCCCCGACACAGAGCTTGTAGTGGCTTCAGCCTGAGTTCTAGTGCTGCTCTCATATTGCATATCACATAGTTGGTTACTTAGTTTACCCTGCTATTTATTTTATTGCTGCACTGATATTCATTTGGCTTGAGTTATTTTGTACTTTGCTATGTCCCCTGAGGACCTGGAATGGATGATGTCCCCAGGTACAGCTGAAGAGAACTACCCAGAGGTGTACGAAATCGGAGCACTTCTCGAAACAGAACCAGGAACAGAGGACGAGATAGTGGCCGAAGATTTCTCCTGAGCACCGGCTTCAACTACTCAGTATTTCCATTTTTCAGCATTTTATTTCCTGTCTTTTCTTAAATGTAACAGACTAATTCTCGGATTGTTTTCCGAGATAATCTTATTTGATATTGCTTAATTATTTCTATTGCATTATTTCTGGCAATTAATCTGTGTTTATTCTGTGGATGAGATTAGAAATACCTGAGACTTGTACTTAGTACTGCTAGACTACAGCTTAAGCATGCCCTGATGGATCCATTAAATTGGGTTATCCATCGGTGCGTGCTGCTGGCCATTGCGCACGTGCTCAGTCCCTCGGCAATTTGGGACTGGGGCGTGACATGGTTTTTGTGGTGGCCCATGCAGGTCTACGACTAAATTGTTCGGTTTCAACTTAGGGACCGAACAGGCCTGCAATAAAAATAGGATAAGTTTTTAGGATCTCATCCACTTGCTTGAATCATTTTTGATATCTGTATCGCATTCGAATTAATTTATTGACTTGCATCTTGTCTTGATTCCTGTGCGCCTCTTATTGTTTATTTTGGATACAGGGAAATGGACCCACAAGAATGCACCGAGACTCTCGTCGGAACCCCACAAGCTACAGGTGTCACCTATGACGACGAAGTGACACCAGTCGGAGGAGTTCCCTCAACTCAACAGAGCCAGCAGGCAAGTCAACCTATCTCCCGATTCCGGCGCGATGACATCCCACCTCCGCCGCAGTTCGATCCACCAACGCCCGTACTCCCACAAGGACAGCCGATTGACGGGTAGCAGATATTTCAAATGATCTACGCGATGATGCAAGCTCAGCAACAAGTCCAACACGAGGCACAGCGTCGCGAAGCTAATTTCTGGAGGGACAGCCTCGTAACTGTACTGGAGCAGGCCAACCTACCAGCTCGACGGCCATCTACAGGCTCAATCACTGACTTCTGCCAACTGAAGCCCCGCACTTTTTCTGGAAAAAAGGAGCCCACAGAAGTTCATGAGTGGCTCACCAACATAAGGCATCAACTTGAAGCAGCCGAGCTTCCCCGGGAACGCTGGATGACTGCCGTCTGAATGCAGTTGACAGGCAACGCGCACCACTGGTGGTTGTCTGAGGAGGCACGACTCAGACCAGACCGAGTCACTTGGGAGGAGTTCTCCAGACTCTTTCAAGAGATGTACATTCCGGCTATCGCACGATCCGAACTGTGGGATAAATTCAATCGTCTCACTCAGGACTCTATGACGGTGGAAGAGTACAACGCAGAATTCATTCGTCTGAGCCGCTTTGCCCCAACCCTAATCCCGACAGAGGAAGAGAAGGCCGAGAAGTTCTTCGACGGACTGAACTTCGAGCTACAGAGACTCATCGGATCCGTCGCACCTACCTCCTACTCAGACGTTCTCGCTGCAGCCCGACGCATGAAACGCGTCACCAGGAGGGAGTCTCGCCACAAGCGGCCAATCACCTCAGCACCAGACAGAGCATCACCGGGAGAATCTGCAAAGAGATCTCACACGCACCAGCCACCCAGGACAGCTTCGCAGACCCTTCCTACCTGTCACTACTGCGGCAAGATAGGTCATGTCGAGAGGGACTGCAGACGCAAGTTGGGATTGTGCCTGATTTGCGGCACCAATCAACACATAGCCAAGGACTGTCCCCAGCATCGAGATGGAGCACCAAGGGCAAACCAACCAGCTTCACCAGCACCGAGGCCACCTCTGGCACCTCAGGCGACACTCTTCCAGCAAGCCCAGCAGCAGCAGAGAAATCTCCCACAAGGACGAGGACAAGCTTATGCGATGACTGTGCAGGACGCTGATGCGAGTAAGTGATTCGTAGTTATCCGTTTTTAGTGTTGTGTAGTTCGTGCCTATTGGTTCGTGACCTCAGCCCCAACCTAGTAATTTGTAACTTGTTAATAATAACCTGGTTTTCATAAAATTTGTAGATCTTTTTCTTTAACTAGATTTTTCTGGAAAGTGTATAACTTTTATTTTAGGGAAACGGTATTTCCCTAAAGTATCTTGTGATGTGTTTCGAACGATACTTGCAACCGTGTCATCTCTATTGACCGGTTATTCTTTGATTGTGAGGACGCAATTCTCTTAAGGGGGATAGATTGTAACCCCCTGATTTTTTTAAAATTTTAAAATCTGGATTTTTCACAATTTTCTGGAATTTTCTGGGATTTTTCTGTAATTAAAAATAGGGTTTTAATATTTAAATAATTTTTAAATGATAATAAACAATATTAAAATATTATGGAAATAATATTTTTGGATGTAAAATGAAAAACTAGACTTAGGACAATTTTTCTGGAATTTATCGGACCCCGAACCTATTTTTAAAACACCTAAAAACTATTTATTTAATTATTTATTTATTTATTTATTATTTATTTATTATTATTATTTATTATTATTATTATATTTTTATATAATACAGCCCGGCCCGGCCCACGAGCCCAGCCCAAAACCCATTCCCCAACCCGGCCCAGTACCCGCCCTAACGGGTCGGGTCGGATCCGCCCGAGACCCGACCCGACACAAGACCCGCACGACTCAGCTCCCCCTCTCCCCGCGTCCTGCGCCGCCCGCTCCGCCCGGCGCTCCGGCCGCCCACGCCTCTACGCCACCCCCTCTCCCCGCCCGTCTCGGCCCCCTCACCCCCTCGGCCACCCTATTTAATCCCCTTCTCCTTCTCCGATCTCCCCCACCATCAGCCACCCTAGCCTCCACGCTCCGCCTCGCCGCTGCGCCCTCCGTCGACCACCGCCCGCAACACCCCTCCGCCTCAATCGCCGGCTCCTCCCTTCTCCTCCCTCCTCCTCTCCTCGTCTTCGACAGCAGCAGACAGCAGCCGCAGCGGCAGACTCCGGCCGCCCCGCGCCTCCCCGCGCCGTCAACGCCGCACCGCGCTGCCCCCGGTCGGCCTCCCCCGCCCTGAGCCGCCGCAGAGCCACCGGAGCTTGGCCTGAAGCCCTAACCCTAACCCTAAATTCGATTTCCTGTGTCCGACACGTGTCGGACACGTGTCGGACACGACTCGGATCCCGATTTTCGAGTCCCGTTCAGGTGCGTGTATCTTCTTGCTCGTAACTCGGATTTCGATTTCGCAAATTGCGTTGCGAAACCTGTATGACCCTCTCGGTGCCCGGACAAACCGTTCGGGGCATCTCTTCCTGTGGTGATCGCACACCGCGATCCAAAAACAAGAAAAACCAGACCCTATTTTACCCCAGAACCGAGTACGCCCTGCCAAACGGGACGACTTGGTCGTGCGCGATCTTTACAGACACGTGCGCGTCGTCGATACGGACGTACGGGATTTTGCAGAAACTGATTCGGGTGTGCGTGCACACCGGAATCAACGCGTATCCGTGGACATCGCCCAGTATCCGACTTTTCTGTAATTCATCCTAACTTTGTGTACACATGTCGGATTGAAATGAAACTTGTGCCATCGGACTTGTAGCGATACGCTGGTCCTGTGAGCCAAGTTTGGTTCGATTCTGAGAACGTTGACGAAATCGCGTGTCGTGGGCCCCACAGGCCCCGCTCGACGGACGATTTTGTGATCGGCTCATCGGAATTCAATTCTGAAAGTTCCGTTGGGTTCGTATCAGTGTTCCTGACCTGTTGACACTGAGTTTGGTGAATTTGGAGACCTTTGACCCGGACACATTTTTTGGTGCAAAGCGGGCCCACATGTGGACCCCGTTTTGACCCGAAACTGCCATTTTTGCCCTTGTCTCCAAATTGGATCCAAGGACAGGCGTTTCTAGCTGATTGATATTTTCTGGATCTGATGATGATGTTTGTTTCAGCAACCGGAGTACCGCCTGCAAATCCAACTGAAGTCAGAACCGCAAACATAGCCGGAACCACAGGCAAGTGTACCTTGTCAAACCCTGCAGCTTGCTAATTATTTTTTGGACTTAATTATGCATTAGTGGGCAAGTAAAGCTTGCCAATTCTCAGTAATTATTGACATAGTATTTTACTTGATTTCTTGTGGAATTAAGTGTAAACTTGTTTTAACTACTTAACCTAGGAAACGGGTGACGTGCTTAGTGTCCGATCATAGTCGGGTGCCAACTCCGTACGCGGTGTTGTGTAACGTCACATAGACATGGATCTCGAGACCCGATAATTCTCGTACTTGTCCTATCAAGTACACCAGAACCCAGGACACTTGATACTATTTCATGAGACAGAGTCTTTCTGAGACATTCAAGGTAATTCTGTATAGGATGCATGTTTTATAACATAGACTTACATTCTTAGACATTTGACTGATAGCTATCAGACTTGCTGCATTAGTTATAATCGTGCGTGACATGGACATGAGGCATCGTGGACATGAGACGTGGGATTACATTGGGTGGGGAGAGACACACAGACTACAGGCTGATATTATATATAAAATATAGTATATATCATTGTGTAATTCATAGTTATTGCCGCTACCGGCTCCCCGACACAGAGCTTGTAGTGGCTTCAGCCTGAGTTCCAGTGCTGCTCTCATATTGCATATCACATAGTTGGTTACTTAGTTTACCCTGCTGTTTATTTTATTGCTGCACTGATATTCATTTGGCTTGAGTTATTTTGTACCTTGCTATGTCCTCTGAGGACCTGGAATGGATGATGTCTCCAGGTACAGCTGAAGAGAACTAACCAGAGGTGTACGGAATTGGGGCACTTCTCGAAACAGAACCAGGAACAGAGGACGAGATAGTGGCCGAAGATTTCTCCTGAGCACTGGCTTCAACTACTCAGTATTTCCATTTTGCAGCATTTTATTTCCTGTCTTTTCTTAAATGTAACAGACTAATTCTCGGATTGTTTCCCGAGATAATCTTATTTGATATTGCTTAATTATTTCCATTGTATTATTTCTGGCAATTAATCTGTGTTTATTCTGTGGATGAGATTAGAAATACCTGAGACTTGTACTTAGTACTGCTAGACTACAGCTTAAGCATGCCCTGATGGATCCATTAAATTGGGTTGTCCATCGGTGCGTGCTGCTGGCCATTGCGCACGTGCTCAGTCCCTCGGCAATTTGGGACTGGGGCGTGACAATCTGGTGGGTTATCAGTACATGAATGCACTGGTGGGGAGGCTACTCGCCCGCTCGACAAATCCAAGCACGTAATATAGGTTTCGTGCCCAACTATTTAGTTGTCTTTCTAGTTGCCTTAGGATCAGTTTCATGCAGGATTTGAATAGCCTAACTCGTGTGGCAGTGCACCGTACGATATAAGAGTGAACACGGCAAGACTTACCAACTTACCAATCCTTCCCTGTCCAAGGCAAACCAATGTTAAATTCCAAGCAGAAACATGTATAAGCATTCAGGAGGCATAGCATATGCAAGCACTGCGTTATGGGTGAGATTACGCTATGGGTGCACGAGTTACAGAAAATATCAAGTGCGTTACATACGATGATCAAGTGCTCTTTATGCATAAGTATTGTTATATCATGATCGTTCAGGTGTTCAGTTATTCTTGATTTGATGCAATGACTCGCATGCGGATAGCCGCTAAGCGAGGATGACTTATCTATATTAACATGAGGTCACTGGCACGACGCCATAGTGGACAGCGTAATCTCTTGTCGGAATGGTGTGCAAGCAAAACAGGAGGAATTGTACCACATCCCGCTCGAAGCAGGCGACTACTCAGGAGTTCCGTCCGGATCGGATCGGTGCCAGTGCCCCAGCAACCGTCCGCGGAACTAAACCTTGTTTTCCAAGTTGTCCTGTGACCAGGCAAGTCTCTAATCTTTAGGGTCTGTGGTCAGACACAGGAGCAAGTTCTAAGCAAGATATATATATATGGAACAAGTTTCATGGAACGAGTTCAAGTCAGGATATATATATATATATATAACTTGTTGAGGCAGGATCAGGATTTCTCTCAATGTTGAGTATCGGCTCCACGAGCCATTTGATTCAGTACAGGATAGTATTGTTATTCTCAATATAAGCCTTATCATTTACTCAAGTTATTCTCAATATCGTTCAGTCTGATTATCACACAGGTTATGGATCCGTTTAGACATTTCTAAATGATCCATCCACCACTCTGAATCGAGTCATTCCATCAAGTTCTTAATCGGCACTCGCATTATCATTTAGCTTACTCACTAACTCGTTCCTCAAATTCTAGCACGATACTCAAGTTTTCGCTGGACAAAATCTAATCTTATTATATATTCTGGATTGATAGTCATCCAAGCAACTATACTGATTGAGTCTTCCAACAAGAATTATTGTTCGAGCTATTTCCCATAATCAAGCATGATTCTTAATATTTGCCTAAGCGATAAATCCGATGAAGTCTATCGATTTGCAGCTCTAAGTCTGACTTGTATTATTCCTGAACGATATCCAACTCTCGTTTTATAACTGGCTTGCACCCAAGGGTCTTGGTGCTCGATATTCTACTACACATCTTAGCCAAAAGGCTGAGTGCATAGCTAACCGTTCGGGCAATATTCGTTTCGCACTAACCAGTTGGGTAAACATGTATAGGCATTTAGGGTTGCTCATAATGCACAAGTCTAGCACGAATCTAATCCCATAAGGACTAGTACAGGTTGGCACAAAGGCCCTTTCAACACAATTTCATAAAGGCAATCATACCATTCAAATGCAACTTTATGAAAGTATTTAGACTTATTGTTTGGAACATCCCATCGAGGCATTGAGAGAGTGTGTACACATAACCCACGAACGAGCTTTCGAAACAGAGATATGAGAAACGAAGTCCAAAGGCGTATAAGCCAGGCTCTGATACCAATCTGTCACGCCCCGATCTCCCGCAGGCAAATCGGCCGTTCTCGCTAGGCGAGAATCACCGCGCCAGCACTCCCGCGGAACGATCGCTTTGACCCATCCGGGCGTGATGCCGCACGAGCGTTAGCCGCGCCCGTGCAAGGCCGTGGTTCATTGGCTGGCAGTAAGAGTTCTAAGCCACAGAGTCGCATAGATTGTCCGAGTGCAGCGGAATATATATACGCATAAGCGAATGGTAACATGTTCACTAAGTCGACAATAGCGGAAGCAAGATTGAGTACACAAGTTAAAGTAAAACAAGCTCTCTTTATTCATATTGAAACAAGTATTATAGGCGGCGCATAGCCGAGATTACAAGTCGCTCAAGCTCTCTCTGAAACATAAAAGTGTGCCAAGTGGCTACATTTATGAATGATATACAGGAAATGTTCAGGCGATGTTCCAACATTATGTCGTGTATATTCAGTTCCGAACGCAGCGTTCCAAGGCTTCTGAGTTGTACTCCACGCCTTAGCACGCACGAAGGAGGCATCCGCACCGAACGAGGTTCTCCCGCACCCTGCAAGCAATCTGGTGGGTTATCAGTACATCAATGCACTGGTGAAGAGGCTACTCGCCCGCTCGACAAATCCAAGCACGTAATATAGGTTGCCCAACTATTTAGTTGTCTTTCTAGTTGCCTTAGGATCAGTTTCATGCAGGATTTGAATAGCCTAACTCGTGTGGCAGTGCGCCGTGCGATATAAGAGTGAACACGGCGAGACTTACCAACTTACCAATCCTTCCCTATCCAAGGCAAACCAATGTTAAATTCCAAGCAGAAACATGTATAAGCATTCAGGAGGCATAGCATATACAAGCACTGCGTTATGAGTGAGATTACGCTACGGGTGCACGAGTTACAGAAAATATCAGGTGCGTTGCGTACGATGATCAAGTGCTCTTTATGCACAAGTATTGTTATATCATGATCGTTCAGGTGTTCAGTTATTCTTGATTCGATGCAATGACTCGCATGCGGATAGCCGCTAAGCGAGGATGACTTATCTATATGAACATGAGGTCACTGGCACGGCGCCATAGTGGACGGCGTAGTCTCTTGTCGGAATGGTGTGCAAGCAAAACAGGAGGCTTTGCACCACATCCCGCTCGAAGCAAGCGACTACTCAGGAGTTTCGTCCGGATCGGATCGGTGCCAGTGCCCCAGCAACCATCCGCGGAACTAAACCTTGTTTTCCAAGTTGTCCTGTGACCAGGCAAGTCTCTAATCTTTAGGGTCTGTGGTCAGACACAGGAACAAGTTCTAAGTAGGATATATATATATATGGAACAAGTTTCATGGAACGAGTTCAAGTCAGGATATATATATATGGAACTTGTTGAGGCAGGATCAGGATTTCTCAATGTTGAGTATCGGCTCCACGAGCCATTTGATTTAGTACAGGATAGTATTGCTCCACGAGCTGGAATTTGGGATCAATGACTTGGTGCAAATTCCCTGGTTCGGAAAATGCCTTAGCGACCCGACAGTCCCGGATACTTTCAGGTTTATTTATGCACGGAACAACTATCAAGTAGTCTTCCGAGGAGAGCCTAAATGAATGCATGACAAGCATAGTATTTCACGGTCTGGGCATAGTTATGCAGCAAGCATTGATCTAGGCAATATATATAAGCAGGCAAGCATGCACTTGTATAACATAAGCATTCAAGTTCGCTCGGGCCCGAAGGTAAGCCGAGTGAAACCGTACGGGGCCTTTCCAAGCGATGTTATCTAGGGTCGTGCAGTGTAGGAAATTAACAGTGCACTACTGAATATATATACAAATCGTTCTACTCGAGGCATAGCGGTTCTAGTTGCTCAAGGCGAGGGTAGCATGCGATGGTCTGAATATATAAGCAATATTTTATTTCCATGTTCTAACATAAGCAATACAAGTTGGGATTATTCCCTTAGCTAGGTGCGTTGTATTCTTATTAGAATGCAGGGGGTGATTCACCTAGTGACTAGCATGTATCATTTCGTATTTTATGTGTGCTGGCTAAGCAAAGACAAGTTCACCGTAGCCACCCACCTTAGCGATGATCCGTCTCGGTCGAGTGATATTGCGAGCGAGCCTCTGAAAGCCTAAGCCGAACTCCTGTAGGGACCAAGTTTGGATAATTCCTTGCCTCAACGAGTTGCCTCGCTGAGCAAGGCAGGTCGGGACGTTTGCACTTTTGCCGTTTGAATCGGCAGTCCGCTTGAGCGGAACGGGGTATTACAATACTTCTGTACCGTCTTCTCTCCCTGTACGATGTCGTCGATCTGTCCCTTGATCTGGAAAATTCTCAAGTTATTTTCTACACCATCGTAGGTTCTCCTCAACTTCTCTCACACGTCTTTCACCATCTCAAGGCCATCCACTGTGGCGGCGATCGACTGGACTAAAGAATTGAGGAACCAAATGTATACTACCATATGAGTGAACTTCCACTCGTCGAGTCCTGTCGAGCCCTCATCCGGCTCTGTCTTCTCTTCTAACAAGAAATCCTTCAGGTTCTTCCCTACGAGGGTTCTCCTCATCCGTCGTGATCAACTCAGGTATGTGGCCGGTCCATCAAGCTTCAGATCGATGAATGGAAGCTCCAACTTCGCCAATGTTTGTGTCGCGCTCTCACCAGCCGACAGTTTCATCAACGTTGTGACCTCCACAGAGTCTAACTTCTTGATGATCTCCTCCATCGATCCTCCTCTTCTCCGATCACCTCACACCCGTTCCACGTTTCACGTTCGCCCTCTTCGTCCTCTCCTAGATCCGATCATGTCTCTCCCCCATCAAATCTAGGCCTTCGATGTCAACGTCTGGAACGACCCGCGGGAGTCGCCAGGAACCACGACAGAAGGCTCTGCGGGAGTCGCGGCTACGTGGTGGTGGTGCTGGGTGGTAGGCAAGCGGCGACGGTGGTGGCGGGTGAGCGGTGCGGCAGCGGTGGTGGCGGGCGACGAGGCAGCGGTGGTGGCGGCGCGACCGCGATTGTGGCGGACGGTGTGGCAGCGGTGGCGGATAGGGTTTGGAAGGTGGTGGCAAGGATTTGGACTTTGATACCATGTAATATTTTGAAGTAATTGTTATATTTTTTATTAATAATCTTTTGACTATTTATACCCTTATAATCATTCATCTTATATTAATACTCCATTAAAACTCTCTGTATAATATTCTAATATTCCAACAAATATACCAAAAATATTCTAATATACCAATAAACTCCAACAACGATTTCAAGACCTCAACAACTAGTCGAATGAAGTTGTTTATGTTCTTTGAAAGTTCAAAACTTCATTTACTTTCGTAGCTAGCAAGCTCACGACGTCGTCGTCTCCTTTTGGATGCCCAACTACATACATCGATCATAGATGTATGTTACCACTATGATATGTCTGTCTGTCTGCCTCCCTCCTCCCTCCCTCGAGATCCACTGTGAAGTGATATCCATGATGAAATGCTCACCCACCGTACGATCCATTCTAGACGACCAAATCCTCTCTCTCATGCACAACGTTCCACCGTATGTCCCAAGTCATCCTTCACCCTTCTGTCTATACGACCAACCAAAGCCACCACCCACTGATAATCATTCATTTTTCACTAAATTCTTTGCCTAATAGATCAATCTGATAATTTCAAAATATAGTCTCTTAACAAGAACACTACCGATTGCCATTCATTATGTCTTACAAGTAATATATAAATGTCAATGAGGAGAAGATACATGAATCAAATGTAAAAGACAATCAATCTAGTTAGATATATGTATTTAAGACCTCCCTGATTTTAATGCTTCGAAGCGGGCTGCAAGTTCCTCATAATCTGGCAACTTTGGATGGATGCGGGGAACCTGGTCAAATGACTGCCGCTTGTCAGGTGGTGACTGATCTTTGCAAGGAGGTGGCACTGGCGGTAGTCTCTTCGGAGGAGGATGACCACTCCCAGTCCAAGGCCTTTCCACTTTAACTTTCTCATCGCTATCAGAATTTAATTCGTCAGAGTCATCAAATCTAATTTCCAAATTTTCTCTGCTGCTGTCAGTGTAGCACTTCCTTTCGAGTATATTCTTATCATCTTGGTTAAGTGAGATGTCCTGATCATTCACACAATTTGACTCATTACTCTGAAAATTAAATGACTTGTTTGGAGGCATGAACTCACTCTTCTTCACAGAAGGCGGAGTCACATTTAAGAAATGCTCTTGTAAATTTTCCGATGGAATATCTGTTTGATGGGAATACTGTTGGGCAAGATAAGCTGCAGCCTGTGCGGCTTGAACTGCTCTCTCTGCAGACTCTCCAGCTACTTGAGCAGCTGTAGCAGGGTCCTTTATATGCATCATAGATCCTTCTCTATCATATAAACATCTGAGGACCAGGACTGGATCAAATATTTGGATAAAAAAATGTAGGAAGCATGAACACTTCGAAACTGGTGTTAAATATGTGGAACATATATCAGACATGACACAGGCAAGTCAGAATACACTAGGACATGTGTACATGTCGCCATGTATCATATCATGCTGTGTCTGTGTGCTTGGAACACATTCAATTTGGTTTTGAGGGTGCATCTTACCTTGGAAGTGGCTTAACCTCTTCAGGCTCTGACTCAACACTGTTGTTGATGTGCCCAAATGGTCCTTTATCACTGGAATTTCTGATGACCAAAGTACAAGATTGGAATTTACATACCCATGCAATTACGTAATTGAATCTTGCATCAACATCATGTATGAGAACAATAGTAAAATTAAACCTGAAGTTGGGATTTTTTGGTTGAACATCTTCCTGCTGAGGTGTTGTAGTCATAACTGGAATTTTGCTAGCACTAACAAATGAACATTGCCCTCCCTGTGTATTTTTTTTTTCCAAAACATTCAAGCAAAACACCAAGTAAAGAGTATAGCCTGATGGAGTAGGAAAAAACAACCTACCAGGCGCTCTTCTGGAGGTTTAAGAAGCTCAAGCTCCGACTCTGACGTATCCCACTCTATTTGATACTCCTTAGCAATTTCCTTCATGACTTTCAGCTTTATTTCACCAGCTGGCTTTCTTACTGATAGCTTCTCAATCAGCTTCAGAAAAGGGAAATAACGTTAGCGCACATACAAGGTGAACGGAAAAGAAAATTGGCAAGAAAAGAATACAAGAGATGGAAACATTATCTATTGAAATTACTATTGTCGAGTATATTATTAAACATCAGGCCTTGAATATGCATGCATTCCACCAAAATCCATGATACTAACTTGTTAAGCAGCATTATCATCATGCAGTGATTACATCTCAACTCTTTAAAATGTGATAAAATAATGCATACCAGGCGATTTACACCAGATTCTGGACGTAGATCACTAGCAGCAGTTACAAAATCTTCTCCATACTTCTTTTTGAAGATATCAGACATTCTGTAAAGCTCTGGGATCTCTGAGCACCTTGGAGCTGCATATATCAGACTAGAAATCCCTTCTTTCAGATCTGCAGGGCAGTCCCTGGTCAAACAAATGCTAATCAACATAAGAACTGAATGTTATGAAGTGAATGTAATAAGTAAGGCAAGGCAAGCTCCCTAGACCTTTGTTTTGCTATGATAGGAAGGCGCACGACAATTAGCTCACAGAAAAGTTCAATGATCTCGTTTGCTGCCATGATATTCTGTTCTCGAATCACATGCTCGACCTACAAATCAATTTTATTATTTTAATACCACATAATTGAAGCATATAGAAAATTTATGAAATGTGAAAAAATATAGTGTGTTTTGTGTCGGTACTTATGTACGATCTAATATCACCTAGGAAACTACCACAGCTTGATAGCCAGGAATGCACTATGTAGTTAATAATATAATGTTAGTGAATTTGAGTTATACTGGATGATCAACAGCCCTAGCAAATAACAATCAAGGTAGAAAGACTGAATCGAGGTAGAAATCACAGAAGCCTAATGGAAACAGAAACCAATTCTTCTACCTATATCATATACCAAGTTTATTGTATACATCTCATATTAAATTATGAATTCTCTATGGAAGTCTAAATAAGTAAGAGTCAATAATGTTTGATAAGTATGCACTACATGAATAAAGCAACAGGATAGTTGTGTAAAAAGTAGATGTAGATAACAATATGATCTTAAACGAGCTTTTGAGGCTATTGAACAATATTTCAAATAGCTTAATACAAAAACACATAAAATCTGAAACCCAGTCCGAACCAGATTAGAAGGAAAGAAAATTGACTGGAATGCTTATCATCCAAACCTGAGAAGATTATGTGATTTGGATATCACATAAATCTGACATGAACCTGACACATTTACATTCCAAACAACGGTACTCGGATCTCTGAAACAATGGTACTCAGATCTCTGAAACATTGGTACTCAGATCTCTGCAGATGACTTGGCACCTGCTGGTTGTATTTTACTTCTCCTAGTCATTAAATTGCACCTAGTACAGTATAAGATCCTGAAGTGAATTATCTATCATCTTGACATTAACCCCTATCAGCATCTGCATCATAATCTTCAAGTTTTAGGTGGCATCGATTCACAAAAATTAGAGCCAGTCTTGGACAATTCTTTAAACACCAAATTATTTTCACAATTGTCTCCATTTGAGAAGTTCACAGAGGATGCATGCACGCACTGGCTTATAACCTACAAATTGAGAGAGATTTAAACGTGTTTCTTCCTACTACGGTATACATGATGCTTCGCGAGATGAATCGACATTTGATAGTTACAAAACAACGAAACCTGCACCTTCTTAATCCGAACTCGCCAACAAATGTTTTTAACCACAAGGCTTCCTTCGATGCTTCTACTATTGCGATGTACTCTGACTCTGTATCCATAATTGATAGCGGCACAATATCTTGAAGGGTCGACTACCAACCGACTGAAAAACTAGCAAGTGTGTATACATGGCCTAGAGTTTTTTATCTTCTTTTATCTAAGACACCAGCATAATCTGCATCCCAGTAACTGGTCTATAGCCTATAATTGTTGATCTTCTTTTATCTAAGTCACCAGCATAATCCACATCCCTGTAACTGGCTTGATCTATCTTCTGACTTATGAAAAAATAAACTGACATCCCTTTTAGATACCAAAGTATCTACTTTACTGCTTCTCAATGAAGCCTTCCAAGATTTAACATGTACTTATTGACTAAACTGACTGCATATGATAGATTTGACTGAGTGCATACCATATAGTATACATGACTGAACCCACTGCACTAGCATATGGTACCCTAGACATTTTTTTCTTCTCCTTTGTTTTCAGACACTCCTTGAAGGACAACTTCAATGACCGCCAATAGGGTACTCACATGTCTTGAATCCTTCATGTTTGATCTCTCCAGTACGTTAACGTACTTCCTTTAGGATAGCCATAACTTACCTTTCTTGTCTTGATAAATTTTTATCCCAAGGATTTATCTTGCTCCACCCAAATCTTCATGTCAAATTCTACACTCAGTGAAGCGTTGAGCACCCTTTTTTCTACATACTCTTAGAAGAAATCAACATGTCATCAACATATAAATGGAGATATATAACGAATTATTCTTGAGCTACTTCGAGTACGGACAAGTGTCATACTCACATTGAAAGAAATCGACCATCAACATAAATAAGGCAAAGTGCTACACTACTGCCTGGGAGACTGTTTCATCCAATAAAGAGACTGTTGGAGTTCACGTACTTCATCCTCCTTGTTAGGTTCCATGAAACCTTCGGGGCCTCATGAAGATCGTTTCCAACTCACCATATAAGAAGTTGTTTTCACATCCATTTGCTCTAACTCCAAATTGTGAACTAATGCAAATAAACTCGAATATATATGCTTAACCATAGAGGAGAAATTCTCGTTGTAGTCAATTCCCTCCAAAGCATAACCCTTCGTGACTAAACTTGCAATTTATTGCTAATTATCCCTTTTTGTGAATATCCACAACCAATAAATAGACTATTTGAGTTCACATACTTCATCCTCCTTGTTAGGTTCCATGAAACCTTCGGGGCCTCATGAAGATCTTTTCCAAATCACTATATAAGAAGTCGTTTTCACATCCATTTGCTCAAAGTCCAAATCGTGAACGGCTACCAATGCAAATAAACTCAAATAGATAAGATTAACCATAGGAAAAAAATCTCGTTGTAGTCAATCTCCTCCTTCAAAGCATAACCCTTAGTGACTGAACTTGCAATTTATTGCTCATTATCCTTTTTTGTGAATATTCACAACCAATAAAGAGATTATTTGAGTTCACGTACTTCATCCTCCTTGTTAGGTTCCATGAAACCTTCGGGGCCTCATGAAGATCTTTACCAACTCACCACATAAGAAGTCGTTTTCACATTCATTTGCTCTAACTCCAAATCGTGAAGGCTACCAATGCAAATAAACTTGAATAGATATGCTTAACCATAGGGAGAAAATCTCGTTGTAGTCAATTTCCTCCTTCAAAGCATAACCCTTCGTGACTAAACTTGCAATTTATCGTTGATTATCCTTTTTTGTGAATATCCACTTGCAACCAATGACCCATTTCTTTAGGTAGCTCAACCAAGTTCCACGTACCATTTTTTCGAAGTTACTCAATCTCCTCTGTCATAGCCACCATTTACTGATCCTTGTCCTATTGTCATTAGCCTCATTATAATCATTTGAATATTCTATTTAGTAACTAGAGCAAATGATACCATATCTTCGAAACTATAACTGATTGGTGCCTTATATGGATGTCTTGATCTTCTTAATGCTACTAACTGTAGGTTCTACTGGGTTTGATACTCATCGTCTTGATCTTCTTGTCACAACCTTCATATAGCAGTAATGTGCTTCGGTGAAACATATCCTCTTAAGTGCCATAAACCCCTACCTCGACCGAATCATCTTTGTCTATTGTGCCATTTGCCTTCTTAGACTCTTTCCCTGCGACTTTCAACATGGAAATGTCATTCTCTACATATTTCAACATAGAAATGTCATTGAAGATCATATCTTTCTTAATGAACACCCTTCTACCTTTTGGATCTCATAACTTGTAGCCTTTGACTCCATATGAATCCTAAGAAAATACATAGTTATGACTTCGACACCATCTTGGTTCTATCCTTCTACTTCACGATTGAATAGACAGGACACCCAAACAAACGTAAAGAATCATAACTAACTGATTCTCCTCCTCTCTATACCACTTTATTCATTTGAAAATCTATGGTCGAAAATAGTTAACCAAATAGCACACCTTTGTCTTGAAGTCTATAAGGCCTACATGTAGTAACCGCAGACTTCTAATCCTCTCTAGTGGGGTCTTATTCATGTGCTTTGCTATCCCATTCTAGTCTGAACATCCTGAAACTATCTATTGCCTCTATATAACTCGTTCCTTATAGTAATCATGAAACTCCATCGCGAAACTCCATCGCGGTATATTTACCTCCATTATTTGTCCACAAATACTTCATTGTTTGTCTCTTTTCCTCACTCTCGGAATCTAGCATAAACCTCTGACTTGTGTTTAAGAAAATAAACGTATATCTTTCGAGAGAAGTCATCAATGAAAATTAAGTAGTACTCGACACCTCCTTTTAATCGAACCAGTGATGGTTAGGGATGGCAATTTCTCTCGAACCCGATGGGGACCTGATTTTTTTTATCCGAAGGGGGAGGGGTTTGGGGATTTAAAAACGGGGACGGGGGAGGGGGGCGGGGATGGGGATTAAAAAAATTCTTCGGTCGGATTCTGGGTCGGGTATGGGTATAGTACTCCCCGCCCCGGTAAATCTCCAACCCCGATTACTTATACCTACATGATTTAGTTGTATGTAACTATAGACCTTTATTTGGAATATGTTTTTATGGGTTTAACATTTTCTCTTTGTTGTTTTGTATTGTAGACTTCTATTTAGTATTTGTATGTTTTTGTTGTATTAATATTTCTTTTTTGTTGTATTGTAACATTTTGTCTACATAGTAGTATATTTTTTTTATGGAAACAAAATTTTATAATGTATATTTTTCTTGGAATGGAAATAATTTTTTAAGTTTATAATGTATAGAAAAAATTGTTAACGAGACGGGACAAGGAAACCCGGCCTCGAAAGTAATAATGGAACGGAGACAAGGACGGAGAGTGCATTGTTTAACGGTGATGGGGATAGAGACAAGGAGTGCATTGTTTAACGGGGACGATGATGGGATAAAAAACTAAACCCGAATGGAGATGGAGACGGGGACGGAGATTCAAACACTAATTGAGAATAAGGATGGGGAGTATGGTCCCCGGCCTCTACCCGTCTGATTGCCATCCCTAGTGATGGTCCCATACGTTTTAGTAGGTATAGTCGAGAATTCCTTCAGTCTTTTGCATTGTCTACTTGAAGTAAACATTATGTTACTTTTTTCATTATGAAATAATTTTAGAAATCTAACTTACACTCCTTAAATTACTTTAGCAACTCTCTTTTATGCAACTTACGAATACCCCTCATTCATGTGACCAAGATGCATATACCACAACTTTACGATATCTTCCATCTGTTTTTAGTGACGACGGCCATTACCATCAATCATGCTCCCATCCACTCAATAGAAGTTTGATGACATCCACTGCCCCTTCATGATCACTAGGTTACATTTAACTATCTTTAAAATTGAATCATGACCAAAAAACTTGCATCATGTTGCGTCCAACGCGTCCAGATAAATTAATTTCAATTCTTGAATGGGACTCCATTCACAAGTGCCCACATCGCACCATCAAACATACAAAGTTTGATATTTCTTATAAATTTTGCACATCATATCTTTCCCGTGAGAACAACACTATCATCGAACTCCTTATAGGTGTCGAATCACTCCATTTTTGGATATTTATGGTATGCGCCTCCCCAGTCAACAATCCAAGCTCCAATAAAAACATAAAAACATCACTTCTGCTATAATGTATAAGTACATTACAAAGTAACTCCTTCTTAGCTTCACTTACAATACTAAACTTGATTTACTTGAACTCACATCTTTAACCTTCTTATCTAACTATTACTTATACCTTGGACATTCCTTCTTCATGTGACCTGACTACTTGCAGTAGTAGCATACATCGCTATCCTCCTATGATGATTTTGATTTCCTCCTGTTGCTCTTGCCACCATCTTTATTCTTCGATCTTTCCTTTTTACTAAGCAATTAAGCAAGAATCATCTGATGATTTTTGCCTTCTTATAATCTCATTATATGAGATTATAATGATTATTGTCACTAAATAGTCATATGACGATGAAGCGGTTGGTCCTCTTTTGGCTTTTCCTCAAGATACAGGAAATCGCTTACCACCTTATTGAATCTATGTTGGCACTCAAAAAATGGTCAAGTTTCAGTTCCGCGATCTACAAACCTCGCATGATATATCACCTGACAGGTTGCGGGAAGCTCCCAAGAGACGGGGGTTCCGCTGTAGAATTCTAGTCTCACAAAAATTAGCCTCGCAAAATTTTGGTCTCAAATAAATCGAAGTCTCAGAGAAATCATCCTCGCAGAACTCTACTCAACATAAATGCATAATCTCACAGAATTCTGCTTAAACATTGAGTCTCATAGAAATAAGAGCCCCACATAAATTTGAGCTTTATGTGATGATGCCTTGCAGAATGAAGCGAATATAGAGTAGCAGGCCTCACATAATGAAGACTCGCATAATTGGATCCTCATATAAATTTGAGGTTCGCAGAATTGAGATCTTAAAAGTTAAAGCCACATTAGAAAGCATGCACATTTAATGCGATGATGGCTCTGTCATGCTGACTAATCAACATTTAATGCACTGACGAATCTGTCACATTGACCAATCAGCACTAATTGCGCCCATGACTCTGCCAAGTTGCCAGCGGCTCGAGCTCCGAAATGATGTTCTTTTTATGACAGTCAAAGTTCTAGCGGCTGTAAAGTGCCTTGATCTTCGAAAATATGCTGGATTTAATGAGTATATCACACTATTCAAGGCAGCAATCGCCCACGTAGGCTGCTGCAGTGATGAGACGTTGCGTAGATAGCCACCTGTCACAGTATCAGTCTATGTTTTCACACATAAAGGCATTTCTACGAGGGTCCTTTCTGCAGAATTCAAGCTTTGCCGCAAAATTTAGCAAATTTTGTGGGATAAATATTGTCCCTTTCAGAATCTCATCCTATAAATAGCCAAGTGAAGGACTGACTCAGGGTCTTCTTCTCATTAGAGAAAATTTCACTTTGAGAACAAGTGCAATCCAGAATCTCTTCTTCTTTCCCCTTGAAGAATTCTACCATCACCCAGGCCATAATCACTTGTTCATTGTCTCCTCCAAACATGCTTCAGCAACTCAAAATTAATCATGTGCGTCTCCGATCTTCCATATTGAGTTAGCCTCCTTGGGTCTACTACGTATGTGCAACCTATAGTAGATACGTCATTAAAAGACACTCACAGCTTCTTCTCCGAGTTGACTTACTGGAATCCATATCAACAAAGGATAGCTTCACTGTAGAAGCATTGTACCAAAGTCTTCTTCATAACTAAGTTCTAAAGTATCCGAGAATAATTTGCCCTTGTCATCGAAGTCTTGCACCTGGAGTCAGACCATCAATAGAGCAAAGTAATCGCGCTCTCATCTATTCAGTGCTTTTGAAATATGAAAGAAATATTATTTGTTTGACAATGATGTCATATACAAGATCTCTAGCTTCAACCATAAACTTGAGGCAGAAGATTATGTCATGGTGTTATACATCACTTTATCTACCAGACAAAGCCCCTTTATCTCGATAGTCGCATTTCTATAAAAGACAGTTAGCAATATGGTTGATGCATGATGGAAGGGACCCAAATTTTACATTAGACACTAAATTGCTTTTTGAGATACAACTTATTTAACAACGACTTTGTCATATACAAGCTCTATAACTTCTACCATAAACCTGAAGCAGAAGTTTTTGTCATGACATTGTACATCACCTTATTACATTGTACATGCATTGCGTCTTCTGATTCATGTCATTCTATGAATCATTCGTCATGTCGATAGATTTTCAATCCTTACCATCAATGACCTTGAATAATCCTTCTTTTAAAAGGATTACATATCCCTTCTCTGCCACATCAACAAGTTTTCTTTATATTTTTACTTCGAAATTGGTGCTATTGACTTTGTTATGTCATCTCCGATTTTGAATTACAATTATCTCTTGGATCCTTGTGAACCAATAACTTCAAGAATCATGATCTAAGAATATAGGAAGAAGACCAATGTCATAACCTATTGTTGACTTAGATCGTTAAAACTGAAGAACCTTCAATTCCCACAGTTCTATTACTAATTCTTACGACTAGTGGAATAGAGTTCCCTTCATGAAAAATAAACAAAGAATTCAAACAAGTACAATAGCACAATCTAGAACACAAGATATAACATGATTTCACCGAATATTAACCTACGTTAAGGGGGCAAGGAAAGAATTACTTTATTTAATTTATAGAAAACTTTACAAGAGTTCATGCAAGAATATTATATCGCAAGAACCCTTACAAGATCTCAAACGAGCTCTCTAGTCTCTACCTTCTTCTTCTTCTCTCAATTTTTTTAGTTTCCTTGGAACTTCCTCCAATGAACAAGTCACTACTTAGTTTTCCTCAAGAACCCATATTTAGGGTTAGGAATCCCCTTAAATAGGCTCTTCTAAGTTTGGATCAAATTTGGCACTTATCCAACCGTTGAAAACCTCACCAAAACTAGCCCCAACTGTTTGAACCGGAATTTGACCCAAGTGCACACTTTTATACTGGAAAATCTGGTATACCACTTGGCAAACTCAGTATTCTGGTCTAGTGTTCGTAAAAGTGCACACTAGCTGCTAGAAAACCCTTTATATTGGTTGGGTGCCAACCGATATACCAATTGGAACTGTTCACATTAGGAAGGGCTAACAGTACATAATGCATTTTAATTTCAATTTTCATTCCCATTGTTCAATTCCCTCTCTTCCTTCTCGACTGAAGGTCATTCACCTCCCCCATTTGCATTTAAACTCTATTTTTCATTCTCAAATTTATTAACTCATTCATCAGCTTACTATTCTTCTTCTCCCTCTGAAATTTCTTCATCGAGTCGAAGCTCGCCGACCGCACGCGATCAGAATGCACGCGGAGTAGCCCCCTAGACTTGCTTGACCCCAGTGTGCTAGTAGGCCAGCACATGCAAAGACCTGCGCACGTCACGCACGAGCCAGTGTCTGCATGGACCACAAAAGCCGGAAACATCAGAAGAAGTCAGATTAGTAGGGCGGACCGCAGAGCCTACTTCGAGCACTCGTAACTTCCTTCTCTCTCCATGTTTTTTCAATCCGTCTCTTCCTATGTGAACCTTGGTAACACACTCCTTCCTTATAAATTTTCTTGCAGTAATGTTGACGTTTGGTCATTCGAAATTGAGACCAAATAGGTAGGGGCGGATCCAAGGGGTATTTGGAGCCCACCCCAAAAAAAATTATTTTGTTTTATTTTTTCATATAATTTTTTTTTCTTTTATCCACTTCTAACAATCCAAATTTATGGTAGCTCATTCATTTTATAGTTTCTGGATCCGCCTCTCCAAATAGGTGTAAAAAAAAGTTGAGTACATTATTATTATTTTTTAGATTAGTAAAAAAAGAGAGGCTCTTTTTAGTATTTGCACAGGGCCGTAGAATGTCAGTAGAAACGGGTCATACTTCTTTAATTTTCAATAATATCTTTGGAATAATCTTACAAAATCCTAATTTTACATTTTGACTTTGAAGATGACAGCCATGGTAATTAATTTAATCGGTAATTACTGTAAGGGGAAAAAATGTACACAGAATGATGTATTTATTATAAATGTCCTAAACAAATGCTTGTAATAATTTGAAGGAAGAAGAAGAAGAAAGAGAAAATTAAAATATACCCTGATCCTGGCAGTGTCTTGGTGGCCAGAGGAGAGAAGCATGGCAATGTCGCGCCTCATCTGCCTCACCTGCACCTCCCTCTTGTTCCTCAGCAGCTTTATCCTTGCAGTGGCCAGCTTTGCCTCCGTTTTGCTGATATAATTATATATATATATATATAAAATTAATAAAGAAATAAATAAATTATTGGAAATTAATATATCATGAATAATTATATAGTACCATCTGGAGGAGTTGAAGCCTCGGAGGCGTAAGATGGTTGTCATCAGCTTCCCCAAGGAGGAGAAAGACTTGCCTCTGTTTTCTTGACCCATTTCGAGAGAGAGAGAGAGAGAGAGAGAGAGAGAAAGAAGGACAGAGAGAAGATTTAGAGTAGTAGGAGGAGGAGGTGTTTGTAACGGTAACATGTTCACACCCCGCAGCATAAAACGTCGCTTCTCCTTATTTTTGGCAAATGATAAGGGCACTGCACATTTTACTCGGGGCTAGCCCATTTGAACATTTGAAAAAATTACAAGTTTGCCATCATGAAAGTTACTCGGGGCTAGCCCACTGTAATACTCAGGACTGTCAAAACGTTGACAGTCCTACAACTTGGAAGGACTGTCAACATTTTGACAGTCCTACAAATATATAGGACTGTCAAAAATGTGACAGTCCTATTTATAAGGACACTGCACATTTGAGTCTGGGCTAGCCCATTGGAAATTTACAAAAAATTCCAAGTTTGCCATCATGAAAGTTACTCGGGGCTAGCCCACTGTAATACACAGGACTGTCAAAATGTTGACAGTCCTACAACTTGGAAGGACTGTCAACATTTTGACAGTCCTACAAATATATAGGAATGTCAAAAATGTGACAGTCCTATTTATAAGGACACTGCACATTTGAGTCTGGGCTAGCCCATTGGGAATTTACCAAAAATTACAAGTTTGCCAGTCTGCTAGTTAGTTGGGGCTACCCCACACCAAAGTATAAAAGTCAAATGGGTTTCTACTTTTGGCATTCCACCTAGACTTAAGACACCCTCCTTCCACCAAGCCCAAACCTAAATTTGGAAATAGGTAGTTGTGGTTGGAGGAGTAATTTACTTTGGTGATACCCCAAGGAATATTCTTCCGGTATGTCTTCGACAACCTACTTTGAATAAGTTTTGCAAATGTGCGAAAAAGATTTAGTTTATTTTGATAAATGTAGGAACAATGCATGATAAAATGTTCGATGACGAAGTCGGATCGTCCAATTCATTAATTATGCACTCCGGACGTTCCGAAGTACAAGTTGGTTGTTCCGAAGAACGTACGGTACGTAAAACAAGAACCCTAATTTGACAGTCACGAGTTAGGACTGTAAACATTAGACAGTCCTATCTAAATATAGGACTGTCAAATATTTCACAGTCCTATATTTATATAGGACTGTCATAAATTCTACAGTCCTAAGTAAAAGTAGGACTGTCATAATTTTCACAGTCCTATATTAAAAAAGGACTGTGAAAATAGTGACAGTCCTGGATAATTATATGAAGTTATTAATTTTTATATAATTTTATATTGGTTATAGGACCAAGCTTGTTCAGATATTGTGGGACATCCTGCTGTTGGTGTTGATGTGGAGGATATTTTCTCAACGGATATTGAGTTTGCAAGCCATGAAGAAGCATTAGAGTGGTGCAGAGAAGTTGGGAGACGACATAACGTAATTATTGTTATTGCAAGATCCATCCGATCTCGGCCGGGCCGAAAATATCTTGAGCTTGGATGCGAAAGAGGAGGTGTGTTTAGGCATCATAAAAAGAAGGGTGTTGTTGAAAAAGAAATCCCTAAGAAAAATGTTGGGACGAGAAAATGTGGTTGTCCATTGAAGGTGTTGATTGTAAATGTTGAAGATGTGAAGTGGATAGTCGAAGTTAAGAATGGAAGACACAATCATCCTATTCCAGGGACACTTACGGGTCATGCCTACGTGGCACGGTTGAAGGAGGATGAGAAAAAGTTGGTTGAAGAAATGTACCTTTCAGGAGTTGCACCGAAACAGATTTATTCTGCTGTCAAACAAAAACAAGATGGGAACAAGTCTACTATGAGGACGATCTATAATAGTTTGGCCAGAGCAAAATGCAATAGTATGAAAGGAAGAATGGCGATGCAGCAAGTATTGAAGTTGCTTGCGGAGCATCACTACGTGGAGTACCATAGAAGACATCCACAAACTGATGAACTCCTTTCATTGTTTTGGGCTCATCCCGATTGCACACATTTGGCTAGGTCCTTCGCAGACGTGTTGGTCCTTGATTGTACATATAAGACCAACAAGTTCAAGATGCCTCTTTTGCATGTTGTCGGGTCTACGTCTACGGGAAAAACCTTTACAGTCGATTTTTGTTTTATGAAGAGTGAGACAGTAGAGGATTACACATGGGCGTTGAGGAAACTACAATCCCTTTACACAGGTTACAAAGAGCCCTCTGTTTTTGTTACTGACAGAGAATATGCATTGATGAATGCTATAGATATTGTATTTCCTCATGCGCATAGACTACTCTGCACTTGGCATATAAATAGAAATATCCATGCTCAATGCAAGAAAAAATTTGAAAGTGTGGACGGTAAAATTGACATGCTTCGCTTCGAAGAATTCTACAGTGATTGGAGTCTTGTATGGCGAGCAAGTACTACAGACAGTTACGACGCAGCATGGTACATGTTCCAACAAAAGTGGGAGCCAAGTAACCCGACATGCATATCTTATATCAAAGATACTTGGCTAGGACCACATAAAGAGCAATTCGTCTTAGCATGGACCAACCTGGTGAAGCATTATGGCACGATCACTACGAACCGGGTCGAAGGGGCACACTCATGTTTGAAAAGATATCTACGCTCATCGGTCGGTAATTTTGTCTCTGTTTGGCAATCGATTCATTTGATGACTATTTCCACGGTGAACGATATTGTAGCATCATTTGAGATGAGCCTCAATATTGCAAAGCATGAATACAAGCAAGAACACCTCTTGGATGGTTTAAGTCATGTGGTATCTCACAAGGCCTTGGGGTTATTGCTTGAGGAGATTCGAAGGTCGAAGTCGGTGGGTTATGATCCCGAGGTTTGCGGTTGTTCATATCGACATTCACTCGGACTTCCGTGTGCACATGAAATCAACGAATACCGTCGTGAATCTAAACCTATTCCAATAGATGTTGTTGACCAACGTTGGCGACAACTGTCGATAATGCCGGCGGTGGGAGTGCAAGATGATTTCTTTGCGTTGCCCCAAGTAAAACTACTTCACGCAAGGTGGTGTGGCGCAACGGAGCCGGAGAGAAGATCCATTGAGTTTAAAATCCATGAGATTGCAGTCCCGGCAAGTACTCGATTGCAAGAGCCATCCGTTGTTCGAACTCCTAAGGGAAGACCACACTCAAGAAAGAGTAGAGCCAAAAAGAAGGAGGAGGAGTCAACTAAAAGAGATCCATCCTTATTTGAACATATCGAACGGAGTTTGGAGGCAAAGTCCGTTGTTCGAACTCCTAAGCTAACTATTCGAAGGGGGAAGAAACAGAAAACGATAGACGCAGGCACGGCGGAGGGTGTTGACAACTTTTCTGTTTCTTATACTCTATACATTGATAAATTCCTACCTGAGATACGGAACTTCATTTGGTCTATTGATGATGTTCCTGCGGATGGCCACTGTGGATACCATGCACTAGCAAGACAACTAGGCTATTCAGTGGAAGCAGGATGGCGACAGGTTAGGGCAGAGCTGTACCAGGAGTTGGAGGAAGACAACTAGGCTATTACACTAGGACTGTCAAAATTGTGACAGTCCTAAAGTTTACTCACTGTAAATTTTGAGGAAATATATACCTTTAGGACTGTCACAATTTTGACAGTCCTAGTGTAAACTAGGACTGTCAAAATTGTGACAGTCCTAAAGTTTACTCACTGTAAATTTTGAGGAAATATATACCTTTAGGACTGTCACAATTTTGACAGTCCTAGTGTAAACTAGGACTGTCAAAATTGTGACAGTCCTAAAGTTTACTCACTGTCAAAATGGCAACAGTCCACATATCAAAATATACAGTTTACCCACTGACCAATATGCACAGTATACAGATCAAAATAGTTATAACAAGGCAAAATAAACTCATAGTGTCACAACATAGCAAAATTAACTCAAATTGTCACAAGACATATTCAATCAAACTTTTACAACGTTTACAACTCAAATTATAGTTTAAAGTTTTACAACGTTCACAATTATACAAATCAAAATGAATGTTCAAACGTCATGGCGCCTCTTCGTGCGTTGCTCTCTAGTATCCAAGAAAGGATATTCTTCAGCGTTGTCGATATTTTGGAGTTCGTCATTGATTGTCATATAATTGGAACCCTGGCAACTGACGAGGCTTCTTCCCAACTTCTTAACTTTCCTTGCCTATTCATGAAAAATAAAAATAATTGTTAGCCACAGTTACAAATATCAAACTTAAACTCTACAAGTAGGCTCACCATCTTGACCAGTGCAGTATATAAGACCGATTTGGGAGGAAGATCTGACGGTACACGCACAATATCCCCTCCGCGTTGGAACAAGGTCGGTAGTCCGACACCGGCGTAGTAGGCGAGGTAGTCGTCACTGCACTCCGCCATATTGACTGCTGCTAGTCGGCCGGTATCTCTAATGACGTGGCGTTGCCACTCGGTGAAGAAGTGCGATACCCAGTTGAAATTTGCAGGTATATAGTTTAGCGGTTTTGTACCGCGCGGAGGAGTTATCATTTGCAAAGTTCGCCTTGGGACAGTTTGTACGTAGCCAAACTGACGTAGCACTCTATCCGGCATATAAGCCTCCTCGATCTCATGACAACTGATAACACCGTGATATAAGGCGACTGGTTGCAACGGACGGATAGTCTGTCGCAAATCACGGTATGGATCCCATACAATCTGTACCGCATAAAATGTAGCATAACGTCATTTAGCATAACATAGTAAATTCATACCAATTAAGTACAATATTAGGTCTAAATTCACCTCTTCTGTCGTCATTTCTTCGAGTGCATGCCGTAGAGCGGCCAATGTGTGAGAACGTTTGGCATCTACCTTACTTGGCTTCCATCGGCACATTCTAGGCATGTTCTCGTCATACCCTCGGTTCAGGCTCGCCCGCTGCAGGGTTGGAAAGTGGTCGTATATCCATGCCTACACGTTACCGGAAATATATTAGTCCAAAAATAAACAACACAATTTCAATTTATGTAAACAAGTTGACAAAGATATATCTATACATGGAGTAGAGTCTGGCATCCGGAAATAGTCTTCGAACCCACACGGGATGCCGTACCAAGCTCGCGGTAAAGGTATGCCAGTATACCGCTTCCCCAAGAAATTTGCTCCACCGTATCAATGTTGTCCAAATTGATGAGATATTTCGCATTTATGGACGTTCCAGACTTATCGGTAATGCCGACAGCCCCTAAGATGAACTGAATATATCCGCGGGCCACATTTTCGCTATTATCAATTTCAGGGACCGTCTCAGCGAATATCTCCTTCAAATATTTTAGAGGAAGTCCGTAGGACTTCTTGAATTCTCGAATACTAGTAAAACTAGTGGCATCAACTCCCAGACACCCTGATACATAATCTACCATATAGTCGTAATAGTTGATGCTCGAATCATCAAAAGTATGATCCTGCATGGGACGACCATCAACCCTAAGTCCCAATATATGATGGACGTCATCAAGGGTAATCGTCAACTCCCCATTGGGTAGATGGAAAGTGTTGGTCTCTGGATGCCACCGTTCTACAAATGCTGAAATCAGTGCATTGTCCACCGTCGTATATGAGTAGCTACCCAAATATTGCAGACCGGTGGGACTGATTTTTGACTTCACATCATCTCCCAGTAATTCATACCGCCATGTATTGCATTTTTTGCCATGGTTGATTACCGTCAACATACGAACACTCTCCTGAAAAGTCAACAATTGGATGAAATAAAACGTAATGTACTATCAACTTTGAACTTACAACTATATATAAATGTATCATAACGTAATGTACTTACCGGATTGTTCCATATTTGGTATGCAATATGGTTTTCGATCGACGGTAACATAGAGCAACCGTTTGGACGAGTGTCGCCTGGACTATCTGCCTGCTCAGAAGGTCCCGAACCATCAGTAGGCCGGTTTCCGAGAGTTCGTGGAAGACTCTCGACAGGACTATCTGCAGGCTGAGAAGGTCCTGAACCATCAGTAGGCCGATTTGGAACATTTGGCATGTCCTCATCGGAGGAGGAAGAAGAGCCGGAAGAACTAGGAGGAGCACGTCTCTTTGTGGCAATCTTCTTCGTCAATGGACGTCTCCTCACTTCAGGGCGTGCCTCGGCCTCGCGGATAGTCACGCCTTGCGAAACTGTGCGTTCCTTACGCATCGACGCAGTAGGGCGTCTTCTCATTTCTTCATCCACAGTGTCCTTTCCAGGGGCATGACTATAAGATACAGACAAAAATTAATTTCTATTTTAACATAATAAGTGAATTTTTTCCCAGGACTGTAGCCATTTATACAGTCCTGTAAGTATACAGGACTGCAGTTTTCTCAACAGTCCTAATATTTTAGGACTGTAGAATTTCCTACAGTCCCATATATAGTTAGGACTGTAGGAAATTCGACAGTCCTATATATATATAGGACTGTCGAATTTCCTACAGTCCTAAATATATATGGGACTGTAGGAAATTCTACAGTCCCGCTCGATACTGCTCGACAATGTCGAGCAGTCTCGACATTGTACGCCCTAAAATCATGTTCCAAACGACTTCTATGTCTAAACTACATCCTAGACTCCGCCAAGGACTAGTATGCCCTCATTTGAAAGAAAATAACTCAAATTTTTCAACATGAAAGATGATTTCTTATAATTTTTGGACAAATTTTCAAATACAATAGCACAAGGAGAATGATGATTTCTACCTTGCTTCTTTCGAGACTTTGGGAGCCATCGACAACGAGGAGGAGGACAGCGGAGTAAGGCCGCCGGGAGGGGGTCGGCTGAGGAGGGAAAGCTCCGGTCGGCTGAGGGGGGAAGCTAGGTTTGAGAAGAATGTTTTTTTTCATAAGCCTGGGCTAGCCCCAAGTATAAACTTGGGCTAGTATGAGTAAATGTTCCTCTCTTGTGGGCTAGCCCCAATCCTGGGCTAGCCCCAAGTAAAATGGGCAGTGCCCTTATCATTTGCCTTATTTTTTGAATTACTGTGGTCGTGTCATTCGCGGTGAGCGTAAGAACTCTACTTTTCATCAATTTCGTTTTAACATCAGCTTATTATCTATTATCTTTTAGCCGTTTTAGAAACCAGATCAGATTGGAGGCTGCTTCCAAAACCTACTTAGGTCTCGATTTGAGATTTGCTAATTTACTTATTTATGTATTTAGTTTTTTGAAAAACAATCCCAAAGTAAAAGAACAATAAAAAAGAAGAAGAAAAGCTAGTTCAAAAAAATAACAACTTTTGACAACATATGTGATATTGCCATCAAAAGATGCATTTTCTACTATTTTTAAAAAAATGATAAAATCTCCAAAGCAGACCATTTTCTCCAAATCAGCCAAGATTACATTAATTTTAGCATGAGTTTAGTATTGTTTATCTTGAGTGCTTAAGTTTATTTTATTTCTTTTTTGAAATATGGTACCTTGGGATAACTTTTAAAAACAATAGGAAGATTGATGTTGAAAATAACTTATACTGCCATTTTTAGAAAAACAACAACAAATCTCAAAAATATTTTTTTTTTGCACTTTTGCACTTGTTGACTCAGACCCAACGAGTTGATTTTAGCATGGGTTTGGGATTTCTTATCTTGGCTGCTTTTGCTTTATTTTGAAAAGTAGTACGAAAAAAAAATGTTGGTAACAACTGCTTATTAAAAAAACTTCAACTGTGGAAGAGTTTTTGAAGGAGTAGGAAACCAATTCACGATTTTGAAAATAATTAAAAACTATTGTCAAAAGCAACTCAAGGTGTCAATTTTAGAAAAAACAGTAACAATTTCAAACAATGCCTTAGACTATAGGAAGGTTACTTGTTATGATTTGAGCTAAAAGATGGCCAACCAATTTCATTAAAATAATTTGCATGTATAACAATCTTGGGGTTTTTTTATATTGAACTCTAGAAAATAGTCCCACATTCATATGGCAACCGCAAGTGCGTATTTCAATATAAGATTCTTCTTTTATTGACTTGTGCATATGAGGAGTGGTAGTCCATGGTTGAGGTTGTTGGTATTTTCCTATAAGATAAGGATCAAGACACCCTAGAAATATTCTTTTTTATCACTCATTCTTTGAAATTTTTCTTAGGAGCTAAATTCCGAAGGGGCTTAACGACTCAGACTCGGGCAAAGGACGAATGACCCAAAATGGCACTTTGATGGCAAACTTTGTAGTTTGCACGTACGCATCAAGTGCGAGATTTTGCTCATTTTTTGTGCTCGATTTCAAGTAGGTGATGCACAAAATGTAGAACAAGCAAAACGGCTGTGCAGCGGAACATCACACCAACAGAATATCATGGATTGCTCATGCTTCCACGTGGGTGCTGCATTTACGTTGGGTGGCTGCTTTCGGAAAAATTGCGCTACATGATTGTTTGAGTAGATTTTTTGTTCTAACTGCTCCTTATCTTTTGAGATTTTTAGGTAATGGTTAGTAACCGCCCCTTATCCATAGGCATTATCTCCGGATTAAAGGGGGTGATAGTTTTTAAGGATTGGGGCGTATCTCCATTCTTTTCTCTTTCTTTTGAGGAGAGACAGAGAGAGAAATATAATACTACGAGAGGAGAGTTAGTAGCATCCATAGAAGGTCTATGAAATATTATTCTTCAGCCGAGTTTGCCTAGTTCGAGATCTACGACAGAGTGACAAAAGCGTTCCAGAATTCAGGTTCAAACTTGCTCGTTCATGAGAGAAAATCGACAGAAAGGATCGAATCTAGCTTCGAGCAACGATAAACTTTTATCCCCCAGCAGATCCATTGTTTTTGAAGTTTTTATTCTTCTTCTTCTTCTTCTGTTCTATTTTTTTCTAAACTGCGTTTACTAGAATTTTTGCAAGCTTACTTTTCTTCATAGGCTGCTTGTGAACTGATTACGTATGACCAATAAGAGAAGTAATTAGTTATAATATTTAGTTTTTTTATGCACTTTGTAAGATTTCAGTAACTCGGCACTAACAATCTCAAAGCAATATTCGATCAACAGATATGGAAATTCGTGCAAGTCTCTTAGACACAAGTTTCCAAAAACTTGAGAAGTTTGTTGGAGAGCATTACAATAACTGGAAAAGAAAGATATCTCTGAATCTACAACTCATCAATATCGAATATGTATTGATAGAACCTGTTATTCCATTGATAGATGATCCAAAAAAGAAGAAAGAAGCAACAACTTCTATACAAGAGTTTAGAAGTATGGAAAAATCTTGTGGGCATACGCCAAATGGATCCATGTGACCACAAGCACAGAAACCATGAAGAGGCGGCCACTCAACTCTATATGTCCAAAGTCATGCGTAATTTATACACAATGTCCCAGTGTCATGCGTCATCCTACATACGACAAGGAATATAAGGCTTTAGGAGAGTCGAAAGCCATCAAATTACCCTGGTTGATTGTCCCTCAAAGATATATAAATATCTATAAAGCAGCAGCACTTGCATCATCAACATAATTATGCTTTCCGACTTCCCGAAGAAGCCAAGCCACGTGGCTCCATCATAGCCACATGTCTTTGCCAGCGTATGGGCAATCACCCGCAGAGCACCGGATATTCCTCTCTCCTTCTGCCAACAACGAGCCGTGGAAGAAAGGAGAAGATATTCTGCATTTATGGCAAGGATACTAGCGTGTGTTAATCCAACACATTTAATGCACGAATACGATATTCCAAAGCTATAAATGATAAACCGTTCTTATTTAGAAGGAATTTATTATTCCTCGTATCATGCACGTGTTATGCCGTACACATCCTATACGGGTGGTCAGAGTCCCTCTATACGCCAAAGTTCCCATATCTACATATATATTGGCACATACGGTCGAAATAGTATGTTTTGTCGATTGCCCACGTATGAAGCCACGGGTTGCTAAGTGTAAACCCTCATTCCCAAAAAAATAGGTAATTATGTTAAAAATATTTTTTGTTACTAGTTTGGAATGTTGTATATTTGCATGTTTGTGTAGCTAGTATAAACTATTTAGTATGACTTTGTATATATTTAAAAATATTTGTTTGTGTGTGTGTGTGTGTGTGTGTTTGGTGATGTACAACCTTAAAAAATATGGTGTGACCAATGTTTTGGACTAGTTTAGGTTCGTTTTAGCTAGTTAAAATTTAGCCTAGTTACATTGGACTAGTGGTTAGATTAAGCTAGTTAAACCCAAACAAAATAAGTCCAAATGAACCCAAATTGGGATAACATGTACTTGAGTGTTTAGGGACCCAAACCAAGTCACTTTGGATCCTAAACCATGCACTCAAATGCATGTGGACATCAGCACAAGGCTGACTAGTAAAGATGGGCTAGTTGGATGCTCCATGATGTTTGTAGTTGCATAACTACCTCCCCACAACTTCATATCTCCTAATTTTAAGCCCAAAACCTCCTTCTCTCATTCACCTACAACCACAGTACCATTTTCCATCATTTCTTATCACTTTTCCTCTCTCAAACCCTCCCATACTTGGCCGAAACTCAGCAGAGGTGCTGTTGAATTATGCTGTAACAAACTGATGTTAATATATCCCTAAATAAGGTAAAATCTCTCAAATTATTCATTACATTCATCCTCAACATTTTCTCTATCTTTCCATATATATTTATCAATATTTTCTTCATGGTTTGTAGATTTAATTGCTGTCACAAGCAGTGGTGGTTTTGTTGAAGTGCTACTGAAATTTTATGGATAGACGGAGAGGTACACATCATGTTGAGTGGTAAAATCCTTCCAAACCTCTTTCCCCTTGTACCTACAATACTTGCCTATAGTTCTTTATATATTCTTCTACGTTTTCCTTTCTTATTTCTTCCTTAGACACCGACGAGCACACATGTATGCTGCTGGATCCATTGAAAGATACTATTCTCCACACATCTTAAATAGGTATGTAACTCATTTTTAACATCATTTTATGACTTATAACTTAAGGAACAACTAGCTACTTCGATACTCTAGGTAGAAACCGTAATTAAAATGTGAAAACCCAAGATTAATGATGCTAAACACCTTCATTTCACAGAATTCCAGAACTGACATGTTATGTTCGTGCTCATCATTTCATGTATTAAACTTCTTTCTTATGTCAAAAACCTACATGAATATGTACCTATATATACCCCTACCTTTTCATATAAAGAAACCATGTTAGAATCATGAATAATTAGGTTCAAACCATACATTTATCACGTTTAATTGGAAGTTACATATTTGAAATTTAGCACTATGTCATGATAAAACCTATCGTTTATGTACAAAATTTTCTCGATTGGTACCAAACTTTTTCCACGTTATTAGCACTCAAATCCATGATAGGAAAAAAAAATTATAACATGATTGTCATGCTCTACAATAGGCATTTTTGAAAAGTAATTTCAGCATGTTTGTAAGTGTTAGAAAATGACAATTTTACCTTTAGAACGTATGTTATACCATATGCTAGATTTATATTCTGATTTGGACATGTAGAGTACATATTGTGACATGTTAGCATGATGTTCAAATAGGTAGAAAATGATAGAAATGATCACTTAGGGTTGATACTGTCCAAACTGATAAGTTGTAAATGTTGTCAGTGACTAGTGCACATGTAGCCAATCTTGACAAGTTGTAGGAATGAACCTAGTCAACCCTATCTACTCAAGTCACATTTTTATGTATTAGAGTGGTTTAGGAAGAGTGCATATATGATTATAAGGTTAGTTGTTTAATTGGCAAGTTGAGCATTAAACCTAGAAAGTATGACAATAGGTTGACCTTTGAATATGACGTTTTGGTATGATCAGTAATCCTAGTAGAAAGTACACCAAGTATTACGTGTTGAATAGGTTAGGAACTAGGTTAACCTAGAATTATTTATTAGTATTTGAGTTTATTGAGTTGTTAGGTGACTTGAAGGTTTGGTTACCTTTTATAGCACTTTTGTAAATTAAACCTAGTTAGAATCATCTTCTGAACTAGTTTATCGTAATTGAGTCAAACCTTTAGTTTTGTAACCAACCATATGTATATGTAGTAGTGTTATTGTTCTTGCATAGTAAATTATGAAATATAGGCTAATTTACTACTATTATAATAATTTAGGCACTCGGGACGGTTCGACTATGGAGACAGGATCGGGATTCCTATATACTCATTTTAGGGTACCAAGCAAGTATATCTTGTATTGTTATGCTGTTTAAATTTATTAATATTCTTCGAATGCTTCTACTCTATTTATAATGTATATAGTTGGGCGCGTCTAAGAATGCCTTGGGTGCAGTCAACGAAGGCGTCGATGTGTAGTACTCTGTATAGACCTAGTTCTAGTGGACGTACCTGAATTTTTGGAGTTATCATTATATCTGCCAAGGCCTTGACATGTATTCATTCATGACACATAGTGAGTTCATGTTAGGGTACATAATTACACACTCGATTAGCTACCGATGCGAGTAGCTCATGTGTCGGTATTGTCATGCCTCGATCTCCCGCAGGCTAAATCGGCCGTCCCCGCTAGGCGAGAATCACCTCGCCAGCGGTCCCGCGGATACGATCGCTTCGACCCATCCGAGCGTGATGCCGCACGAGCGTGAGCCACGTCCGTGCAAGGCTGTTGTTTATTGGCCGGCGGTAAGAGTTCTAAGCCACAAAGTCGCACAGATTGTTCGAGTGCAGCAGAATCATGAACGCATAGACAATCTGTAACAAGTTCACTGAGTCGACAATAGCAAAAGCATTGAATAACACAAGTAGAAGTAAAGAAACTCTTTATTGCTATAAACAAGTGTTACAGGCAGCGTATAGCCGAGATTACAAGTCGCTCAAGCCTCTCTCTCTAAAATAGTAAAAGTGTGCCAAGTGGCCACATTTGTGGAATGATTGTACAGGCAATGTTTAGGCAATGTTCCAACATTATGTCTTATATATGTGCTTCAGTTCCGGTCGCAATGCTCCAAGGCTCCGGATTTGACTCCTCGCCTTAGCACGCACGAAAGAGGCATCTACACCGAATGAGGTTCTTCCGCACCCTGCAAACGATCTGGTGGGTTATCAGTACATTGAATGCACTGGTGGGGAGGTTACTCGCCCGCTCGACAAATCCAAACACGTAATATAGGTTCTGTGCACCAGCTATTATATTGTCTTTCTAGTTGCCTTATGATCAGTTTCATAGCAAAGATTGAATAGCCTAACTCATGTGGCAGTGTGCCGTACGATATAAGAGGGAACACGGCGAGACTTACCAACTTACTATTTGTCCTTACCTGTCCAAGGCAAACCAAGTTAATTCAAGCACGAGCATTCACGGCGAGACTTACCAACTTACCATCTCATGTTTGCATATGCAAACACGAGAGTTGCTATACATGATCGTTCAAGTATTCAGTTGTTCATTTGATGTGATGCAATAACTCGCACGCGGATAGCCGCTAAGCGAGGATGACTTATCTATATGAACAATTGTCACTGGCATAGCCATAAGGGACACTAGTTAGTGGCGAGAATGATATAAAACGAAAGAACAATAAGTGCTACACGCCATCTCGTCCACTATAATAGACTATACAATAGAGTTCCGTCCGGATCGGATCGGTGCCAATGCCCCAGCGACCGTCCGCAGGAACTAAGATCTTGTGCACAAGTTATCCGCGACACGCAGTCTCTAGGGTTATCCAAATTCATATCATCCACAAGATAATCCATAACACAAATACAATCCGTAATCTCTGCTCTGAACGAGTATTGTTCCACGAGCTGGGATTCTTGGCTTTGCTTGACAGGATTCCCGTTCAGAGGTAAACTTGATGTAATTCCATTTCAGTATTCACTTGCCTTGATGCATACCCCTGGTTCGGGGATTGCCTTGGTTACCTAACGGTCCCGGATACTTGCAGGTTCAATTACACAGAAGAGCTATTTGATAGTCACCTGGCTAACTCGGATGTATGTACGATACGAATAACATTAGACATTTGTAAGCAAGCAAACATGCATTTCTAAGGAACTCAAGCAAACACGTTGGCTCGGGCCCAAGGTAAAACGAGAGGTAAAACCGTAAGGGACTTTCCGAGCGACATGATCTAGGGTAGCATGCGAGGGTTTGAATATAAGCAATATTTCATTTCCATGTTCTAGCACAAGTAATACATGTTAGGATTATTCCCTTAGCTAGGTACGTTTATTCTTATTAGCATGCAGGGGGTGATTCACCTAGCGACTAGCATGTATCATTCCAGATTTTAAGTGTGTTGTCTAAGCAAAGAAAAGTTTATCGTAGTCACCCACCTTAGCAATGATTCGCCTCGGTTGAGCGATACGTCAAGCGAGCCTCTGAAGCCTAAGCTGAACTCCTGTAGGGACAAGTCTGGATATCGCTTTGCCTCAAACGAGTATTTTCGACTGAGCAAAGCGGATCGGGACATTGCACGTTTGCCGTTTGAATCGGTAGTCCGCTTGAACGGAACGGGGTGTTACATCATACCCAGCTTAGAAAAAGTCTCGTTCTCGAGACTTACTGAGAACAAGCCGTACTAATGCATTATGGAATCTATCCAAAATTGGTGCCGCTAAATCCAATTGGACATAATCCCCTACTCGGTTCTTACGTCGTGTTACACGTAAGTTAAGTCAATCTCATTTACGCCTTAGCGTGAGACATGTTGCTTAACGCAGAGTACGTTTCAATCGATCTTGTTCAACGATCTAAGGCTGAGACATACCTATACAAGTTGTTGTACTTGTTCATTTGGATATTCACTTGCACTAGCAATCGAGATCAGTATATCGCGAGTCTGGATCGTGCACATATTCGAAGTGCCCCTCAAACACATGCATTTTACCAACTCGGCGATAGCGAAGTCTTAGCACTCGAGTTTCACATATTCTTGAGTCTTGGATCATGCACAAGTTCAAGGCGTCCCTCAAACATATGCATTCAACCAAACCTAGAGATAGTAAAATCGGATAAGCTACTTGCGAAGATCTCAAGGGTTTGTACAGGTCGACACAAAGGCCATAGCATCACGATTTCATACAAGCAATCATATAATTCAAATGTGCTTTTTGAAAGTATTTAGACTCATTGTTGGAATATTCCGTTTGGGACATTGAGAGAGAGCGTGCACATAACCCACGAACGAGCTTTTGAAACTATAAAAATCAAAACAAAGTCCAAAGGCGTATAAGTCAGGCTTTAATACCAATCTGTCACGTCCTGATCTCCCGTAGGCTAAATCGGTCGTCCCCACTAGGCGAGAATCACCGCGCCAGCGCTCCCGTGGATACGATCACTTCGATCCATCCGGGCTTAATGCCGCACGAGCATAAGCTACGCCCGTGCAAGGCTGTGGTTCATTGGCTGGCGGTAAGAGTTCTAAGCCACAGAGTCGTACAGATTATTCGAGTGCAGCGGAATCATGAATGCATAAGCGATCGGTAACAAGTTTACTGAGTCGACAATAGCGGAAGCATTGAATAACACAAGTAGAAGTAAAGCAACTCTTTATTAATATAAATAAGTGTTACCGGGGGCGTATAGCCGAGATTACAAGTCGCTCAAGCCTCTCTCTCTAAAATGGTAAAAGCGTGCCAAGTGGCTATATTTGTAGAATAATTGTACAGGCAATATTCAGGCAATATTCTAACATTATGTCTTGTATATGTGCTTCAGTTCTGGTCGCAATGCTCCAAGGCTCCGAATTTGACTCCTCGCCTTAGCACACACGAAGGAGGTATCCGTACCAAACGAGGTTCTCCCACACCCTGCAAACGATCTGGTGGGTTATCAGTACATCGAATGCACTGGTGGGAAGGCTACTCGCCTGCTCGATAAATCCAAACACGTAATATAGGTTCCGTGCACCAGCTACTATGTTGTCTTTCTAGTTGCCTTAGGATCAGTTTTATGGCAAAGATTGAATAGCCTAACTCGTGTAGCAGTGCGCCATGTGATATAAGAGGAAACACGATGAGACTTACCAACTTACCATTTGTCCTTTCCTGTCCAAGGCAAACCAAGTTAATTCAAGCACGAGCATTCATAAATAAAAACCAAGGCAATAGCATATGCAAACACGAGAGTTGCTATATCATGATCGTTCAGGTGTTCAGTTATTCATTTGATGCGATGCAATGACTCGCATGCAGATAGCCGCTAAGCGATGATGACTTATCTATATGAACAATTATCGTTGGCATAGCCATAAGGGACACTAGTCAGTGACGAGAATGGTATGCAGCGAAAGAACAATGAGCGCTATACGCCATCTCGTCCGGATCAGATCGGTGCTAGTGCCCTAGCGACCGTCCGCAGGAACTAAGACCTTGTGCACAAGTTGTCCGCGACACGCAGTCTCTATGGTTATCCAAATTCACATCATCCATAAGACAATCCATAACACGAGTACTATTTATAATTTTTGCTCTGAACGAGTATTGCTCCACGAGTTAGGATTCTTGGCTTTGCTTGACAGGATTCTCGTTCAGAGGTAAACTTGATGTGATTCTATTTCAGTATTCATTTGCCTTGATGCATACCCCTGGTTCGGGGATTGTCTTGGTGACCTAACGGTCCTGGATACTTGCAGATTCAATTACACAGAAGAGCTATTTGATGTATGCACGATACGAATAACGTTAGACATTTGTAAGCAAGCAAGCATGTGTTTCTAAGGAACTCAAGCAAACACGTTGGCTCGGGCCCGAAGGTAAACCGAGAGGTAAAATGGTAAGGGACTTTCCAAGCGACATGATATAGGGTAGCATGCGAGGGTCTGAATATAAGCAATATTTTATTTCCATGTTCTAGCACAAGCAATACAAGTTGGGATTATTCCCTTAGCTAGGTGTGTTGTATTTTTATTAGCATGCAGGGGGTGATTCACCTAGCGACTAGCATGTATCATTACAGATTTTAAGTGTGCTGGCTAAGCAAAGACAAGTTCACCACAGTCACCCACCTTAGTGATGATTCGCCTCGGTTGAGCGATACGTCAAGTGAGCCTCTGAAGCCTAAGCCGAACTCCTGTAGGGACAAGTCTGGATACCACTTTGCCTCAAACGAGTATTCTCGACTGAGAAAAGTGGGTCGAGACATTGCACGTTTGCCGGTTGAATCGCCAGTCCGCTTGAACGGAACGGGGTATTACAAGTATATTGTGTATTTGATTTAGTTCTAGTTTATATTATGACTTGCATTTATAGTTTCGTGATGTCCATATCATATTCATGACTTATACATTGGCATTGGGCGGGAAAGACAATTAGTAGGCATATGGGAAAGACATCTGACTACTGTAGTCCAAGGAGTAGATTACGGGATCATGAGCCTCATTGTTACTCGGTTATGAGCTTATATGCTAGTGGATATATCCGACAGCGGTTGCTAGTTACGCGCTATGATTGATCAAGATGTATGCTAGTATATATACTTGTCTTAGGCTCAATGCTACGCTTTATACCTATCTTACCTACCCATACGCACCAAAGTTATCTTCAAAGTGCATTCACTTAGTTGGTTAATTCACCCATATATTTATACAGTATTTATATTATGGCATGTACTTTTTGTATCTTGTTATGTCCTTCCGAGGACCTGGTTTTCTGCCAAATTGTAGAGTTGATTGACGTTGTGATTTGTTGGAGCTGCTGATAGTTATCATCTTGTATACAAGTATTGTTATTATGTATTTATATCATATTCTTTTATTGTTCACCTATTATCTTCTATTTACTTATTTATTTGCTATTATAGCCTAGTATTTATAGACTCATATTATACATCTCGAAGTCTATTTGGTCAAGTGTTGTATGGGGTGTATACTATGATACATGTTATCATTTTTTTTAGTTCATATTCTCGTGGATTGAGATATAGTTGACTTAAAATTTAAGACGTATATATACTTGACCTCTAGAAAATGTATACATATTTGAGTTGGACTGGAGTTCGCTTGATACATAGATGGACATTGCCACAAGGCCTGGTCTCGTGTATTTTGGTATTAGGGTCTGACGTGGTTTTTTGGTGGCCCCATGTAGTGCAAACCCCCTGATTTTTCAGAATTTTTAAAAAATAAATTTTTACAATTTTTCTACAAATTTTTCGGTATTTTTTTACTAATTAAAATCTAGGTATTTTGAAATTAAATAAAATTAAATGATTTTAAACAATATTAAAATATTATGAAAATAATATTTTTGGATGTAAAATAAAATATTGGACATAGGGTAATTTTTCTTGAATTTATTGGACCCCAGAACAATTTTTAAAGACCTAAAAACCTAATTTTTATAAAAATCCAAACAAACCGGGTTGAACCGGGTTCAAACCGGGCTGAACCCGCTCCAACCAAACCGGACCGGCCTAGATCCTAACGGGTCGGGTCCTACCCAACCCGACCCGACCCGGCCCTACCCGCTCACCCGCACGCCCCGACTGCCCCAGCGTTTTCCGGCCTCGACCCCGCCCCGCCCGGCCACGACGCCACCGCTCTGCGCTGCCCGGCCACGGCTTCGCCTCCCCCGCCACGTCCCCGCCTCGGCTCCGCCTCAGCTCCGCCTCGGCTCCGCCTCCCCCGCCACGACCCCCTCGCCTCCGCCTCGCCCGGCTCCCACTCCCTCTTCCCTCGCCCTATAAACCCCCCCGATCACCGCCTCCGCCATCAGAACCCCCCAGCCACCACCGCCCTCGCCTCCAGCCATCGTCGCCGCCGCCCTCGCCCTCGTCCGCTGCCACCGGCCCCTTCTCCTCCGACGCCATCCCCGGCCGATCGCCAGCAGCAGCAGCCGCCTCCGGCCGCCAGAGCCCCCCCAGCGATGCCTCAGCCTCCCAGTGCTCCGCTGCGTCCGACGAGCTGAGCCGCCAGCCCCTCCGCCGTCCTCCGGCTGCCCAACAGCGAGAAACCCTAACCCTAGCCCCGCCGTCGTGTCGCGCCGCCTCGCGGAATCGCGATTTTTTGTCCTCTGCGGAGCCTTGTTCAGGTAGCCATTTCTCTCTCCTCGCTGTCCCGTTTTCCGTTCTGTCAGTTGTGACGCGAACCCTGCGTGACCCTCTCGATAACCGTACAACCCACTCGGTGTGTCGCGTCTTGTGGTGATCGCAAATTGTGACCCAATATCAGGAAAAATAACACCTTGTTTGTCCCAGGAACTGAGTGCGCCCCGCCAAACGGGACGACTTGGTCGCGTGCGAACTTCGCCGAAAGGTGCGAGCCGTTAATACGGATGTGTGAGATTTTGCGAAAGTTGATTTGGATGTGCGTGCACACCGGAATCAACGCGTATCCGTTGACAATGCCCCGTATCGACTCCGTTCTAGAGCTCGTTGTATCTTCGTGTACACACGTCGTATCGAAACGAAACTTACGCCATCAGACTCGTAGCAATACGTTGGTCCTGTGACCGAAGTTTGGTTCGATTATGTGAACGTTGACAAAATCGCGTATTGTGGGCCCCATGGCTCCACTTGACGAACGATTTTGTGACCGGCTCATCGGAATCCAATTCTGAAAATTTCTTTGGGTTCGTATCGTCGTTCTGGACTTGTAGACACTAAGTTCGACGAATTTGGAAAATATTGTCTCTGACACATTTTTCGGTGCGAAGCGCGCCACAGGTGGACCCCGCTTAACCAGAAATTTACTTTTGCCCCTGTGTCCTAATTAGACTCAAGAACAGGAAATTCTAGCTATTTGATATCTTATGAGCATGATGGTAATGTTTGTTTCCGCATCCGCAGACGTTCTTGGAGATTTCACGAATACCAGAGCAACAGTTGGAAACCAAACACCAGGCAAGTGTACCTTGCCAACCTTGCAGTTCTTGTTACATATTATTTCCTTGACTTATTTATATGTTGTACATACTTAACCTAGGACCGTGTGACATTATTTAGCGTCCGATTAATATTCGGGTGCCAACACCGTACGCGGAGTTGTGTAACGTCACCTAGTGATGGATAGCGAAACCCTTTACATTCTCGTGCTTGTTTTATCAAGTGCGTCATACCCAGGACACCTGACACTATTCATGAGATAGAATCTTCCTGAGACATTCATGGTGATTCTGTATAGGGTACAAGACTTGTGACATAGATATTATATTCATGGCTATCATATGACTTGCTGTATTAGACTTGATTCCGCGTAACATGGACATGAGACATCGTGAACATAAGACGTGTGATTATATTTGGGTGGGGAGAGACACACAGGCTATAGGCTGATTTTATATATGGTACCATAGGCCCACTACATAGTAAACTACATAGTATAACTATATAGTATAACTGCTACCGGCTCCCCGACACAGAGCTTGTAGTGGTTTCAGCCTGAGTTCTAATGATGCTCTCAACTTGCATATCACTTAGCTGGTTACATAATCTACCATATTGTTATTGTTTCATCTATTATTGCACTACATTTATTTTGGCTTGAGTTATTCTTGTACCTTGCTATGTCCCCTGAGGACCTGGATTCGGATTATGTCCCCAGGTTTAGCAGAGGAGATCTATCCCGAGGTGTACGTGACAGGAGCATACATTGGAGCAGTACCAGAACCCGAGGACGAGATCGTGCCAAAGGACTTCTCCTGAGTATTGGCTTTATATACTCAGTTATTTCTGTTTTTACTTACTTTATTTCCTGTCTATTGCATTGATGTATCAGGCTTATTCTCGGGTTGTTCCCCGAGACACTTTTATTGAGACATGTTAGATTATATTTATTTTGATTTATTCTGGCATTTGATCTGTGATTATATTCTGTGGACGAGATTAGAATAGACTGTGACTTGTATCGTAGACCTATTTATCGTTGTTACAGCTTAAGTACACCCTAATGGGTCTATTAAATTGGGTTTGCCCATTGGTGTGTGCTGCTGGCCATTGCCACGTGTCCAGTCCCTCGATATTTTGGGACTGGGGCGTGACATGTAGGTTAAAGCATATCGTATCGGTTACATTAATGTACCGAGCGAGCCTTCGATAGGATTAAATAGGATCTCAATCCACAATCGTGTGACAAATTCTTTGAACTCTCTAATGATATTGGACTTCGTATATGCACTCGATCTCTCCCTTCATTGACATCTCGTATTATTGCTTCTTGTTTCTCCCTATTTCAGAGAGATAAACTTTGTGCTGTGAGAAAGTTAGAAAATTGGCCAACTAGTATCCCTTATGTGCATTACCTAATTAGGTTGTTTATTATGATTTTCTTGGTAAATAAGAAAAGTTATTATGGTTGCTATATCACTACCAAAATAAGTCATATTAGCGATGCTTAAAAACGTCACTAAAATGGTAAAAAATGTCACTAAATATAATTAGCGACGTAATTAGCAACGTTTAGTGGTAGTCGCATTTTAGCTAGTCGCTGACAAGTAAAATATCGCAATAGTGACATTTATTGGCAACATTATGACGTCGCTAAGTTTTTTGAATTTAGCGATGTTTAGCGTCGTAATGTCGCCATATTAGCGACTCATGAGGTGTTGATAAACGTCGGTAATATTTCTGTTATTAGCGACGTATTGCGATAAATGTAGCAATATCTTGCTGACATGGCAAATATCGTCATGTCAGTATATCAGTGATGTTTAGCGACACCAAGCGACGTTACTGGTACAAAATAGCGATGTTATATACATGTTAGCGACATTTTTTGTGTCGCTAAACAACGCTAAATTTTGCTAATTTTTTAAACAAATGCAGCTTGTATATTATTCACATTAAAATCTGTGTAGTTTATCAATTTACTGTTTATATTATTAGACCCGGAGCAATTCTACGTTAAATTTTCAGGGTTCGCCGACCCCTTCAATGGAACACTCAACACCGATAAATTTCCATTCATTTAATATGAATAATAAAGTAAAATTAAAAAAATAGACATATTGGAATTACAAACTAAGCTTGAAAATAAATATCCAGTAAGCATCACAAATTGTACTGGGTGTCAACAAATAAAGTCTGAAAATAAATATCCATTAAGCATCACAACTTGTACATTAAGTATCATAACTTGTACTGGGTGTCAACAAATAAAGTATGAAACACTATCTCAATAAATGTATAAAATGAATACATAAATGACCCAAGAACATTAGCCAAAACTCACAAACCAATAAACTTCCCTAACTAGGACTACTGCTGATCCGGAGAAGGAGGAGCATTGCGGCAAGCATAGGAGATGAGCCTGTCCAAAGAACAACTACTGTTTATCAGGATAAGGAGGAGCACCGCCGCAAATCTGGGATAATAGGGCATCCCACTGCCATGGATATATGCGACCCCTGCAGCGCCGTCACGTTGCGCTCTATCGATGTGGCCAGATCTCTCACCTCCATCATGCTACGCTCAAGCGAATCAAAATATGCTATGAGCATTGCATCATCCGTCTGCTGTATGGGCTACTCTGCAATCCTCTACAGCAACTCGTCACGCAGAGATACAATCTGATGGTCAACTCTCTTCTGTTGGGCTCGTACCGTGTAAACCCCCTCACCCAAATTTAGGGCTACTTGGCTTAGATAGTGAAATTAGGGCTAGATTGAACCAATTTGAATTAGAACGCGGCCTTCTATTTAACTGTACATTATTTTATCGCGTAGCGCACCTTCCCGTTGCTTCATTAATTAGAGCACCTCACTAGCCATTGCCTATCTAAAAACTTCACGATCTCATCCTAGGCATGCCCATCTACGATTCCGACCCTTGTGCAACTTATAATATTGCTCCCTGATGCTATATTTTAGCCGCACAATAAATGTCGCGGACGTTATTTCTTAATTCGAGATAAATTCCAATTTTGTACCCTTGTGCGTCCCAATCGAAATTGGGGACACAATCTTGACCATTTTGTGCAAACCGAATTTTATTAATATTCTACACTGTCCCCTCTACGTCCTGACAATTGTGTCCCGCCTGATTTAATCCCATGTATTCCTAATTAATTCTAGAACATCGTACGCGTTCCGATTTAATCTAATTTCCGCCTTTGTGCAATTTTCCAACTGTTGGGGGGCTTTTATGCAAAAATGCACCGAGGCGTCCCCACCATTGGACAATTCATGAAGAAACCTATTTTTCCCTTCACATAGATTTTTCCGTAATTTTCAGCATGTGCAACGCGCACATCGCCTCCATTTATTTTAAAACCCCATCCTTGCATTTTAAATCATGTAATTTCTAGCCCAACACCCTCATACAAACCCGAGGCCCAAGCCCAAGGAATGTTGACCAAGCCCTAATTCCTAGGTCAACCCAAACCAAACTTTATATGTATAAATATTCCCTTCTCTTTCTTTTCTTTATTTTCCCAACACCTTAAATTTCTTCATAGCCGACATCATCCCTGTCACGCCCCGATCTCTCGCAGGCTATTTCGGCCATTCCCGCTAGGCGGGAATCACCCTCGCCAGTGCTCCCGCAGAACGATCGCTTTAACCCATCCGGGCGTGATGCCGCACGAGCGTGAACCGCACCCGTGCAAGGCCATGATTCATTGGCTGGCGGTAAGAGTTCTAAGCCACAGAGTCGTACTGATTGTCCGAGTGCAGCGGAGTCATGAACACATAGCAATTTGGTAACAGGTTCACTGAGTCGACAATATAGCGGAAGCATTGAAACACAAGTTTGAAGTAAAGCAACTCTTTTATTTATATGAGCATGTGTTACAGGCGGCGTATAGCCGAGATTACAAGTCGCTCAAGCCTCTCTCTCTGAAACAGTAAAAGCGTGCCAAGTAGCTACAACTGTGGAATGATTTGTATAGGCGATGTTCAGGCGAGTTCGGGCTATGTTCCAATATTATGTCTTGTATATGTGCTTCTGTTCCGGATGCACCGTTGCAAGGCTTCAGAGGGAACTCCTGGCCTTAGCACGCACGTTGGAGGCATCCGCACCGAACGAGGTTCTCCCGCACCCTGCACACAAACTGGTGAATTATCAGTACATTGAATGCACTGGTGGAGAAGCTACTCGCCCGCTCGACAAATCCAAACACGTAATACAGGTTTCGTGCACAACTATTAAGTTGTCTTTCTAGTTGCCTTAGGATCAGTTTCATGCAAGATTTGAATAGCCTATCGTGTCGGACAGTGCACCGTGCAACATGAGAGGAAACACGGCGAGACTTACCAACTTACCATCTCCTTCCCTGTCCAAGGCAAATATTGTTAATTCAAGCACGGGCAAGTATAACATTCAGGAGGCATAGCATATGCAACACGCAAACATGAGAGTCATTTAACGGGACAGTATTTGGTGTGCTCAGTTGTTCTTGATGCAATGACTCGCACGCGGGTAGCCGCTAAGCGAGGATGACTTATCTATATGAACATGAGTCGCTGGCATAGCCATAAAGGACTAATCCCAGACGAGAATGGAATGCAACGAGAGCACACGATGCGCTACGAACCATCTCGCCCGTACACGATGGATTGTACATGAAGTAGTCCAAGGCCAAGATGGAATGCAACAAAGTACACGATGCGCTACAAACCATCTTGTCCGCACACGATGGACTACACATGTGATGTGGTCCCGGGAAAGTGGAATGCAACGTAAGTACACGAGGTGCTACAAACCACTCGCCCGAACACGAGGGACCACACAAGAAGTTCCATCCGGATCGGATCGGCCCCATTGCCCCGGTGACCGTCCGTGGAACTATACCTCGTTTTCAAGTTGTCCGCGACATGCACTTTCTTTTTGGGTCATTCAATTATCATGAGATACACGAGAACACGAGAACACGAGTGCACAAGAACACGAGAACACGAGTGCACTGGAACACGAGTACACGAGTACACGAGTACACGAGTACACGAGATACTTGGATCTTATTTCTGTACAGTAACTTGCCTTGATGCATTCCCCTGGTTCGGGGCTGCTTGGTGACCTAACGGTCCAGGATACTTGCAGGGTCAATCATACACGGAACGACTACTGAGTAGTCTCCCGGAGTTGGATGAAAATAAGGCAACATTCAAGCAGACAAGCATGCGTTTCTAAGGAACGTAAGCAGGCACGTTTGCTCGGACCCGAAGGTAAGCCGAGAGATGAAACCGTTAAGGGACTTAGCATGCGAGGGTCTTTATATAAGCAGTATTTTATTTCCATGTTCTAGCAAGCAATACAAGTTGGGATTATTCCCTAAGCTAGGTGCGTTGGATTTATTAGCATGCAGGGGGTGAATCACCTAGCGACAAGCATAAATATTCCAAATTTTATGTGTGCTGGCTAAGCAAAGACAAGTTCACCGTAGCCACCCACCTTAGCGATGATTCGCCTCGGTAGAGCGATACATCAAGCGAGCCTCTGAAAGCCTAAACGGGATTCTTGTAGGGACAAGTCTGGATATCCTTTGCATTCTCTTTGAGGCAAAGCGGGTCGGGACAGCTGCACTATTGCCGTTTGAGACGGCAGTCTGCTTGAGCGGAACGGGGTGTTACAATCCCCATACCCCCTGTTCACCGTCCACCCTTCCCTTCCTTCGCCGGAGTTCAGATCCGCCGCCCGACCAGAGCTCTCCGCTGTCGCCTTCCTCCACCAAACTGTGGCCTGCCCCGACCTCGACCTCACCCACATCACCGCGTCTCACCGCCGATCCTGAACCCGTCGACCACTGAACGAGCATCGACTCGACCTCCTCCGGCCATCCCGGTCATCCTCCCCTAGTGTGACTGAACCGACGACAGCTCGCCTGAACATCGACAGAAGCAGCCTCGACGCCTGAACCGTCGAGCCGGACCTCCCTCTCCACTCCATGTCAGCACCGTCTCCTCCACCTCCATCTCCGGGGAACCTCCACGTCGAGCCACACCACAACCATTCTCGACCTCCCCTCGTCCCAAACGATCTCCTTCCCGCTGGACTCGATCAACCGCCATTGCCGCACTACCAGTCCGACCACCACTGCCACCATTCCGTGTCCTTCCTCCCGACTTCCTGTCCTTCGTCCTCCTCTTCCTCGACAAAATCATCACAGCAGCTTTCCCTCTCCTCGCTGACCCCCTCGTTTCTCCTTCCTGGCCGGACCACCTCCTTCGCTGGCCGGACTTCGCAACAGCCACCACCCTATCATCATCATCACTTTCTCACCACCATCATCCCTAACACCATCACCACCATGGTCCTCACCCCATCATCATCATCGATACTCTTCATCATCATCCCCTCCCATCATCAAACAATCATCACCACCTCAAGTAATCACACTCATCATCATCACCGTCGTCCTCACCATCGTCATCATCGTCGTCAACCTCACAGTCGTACCATGTACGTACCCCGAGGTATGAACCTGTCTGTCATTCCCTTTTATGTATGTTTGTGTGTGTTTCAGTAGGACAGTAGCATTTCGTTACCACGGTTAGTTTATATTGGACCCTGATCCGGTGAACCCGGTGCTGCGTACACGAACTCGTACGCGTATAGCATTCAGCTTGATATACCTACATATATATTTAGTATATGCATACTATTCAACCTCGTACGTATAATTATTGGATGGTATATATATATTTGGTATATATATGTATATTATAATTAATTATATGCTAATAATAATTAGGACTAAATACGTTCAGACTATACGACCCTAGGACACCGTGGACTGTCCCGTACTTACCTTGACCATGTTGACTCTAAGAACTTATGAAATTCCTGCCTTGCGTACTTTAACGTACTGGTTTAGACATCTGTCAATCGATTGTCTGACTGTGTACAGCACTTAAAGACCGACTCCCGCGTAATTCAACGCGTAATTTATCCGTGTTAGATGACTAGTGCCACCCCTAGTGTACCCCCTGAGTCCAGTATAAATATTGTTGTGTGTGCACTAGTGTAATGACTAATAATTTTATTGTACTATATTCATATGTATATAGGATGTTGGATTTATTCTGCGCGACTTTTGGAGCAGGTTATTGGTACATCGTAGCTTTCTGGCCAGGCAAATATACCTTGCCATTGTACTGTTATTTTTATTCCATATGTTGCATGCATCTTTATTTTCTGTCTTTTTATATATTTTAACTGTTATATAAAAATGCGACGGTGTCGTCGCGGTATGTTTTTATTTATGTATTTGCATTGACCTTGTTTATGAGACTACCCCATCATCATGTAGCATCTTTAGGTTCATTGGCCGTGACACAGTTGTTACACGAGTTATGAGTCTCATGTAGATCACGGACTTGCGTGCAGGTTGGCCTCCTGTACGTGTGGACCGTGCGTTAGGAATAACTGCTGTTAGAAACTTTGCATGCTAGAAGACTTAGCAGTTATTAGAGGTCTATGGACGTAGCCTATTGTAGTACGGTGGTCCCATCCTTGTCCTTGTTTGGTTGCAGGATTGGGCTAGGGTACTAAGGATAGGCTATGGACCAAATCGTGTCATGGATGTGACATGCTTAGAGCATGGGATGGAGAGAACAACAAGTATCATATTTGGGCTCCTTTGCACTTTCCTTGTGTAACCCGTACGCTCCGCCGGAGATACGTGGTCATATGACACCTATACTACTTGGCGGACCTCCGCCGTTCAAAAGACGACGTGCCTTTGTAGGACCCTGGATCTCCAAGAGAACCATGCCAATCCTATTTATGGCCAGATAGCCCACTTGTTAGAAAGTTTTTCTCAAACTACATTCACATAGATGGTTAGGCGACCCCAATGGATGTTTATTTTCAGTACTTTATTGGCATGTGTTTAAGTATCTTGTTATGTCCCTCTGAGGACCTGGTCCGCTGCCAGGTGTACCTGTTTCTTGAGTATTTGCAGGAGCGCAGATTTGGATGGTTATAGATGCTTCGTGGATGTCTTCTCTTCGAGCCGTGATTGATAGCTGGTACTTATATTATTTGAGTGAGTTGTACTTATATTGTATTTACTTTTCCCATTTGAGTTGGTAGTGGATTTGTTTCCATCCAACTATCATCCTTAGATACTTCTTATTGAGATCTAGTTTCATAGATACTGTTTATTTATCTCTATATGATTTTGGTGGATGAGATCTAGATTATACCCTGTGACTTGTGACATATGTTTATACCACTTGTGGATTTGATATTCATATTACAGCGTACGTGTGGATTTGGTTTCCATATATTGGAGTTGCCATGTCCATGCGGCTGGCATGCTTACGTATCCTATTCCTACGTATTTTTGGGACTGGGGCGTGACATATTTTTGTGGTGGCCCATGCAGGTCGAGAGCATATTGTCTCGGTTACATTACTGTACCGAACAAGCCTTTACCTAGGACTAGAGTATAGGATCTCATCCACAATTGACTATAATCCATCTTCCTCCTATCTGTTCTATTTGAACAATTGCATCATGCTTGATTCATGTGCTTCCCTAATAGTTTTGAGTATAGCCTTCTCCTATAATATAGAAGTTCCTGTTGTTAGATGATAAGTAGAGTAACCCTCCTATTCATAGTGCAACTAGAGTGTTGACACATTACTGAGTATAATACTTAATGAACCATAGCACCCTTACCGGTAGATGGATTGACCATTACCCCTTGATGTATTATTAAGACTTAAGAGTAGTACAGACACAACTATAGTTAGTTAAAAGTCTTACCATGATGTTTGACCCTAGTATTGAGGAACCAATAGAAAACCAAAAACTTAAAATTAGGACTGAACCTAACCTTCATAGTTAGATAATATTAGAACTATAAACTTAGATCATTGTCTTTATTATTAGTAGACAGCACCTTAGGAAGCTAAGAGCATTGAATATAGTATTTTTTTTGATCATACCGCAAACACAGAGGGTAGCGTAGCATCTCCCCTTAGGAAACCATGACATTATCTATAGCCTCTCTATTTTAAATTTCATATATTTGTTCCTCTGCGACCTTAACGTTCGCTGATTGCACGACGAATAAATTATCTTCTACCCTTCTCCATCCTTCAGCTCATGCCACTTGACACCTCTAATTTTATACCAAGTGATTATATTTTATGATAGGATATATAGTTGCTAAGGTTATAATTGTAATCTTGAATTTTGAATTGTGTGCCTTGTAGTTAGAACCGGATAGTTGAATTGTTCAATTAGATTGTGATGATTATCCCTAGTTGTAGATCACGTAATTTCTACCCCACCTAGATACAAGTTATATTCCCTTCCCTTGAGACTAGTAACCTTTCTATTCTTGCTATCGATACTTGTCCTATAAGCACTAGGACTAAGGCTAAAGACGACCATGACCTATGTGAAATAGGAGGATACCCTAATAGATACTAAGACCCTTTCTCGTAGACCTTAACAATAGTTTCCACTGTATCCTTAAGACAATCATAGTATTAGTTTAATTCTTTTAAGTTGGGTAGTATGCCTCACAACCTAGTATCACATAGTCCACTTGACCCATCAAGGTAGTGTAACTGAATGCCATTAATTGTATGCTAGCTAAGACGACCATGTTTATTCAGACAATAGAATTTAGGGGTCCATGTCCCTATTTGGTCGACTAGCGACTTAGACAAGGAGGTTGTATGATAACTGTAGAGATTGTAGAGTCTTTATTATTATTGCATATTTTGTTTTTGTTTGTGAACTTGAATTGACTTGTACCTCCCTTCATCATCATCTAGCGTACTTATATTTGTCGTACCCCCTTGACTTATGCCGCTATTATAGCCTAGTTTTTGCAAGCTTATTCCTTATCGAGCTTGTTCATGACATATGTATTAGTGGGTCGACACACCAATACATTTCAGAATCAGTGTATTACGGTCTGATCAACCATAGTGCGCTTGATTCGCCCTTCGCAATAATACTTTATGTCATGCCCCAGTCCCAAAATATCGAGGGACTGGACACGTGGCAATGGCCAGCAGCACGCACCGATAGACTACCCAATTTAATGGATCCATCAGGGCATGCTTAAGCTGTAGTCTAGCAGTAAATAGTTACAAGTCTCAGGTATTCTAATCTCATCCACAGAAATAACACAGATTAATCACAGGAATAATGCAATAGAAATAAATAAGCAATAGCAAATAAGGTTATCTCGGGAAACAATCCGAGAATTATTCTGTTACATTTAAGGAGAATAGACTGGAAATAAAATACTGAAAATGGAAATACTGTGTAGCTGAAGCCGGTGCTCAGGAGAAGTCTTCGGTCACTATCTCGTCCTCAGTTCCTGGTTCTGCTTCGAGAAGTGCTCCGGTACCGTACACTTTGGGGTAGTTCTCTTCAGCTGTACCTGGAGACATCATCCAGATCCAGGTCCTCAGGGGACATAGCAAGGTAAAAAAATAACTCAAGCCAATATGAACATCAGTGCAGCAGTAAACAGCAGGGTAAATATGTAAACCAGCTAGTGATATGCAAGTGAGAGTTTTAGTCATACTCAGGCTGAGACTACTACAAGATCAGTGTCGAAGAAACCATAGCAGTATTTTCTCGAAGAGCCAGTAAGGTACCAAAGCTCTGTATCAGAGTCTAAGGCACCGCCAGATAACATTATTTATATTATATTATATTCAGCCTTGATATGATAATACTCTCCCCACCCCATGTAATCTCACGTCACAGTTCCAGAAAATATCAGGTACAAGTCACGCAAGATTGAACTAATGCAATGAGTCAGGATAGAATCTAAGCATGTAACAGTAAATGACATAAAAATGTAACCTATACGGAATCACTAGGTATATCTCAGGCAATTCTGTCACATGAAGAGTGTCAGGTGTCCTGGGTTGAGCAGTTAAACAAGTTTTCATATCAATCTACAAGAAATCAAGTAAAATACTATAACCAAAAATTACTGAGAATTGGCAAGCTTTACTTGCCCACTGATGTATAACTAAGTCCAAGAAATAGGTAGCAAGCTGCAAGTTTTGGCAAGGTACACTTGCCTGTGGTTCCGGCTCTGTTTGCAGTTCTGACTTCGACGGGAATTGCAGGCGGTACTCCGGTTGCTGAAACAAACATCACCATCAGATCCAAAAAATATCAATCAGCTAGAAATGCCTGTCCTTGGGTCCAATTTGGAGACAAGGGCAAAAACGACAGTTTTGGGCCAAAACGGGGTCCACATGTGGGCCCGTTTTGCACCGAAAAATGCGTCAGGGTCAAAGGTCTCCAAATTTACCAAAATTAGTGTCAACAGGTCAGGAACGCTGATACGAACCCAATGGAACTTTCAGAATAGAATTCCGATGAGCCGATCACAAAATCGCCCGTCGAGCGGGGCCTGTGGGGCCCACGACATGCGATTTCGTCAACGTTCTCAGAATCGAACCAAACTTGGGTCACAGGACCAGCGTATCGCTACGAGTCCGATGGCACAAGTTTCGTTTCAATCCGACGTGTGTACACAAAGTTAGGGTAAAATGCAGAAAAGTCGGATACGGGACGATGTCCGCGGATACGCGTTGATCCCGGTGTGCACGCACACCCGAATCGACTTCTGCAAAATCCCGCACGTCCGTATCGATGACGCGCACGTATCTGTGAAGACCGCGCGCGACCAAGTCGTCCCGTTTGACGGGACGTACTCAGTTCCGGGGTGAAACAGGGTCTGGTTTTTTTCCTATTTTTGGATCGCGGTGTGCGATCACCACAGGACGCGATGCCCCGAACGGTTTGTCCGGGCACCGAGAGGGTCATACAGGCTTCGCAACGCAATTTGCGGAATCGAAAACAGAGCTACGAACAAAAAGTTACAAGTACCTGAAGGGGACCCGAAAACCAGGGTCGAATCGTGTCCGACACGTGTCGGATTCGGTGAAAATATTAGGGTTAGGGTTAGGGCTTCGGGTGATCACTGGCCGACGGAGCTCCGGCTGGGCTGCGACGGAGGGGCCGGAGGCGACGCGGCGGCGCGGAGGCGGAGCTGAGCGGCCGGTCGGGTGGAGGCGCCGGCGCTGCTGCGGCCGCTGCTGCTGTTGCTGCGGCTGGAGAAGTAGAAGAGGAGGGAGGTGGCTGGGCAGGGTAGTGCGGCGGCGGTGGCGACGAGTCCGGGCGGCGCTGCACAGCGGGGAGGCAGGCTGCGGCGGAGGGGGTTCGACGGAGGATGGCCGGGGTCGGTGGGGGAGATCGGAGGAGGAGGAGTGCTTAAATAGGGAGAGAGGAGGCTGGGGGGGGGGCCGAGATGGGCGGAGCGAGGGGGCGTCGTGGCGGTGAGGGGCCGGCCGGAGCGGGCGGCGCGCCGGGCGGGGCGGCGCACGACGCGGGGAGGGGAAGCTGAGTCAGGGAGAGGAGCGGGCCGGGTCTGGCTAGCGGGCGGGTCTGACCGACCCGACCCGACCCGCTAGCAGCGCGGGCTGGGCCTGATGGGCCGGGCCTGGGTCCAGTGGGTTTGGGCTAAGTTTAATAAAAACTAATAATAATAATAATATTAATAATATCCAGTAAATAATAATTAAATAAATAAATAATTAAATAAATATTTTTAGGTGTTTAAAAAATAGGTCTGAGGCCCAATAAATTCCAGAAAAATTGTCCTAAGTCCAGTTTTTTATTTTACACCCAAAAATATTATTTTTATAATATTTTAATATCATTTATTATCAATTAAAAATCATTTAATAATTAAAACCCTGTTTTTAAATTACAGAAAATTCCCAAAAAATTCCAGAAAATTGTGAAAAATCCATATTTTAAAATTTTGAAAAATCAGGGGGTTTACAATCTACCCCCCTTAAGAGGATTACGTCCTCGCAATCAAAGAATAACCGGTTAACAGAGATGATGCGGTCGCAAGCATCGTTTAAAAATACATCACAAGATACTTCAGGGAAATACCGTTTTCCTAAAAATTGAAAGTTATACACTTTCCAGGACAATCTAGTTAAAGCAAGAAAACTACAAATTTTATGAAAACCAGGATATTATTAACAAGTTACAATTTACTAGGTTGGGGCTGAGGTCACGAACCAAGAGGCACGAACTACAACAAGACTAAAAATGGATAACTACGAATCACTTACTCGCATCGGCGTCCTGCACAGTCATCGCGTAAGCTTGCCCTTGTCCTTGAGGTAGATTCCTCTGTTGCTGCTGAGCTTGCTGGTAGGGTGCTGCTCGAGGTGCTGGTGGAGCTTGCTGGTTCGCCCTTGGTGCTCCTTCTCTACGCTAAGGGCAGTCTCTCACTACATGCTGTCTGGATCCGCAGCCTAAGCAGAGTCCGAGTTTACGTCTACATTCCTTCTCGACATGGCCTATCTTGCCGCAATGGTAACAAGTAGGAAGGTAGAAGGCTTTTGGTGCTGCTCTTGGTGGCGAGCTTATTTGTTGACGCTTTGCAGACTCCTTTGATGCTGCTCTGGTTGGTGCGGATGTGGAGGGCCGCTTCAGTCTGGTCTCTCTCTTGGTGACGCACTCTATGCGTCTAGCCGCAGCAAGAACGTCCGAGTATGATATTGGTGCGACGGACCCAATTAGTTTCTGTAGCTCAATGTTCAGTCCGTCGAAAAAAATTTCGGCCTTCTCTTCCTCAGTCGGGATCAGGGTGGGGGCGAAGCGGCTCAGACGAATAAATTTTGCATTGTATTCTTCCACCGTCATAGAGTCCTGGGTGAGGCGATTAAACTTGTCCCGCAGTTCTGATCGAGCGACGACTGGAATGTACATCTCCTGGAAGAGTCTGGAGAACTCCTCCCAAGTAACTCGGTCTGGTCCGAGCCGTGTCTCCTCGGATAGCCACCAGTGATGGGCATTGTCCGTCAATTGCATTCGGACGGCAGTCATCCAGCGTTCCCGTGGAAGCTCAGCTGCTTCAAGTTGATGCCGAATGTTGGTGAGCCACTCGTGAACTTCTGTGGGCTCCTCTTTTCCAGAAAAAGTGTGGGGCTTCAGTTGGCGGAAGTCAGTGATTGAGCCTGTAGATGGCCGTCGAGCTGGTAGGTTGGCCTGCTCCAGTGCAGTTACGATGCTGTCCCTCAAGAAATTAGCCTCGCGACGTTGAGCCTCGTGTTGGACTTGTTGCTGTGCTTGCATCATCGCGTAGATCATTTGGAATATCTGTTGCCCGTCAATTGGCTATCCTGGTGGGAACATGGGCATTGGTGGGATGAACTGCGGAGGAGGTGGGATGTCATTGCGCCGGAATCTGGAGGTAGGTTGACCTGCCTGCTGGCTCTGTTGAGTTGATGGAACTCCTCCGACTGGTGTCACTTCGTCGTCGTAGGTGACACCTGTAGCTTATGGTGTTCCGACTGGAGTCTCGTTGCAATCTTATGGGTCCATTTCCCTGTATCCAAAATAACCAATAAGAGGCGCACAGGAATCAAGGCAAGATGAAAGTTCAAATTAGTTCGAATACGATACAGATATCAAAAATGATTCAAGCAAGTGGATGAGATCCTAAAACTTATCCTATTCTTATTGCAGTCCTGTTCGGTCCCTAAGTTGAAACCGAACAATTTAGTCGTGGACCTGCATGGGCCACCACAAAAACCATGTCACGTACCAGTCCCAAAATATCGAGGGACTGGACACGTGGCAATGGCCAGCAGCACGCACCGATGGACTACCCAATTTAATTGGTCCATCAGGGCATGCTTAAGCTGTAGTCTAGCAGTAAATAGTTACAAGTCTCAGGTATTCTAATCTCATCCACAGAAATAACACAGATTAATCAAAGGAATAATGCAATGGAAATAAATAAGCAATAGCAAATAAGGTTATCTTGGGAAACAATCCGAGAATTATTCTGTTATATTTAAGGAGAATAGACTGGAAATAAAATACTGAAAATGGAAATACTGTGTAGCTGAAGCCGGTGCTCAGGAGAAGTCTTCGGCCACTATCTCGTCCTCAGTTCCTGGTTCTGCTTCGAGAAGTGCTCCGGTACCGTACACTTCGGGGTAGTTCTCTTCAGCTGTACCTGGGGACATCATCCAGATCCAGGTCCTCAGGGGACATAGCAAGGTACAAAAATAACTCAGGCCAATATGAACATCAGTGCAGCAGTAAACAACAGGGTAAATATGTAAACCAGCTAGTGATATGCAAGTGAGAGTTTTAGTCATACTCAGGCTGAGACTACTACAGGATCAGTGTCGAAGAAACCATAGCAATATTTTCTCGAAGAGCCAGTAAGGTACCAAAGCTCTGTATCAGAGTCTAAGGCACCGCCAGATAACAGTATTTATATTATATTATATTCAGCCTTGATATGATAATACTCTCCCCACCCCATGTAATCTTACGTCACAGTTCCAAAAAATATCAGGTACAAGTCACGCAAGATTGAACTAATGCAATGAGTCAGGATAGAATCTAAGCATGTACCAGTAAATGACATGAAAATGTAACCTATACGAAATCACCAGGTATATCTCAGGCAATTCCGTCACATGAAGAGTGTCAGGTGTCCTGGGTTGAGCAGTTAAACAAGTTTTCATATCAATCTACAAGAAATCAAGTAAAATACTATAACCAGAAATTACTGAGAATTGGCAAGCTTTACTTGCCCACTGATGTATAACTAAGTCCAGGAAATAGGTAGCAAGCTGCAAGTTTTGGCAAGGTACACTTGCCTGTGGTTCCGGCTCTGTTTGCAGTTCTGACTTCGGCGGGAATTGCAGGCGGTACTCCGGTTGCTGAAACAAACATCACCATCAGATCCAGAAAATATCAATCAGCTAGAAACGCCTATCCTTGGGTCCAATTTGGAGACAAGGGCAAAAACGACAGTTTCGGGCCAAAACGGGGTCCACAGGTGGGCCCGCTTTGCACCGAAAAATGCGTCTGGGTCAAAGGTCTCCAAATTCACTAAACTTAGTGTCAACAGGTCAAGAACGCTGATACGAACCCAACGGAACTTTCAGAATTGAATTCCGATGAGCCGATCACAAAATCGCCCGTCGAGCTGGGCCTGTGGGGCCCACGACACGCGATTTCGTCAACGTTCTCAGAATCGAACCAAACTTGGGTCACAGGACCAGCGTATCGCTACGAGTCCGATGGCACAAGTTTTATTTTAATCTGACGTGTGTACACAAAGTTAGGGTAAAATCTAGAAAAGTCGGATACGGGGCGATGTCCGCGGATACGCGTTGATCCCGGTGTGCACGCACACCCGAATCGACTTCAGCAAAATCCTGCACGTCCGTATCGACGATGCGCGCGTATCTGTGAAGACCGCGCGCCACCAAATGGTCCCGTTTGGCGGGGCGTACTCAGTTCCGGGGTAAAACAGGGTCTGATTTTTTCCTCTTTTTGGATCGCGGTGTGCGATCACCACAGGACGCGATGCCCCGAACGGTTTATCCGGGCACCGAGAGGGTCATACAGGCTTCGCAACGCAATTTACGGAATCGAAAACAGAGCTACGAACAAAAAGTTACAAGTACCTGAAGGGGACCCGAAAACCAGGGTCGAATCGTGTCCGACACGTGTCGGATTCGGGGAAAAAATTAGGGTTAGGGTTAGGGCTTCGGGTGATCACTGGCCGGCGGAGCTCCGGCTGGGCTGCGGCGGAGGGGCCGGAGGCGACGCGGCGGCGCGAAGGCGGTGCTGAGCGGCCGGTCGGGCGGAGGCGCCGGCGCTGCTGCGGCCGCTGCTGCTGTTGTTGCAGCTGGAGAAGAAGAAGAGGAGGGAGGTGGCTGGGCAGGGTGGTGCGGCGGCGGTGGCGACGAGTCCTGGCGGCGTTGCACTGCGGGGAGGCGGGCTGCGGCGGAGGGGGTTCGATGGAGGATGGCCGGGGTCGGTGGGGGAGATCGGAGGAGGAGGAGTGCTTAAATAGGGAGAGAGGATGCTGGGGGGGGCCGAGATGGGCGGAGCGAGGGGGCGTCGTGGCGGTGAGGGGCCGGCCGGAGCGGGCGGCGCGCCGGGCAGGGCGGCGCACGACGCGGGAAGGGGAAGCTGAGTCAGGGAGAGGAGCGGGCCGGGTCTGGCTAGCGGGCGGGTCTGACCGACCCGACCCGCTAGCAGCGCGGGCTGGGCCTGATGGGCCGGGCCTGGGTCCAGTGGGTTTGGGCTGAGTTTAATAAAAACTAATAATAATAATAATAATAATATTAATAATATTCAGTAAATAATAATTAAATAAATAAATAATTAAATAAATACTTTTTAGGTGTTTAAAAAATAGGTCTGAGGCCCAATAAATTCCAGAAAAATTATCCTAAGTCCAGTTTTTTATTTTACACCCAAAAATATTATTTTTATAATATTTTAATATCATTTATTATCAATTAAAAATTATTTAATAATTAAAACCCTGTTTTTAAATTACAGAAAATTCCCAGAAAATTCCAGAAAATTATGAAAAATCCAGATTTTAAAATTTTGAAAAATCAGGGGTTTTACACTTTACGTGGATTGAAATATATAATTGACTAGTAGACACCTGTATTTGCCTTCTAGATATGACTGAGCGGATCGTATCGGTTACATAACTGTACTAATACGAGCATGCGAATACGGATTTACCAAATAGGATTTCAGTCCACAACTGCCTTGACAATTCCCATTGGATTCCTTGAAACGCCTTGATCCCTATACTTGCATTCTATTACTCCTCCCTTGAACTCTTATTTATTGGTCTACGTCTTTCCTTATTCGAAAGGACGAAACATCTTGCTTAGTATAAGTTTAATATATAGATAGTACTAGATATCCCCCATAGGCCAATCACATTGTGTGGTGACTATCTTTTATAAATGATTAAGGGCATATCATAGAGGATATGTTTGGTGTTAAAAGACTTTGAGGATTCCATAACATGATTAAATAATTTGGGGCATAGCGTTCTTAGATGCATAGCCTTAGATGACAGATGAGTAAATTCTAAGTTGGGTAGAAATTACAATGTTAACTTAAGAAAAATTCTTTAGAATGCAATCAAGTGAGGTTAGATAGAGAAACCCTACCCTAGTCTAATTTCGAGGACAAAATTGTTTTAAGTTGGGTAGATTGTAAACCCTCTCACCCAAATTTAGGGCTACTTGGCTTAGATAGTGAAATTAGGGCTAGTTTGAACCAATTTGAATTAGAACGCGGCCTTCTATTTAACTGTACATTATTTTATCGCATAGTGCACCTTCCCGTTGCTTCGTTAATTAGAGCACCTCACTAGCCATTGCCTATCTAGAAACTTCAGGATCTCATCCTAGGCATGCCCATCTACGATTCCGACCCTTGTGCAACTTATAATATTGCTCCCTGATGCTATATTTTAGCCGCACAATAAACATCGCGGACGTTATTTCTTAATTCGAGATAAATTCCAATTTTGTACTCTTGTGCGTCCCAATCGAAATTGGGGACACAATCTTGACCATTTTGTGCAAACCGAATTTTATTAATATTCTACACTGTCCCTTCTATGCCCTGACAATTGTATCCCGCCTGATTGAATCCAATGTACTCCTAATTAATTCTAAAACATCGTGCGCATTTCGATTTAATCTAATTTTCGCCTTTGTGCAATTTTCCAACTGTTGGGGGGCTTTTATGCAAAAATGCACCGAGGCGTTCCCACCATTGGACAATTCATGAAGAAACCTATTTTTCCCTTCACATAGATTTTTCCATAATTTTCAGCATGTGCAACGCGCACATCGCCTCCATTTATTTTAAAACCCCATCCTTGCATTTTAAATCATGTAATTTCTAGCCCAACACCCTCATGCAAGCCCGAGGCCCAAGCCCAAGGAATGTTGACCAAGCCCTAATTCCTAGGTCAACCCAAACCAAACTTTATATGTATAAATATTCCCTTCTCTTTCTTTTCTTTATTTTCCCAACACCTTAAATTTCTTCATAGCCGACATCATCCCCATAACCCCTGTTCACCGTCCACCCTTCCCTTCCTTCGCCGGAGTTCAGATCCGCCGCCGGACCAGAGCTCTCCGCTGTCGCCTTCCTCCACCAAACTCTGGCCTGCCCCGACCTCGACCTCACCCACATCACCGCGTCTCAACGCCGATCCTGAACCCGTCGACCACTGAACGAGCATCGACTCGACCTCCTCCGGCCATCCCGGTCATCCTTCCCGAGCGTGACTGAACCGACGACAGCTCGCCTGAACATCGACAGAAGCAGCCTCGACGCCTGAACCGCCGAGCCGGACCTCCCTCTCCATTCCATGTCAGCACCGTCTCCTCCACCTCCATCTCCGGGAAACCTCCACGTCGAGCCACACCACAACCATTCCCGACCTCCCCTCGTCCCAAACGATCTCCTTCCCGCTGGACTCGATCAACCGCCATTGCCGCACCACCAGTCCGACCACCACTGCCACCATTCCGTGTCCTTCCTCTCGACTTCCTGTCCTTCGTCCTCCTCCTCCTCGACAAAATCATCACAGCAGCCTTCCCTCTCCTCGCTGACCCCCTCGTTTCTTCTTCCTAGCCGGACCACCTCCTTCGCTGGCCGAACTCCGCAACAGCCACCACCCTATCATCATCATCACTTTCTCACCACCATCATCCCTAACACCATCACCACCATGGTCCTCACCCCATCATCATCATCGATACTCTTTATCATCATCCCCTCCCATCATCAAACAATCATCACCACCTCAAGTAATCACACTCATCATCATCACCGTCGTCCTCACCATCATCATCATCGTCGTCAACCTCACAGTCGTACCGTGCACGTACCCCGAGGTATGAACATGTCTGTCATTCCCTTTTATATATGTTTGTGTGTGTTTCAGTAGGACAGTAGCATTTCGTTACCACGGTTAGTTTATATTGGACCCTGATCCGGTGAACCCGGTGCTGCGTACACGAACTCGTACGCGTATAGCATTCAGCTTGATATACCTACATATATATTTAGTATATGCATACTATTCAACCTCGTACGTATAATTATTGGATGGTATATATATATATATATATGGTATATATATGTATATTGTAATTAATTATATGCTAATAATAATTAGGACTAAATACGTTCAGACTATACGACCCTAGGATACCGTGGACTGTCCCGTACTTACCTTGACCATGTTGACTCTAAGAACTTATGAAATTCCTGCCTTGCGTACTTTAACGTACTGGCTTAGACATCTGTCAATCGACTGTCTGACTGTGTACAGCACTTAAAGACCGACCCTCACGTAATTCAACGCGTAATTTATCCGTGTTAGATGACTAGTGCCACCCCTAGTGTACCCCCTGAGTCCAGTATAAATATTGTTGTGTGTGCACTAGTGTAATGACTAATAATTTTATTATATTATATTTATATGTATATAGGATGTTGGATTTATTCTGCACGACTTTTGGAGCAGGTTATTGGTACATCGCAGCTCACGGGCCAGGCAAGTATACCTTGCCATTGTACTGTTATTTTTATTCTGTATGTTGAATGCATCTTTATTTTCTGTCTTTTCATATATTTTAACTGTTATATAAAAATGCGCGCGACGGTGTCGTCGCGGTATGTTTTTATTTATGTATTTGCATTGACCTTGTTTATGAGATTACCCCATCATCATGTAGCATCTTTAGGTTTATTGGTCGTGACACCGTTGTTACACGAGTTGTGAGTCTCATGTAGATCACGAACTTGCGTGCAGGTTGGCCTCCTGTACGTGTGGACCGTGCGTTAGGAATAACTGCTGTTAGAAACTTTGTATGCTAGAAGACTTAGCAGTTATTAGAGGTCTATGGACGTAGCCTATTGTAGTACGGTGGTCCCATCCTTGTCCTTGTTTGGTTGCAGGATTGGGCTAGGGTACTAAGGATAGGCTATGGACCAAATCGTGTCATGGATATGACATGCTTAGAGCGTGGGGTGGGAAGAACAACAAGTATCATATTTGGGCTCCTTTGCACTTTCCTTGTGTAACCCGTACGCTCCGCCGGAGATGCGCGGTCATGATGACACCTATACTACTTGGCGGGCCTCCGTCGTTCAAAAGACGACGTGCCTTTGTAGGCCCCTGGATCTCCAAGAGAACCATGCCAATCCTATTTATGGCCAGATAGCCCACTTGTTAGAAAGTTGTTCTCAAACTATATTCACATAGATGGTTAGGCGACCCCAATGGATGTTTATTTTTAGTACTTTATTGGCATGTGTTTAAGTATCTTGTTATGTCCCTCTGAGGACCTGGTCCGCTACCAGGTGTACCTGTTTCTTGAGTATTTGCAGGAGCGCAGATTTGGATGGTTATAGATGCTTCGTGGATGTCTTCTCTTCGAGCCGTGATTGATAGCTGGTACTTATATTGTTTGAGTGAGTTGTACTTATATTGTATTTACTTTTTCCATTTGAGTTGGTAGTGGATTTGTTTCCATCCAACTATCATCCTTAGATACTTCTTATTGAGATCTAGTTTCATAGATACTGTTTATTTATCTCTATATGATTTTGGTGGATGAGATCTAGATTATACCCTGTGACTTGTGACATATGTTTATACCACTTGTGGATTTGATATTCATATTACAGCGTACGTGTGGATTTGGTTTCTATATATTGGAGTTGCCATGTCCATGCGGCTGGCATGCTTACGTATCCTAGTCCTACGTATTTTTGGGACTGGGGCGTGACATATCGACTACTGGAAGGGCTGTGGGGTATGCACATTGGAAGAGAGGGTCTTAGAGGACTGCAAATCAATATAGGTGCCATAGGATCCCGTACGTAGTACGTACCCCTCTATAAACCACTAATGACGGTCATCCACAGCTCGTCAGCCGACAGAACTAGTTGGGCGGGGGCTGTGAGGTACTACCATCCTCTCCCTGTGTGGGCTGGGTCGACCGCTCACGGAGCCTAAGATACTCATCCTAAGAAATATCTCTCTCTCGGTAAGCGTACTACTTACTATCCACTCGTCATGCACATAATTGTCAATATATATCTAAAGTACTTATTACTAACTACATGGATATTTATTTTTATATTTTCTAAGTTATATTAAAATTAACAAAATATAAAGTAATACTTATGTAACTCTGTTTGGCCCTCTCATCGATGATCTGCCCGCCCTTCCTATGGGTGGCGAGGAAGACGGTCACCATATTAGCATCCTCACCCCTTTGGACCGGTTAAAAAACATATTGTATGCTACTAAAATTAAATATTTTATCCTATTTTGATTAAAATAATATCTATACAATAAAATATGTACCATGCGACGGAAATGTTCCTTCATCGAAATCGACCCACAATACAACTTTTTCGCCTGTAAACACCTAGATTTTTAAATTTTCAGTTATAAAAATCTTTGAGATTTTTCTGTAAATTTTAATTAATTATAATAAATGTTCTTTAGAGATTAATATTTTTGCGTATTAAATTAAGTATTAAAATATTACAAAAATTATATTTTGAGTGTATAATTAATAATATGTTGTGTAATTTTTCTGAAATTTTTTGGGCTTAAAAACTATTTTTTATAGCTAAAAAGTATTATTTTAGATAAACCAGACCGAACCAGACTTGAACCGAACCAAACCAAACCAAACCAAACTAAACCCAACCGAACCAACCCCACCCTATTGGATTTAGACCCAACCCAACCCTACCCGCTAACCCACTCTCCCCACAGTACCCGCACTCCCCCCCGTTCCCGAAACCCCCGCGACACCCCCCCATTCCTCCATATATACACCATCCACCACCACCCGCATCTCCCCAACCTCTACACGACCTCGAACGGCCACCGACGACCGCTGCACGCCGCCGTACGCTGCCGACAAACGTTGCCGCAGACCCGCCCCTTTTACGAGTATCCTGGGTTGGTCGCAAATCGTGACGCAAAACAGGAAAATTAACCCAATTTTTGGTTCAGAAAACTGTCCCAAACCCCTATTTTCATGGCCATTTTTCTTCCAACCTAGTTAATATTTTTAAATTCTACTTGAACAGTAAATTAGACAACATAATCGAGTTTTAAACACTATAATTAGTTTATTTTAATTTGCTGTAAGTTGTGTTTTATTTGCGGGTGAAGTTGACCAAAAACTTAGTTTTCAAAACCTAAATTTTCTCAAAACTGGGTGAGTCCCGCTAAGCGAGGCGACTTCATCATGTGCGAATTGCATCAAAAGGCGTGTATCATCAATGCATATGTGTGGAATTTTGTGGAAGTTAATTTGGATGTGCGTGCACACCGGAATCAACGAGTATCCGTAAAAAATGTTCCGTATCGGGCCGTTCTGACACTCGTTATAACTTCGTGTATACTTATCATTTCGCAACGAAACTTGTGCCATCGAATTCGCAGCTTTACGCTGGTCCTGTGACCCAAGTTTGGTTCGATTCTGAGAAAGTTGACGAAACACCGTTTCATGGGCCCCACGGCTCCACTTGGCGGACAATTTTGTGATCGGCTCATGGGAATCCAATTTTGGATATTTTGTTTGGTTCGTATCATTATTTTGGCCTTAAAGACACTAAATTTGATGAATTTGGAGAACTTTGTCTCTGGCACATTTTTTGGTGCGAAGTGGGCTAAATGTGGACCCCGCTTTGACCAGAAACTGTCAATTTTGTCCATGTGTTCAAATTGGACTTATGGGTAGATATTTCATATCTTCTGAGAGTGATGGTAATATTTGTTTCAGCATCCGGAGACGTTCGTGGATATTTTGCTGTTACCGGAGCAAATGAAGGAGTTCAAACCCAAGCAAGTGTACCTTGCCAACTTGCAGTAGTTCTTGTTATATTATTTGCTTGAGTTCTTTCTATATATATATATATATATACTCTTGAGATGTACATATTCAACCTAGGACCGTGAGACGTTGTTTAGCGTCTGAACAAGATTCGGGTGTGGACGCCGTACGCGGAGTCATGTAACGTCATTTAGAGAGTTGATTCCACGACCCTATTTTTCGTGCTTACTTTATCAACTACGTCATACCATAGGACACTTGACACTATTCATGAAACAAAATCTTCTTTGAGCATTCATGGTGATTCTATATAGGCTTACATGATTCGTGCAATAGATCTTGCATATACATAGATATTATTATGACTCGTTATACTAGCTAGAGGTCATGATCTTGCGTGTTATGGACATGAGATATTCTGGACATAAAATATGTGATTATCTTAGGTGGGGAGAGACACACAGTCTACATGCTGATTACATTTATATATATTTATTATTGCAGTGCTTTAGCCTCTATATCAGAGCTTGACCCATTATGTGATATTACAGCTACCGGCTTCCTGACACAGAGCTTGTAGTGGTCTCAGCCTGAGTACTAGTGATGCTCTCATTTGCATATCACATACGTGGTTACATAGTTGCCCTGTTGATATTTATTTTTATATACTGTATTTTATTTGGCTTGAGTTATTCTTGTACCTTGCCATGTCCCCTGAGGACCTGGATCCGGATTATGTCCCCAGGTATAAGAGAGGAGATCTACCCCGAAGTATACGGGATAGGAGTAGACACTGGAGCAGTACCAGCACCAGAGGACGAGGTGGTGCCAGAGGATTTCTCTTGACTATTTGCTTTATATACTTAGTTATTTCTGTTTCTAGTTTCTCTATTTCCTGTCTCTTGGATTACTGCACTAAACTTATTTTTGGGTTGTTCCCCAAAATTACTTTTTATTGAGACTTGTTGGATTATATTTCTTTTTGATTAGTCTTACATTTGAAATGTGAGTACCTTCTATGGATGAGATTAGAATTAGACTGTGACATGTATCGTAGACCATTATATTAGTTTTACAGCTTAAGTACACTCTAACGGGTCCATTAAATTGGATTTGCGCATTGGAGTGTGCTGTTGGCCATTGCCATATGGCTGGTCCTTCGGTATTTTGGGACTGGGATGTGACATAGTTTTTTGTGGTGGCCCGTGCAGGTCTATGACTATGTTGTTTCAGTTTTAACTAAGGGACTGAGCAAGCCTGCGATAAGGATAGGATAAGTTATAGGATCGCATCCACTTGTTGATCTGTTCTTGACCTCTATATCGACTTTAAAATAATTTCTTGACTTGCATCATGCTTCGATTCTTCGGTACGCCTCTCATAGTTTACTTTGAATGCAGAGTAATGGATCCACGAGCCAGCGATGAGACTTCCGTGAGAATACCACAAGGTGTTGTGTTCACCAACGATGATGGAGTGACACCAGTGGGTAGAGGTACATTTGCTCAACAAAGCAATCAAGCATGTCAGCATGCCTCAAGATTCCGGTGAGACGATATTCCACCACCGTCATAGTTTACTCCACCAATGCCCATTTTTTCTTAAGGATAGCCTATGGAAGGACAACAAATGTTTCAAATGTTCTACGCAATGATGCAAGCCCAACAACAGGTTCAACAAGAGGCTCAGCGTCACGAGGCAGAGAACTTGAGGAATAGCCTAGTAACCGCACTGGAGTAGGCGAACCCACCAGCTAGACGACCATCGATGGGATCTATCACTAATTTCCGCTAGCTGAAGCCCCATATCTTTTCTGGCAAGGAGGATCCCACTGAAGTTTATGAGTGGGTCACAAACACTCAACACCAGTTGGAAGCAGCTGATCTTCCGAGGGAGCGATGGATGATTGCCGTCAGGATGCAACTAATGGGCAATGCACATCACTGGTGGCTATCTGAGGAGAGACGGCTCGGACCAGGCCGAGCCACTTGGGAGGAGTTCTTTAGACTCTTCCAGGAGATGTATATTCCATCTATTGCTCGATCGGAACTTCGGAACAAGTTCAATCGCCTTACTCAAGACAACAAGACTATAGAAGAGTATAATACAGAGTTCATCCGTTTGAGCCACTTCGCACCTATAATAATTTCGATAGAAGAAGAGAAGGCTGAGAAATTCTTTGACGGACTAAATTTGAGCTACAAAGACATATTGTCTCTATCGCACCTACTTCTTATACGGACATCCTTGCTGCAGCCCAACGCATGGAGCACGTCACCAGGAGAGAGTCAAGCCAAAAATGATCGTTCACATCAGCATCAGCCAGAGCACCACAGGAAGAAGCTGCAAAAAGATCTCACATACACCAGCCACCCAGAGCATCTCCGCTGGCACTGCCTACCTGTCAATATTGTGGCAAGCGAGGTCATTACGAGAACGAGTGTAGATGCAAGTTGGGATTATGCTTGATTTGTAGATCCAACCAACATTCTACCAAGGATTGCCCAGAGCGTCGAGAGGGGGCACTAATGGAAAACCGACAAGCTTTACCAGCACCGGGAGGATATCACCCGAGGCCACCCTTGGCACCCCAGGCAGCACTCTTCCAGCAAGCCAAACAACAACAGAGGGCACCACCACAAGTACGTGGATAGACTTTTGCAATGACAATAGAGGAGGCATAAACTCGAGGAGTAGAAAATATGAGTAAGATTTAGTTTTATCATAGCTATCTATAATAGTGAATATTCCTAGTAATACTTTAGCATGTTCCTGTTAGTTCTATTCCCTAGCCTATACCTAGTAGTTGTTAGTCTAGATTAGTAATATGTCAGTGGTACCCAAGTTTTCCTAAGTTGTAGTTGATCCTTGCTCTAATCAGACTCCTTTACTCTTGAGTTACTTATCTCTCATTGCTTAGAGAAAAGTTTTTATTTCTTTTCTACGTGTTGATCTGTTCTTATAGTTTTATTTCTTCTGCTTGAACAATACCCTTACCCTTCCACTCGATTTCTTCTTGTTCATGGTCCCTTAGCCTTTGTGTCATGCTTCAACAAACATGTCTTGCAACCGCATTATCTCTTCTGACCGGTTATGTTCCATTTTCTTAATTGCGAGGACGCAATCCTTTTAAGGTGGGTAGATTATAAACACCCATATTTTTAGAATTTCAGTTATGAAAATCTTTAAGATTTTTCTGTAATTTTTAATTAATTATAATAAATGTCATTTAGGGATTAATATTTTTGGGTATTAAATTAAGTATTAAAATATTACAAAAAATATATTTTGAGTGTATAATTAATAATATGATGTTGTGTAATTTTTCTAGAATTTATTAGGCCCCAAAAAAATTTTTATAGCTAAAAAGCATTATTTTAGATAAACCAGACCGAACCAGACTTGAACCAAACCAAAACAAACCAAACTAAACCCAATCGAACCAACCCCACCCTATTAGATTTAGATCCGACCCGACCCGTTAACCCACTCTCCCCAAAACACCCGCACGACCCCCCCCCCCCCCCGTTCCCGAAACCCCCGCGAAACCCCCCTATTCCTCTATATATGCACCATCCACCCCCCCCGCATCTCCCTAACCTCCACACGACCTCGGACGACCACCGACGACCGACGTACGCCGTCGCACGCCTCCGACGAACGCTGCCGCAGACCCGCCCCTTTCACGAGCAGTAGTCAAGCAACAAGGTATGCCTCTTCCCACTCACGTATCTCCCAGTATATTAATCCAAATATCATTCTGTCAAATCCTATATGAAGTACACGTGACCCTCCCGAACCCTGTATAATTAGTTTGGGGTATCGTGTCCTGTGTCGGTCGCAAATCAAGAAACAACAGGAAATTTAATCCAATTTCTGGTTCAAAAAACTGTCTCGAACCCCTATGTTCATGGCCATTTTTCTCCTAACCTAGTTAATATTTTAAAATTCCACTTGAATAGTAAATTAGACAAAATAACCGAGTTTTAAACCCTATAATTAGTTTATTTTAATTTGTTGTAAGTTGTGTTTTATTCACGGGTGAAGTTGATAAAAAACTTGGTTTTTAAACCCTGAATTTTCCCGAAACTAGGTGCGTCCCACTAAATGAGGCAACTTTGTCGTGTGTGAATTACATCGAAAGGCGCGTTTCATCAATGCGGACATGTGAGATTTTATGAAAGTTGATTTGGATGTACGTGCACACCAGAATCAACACGTATCCGTAAAAATTTCCCGTATCGGACCGTTCTGACAATTGTTGTAACTTCGTGTGTACTTGTTATTTCACAACAAAACTTATGCCATCGAATTCGTAGCGTTATGCTTGTCCTGTGACCCATGTTTGGTTCAATTCTAAGAACGTTGAAGAAACCCTGTTTCGTGGGCCCCATGGCTCCACTTGGTGGGCGATTTTATGATCTGCTCATCAAAATCCAGTTCTGGATGTTCTGTTGGGTTCGTATCATCGTTCTGGACTCGTAGACACTAAGTTTGATAAATTTGAAGAACATTATCTCTGGCACATTTTTTGGTGCGAAGTAGGCTACATGTGGACCCTACTTTGACCAGAAATTGTTAATTTTATCCCTGTGTTCAAATTGGACTTATGGGTAGTTGATCCTAGCTATTTCATGTCTTTTGATAGTGATGGTAATGTTTGTTTCAGCATCCAGAGGCATTCATGGAGATTTTGCTGTTACCGGAGCAACTGAAGGAGTTCAAACCCCAGGCAAGTGTACCTTGCCAACTTGCAGTAGTTTCTGTTATATTATTTTCTTGAGTTCTTTATATATATATATAATCTGGAGATGTACATATTCAACCTAGGACCGTGAGACGTTGCTTAGCGTTCGAACAAGATTCGGGTGTCGACGCCGTACGCGAAGTCGTGTAATATCATTTAGAAAGTTGATTCCACGACCTATTTTTCGTGCTTACTTTATCAACTACGTCATATCATAGGAAACTTGACACTATTCATGAAACAGAATCTTTCCTGAGTATTCATGGTGATTCTGTATAGGCTTACAGGATTCGTGACATAGATCTTGCATATACATAGATATTATTATGACTCGTTGTACTAGCTAGAGGTCATGATCTTGCGTGTTATAGATATAAGACATCATGGACATGAGACATGCGATTATATTGGTGGGGAGAGACACACAGGCTATAGGCTGATTATATTTATATATATTTATTATTGCGGTGCTTTAGCCTCTATATTAGAGCTTGGCCCATTATGTGATATTACTGCTACCGGCTCTGCGACACAGAGCTTATAGTGGTCTCAGCCTGAGTACTAGTGATGCTCTCATTTGCATATCACATAGCTGGTTACATAGTTATCCTATTGATATTTATTTTTATATACTGCATTTTATTTAGCTTGAGTTATGGTTGTAACTTACTATGTCCCCTAAGGACCTGGATCCGGATTATGTCCCCAAGTATAGCAGAGGAGATCTACCCCAAGGTATACGGGACAAGAGCAGACACTGGAGCAGTACTAGCACCAGAGGACGAGGTGGTGCCCGAGGATTTCTCCTAAATATTTGCTTTATATACTTAGTTATTTCTGTTTCTAGTTTCTCTATTTCCTGTTTCTTGGATAACTGTACTAAACTTATTTTTGGGTTGTTTCCTGAAATTACTTTTTATTGAGACTTGTTGGATTATATTTCTTTTTGATTAGTCTGACATTTGAAATATGATTACCTTCTGTAGATGAGATTAGAATTAGACTGTGACATGTATCCTATACCATTACATTTGTTTTATAGCTTAAGTACACTCTAACGGGTCCATTAAATTGGGTTTGCGCATTGGAGTGTGCTGTTGGCCATTGCCGGGTGGCTAGTCCCTCGGTATTTTGGGACTGGGGCGTGACATCGCCTTCTTCCTGGCTGCCTTTGCCTTCTTCGACTTCACCTGGTAGCTGGGATCATTAAATCTAGCCCTCAATGCAGTCCACTTCTCAGTCGTGATCCAACCATGGATTGGTTATCTAAAACTATCACGATCCTTTGGTCGTAGATCGCATCACGAATTAGTTTGGCAGCGATGGCAGAAAAGATATGCTCGGTCAGTTTAGCCCGGTGTGGCGGATAGAAATATGTTTTCTACAAGAAGTAATATAGTAAGTTATATAAAAAAGACCAAATTTAGATGATTGATATTAAAATCAAATTTACTTTTACCTTGAAGTGCACAAACCAGAATGCCTTTCTCTCGTTCGGGGCATCCGAGTAGTTGATCCAAGGGCCACCATAGTTTTACCTCAAAAAATACCCCAATGATTACTATACCGACGAGGGACGATATCTATACATAAATAATTATATTAAAAAAAAGTGAATATATATTTATATATGCGTAAAAAAACTAAAACTAATTAACTTACTTTGTAGGACCATGGCCCAAATCTCAGTCATTGTCTCGTCCGGAGGAGCAGACGGAGGATCGCTTTAAAACAAAGAGGAAGAAGGCACATTCGGCTGTGCCTCATCCATCTGCTCCTCGCTGTCCATTGTACCGTCAGTAGAAGGAATAGTGGAGGGAGGAGTAGTTTCAGGCCTGGAACTTCTCGTCCTACGAGTATAGCCAGAAGGAGATATAAGTGGTCCAAAGAATGGAGTACTCGGAGATGAGGGTCCGGGCCCAGTACCATATCCAGAAGGAGAACTACCAGTCGGAGTGACACGCCGTCTATATACTCTACCTCTGGACTGACCAAATGATCTACGTCGTCCTGTCATACTTGAGTTATGATAAACAAAATGAAAGTTACAAGGAAACAATTTAAATAGAATACATGTCACAAAATGAAAAGAAGAAAAAAATATAGTACATAGCCACAAGTCTAAATAAATTTTACGTTCAACAACTAAAATACACTAATATCACAAAACAATACTCAATCAAATGCTAAGTAAGATAAGCATAATGTGATATATAGAGAAGAAAATCCAATTTCTAAAGTTGTAAACAAGTCTAGATAATATGATATATTGTCCAAATAGATACAAATATGGATACACATGTTCATCAAAATAATAACTCTTATTAATACGTGAGTATCTATATCATGATTCATAAGTTTGATATTACGTTTTTGTCTTCTAAAACACCAACTCGTACATAAATAAATAATGATATCTCTGTCGTCATGTGGTCCTTGTGAGCCCACAAGGAACACTTGACCTCAAAGTGTCCAATATACACATAGGTGTTGATAACACTCTCGGTATTTTTGTATCATGTGGATATCACATACCATGGTGCACAATATCACATTAATACTCTCTTGTATCTTGATACTAGGATACATTTTCAAATACCCATGACACTAACTATACTTGGTATCTTGGTACCAACATACACTCTAGGCCACTCACTCTTGACACTTATCACATATTTATACTTACTTCTATAACTGTATATTTCTATACCCTTATATATGTATCTATCTATATAGATTATTAACCCTCACTAGCCCACTCATCCTATAAACCTCCTCATTTATTTCTATAGATAGACTAGTTTTGGGTTAAAAAATTTTGGTTTAGCATCAGGTATTTGAGGATTAGAAGTAAGGTTGCAGATGTCTGATTATTTAATTAAACCCTTGGTGCACCCTACTGTTGTTGCAATATTCAGAGCCCAACATTAGCCCAAAATTTTTAACAAGTTTTTGCATTCTAGACTTGACACGCCAACTTAGGCGCTGGACTTTTTCATCATTCAAAATCATAATCTCTTGTGCTCTAATTTAATTATACAACTTTCTGTACCCAAAACCCATATTTAATCCTGTGTCGCGCACCTGTGTCATTGTCATAAATTTTGAGACACCAACTCAACCCATTGAGCCGGACCAATTAAAGGGTCCAAGACTGACACCAAGCCTACACCCTTCTTTACCTTTGTGTCACTCCAAATTGAGACCCCGGGTGCCCCCATTTAATTTAAGAGCACATGACATTTTATTTTAATTAAATTGGGGATACCAACTTTGACTAATCCTATTTTAACCCCAATTTAATCCAAATACCCCATTAATTAAACCCATGCAAAACACACAACACCCCCTTACCCTACAAAATACAATTCCCTCATGATAAATCCTAGCCACTCATTCAAAATCAACTCTTATCCTCACCACAAACTCCCCATCACACATCCCTATTTAACATCTCTTCACACACTTCCCAACCGACCCTAATCCTAAAACCTAGGAAACCACACTCCTTTCTCTCTCCTCCCACCTCACAAACCCACCACCAAATACTTCCTTTCTTCTTCTTCTTCTTCTTCTTCATGACAATCCCGACCCTAGCCGAGTTCCTCCACCCGGCCACCCGCTGTACCCCGGCCGAGCCTCCCCCCCACGACCACTCCCTCTCCTTCTCTATCTCACTGTCATCAACCACCTCCAGCCACCGCCCCACTACCACCGTGACCGCCACGACCACCTCCATCTCCACCCCGACGTGCAACCACCACCTTCACGTTCCATCATTTCCATGACCCTCCTCCGGTGAGCTCGACCACCTCCGCCGAGCCACCCCACACGACTGACCCACCCTCCCCGACTCCTCCGCACCTGACCCCGCCTGAACTCCTCCCACCACTACCATCGTCGACATTATCTACACCACCTCGGCCGGTCTCCATACTCCGGCCACCCTGCCTCTCATCCTCATCCTCATCCTCCTCCTCCTCATCCTCCTCCTCCTCATCATCATCCTAATAATTATCATCCTAATCACCATCATCCTCACCTTTATCATACTTATTATCATCCTCATCATCATCATCATCATCATCACCACCACCACCACCACAGCCTACTCCGGCGAGACCTACCACCACACCGCCAAGGTGAGTTTCTCCCCTTCTCCTTGTAGTGTGTTATATATTGATGTGTGTTTATACATTGAGTTTAGGGTTTGAGAATAAAATGGATTTAGTTAAGGGTTACATATATGTATTGGGATTTTGGGGTTATATATGCATATGAGATTTTAGGTTTAATAAATGTTATAATATGAAATTGATGGTGAAATGCTAGTTGATTATTTATGGTTTAAATATGCATTGATGTTCATGGGTTGAGGATATAAAATATATACTTTGATGGTTGAAAATGACATATATAATGAAGTTAGGATTTAAATGCCATATGAGATTTGTTAGGGCTTTATACGTAATATTATATGCATTGTTGGTCGTTTGATTAAGTATATGTCGTGATTCTTAAATGTTGGTCATTTATTAAGGGATGAATAGTAATAATAAATTTAATTGAGGAGAAGTTTATTATGAAATGATAGTGACTATATATTTGAGGGTTAAATAAATAATTATTTATTTATTTCGAGGATGATAATTAAATGTGCATGTTAACGTCTGTGAACACCGGGGTAAAGCCTGAGGATTGATCATGGCTTGAGGTACCAATAAACACCGTGGTGAGAAATAAGATTGAGGATTGTTTGATGATATTGTACAGGTGATTAATCAGAATTGACGTTACGAACCCTTAGTCAACATTGGTCAACCCTCTAGCTTCGTGTCCATGTGAGTTGTAACTGAGATTGAATATATGATAGACGTGTGTCACATCTTATTTCAGCCTCGTGATAGTTTATTGATTGAGCTAGTACCTCGTCTCTAGGTTCTACGGGACCTACAGACTTGGACGTTGTACCGGATCCCCATTTTTAGCTGCCGGACCCAGGCAAGTGTACCTTGCCACCCTGTATTTCAGTTACCAGATATTTATTGTTTTATTATATGCATTGTGTGCGAGTTTGATTAGAATCGTTACTCCACATCCGGGTCAAAACTAGGTGCAGACGTTCGTCGGTAACGTCTGGTAACGAGTGATAGATGTTCGTAATACCTCGATGTACATACCTGTATATATCATAAACCTAGGACACGTCCATACACTGTTATCGTGCCAAATTTTCTGTATCCTGATACTGACATCATGATCGGAGACTGGGATGACCTTAGGGTCGCGTTTGTTGATAGTTACTTCTGTGTGACGAGAGTGCTAGATAGAGGTTCAGGTTCAGCACACAATCGTTGACCGCTTAGGAAGGGGAAGACAGCTACTAGACGTTTGGGCTCCTCTGTACGTGCTTATATATTTATATGTACTATTTCTGTATTGATCCTGTATCTAGAGTAGTTGTATCACCCGTGTGACTCTTTGCCCGGAACTGCGGTACGTCCCGTGTGTTTTCGTGTCCGGAGCTACGGTTTTATTTTGGACAGCCCACGTGTCGAACATTGTCTTCAAACTGTGTCTCACTTAGGTGGTTATGCTAGACTACACCGTCGTTGCACTTGTTTTATTCTGTTATACTATGGCTTGCTATATTTTTGTACCTTGTTACGTCCCTCTGAGGACCTGGTCCCCTGCCAGTTTTACAATATAGACGATTATGAAGCCCTTGGAGTTGCTGATCGAGTTGCTTGTCTTGCGGGCATTTGTACCAGGTACTCATATCCTTTCTACCGGCAATATGGTTATTCTATTCATATTGGTATTCATCTGCTGTTGTAGCCTAGTTTTTATAGACTCATATTTCTTCTCGAGTCTATTCGAGTTTGTGTGATATTGGGCGACCGACTTAAGCACATGTAGCTCTTTCTTATATATTTCTGTTCATTGTAGATTGAGACATAGATGTTTATATTTACTGGATATTTAGATAGTGACCATTTTTATTACAACTTATACGTATTCAAGTAGGACCAGAGTTTGGTCGAATGCGTAGCTGACGTGTTGCGTATTCCTGGTCCTACACATTTTGGGACTGGGGCGTGACACATCCCTCACTCAAACATATACACATACACACCTCTCACTTGGACACTCTCATGCACTTAAGACACACACATATGTGCGCACACACACACACGCGCGTGTGGGCGCACACACATACACATGAACACATATACAATGCACTGTGTACATACACGCTGGCCCCTACTCTCTTAAACACACACTTATACATACGATACTCTAGTATAAATACACCATCATCCACCCAAAGACACTCTACCACTCGATACTCATATACACTACTAATTGACATTAGCTCACCATCAAGTTGTATACTTATACATATGAATATATCAAATTGACACTCTTTAATCAACACACATCTAATTTGACACATATAAACTAACTCTTATTCATACCAAATACTCAATTCTATACTACCAAGCCAATTATATGATACTCAACACCATATGATAATAAATTCATAATAAAATCCTATCAAACTACTATATAGCATAGTGACAATCAAATAGAGAATATATATCTAAATGGACACACATTATCACAAATAGCTATATACTATCCAAATTCCTAATTATGCAACCAAAATTTCTAATTATGCAACCAAATTTCCATATTAACTAGGGTGTGTGTCTTTGTCCATGTTTGTCTATATGTTGTTCGTGTGTGTCCATGTCCATGTATGTCTACACATGTGTCTGTGTTAGTACTAATCGTGTCATATAGCTTTGTTACTTAGAAATAGTATGAATCGTGTCCATGTGTGTCCGTGTCCATGTGTGTCTATATGTGTGTCCGTATTGGAAAATTTAGGGTTAGAGTTTACCTGCTGACCGGAGAGCGCCGACGGTTGCAGGAACTCATGGAGGGGAGGGGACGATGGCCGCGCTTAGGGGAGCTGATGGTGGCAGTGTGGAGGGGAGACGACTGTTGCCAGAGTGCACAAAGGGTAGGAATATTTTCGGAGTGGGGCCGCCGGAGGGTAGCTGGAGCATCGATGGGTTGGGGGGGGATTTCAAAGTGGGGATCAAAATTTTTCAATTTGGGGAGAGAAGGAATCGGGAAAAAGAATGTTGAGCTGGTATATTAAAAAATATAGCAAATCCAAACTAGACGTCGCTAAACGTCATTGATTTTGGAAAACTTAGCAATGCCAAAATTGACGCTAAATGTCACTGATTTTGAAAAATTAGCGACGTTAAAAATATAATATCGCAAACGTTCCTATTGAGGAAAAATAGCTTCGTTTCAAGACACATAGCGACGTCTATTTAAATACAACTAAAAGTAGTCGCTATTTGTCAAAATTTGTCACAAATAGCGACGTATTGTGATGTTTATTATTGGAGTCGCTAAATTTTTATAATTTAGTGACGTTTGTATCTTGAGTAACTAATAACGTCACTAATACGACTTATTTTGGTAGTATATATATATATATATATATATATATATATATATATATATATAGTGATATTAATATTTTAGGAAGGATAGCTACTATGATTATGAATTTTTTTTTCTTTTTGAAGCATAAAATCTATGGTATATTTTAATTTGAGGGTATAGTGTGATTGATGGTGGGTAGATGTCTCCAATATATAATTTGATTCTTAGGGGTAATTTTTTTCCTGAGTTTTAAAGGAGTTTATCAGTTATGGTTGAGAAAAATAATAGTATAATAATTTTATGGATCGATGATGAGGTAATACTTGTATTACCATATGCATAAATGTGACTAGAGGCTTGATTGGCAGACAATGGTTAGAGAAAATTTTAGTGGAATATATTATGAAGTTGTAGAACCTTGGCGAGTTGTATATGACCGAGTTTATGAGATTGGGTAAGAATAATGATTTAGGAATATGACTTAGAAAGATACCAAACTTACCGTTGTATATGGGTAGGTAAATCTTTTGCATTTACAGACTGGAATAAGTGAATATATGCAAAAAAAAGGGTTATAGTTTAGAGGAATTTGATTGTGAATATTTAACTATAAATTGAGGATTGGACTTGAGGTTCCATATAAAATAAATATTTACAATTATGTGGAGGGCTATATACGTAAATTTGGGCATTGGAGGCTATATGGGTATTACCGAAGTTAATAATAAGAGTGTTGAATTTTATTGATTCGTCAAATTACGTAATTCTGATAGCTCGTAGTATCTCATAATACCCTCTCACCTGGAGGATATAAATTGTGACACTATGCTTAAGTTAAGAATGGACTTTAGAATAAGATAGTAGCCTAGTCGAGAGGACCTTTCCTAGTGTGATAGATCTTAAGTAATCAAAAGGATGAAATGTCACGAAAGAGGAGGTTAGGCAAGGGTGGATAATAAAGCAATGGGATATTTGAAAGATTTGATGAGTTTAAATTTGATCGAGACAGATACTTCCTACATGGGTTAGACTAGTATTTGTGTCACGTCCCAGTCCCAAAATATATGGAACCAGGCCACGTGGCAATAGCCAGCTGACACGTCTCCGAGGATATCCCAATTTAATGGATCCACGAAGAGTGCTACGTTGTACTATAATACTAACATGTCCAATATCGGTCAATAACAGGTAATCTAATCTCATCCACAATAAAAGAGCAAGAAATACTAAATAAACTGCTGGTTGATAAATACCAGTCTCAAGATATCATAGTACAACCAGTAATGTCTGGTGGGAACAAACCCACTGCTATGACGAAATAAAGTACTGAAATGAGATATAAAAGAAAAGACTAGAGCATCAGCTGAGTAGATAATGATGCCCTCCAACTAGTCTAAAGGCCTACCAACTGATCACAAAAACTCTGACGGCTGTACCTCAAACTCCTCAGCTGTAGCAAATCTCGTCTCCTGTCCTGGGCCGTATACGGTGGGGTAGTAAGCCTCGTCTAAATCTGGGAAGAAGCCAGATCCTCAGAGGGACGTAACAAGATACAAGAAAACAACATGCTATATATGAATACTGAATAAAATAAATACAATCAGGGTGTACTAGCCATCTAAGTGCATGCAATGTGAGGACAACGCTGGTACGTATGAGTAGGCGTAGGCATAACGTCCATGCTCCGAAGAGAATGGCATCTGTACAGTATATCGTCCATATCGCTCCGAAGAACGTGGCATCAGTATATAGGGAAAGTCATTGGACCCGAGGTTCCTCCGAAACTGCGGCTCCAATGGGGGTACCCCATACGCCTCCTAGTTGTCCTCCCCGCCCAATGTAGATACGCAAATCGACTACTCGACGTGAATACCATGTAACTATATGCCAAGTCTCTAAATTATACCCTAAACTATGTACTAACCGTGATGTAGGATGTACGCAACGATAGCTAGTCGAGTGCGCAAGCCCACATCCCAATATGAATATGCCTCAATGAACGTGTAAGGTGTCAGGTCCTGGAAGATATCAACGTATCCTCCTAACGGGGACGAGTCTACTAGTGACTAGGCCAAGTATACTAAACCATCGACGTACATGTCGAACGCACCCGAGACAACTCGGATGAGCACAGTTGTATAAATTACAAGCAACGAGAACACAATACAACATATGCATATTTAAATTAGACAGTAAATATAGCAAGGTATCTTGCCTGTATCCGGAAGCTGTGAATGCCAGAAGCCTGCTCCTGCGATGTCTCCTGTCTGATCCGATGATCCTAACACACAATATAATATAACAATCAATCTTCAGACACTAGGACCCAATGTACTGACATTACGTTGCTCTTGAGGGTCTGTCTCAAGTTCACGTATTGTCTAAGACAGCGTTACATGTGCACGTAGCTAAGGTGTACACGCGTTCTGTCATCGATCATGTGCCTCAAGACATTAGTTCTAATTTATGGTTTTACGGAAATTATATTATGTCTAGTACAATTTCTGGAACCTATCTATCCATGTCCAGTACACGCGGTTTGTCCAGGTTTTTTATGGATGGTTTATAAGTCAGTTATAACAATTTTTGTTATGAAGAAAATTACTGAATTATGAATTACTATCTATTAGTCATCTAAGCAATAGGATTAAGACTTCACATAATCAAAACTAGGGTTTTCCATTCGTTAACTCGTATCCATGCAATGATACGACACGACGGCATAATGAGGTTAACCAAAGATCGATGCTTAATACCTGCGTAAGGTCTGGCTCTTCCGCGGCTATGCTCCGGCGTGTATGGGACTCCGGCCGGCGACAACTAGCAAGGCAGCAGCGGTGGCGACAGCAGCAAGCGCGACAGCGGCAGCAGCGCGCGGCAGCGGCAGCAGCGCGCGGGGGGTCGGGTTGGCTCCGCGGCGGCTCGTCGCTCGGCGTGCGGCTGTGGTCGGTCGAAGGGGACAGCGGCAGCGGGTGGGTAATGGCGGCCGTGGAGGGGTGTTATGCGGCTGTGGTCGGTCGGGTGTATGGCTGATGGTGGTGGGTTAGGTAATGGCGGCAGCAGCGGTCGGGTAATGGCTGATGGTGGCGGGTTAGAGTAATGGCGGGGTGGCGGCTAGTTGTGGTTTGGCCGGAAGTAGGGGAAGGGTCGGCTAGGGTTTGGAGAGGGTGGTGTAGGTTTTCTTCTCTAGGATTTCAAGGGAAGGAACTTCATATATATACAAGTAGGGAAGTTGTGGGCTGATCTCGACTTGGGTTTGTCTAGTCTCAATGAAATGGGCTGGTCCAAAGGGAAGAGTATTGGTGGGCTGTATAAGTGTTGCTTGAGGTGAACTTGGCCTTAATTAACAATTTTTAACAATTTAACTAGGTAATTCATCGTGTATTTAAAACATTAGGAGCTATAATATGAGTGGTACACAGGTGTCGTAGCATACAGGTTTGAGGTAGACTGGTACCCTAATTTGGGATTTGGGTTGTGGTTTCATCTGGGTAAAGTAATTGATTAAATCTTATTTTTAGCCGAGGGGGTTTACAATTTGGATGACTAATCAAACCATAATTTAAGGATTTTCTATTATTAATATATTATGTTAGCTATATTAGAGTTAGGTACCTGCTTAATGTAGCCTTGACCCTTACCTATTAAGTTAGGTATAAGAGTAGTTAGACGTACTTGTAAGAATTGTATAGCTTGTTTATGGTTTGAAGAGGGTAATTGCTAGTCGTACTAGAAGATTTGAGGTACAACTTATAGGAGTATAGCATAGAGTTTAAGGATTGAATTTGATTTTTCTAGCTTACGTGAGTAGTCATTAATAAGGACTTGGGAATAGAGTTAGATTTTTTTATCTTAAGTAGACTAGTATATATAGTTATGATAATCCATTGACCGATGCAGGTTACCTAGAAATCCTAAGAGATGGTAACTAGAGCATTTATATTTGAAATTAAGGTACACATAATGGTTATATAGAGGAAGGAATAATCGTAGGATTACTATGTTTAAGGAGAATAATTGAAGGGGGACAAGGATAAAGTTGCAGGAAAATTGTAAAAAGATAAAAAATGAGTAGTGTCATAAGATGAATTGATGCGATGATAAGGATTATCTATGTCACGTCCAGTCCCAAAATACGCGGGACCAGACACCTGGCAATGGCCATCTACATATTCACCCAGACTCTGGTCCGACTCGAATAGATATAAGATGTCCTAATCAGATCAAGTATCCATAAATACATAAATAACATCCACAATACTAGCTATGTATTATGAACTAAGAATAGAAACAAACTATGGGAGAGAAGATAAGAAGGCATCACTAGAGATACCTAAAATCCCGAAGAAGTATCCCTAATAATCCTAAATTAGATCTTAGCATCTACCTGGAAAGGAACCAGGTCCTCAGAGGGACGTAACAAGATATATAGAAACATACCATATAAAAAATAGTAAATAACATGCGCAGATCTAAATAGGGGTCTATGTACAACCAACAACAATTAGTCTGACCAACCTATGTGAAATACAAATTAAAAATATCACTCGTACACGCAGGCTATCACGATTTAATTCACAGTCCCTGTAAGGAAAACTGTGGTAACTAATGCTAAATCCGAAAATCCTGTAAGGAAAACTGTGGTAACTAATAATGAATCTGAAGCTCTAGGAATCAGACAACGGTAACAATATTAAAAAAGTAGCCCAAGTACAGAGTGTATGTTCTCCCCTCCCCATGCTACTTTTGCATCGTATCCACGACACGACCAGTCCGACACTAATAGGCGATAAGTCTAATCAAATATGTATGCAGTCAAGTCCATCATCAAGTAAATATCAGGGATCATATACGGGTCACCTAACATGTCATGTAATGTGAATCCGTGTTTCATGCCTATGTGTCAGCAGGAATAAATCATGTAATCATACAGGTAGGGAACTGGTCAAATATGTAGCAGTATATTTAAAATAAATGACTGGCAAGAAAATATGCATATAAATATTATAAATCAATAGGAAAGGTATACTTGCCTGAGGTTCGTCTGAGTGGTGCTGAGACTACAAGTACAAAATTCTAGTCCAAGCCTATCCACGGGCCAAGTCGAAACAATCCTTAGAGAATCTACCATCCCAAACAAATAACCACAAATTATCACACAATACTCATATAGGCCTATTAACTGACACAATCATTATTATATAAGAAATAATTTTCTATAATATACCTATATAAAATCCTTATCAAGTTGATAACGAAAATAGCTTAATAAAACCTTATGCTTATATTTCATATTTTACTTACCAAAATAATTTATTAAACCCTATATACAATATAATATTTGGTGAAAGCTATTATGGTTTATTTTACAAAAATAGTCTCTACAAATCATACACACACACACACACACACACACACACACACACACACACACACACACACACACATATATATATATATATATATATATATATATATATATATATATATATATATATATAATATAGCCAAAAATTCCTGTTTAAGTGTTTTTAAGAAAATACCATGTATTACATATATACTATTATTATGGGGTTGTAAGGAAACTTAATATATTAACAAAATTACGTATTGATATAATCATTTAACTCTCAAAAACTCATATATACCATTATTATAATAAACTAGAAATCTAAATGTTGATTTATCAAGTAAAGTATAAATATACTTATATAGTATCAATTTAATATGATAGATATATAGTGCAACATATATACAATTTGACAACTTTAAATATATAAATAACTTAAAATACGTGTATATATATTTTTGACAACATTTATAATGTGTATACTTCAAATATTTATTTAACATATATGTCAAAGCTATGCACCTATATATAACTCATCGTACCTAGAAGTCTGTTTATACAACCTACCTGTGTGATCATATATAAGAAGGTTTGCCATAAATTGATGATATAAGTATGTAAAAGCTAGTTTGATTAATTTAACCATAATAGCAATACAAAATATGATTTAACTATATTTAAACCAATTATATTGATTTATATAAACATAATAATTCTATTATGTTGTAAGAAAATATGGTCCAATCAAATACATATTCTATAAGGTCCTTCAAAACGTTCCCAAGTTTTAATCCCATTATTATTCTGATTAAAGATCCTGTTCTTTTACTGACTTACTAGCGTTATATTAATAAGTATCTATACATCATACATAGGTATCCATTAGTTAAGGTATGTTATAATAAGTAAACAATCACTCTAGTTAAGAATCATAAATAATTAAATAACCGAGGAGGATTTTGAAAATGAGCGCTGCCACTTGGCCCGCCACTTGCGTGACCGCAAGTGGCCCACATGCCACGTGGTAGCTTCTAGTTGGCTATAATTTTTGATGGTGGGGCCTGACCGGAAGCAGAGGCAAATAGGAGGGGGAGACGTGGTGGTGCGATAAGTTTGGCGGTAATGGTTGGCGGTTCATAAAGTATTTTCCTATAAAAATATACCCATAACATTGGTTCACACAGACAAAAAAATTCTCTATCTTCACCCTTGCTCCTCAAAGCTTTGAGAGGGAAAGCTCATGTGGAGGGGTTCACTTGCACAAAGTCGAGGAAGTTGGTTGGCCGGATTGGTGACTGGGATCGGAAGAAATAGCAGCAGCAGTGTGAACGCTCACTACAGGACTGTGCGGTCGAGGAGGAGGAATGGAAGTTGTGAAGTCATTCGTGGGTGACAAGCGGTGCTAGCACGCGTACAAGAACACTGAACTTGCACTGCACGTCGGCTCAGCGCCGTGGGGGCTCCGGGACAAGCAGCTCGGAGCTGCCAGGGTGCGGCACTGCCGGGGTGCGGCTGGTCTATTGATCGACCCACCGGAGGGCAGTGTGATTCCAACATAAGGAACCGCGTATGCGGGGGCCCTGTAGGTGGTGGTGGTCGTTGGACCCTGCTCCGATGGTGGCAGGATCGGCAAAATGGAGGGGTGGTCTCGGCAAACCTCGGCGCGGGAACTGACTGTTCGGGCTGGGACTTCCACAAGACGGTAAAAATTGTTGGACTTAATTCGACCTTGCTAAATCTGTGGAAGCATAATCGTCTGATTGGAAGTTAGTACATTGGTTAGGTTGAAGTAGTCATTTTGTTAGCTTTGAATTAGTTAAGGTGTTAGTGTGGTTAGTGGAGCAAATTAGAAGGAATAGTTGAGGAAATATAGGAAGAAGTTAGAAGCTTACTGTCTTTAAATATGTATGTTGGAGTCTATGAATATGCATCTCTGTGTATCCGTTCATCTTATGGGACAATAATAAAACTGAACTCTTTCCCCACCTCGTCTGTCTTCTTTATTTTTCCTGTGAGCAGTTCTTTTCTTTTCTTCTTCTCTACATTTGGTATCAAAGCCTTGTGAATGCCCAAGTATATACATTGTGACACAATCATATAACTATCCAAGATAAAGGAGGGACCAATCACTCTTCACTACCCGATGCTGTCAAAGAACAACTACACCACATGGGCCATCAAGATGAAGGTCCTCATGCAAGCTCAAGGTATTTGGGACGCAGTCGATCCAGCAGACCCGAAGGTTGAAGTCAAAGTCAGGAAAGATAAAATGGCAATGACGGCCATTTATCAAGGAGTTTCTGAGGAGATGTTGTTGCCTCTTGCAGAGAAGCAGTCGACAAATGAGGCATGGAATGCTCTCAAGACGATGTACATGGGTGCATATCACATTAAGAATGCAAAAGTTCAGACTTTGAAGACTGAGTTTGAAGTCCTAAACATGAAGGAGACAAAATCAATTGATGATTTTGCCATCAAATTGAACAACATCGTCAATAACATCCGAGCCCTGGAGAAAAGATTGAAGAGGCTTATGTAGTCAAAAAACTGCTCCAAGCCGTGCCAACAAAGTTCTTGCAAATTGCGTCAACAATTGAGCAATTTGGGGACTTAAAACAGATGTCAATGGAAGAGGCCATTGGACGGCTCAAGGCACACGAAGAGAGACTTCGTGGGCATGGTGACAACAATGACAGTCACCTTCTACTCACTAAGGAGTAGTGGCTAGCGAAGACGAAGAAAGGAAGTAGTATAGAGTCGTCCTCAAATCCAAAGGCTTGCGGCGGTTACAGTAGAGATGGCTACGACCGTGGTTGTCAAAGGGGACGAGGCAGAGGCCGTACGGCATAATAGGAGGCCGCAACTTCAGCTCATTAAATCAAGAAGGTGAAAGCAGTCGTGGCTTCAATGGAGGCCGTGACAAGAGCAAAGTAAACTGTTACAACTGTGACATTTTTGGGCACTATTCGTCGGAGTATCGCAAGCCTCGACGTGAACAAAACCAAGAGGCAAACTTGGCTCAAGTTCGAGATGATAAGCCAACCTTACCGCTGTCCGTGAGTGCATAAGAAGGGCGCAACATGGTTCTTCTAAATGAGGAGAAGGTGGTTCCAAAGTTGTCTACAAGAAATGATAATTATGAGGAGTCCAAGCTGTGGTACTTGGATAATAGAGCGAGAAATCATATGACGGGCCAGAGATCTAAATTCAAGGACTTGGATGCTAACATCAAGGGATAAGTCAAGTTAGGTGATGGTACAACTGTACACATTGAAGGCAAGGGATCCATTCTATTTCAATGCAAAAACGGAGAGTAGAGACTACTTCGGAGGTTTACTTCATACCAAACCTGTGCAAAACATCATAAGCCTTGGACAACTTTCTGAAGATGGAAATAAGGTTATCCTCCATGGTGAGTTCCTCTGGGTTCATGATAGACATGGAAAGCTGCTGATGATGGTGAAAAGATCACCAAATAGACTATTCAAAATTGAACTTGAAGAATGCAAGCCTGCATACGTAATGGCAAAGATATCGGAGATGACATGGTTATGGCATGCACGGCTTGGACATATAAACTTTCAAGCAATGAAGATGATGTCTACGATGTAGTTGGTGTACGGGCTTCCCAAGATTGAACACCCTACACAATTGTTTGAGGGGTATTTGATTTCCAATCAAACAAGGAGTCCATTCCCTTCCCATTCAAGCTACAATGCCTAGAAGGTCTTGGAGTTGGTTCATGGCAATCTCTATGGTCCTATATCACCACCTACACCTGCTGGAAATAGGTATTTCTTTTTGTTAGTTAATGATTATAGCTGAATAACATGGGTTTACAAGTTAAAATCGAAGGATGAAGCATTGGATGCATTCAAGAAATTCTGGGTGCTTGTTGAAGCCTAAACTGAATGCAAGATAAAGGTTTTTAGAACAGATCAAGGAGGTAAATTCTGTTCACACAAGTTTACAAGCTATTGTCACTACCTCATTTCTAGAATAGGGCTATTTTAGTAATTTTATATTTAATTAATTATATTGCATGAGTTATATTTAATGTTGTATATTTTATTTAAATTTTAGCATGTAACATTATTTAATGGACTTGTGTTAGTGGACCTAACTAGACTAGACTTTAGTTTGGGCCAACATTTATTTTAGTTGCAATTGAGCCCAATTTATTACCCTTGTCTTTAAGTTAGAAGCCTTAATTAAATAGTCATTAGGAGTAGAAGCTTCCCCTTATATTACCAAACCATCATGACAAGCCCATAGGGGTATCCTAGTAATTAAATATTACTTAAACTACAATCCAAGGGGGGTCCGACCACCTACATAGGGAGAGAGCCATTCTCTCTCCTCCATCATTTTATTTCAATTAATTCCAAATTCTAGATCTCAGTGTTCTTCCCCAAATTTCTTCTTCCCTCCACCTAAACCTAACCAAATCCATCCCAATTCTTTCTCTACTTCACCATTGAAGACTCTTGGAGCAAGGAAGGAGCAAGGATCTATAAAGAGAAGGAAGAAGCTCAAGTTCAAGGCTCTTGACACTCAATTGGAGACTTGCATTGGGAATTCATCTTCCAATAGGTATAATTCAATTTTCCTCCATTAATTAGCTTCGAAATATTTAGTTTAACCATTTAATAAAATTCACCTATGGAATAGGGCTACCTATTAGAAGTAGTTTGGACTACTAGGGACCCCCATGGTGAAAGTTACCATGTGTGTTGTATAAATTTTGAAAAAAATCCAAGATTGACACATCAATTGGTTGTCAATAGGATTGATTATTGTTTTGATGGTAGATCTAGTATTGTGAGACTAGTGTTATGTCCATAATTGGATATGTGTAGGCCGTGTTGGGTCAATTTGATGACACAGGTTGATTTGGGGATTTTTCTTCGACATGGGGTTTGTACATGCCCTATTTTGACACGAGCACGTATATGTATAAATAAATCTTCATATTATATCAAATTATGATTTTGGACTTGCTCGTGTCCTCCGGGAAACGTTTGGATTGTGTTTGGTAGCGTATCGCAAGCGTATTATAGATCTAGTGCAATACGGTGCATTGTATACCAAGTGTTTGGTTTAATTTCATTTCTATTCAATTTACTTAAATTCCTAATTTTTCTTAGCTATTTTAACTTGTTATAATCTATATTTATTCATCTATGTTGTTGTATCTATATGTATATATATTTGGTATTATCTATTGGTTGTTTACATATATTAGAGAGGGGAAGAATTATATTGGTTATTCACTATTTTGACATAGTGTGACCTCCTGACTGTGTTGGGATTAGGAGAGTTGTGCTTGGGGTTTATGGTGTAACTCACTATTTTGCAGTCGAGTTATTAAGGGTCTGCTGTCATGGGCGTTATAATAGTTGCAGTCGGGTATTAGATCTTAGAGGGGAGTGTTGTATTTATATGTCAAGGGGGTAATATTTTGCTCACTGTTTGCATTGTGCCACTATGTGTTCTAATTGATAGTCTGGTTATCTTGGTGTGGTATTCACTATGGCTTGCACAGTTGGACTGAAGTGTGATGTGTTTTAAGGGAGGGTGTTTAACTCACTGTCAGGTTAGTTAGATAAATTGGTACTGACTTAGAGATAAGAAGCTGCTGTGAAGTAAAGGGAAGTTTGCATTCACTGTTTGACAGTGGGTTGATACTCACTGATGTGTAAGGTAGTCTGTAGTTGGGTATTTGGCTCATAATTTTGGGTTTGATTGGTATTGTCAAGTGAAGATATGTCTGCTGTCAGTTTACATAAATTATAATAGGGTAAGTGTCAATATGGCTGCTATCATATGCAAGGGGGGGTTTAATTGATCACTGTGTGTTGTATAGGTAAAGTATTAAGGAGGGGAAAACTCTGATACTGTGTAAGCAGGGGTTTGCTGTAGTGAAGTCTAGGGACTGACTTTAATTCATTGGCATTGGAAGATAGCACAGTGAAGTATTGGTTTAATGTTCTAGTTAGATATCATTATTAGTTAGTATAGTATAGGTCCTAATGTATATTTGAGATATCATTATAAGCTAGTATAGTGAATATATTGGTGTATATATGTATATACTATTGACATAAGTTAGTATGTATTGTATAGACAGTATTAATTTTATTTTAGTTAGTTATATTGGAATATCTAGAGTATCTTGAGATACAGTATCGTATCGATACTCGAGTATCTTAATATAGCTAGTATTAGTTATATGAGTAGTGTTTTGACCCAATAACTTATGGATAGACTCTAACAACCTATAATTAGCTAATTTGACCAAGTTTGACTAGTTGACCAAAATGTTGACCTAGTTTGATTATTTTGACCTAGAAACGGCCTAACGACCTAGAATTGAACTAGAATAACTTGTTATCTTTCATAAACCTTGTTTAATACAATATTCTATATTTAGGTCTGTCATTACCATATTTCTAAATGTGGGTATTTTAGTCAATTTATATTTATTTATTTTTAGAGATTAATATTTATTTATATAGTACTAATAATTAATATTGATGGTTTTGCTATTTAGTTATATATTAGAGGACTAGACTATTAGTTAAACTTGACACTTGTGAACCCAATTAGACTCGTCATGACAAATAATGAGCCTAACATGGTCCAAGCCCAATAACCCATTCCTAATAATTAATTAGGGAGAATTAGACTAATTAGAATTTGTTAGAAGTTTTCCAAAATAGTCCTTCCTTAATCCAAATCATAACTGCATGGAGAGGGACAAATTGGACAAATTTATGTGACTTGAAGAAGGGGAATAGGGCCAGCCACTATAGAGGGGGCTCTCTTCTCTCTTTCCTCCTTCATTTGCATTTATTTAGATCTTAAATTCTAGATCTCCAATTTTGTAATGCCCCAGTCCCAAAATACGTAGGACCACGAATATGCAATATACCAGCTACGCATTCGACCAGACTCGGGTCCGACTCGAATACATATAAGCTGTATAATAAAGGTCACTATCTAAATAATCCAGTAAATATAAACATCTATGTCTCAATCCACTATGAACAAAAATATACAAGAAAGGCTGCATGTGCTAAAGTCGGCCGCCCAATAATACACAAACTCGAATAGACTCAAGAAGAAATATGAGTCTATAAAAACTAGGCTATAACAGCCGATGAATACAATATGAATAAAATAACCATAATGTCGGTAGAAGTGATATGAGTACCTAGTACCAATGCCCGCACGACAAGCAACTCCATCAGCAACTCCAAGGGCTCCGTAATCATCTATGCTACAAAACTGGCAGGGGACCAGGTCCTCAAAGGGACGTAACAAGGTACGAATATACAACAAGCCATAGTATAACAGAAGAAACAAGTGCAACGCTGGTATAATCTAGCATAACCAACTAAGTGAGACACAATTTTAAGATAATGTTCGACGCGTGGGCTGTCCAAAATAAAACCGTAGCTCCGGACATGGAAACACACGGGACGTACCGCAGCTCCGGGCAAAGAGTTACACGGGTGATACAACTACTCTAGATACAAGATCACTACAGAAATAATACATATACATATATAAGCGCGTGTAGAGGTGCCCAAACGTCTAGTAACTGTCTTCTCCTTCCCAAGCGGTCAACGAGTGTGCGCTGAACCTGAACCTCTATCTAGCAGTCTCATCATACAGAAGTAACTATCAACAAATGTGACCCTAAGGTCATCCCAGTCTCCGGTCATGATGTCAATATCAGAATACAGAAAATTTGGCACGATATCAGTGTCTGAATGTGTCCTAGGGTTACGATATACACAGGTACGTATATCAAGGTATTGCGAACATCTATCACTCGTTACTAGACGTTGTCGACGAACGTCTATACCCTGTTGTGATCCGGACGTGAAGTAACGATTCTAACAAACACGCGCACAAATACATATATTAAAACAATAAATAACTGGTTACTGAAATATATGGTGGCAAGGTACACTTGCTTGGATCTGGCTGTTGAAGATGGGTCTCCGGTACAACGTCCAAGTTCGCAGATCCCGTAGTACCTAGAGACGAGATACAAGCTCAAGCAATAGAATATCACGAGGCTGAAATAAGATGTGACACATGTCTAATCATATGTTCAAACTCAGCTACAACTTACTTAGACACGACGCTAGGGGTTGACCAAGGTTGACTCGGAGTATGTTACATCTAATCAAATTTATTATCCGTACATGTCACGACCCGCACCCAAAAATTCAGGCACGAGTGCGTGGGTACGTCCAGCCTACGCCGCAGAGTCGGCGGTAGTACGCTGTCTAGGTCAAATCCACAGTTAACTAATCTAGCTCATTCACAAAAACATAGGCAAGATAATAATGGGAAATAAATGCTTAAGATTTCAAATAAAATAAGTGTGACAACAGAATCAAATATTTAGTACAGAATCCAGAAATGAAATCGGGGACAAACCCGATTGCTAAGATAAAAGAGCAATAAAAAGATAACTATTGCTATCTACTCTGCAGCAGGGGTCTCCTGGGTGGGATCTGGCTCCTCATAAGTGTCATATGTTCCCTCATAGGGACCATAATATGTAGGGTCAAGGTCCTCATCATCGCCTAAATCAACGGATCCAGTCAGGAAAGGAGCAAAGTACACAGTGCACAACAAGATTAAACTAAATATTTATGACAATTAAATTAAGTATCATATTGAGAAAGTTGCATAAAGAATATCAATATCTCAGAGTTAATGCTATAAATAGGAATATGAGAAAGCAGGAAATAAATGAGACAGGAAATGAAACTACAACAGTCAGCAAGAACTATAACAAGATCAGAACTATCTGTGTGAACTTATGTTTGGTTTAGAATACATAGTTGGCATGTAGGGGTTTATAAGGCTAATTCGGCCATCATAAACAGCTATTAAACAGGAATAATCGAGATCCGACTGAGGGTACAGTCGCGTACCAACAGCTATTAAATACGACAGGGGAAAGGGTAAACTACATGCCTTCTAGTATTCTCCCACCCGACATGAAAAGCAAGACATGAACTCCAATATTCAAGACATGAAATCCAGTTTTCTAATACTACATGTAATCATCAAGGGTACTAGTAAAGCAGGGAATTAATTATCACAATATAAAGATTAAACTTGAAGTGCAGGTACTTGCCTGTTGTTTGGATCCAGTTAATTGTTCTCGGGGAATTTTTCTAGAGATGAGTCCAAAAGATAAAATAGATATTACCATCATGCTCAGAAGATGTCAAATAGCTAGAAATGCCTGTCCTTGGGTCCAATTTGGAGACAAGGGCAAAAACGACAGTTTCGGGTCAAAACGGGGTCCGCCGGTGGGCCCGCTTTGCACCGAAAAATGTGTCCGGGTCAACGTTCTCCAAATTCACCAAACTTAGTGTCAACATGTCAGGAACGCTGATACGAACCCAACGGAACTTCCAGATTTGGATTTCGATGAGCCGATCACAAAATCGCCCGTCGAGCGGGACCTGTGGGGCCCACGACACGCGATTTCGTCAACGTTCTCAGAATCGAACCAAACTTGACCCACAGGACCAGCGTATCGCTATGAGTCCGATGGCGCAAGTTTTGTCTCGATCCGACGAGTATACAAGAAGTTAGGGCGAATTGCAGAAAAGTCGAATACGGGGCGATGTCCGCGGATACGCGTTGATTCCGGTGTGCACGCACACCCGAATCAGCTTCCGCGAAATCTCACACGTCCGTATCGACGGCGCGCACGTATCTGTGAAGACCGCACGCGACCAAGTCGTCCCGTTTGGCGGGGCGTACTCAGTTCCGGGGTAAAATCGGGTCTGGTTTTTCCTGTTTTTGGATCGCGGTGTGCGATCACCACAGGACGCGATGCCCCGAGCGGTTTATCCGGGCACCGAGAGGGTCATACAGGCTTCGCAACGAAATTTACGGAATCGAAAACGGAGATACAGGGTGCAAGATACGAGTACCTGAACCGGCTCTGAAAATCGGGGAAAAACCGTGTCCGTGTCGTGTCCGACACGGAGATTGGGGAAATTAGGGTTAGGGTTAGGGTTTTGCGGATTCCGGCGAGGGGAGCTCGGCCGGAGGAGGGCGGAGCGGCGCGCTGCTGGGGGCCGAGGGCGGTTCGCCGGGGCTGGGCGGAGCTGGTGGTCGGCGGCGCGCGGGGAGGAGGGGCGGCCGGAGGCGGCTGCTCGCGTGTCCGTGTAGAGAGGAGGGGCTGTGGAGGAGGACGACGACACCGACGGGGTTCTGCGAGGGCGGTGAGGCGCTGGAGGAGGGGGGCGGAGGCTGGGGGAGGAGGATGGGGGTTCCGGCGTGGGGAAGGAGGCCGGAGCCGGTCGCCGGAGTTAGGTTTAGGGTTAGGGTGAAGGAGGAGGAAGAAGAAGAGGGGGGGAGTTATAAAGGGGGGAGGAGGCCGGCCAAGGCGGAGGGGAGAGGGGATCGTGGCGCTGCGGGGCGCCGCGTGGCCGGCCGGAGCGGCGAGTGGCGCGGAGCTCGCCGAAAAAAGCGCAGGGACGGGGTCGTGGGGGAGAGTCGGTCGCCCGGGTCGGGCAGACGACGGGTCGGGTCTTGTTGACCCAACCCGACCCGGTAAGGGGCGGGCTGGGCCGGACAAGGGAACGGGCCGGAAAATATAAAAAAAAAAACAAAAAATAATAATAATAAAAATAATAATAATAACAGTTAATTAAATAATTAATTAATAAAAATGGTTTTTAGGCATTTAAAAATAGGTCTGAGGCCCAGAAAAATTCAAAAAAATTACCCTAAGTCCAGTTTTTTATTTTACACCCAAAAATATTATTTTTATGATATTTTAATATTATTTATTAACCATTAAAAATTATTTAATAATTAAAACCTTGATTTTAATTACAAAAAATTCCCAGAAAATTCCAAAAAATTGGGAAAAAATCCAAGTTTTAATAATTTTGAAAATTCAGGGGTTTACAATCTACCCAACTTATAAAAATTTCGTTCTCGAAATTTAAGGATAACAATGGCACGAAGGAAAGGCCGAGAAATTAAAATACCTCAGGATTCAAAAAGATAAGGGTAGCGCTCTCTAATCTCGTCTTCTCGCTCCCAGGTGGATTCGCCGGGAGAATGGTGCTTCCAAGCTACGCGAACCAGGGAAATAACCTGGTTCCGTAGAACTTTCTCCGATCGATCCAGTATCTCCACGGGTTCCTCTTGGTAAGTCAAACTTAGGCCTACTTCGAGCTCTGGGTGATCCAAAATATGGCTGGGATCTGACACATACATCCTCAGCTGCGACACGTGGAAGACGTTATGGACTCCATCCAGAGAGGATGGCAATGCCAGTCGGTATGTCACTTCTCCGATTTTCTCCTGTATGCCAAAAGGTCCAATAAATCTTGGGCTGAGTTTTCCACTCCTTCCGAACCTAATTGTGCCACGTGTCGGGAAAATCTTCAAGAATACCAGTTCTCCAACCTTTAATAAAGTCATAATCATGTCTTAGTTCCATAATCAAAATGTTTAAATTAACTTGAATTTCATAAATTTAATTACCTCGAATTCCAAGGGCCTTCGGTAGCTATTTGCCCAATGTCGTTGCCTGTCTTGAGCCACTCGAAGTCTATCCCTTATTTGTTTTACCTTCTCAGTTGAATCGATCACCATCTCTGGTCCTAGTAGGGCTCTTTCTCCAACGTCGTCCCATGATAGCGGGGTACGACATCTTCGGCCATATAGAGCTTCGAATGGAGTCATCTCAATACTTGCTTGGTAACTGTTATTATAAGAGAACTCCATAAGATGTAGATAGTCTTCCCAGGATCCTCCAAAATCCAGAACATATGTACGGAGCATATCTTCAAGGGTCTGGATTGTACGTTCCGATTGTCCATCGGTTTGGGGATGGTAAGCTGTGCTGAATTTGAGTTGAGTCCCCATGCTGGCTTGTAGGCTCTTCCAGAAGTGAGAGGTGAATCTTGAATCTCGGTCGGAGACAATACTTACTAGAACTCCATGCAACTTAATAATATGTCTGATATATAAATCTGCCAGCTTCTCTATAGATAGCCCTACTTTAAAAGGTAGAAAATGTGCGGACTTGGTCAGTCTATCTACTATCACCCAGATTGCATCCTTTCCACTAGGTGTTCTTGGAAGCCCAGAAACAAAATCCATTGTAATATGTTCCCACTTCCACTCCGGAATGGGTAGTGGTTGAAGCAATCCCCCAGGTCTTTGTCTTTCTGCCTTGACTTATTGGCATACTAAGCAACGAGATACGAACCTGGCTACTTCTCTTTTCATGCCATGCCACCAAACATGCATCCTCAGGTCCTTGTACATCTTGTTGGCTCCTGGATGTATAGAGTATTGCGATCTGTGCGCCTCTTGCATAATTTCTTCTCTTATATCTCCTTGAGGTACACATAATCTATCTCCATGCCTCAGTGATCCATCTTCATGAATTCTGAAATCTTCCACTAATCCAGCTTGCACTTGACCTCGAAGGCTTCGCAGGCCTTCGTCTTGAAACTGAGTCTCCTTGATCTTATCTATTAAGGTAGACTGAATCTGCAAGTTCATCATTTGGCCCTCTTTTCCTGGGATAATTACCTTAATACCTAAACTTTCCAAGTCCTCGAGCAAGTGTCAGTCCATAGTCAAGTACATCGCCATAGGATATCTGCTTAGAGAATCAGCAACTACATTGGCCTTCCCAGGATGATATTGAAGGGTGATATCAAAATCTTTCATTAATTCCAGCCACCTTCTTTGCCTCATGTTCAGCTCTTTCTGGGTGAAGATATATTTTAGACTTTTATGGTCCGTAAATATTTCTACCTTTTCCCCATAAAGATAATGCTTCCATAGCTTAAGAGCAAAAATGACAGCTGCCAATTCTAAATCATGAGTTGCATAGTTCTTTTCATGAGGTCGAAGCTGTCTAGAGGCATATGCTATTACTTTCTTGTTCTGCTCTAATACACAACCTAGACCTTTTCCAGAAGCATCACTATAAATAGCGAATCCTCCGGTTCCAGAAGGTAAGGTCAGAATAGGGGCAGTAGTCAGCCTTTTCTTCAAATCTTCAAAAGCATGCTGACATTCATCAGTCCAGGTGAACTCTTCATCCTTCCTTGTTAATTTTGTCATGGGTTCAGCAATTCTAGCAAAGTCATGGGTTCAGCAATTCTAGCAAAGTCCTTCACAAACTTCCGATAGTAGCCAGCTAGTCCCAGGAAGCTTCTAATTTCTGCTACAGAGTCTGGAGTGGGCCATGATTCTACTGCCGCTATCTTCTTGGGATCTACTGCTATTCCATCTCCAGTCACAACATGTCCCAAGAATTCTATTTTGTCTAGGAAAAAGGCACATTTAGATAATTTTCCATAAAGTTTTTCCTTTCTCAAAGTCTCCAATGCTAGCCTCAGGTGTTCTTCATGTTCCTCGGGGGTCTTGGAGTAGATCAAAATATCATCAATAAAGACCACTACAAATTTGTCTAGATATTGCTGAAAGACTCTGTTCATTAAGTTCATAAAAACTGCTGGAGCATTCGTCAACCCGAACAGCATTACTAAGAATTCGTAGTGTCCGTTCCGGGTATTGAAAGCAGTTTTAGGGATGTCTTCCTTTCTCACCCTTACTTGGTGGTAACCAGATCTCAAGTCAATCTTTGAAAATACCCGAGCTCCACTTAATTGATCAAATAAGTCATCTATCCTGGGTAGGGGATACTTATTCTTAATTGTTAAGACATTCAAGGCCCTATAGTCAATACACATTCGGGATGTTCCGTCCTTCTTGGGCACAAATAATACTGGAGCTCCCCAGGGTGAGACACTAGACCTAATGAAGCATTTGTCTTCTAACTCTTTTATTTGCTTATTTAGTTCTATTATCTCCTTCTTGTTGATTCTGTAGGGATTTTGAGATACTGGCGCTGCTCCCGGCACTAAGTCAATAGAAAATTCAACTTCTCGGTCTGGGGGTAAACCTGGGAGATCCTCAGGGAAGACATCAAGATATTCAGAGATGATAGGTAGTGGCAATTCTTCTGTTACTAGGGCTCCACAAATTTTGTTACTACCCATTTCTCTAGAACCTCTAGCAAATTCAAATTCTGGCTTGTCAGGGGGCCTGAAGATTACACTACCTCTGTGACAGTCTATAGTGGCATGATGTTGACTCAACCAATCCATACCCAGTATAATATCAAAACTGGAAACTGGCATTACGAATAGCCTAGCATATAGTTCTCTTCCACATAATGTAATAGGACAATTGTTACATGCATCACTAACCGGGATGATTCCTCCACCGATAATGATCTTATAACAATTCTTAAGGGGTTTAGTGATTAAGCTATGCTTCATAAGGAAATCTACTGACATGAATGAATGTGAAGCTCCAGAATCAAATAAAGTAATGGCTGGTATTGAATTTATAAGCACAGAACCTGTGATCACGTCTGCTGTGGCTTCAGCTTCTTCCAGAGTTATTGCATAAGCACGGCCTTGCTGCGGTGCACCCCTCTGTTGCTGCTGTTGGTGCTGAGCAAAGCGTTGTTGTTGTGTTGGAAGCGGAGGTCCCCTCTGCTGTGCTGCTGGGGCCCTGGCCTGGACTGGAGCCTTTGGTGCAGCTGGGCGTCTTGAGCAGCAGGACAGTCCCTCATTTGATGCGCTGTTGAGCCGCAGTAGAGGCAGGCACCTAGCCTCTTCCTGCAGACTTGCCAAGTGTGACCTAGTTTTTGGCAAAAGTTACAAGCAGCAGCTTGTTGGTTCTGTCCTTGAGCCTGGTGTTGGGGTGCTGGAGCTCGAGGGAGAGGACGCTGGTTTTGCTGTGGGGCCCTCTGCTGTTATTGTTGTTGAAATGGGCGTTTGTTGGGTCCCGTATTTCCGGTATCTCTCTCTCGCTTTAGTTTATGCCCCATGTCTCTCTCAACGCCTTGTGCCACGCTCAAGATTTCCTCATAGGTGCGAGCTCGGCTGGTGGCGACAGCAAGGCGAATATCCGGAGACAGCCCCTTCTTGAATCTACGAGCTCTGTCCTCCGGGGTACGAACCATGTACTTCGCAAAGTGGCTTAACCTGCTAAATTCAGCAGTGTACTCATCAACAGATAGGTTACCTTATTCCAGTCTCTCGAATTGGCTTTCGAGAGCTTCCCGAGCCACTTCGGGGTAGAATTTCTCCTTGAATAGCCTCTTGAAGTCCTCCCAGGTGAGGTCAGGAGCAGATAGTTGGGGTTCATCTCTGAACCAGGTTCGAGCTATGTCGAACAATTGTAGGCTTGCGGACTCCACTTTGAGATCATCAGGAACCCGAGCAGTCTTCAGGAGTCTCTCGACATTCTCTATCCACTCATCGGCATAGAGAATGCCCTCAGTTCCGTAGAATTCCAGGGGTCTAAGGTTCTTGAAGTCTTTGGCACTCCCTGGCCTCTTGAGTGGCGACTTCTGGGACCTAAGAGCTTCTGAGAGGCTGGTCCGTAGAAGTGCAGTCTGTTCTTTCTGGGATTCTATGAGTCCCTGGAACACTCCGAGTAGCTGTGCCCCATCTAGAGTAACTGCTGGAGTAGATGGAGGCGGCGGGAGTGCAAGAGTTTCGGGCACATTCTGCTCAGCTGGTTCTGATGTGCCTCCTACTGTGTTCCTTGTCTGGACCATTCTGAAAGATTAAGGGATAGGAAGATCAGAATAGATTACTTGGAAATCAAGGGCGATAGAAAAATTGAGCAGAAATGATATCAAGAATTAAAATAAGGACCCTATACTGTGAATGAGCTTTTCCTAGAATCCTCAATCTTATTTCATACCCTGTCCTAGGGTATTACCCTATTTAAGGGTACTGACCTGCATGGGCCACCATAAAAACGTGTTACGACCCGCACCCGGAAATTCGGGCACGAGTGCGTGGGTACGTCCAGCCTACGCCGCAGAGTCGGCGGTAGTACGCTGTCTAGGTTAAATCCACAATTAACTAATCTAGCTCATTCACAAAAACATAGGCAAGATAATAATGGGAAACAAATGCTTAAGATTTCAAATGAAATAAGTGTGACAACAGAATCAAATATTTAGTACAGAATCCAGAAATGAAATCGGGGACAAACCCGATTGCTAAGATAAAAGAGCAATAAAAAGATAACTATTGCTATCTACTCTGCAGCAGGGGTCTCCTGGGTGGGATCTGGCTCCTCATAAGTGTCATCTGTTCCCTCATAGGGACCATAATATGTAGGGACAAGGTCCTCATCATCGCCTAAATCAACGGATCCAGTCAGGAAAGGAGCAAAGTACACAGTGCACAACAAGATTAAACTAAATATTTATGACAATTAAATTGAGTATCATATTGAGAAAGTTGCATAAAGAACATCAATATCTCAGAGTTAATGCTATAAACAGGAATATGAGAAAGCAGAAAATAAATGAGACAGGAAATAAAACTACAACAGTCAGCAAGAACTATAACAAGATCAGAACTATCTGTGTGAACTTGTGTTTGGTTTAGAATACATAGTTGGCATGTAGGGGTTTATAAGGCTAATCTGGCCTTCATAAACGGCTATTAAATAGGAATAATCGAGATCCGGCTGAGGGTACAGTCGCGTACCAACAGCTATTAAACACGACAGGGGAAAGGGTAAACTACATGCCTTCTAGTATTCTCCCATCCGACATGAAAAGTAAGACATGAACTCCAATATTCAAGACATAAAATCCAGTATTCTAACACTACGTGTAATCATCAAGGGTACTAGTAAAGCATAGAATTAATTATCACAATATAAAGATTAAACTTGAAGTGCAGGTACTTGCTTGTTGTTTGGATCCAGTTAATTGTTCTCGGGGAATTTTTCCAGAGATGAGTCCAAAAGCTGAAATAGACATTACCATCACGCTCAGAAGATGTCAAATAGCTAGAAACGCCTGTCCTTGGGTCCAATTTGGAGACAAGGGCAAAAACGGCAATTTCGGGTCAAAACAGGGTCCGCCGGTGGGCCCGCTTTGCACCGAAAAATGTGTTCGGGTCAACGGTCTCCAAATTCACCAAACTTAGTGTCAACAAGTCAGGAACGCTGATACGAACCCAACGGAACTTCCAGATTTGGATTCCGATGAGCCGATCACAAAATCGCCCGTCGAGCGGGGCTTGTGGGGCCCACGACACGCGATTTCATCAACGTTCTCAGAATCGAACCAAACTTGACCCACAAGACCAGCGTATCGCTACGAGTCTGATGGTGCAAGTTTCGTCTCGATCCGACGAGTGTACAAGAAGTTAGGGCAAATTGTAGAAAAATTGGATACGGGGCGATGTCCGCGGATACGCGTTGATTCCGGTGTGCACGCACACCCGAATCAGCTTCCGCGAAATCTCACACGTCCGTATCGACGGCGCGCACGTATCTGTGAAGACCGCACGCGACCAAGTCGTCCCGTTTGGCGGGGCGTACTCAGTTCCGGGGTGAAATCGGGTCTGATTTTTCCTGTTTTTGGATCGCGGTGTGCGATCACCACAGGACGCGATGTCCCGAGCGGTTTGTCCGGGCACCGAGAGGGTCATACAGGCTTCGCAACAAAATTTATGGAATCGAAAACGGAGATACAGGGTGCAAGGTACGAGTACCTGAACCGGCTCTGAAAATTGGGGAAAAACCGTGTCTGTGTCGTGTCCGACACGAAGATTGGGGAAATTAGGGTTAGGGTTAGGGTTTTGCGGATTCCGGCTAGGGGAGCTCGGCCGGAGGAGGGCGGAGCGGCGCTGCTGGGGGCCGAGGGCGGTTCGCCGGGGCTGGGCGGAGCTGGTGGTCGGCGGCGCGCGGGGAGGAGAGGCGGCCGGAGGCGGCTGCTCGCGTGTCCGTGTAGAGAGGAGGGGCTGTGGAGGCTGAGGGAGGAGGATGGGATTTCCTGCGTAGGGAAGGAGGCCGGAGCCGGTCGCCGGAGTTAGGTTTAGGGTTAGGGTGAAGGAGGAGGAAGAAGAAGAGGGGGGGGAGTTATAAAGGGGGGAGGAGGCCGGCCAAGGCGGAGGGGGGAGGGGATCGTGGCGCTGCGGGGCGCCGCGTGGCCGGCCGGAGCGGCGAGTGGCGGGGAGCTCGCCGGAAAAAGCGCAGGGACGGGGTCGTGGGGGAGAGTCGGTCGCCCGGGTCGGGCAGACGGCGGGTCGGGTCTGGCTGACCCGACCCGGTAAGGGGCGGGCTGGGCCGGATCAGGCCCAATGGGCCGGACAAGGGAACGGGCCGAAAAATATAAAAAAAAAAAGAAAATAATAATAATAAAAATAATAATAAAAATAGTTAATTAAATAATTAATTAATAAAAATGGTTTTTAGGCATTTAAAAATAGGTCTGAGGCCCAGAAAAATTACCCTAAGTCCAGTTTTTCATTTTATACCCAAAAATGTTATTTCCATAATATTTTAATATTATTTATTAACCACTAAAAATTATTTAATAATTAAAACCTTAATTTTAATTACAGAAAATTCCAGAAAATTGGGAAAAATCCAAGTTTTAATAATTTTGAAAATTCAGGGGTTTACAGTACAATATCATCAAACCAACCCTCAATCTTACTATCATCATCACAATATTCTGTAGTTCAAACCATGATCAAATTCTTAGTTTCACCCCGGGCCTTCACAGACATTATCCCTCATTTTTAAACATCACCCTCGAATAAAGTATAAATTATTTATACCCTTAAATATATACAACCATTATTATTTCACACTAACAACTACTACTTAATTACGTTCATCACTATTCATCAATGTTTTATCATCACCATAAATTCACAACTCTTTAATGTTGCATACATAACCTCAAACCTTACTCAATGCCCATATCATAAACCTTAAACCTTAACTTAGGCTATTAACCATTAATTTGCACATTAACAAGCTATTAAACCCTAAAATTTCCTATGCATAATAAACTCCCAACTCAAAATATAAACATGAACTCTAGTAATTTATATGCAACCCTAAACACAATGTAACTATACAAAGGAAGGGGGATGTTCACCTTGGCGGTGGCACGGCAGTACGCCGGGGTGGTTGTTGGCCGGAGGGGTGTTGATGGTGGTGTTGATGTTGATGGTGATGATGAAGAGTGGTGGTGCTGGTGGTGTGAAGTGGTGGCCGGAGGTGATATGGTGATGAGGATGAGGATGAGGCAGGGTAGCCGGAGGGAGAGGGCAGTGGATCGCCGGAGTAGAGGAGCTTTTGGTGGTGGTGGAGTGGTCGGGTGAAGCTCGACTGGAGGTTGGCCGGTTTGGCAGCGGGCTCATGGGGAAGCTGGAGTCGACTGCAAGTGCGGTTGGCCGTGGTGAAGACTGGAGGAGGAACGGGGAGTGTCGGCCGGAGGGTGGTTGGCCGGAGGGAGGTTGAGGGCCGGTTCAGTTCATTTTTTAAAAAGAAGAAGAAGAAGTGGAGTGAAAGAAGAAGAAGAAGAAGAAAGGAAGAAGAAGAAAGGACGGAACCTACGGTTAGGAGAAGGAGGGAGGAGAGAGAAAAAGGGGGGTTTCCCTAGGTGTTGGGATTAGGGCCGTCTTGGGGGAAGTGAGGGGTGATGGTGATGTTTTTAGGGAGGTGTGATGGGAGTGTATGGTGAGAATGAGGGTTTAAACAATGGGTGGCTAGGATCTAATATGGAGAAAAAAAATTTCCATACAAAGGAGAGTGAGAGAGGAGTGAGGTTGACTAGTCAAAGAATGGAGGGCTTCTCCATTTGGTTTGAACCAATGGGGTGATGCCACCTAGTGCAACTTTTGAAAATAAGTCCCCTAAAATTGGGTATTTGCACAGACACATGAAATGATGAATTTTTTTGGGAGAATTGGTGTTTGGTGTTTTGTAGGGTGAGGAGGTATTGTGTGTTTTGCATGGGCTTAATTAATAGGGTATTTGGATTAAATTGGGGTTAAAATGGATTAGTCAAAGTTGTTATCCCCAATTTAATTAAAATAAAATGTCATGTGCTCTTAAATTAACTGGGGGCACATGGGGTCTCAATTGGGAGTGACACAAAGGTCAAGAAAGGTGTAGGCTTGGGGTCAGTCTTGGACCCTTTAATTAGTCCAGCTCAGTGGGTTGAGTTGGTGTCTCAAAATTGATGGCAACGACATAGGTGCACGACACATGATTAAATATTGGATTTCGGTTACGGAAAGTTGTGTAATTAAATTAGAGCACAAGTGATTATGATTTTGAGTGACGAAAAAGTCCAGCGCCTAAGTTGGCGTGTCAAGTAAAGGATGCAACGGTAGGACGCACCAAGGGTTTAATTAAAGAAAAAACATCTGCAACCTTAAATCTAAACCTCAAATACCTGATGTTAAACCGAAATTTTCTAACCCATAACCCGTCTATCTATAAAAACAAAAGAGGGGGTTTACATCCTTTCCAACTTAGAAATTTTTTGTCCCCAAAATTAAAAGTAAAGAACGATAATAGCTACGAGAATTTAAAAACAAACTGGTAATCAAATGCGGTATGTAAATTCGTACCTTGATCCTCAAATAAATACAGAAAATACTGTCGAATAGAATCCCCGCACTCTCAGGTAGGCTCGCCTAGCGAATGATGCTTCCCTACAACTCTGACCAGTCGAATAGTCTGACCTCTCAAAGTCTTCTCACTGCGATCGAGTATCTCCACTGGCTGCTCCATGTACGTTAAACTGGACCCGACTGTAATCTCCGAATGATCAATCACGTGACTAGGGTCTGCCACGTATCTCCTCAACTGCGATACATAAAATACGGCGTGCACTCCTTCTAATGATGGAGGCAATGCAAGATAATAAGTCACTTCGCCAACTCGTTCCAAGATGTTAAAAGGTCCGATGTACCATAGACTCAGCTTGCCTCTGCCTCTGAATCTGATGGTACCACGAGTAAGCGATATCTTCAAAAATATATAGTCACCTTCCTTGAACTCCAAAGGTCTGCGGTGCACATCTGCCCAAATGCTTTTGTCTGTCCTGTGATGCACACAGGTGGCTCTGAATCTGCTTTACTTTCTCCACTGTCTGTGTCACCAACTCTGGACCAAGTATCTGACGCTCTCCCACGTCACTCCAACATACTGGTGACCTACACTTCCTGACGTATAGTGCCTCATAAGGTGCCATATGTATGCTAGCCTGTTAGCTTTTATTGTAGGAGAATTCCACTAAGTGTAGATGGTCCTCCCAAGATCCTCCAAAGTCGATCATGCACGCTCTCAACATATCCTCTAGTATTTGTATCATGGGCTCTGACTGGCCATCAGTCTGTGGATGATATGCAGTGCTAAACTTGAGAAGAGTTTCTAGACTCTCCTGCATACTCTGCCAAAAACGTGAATCTGGAATCACGATCCGATATAATGCTGACATGCACTCGATGTAGTTGTACTATTTGCCTCATATATATGTCAGCTAATATCTCTGTGGACTGCCCAACTCTGAAGGGCAAGAAATATGCAGACTTAGTGAGTCTGTCCACGATAACCCAAACTGCATCCTTCCCGCTAGGGCTCCTCGAGAATCCTGTGACGAAGTCCATGGTAATATGTTCCCACTTCCACTCGAGAATGAAAAGCGGCTGTAATAGTCCTGCAGTCCTCTGATGTTCAACATTGACTTGCTGACAGACCAAACATCTCGCCACGAATCTTGCAATCTCTCTCTTCATCCCATGCCACCAGTAATGTTGTCTCAAATCTCGGTACATCTTCGTACCCCTGGGATGAATAAAATAAATCGAGATATGAGCCTCGGTCATCAACTCCTGGCGTAGCTCGCCACTCGGAACGTATAGGCGATCTCCATACTTTAATATTCCGTCCACATGAATTCTGAGTCCCGTCTATATTCCGGCCTTTGTCCTCTCTCGTAGTCATCAAAATCTCGCATCTGTAGGCAGGGCTGCCTTGATCCTCTCAATCAATGTAGACTGAACCTCTAGACAGGCCATCTTTCCATCTATGCCTGGCAATACAATCTCAATCCTGAGCTCCTGAAGATTCTCTAACAATTAGCGCTGAGTCGTCAAAAAGTATGTCCTGGGCTTCCTGCTTAAGGCATCTGCTACTACATTCGCCTTGTCAGGGTGGTACTGTAATTCGATATCATAATTTGTCATCAACACTAGCTATCGCCTCGATCTCATATTGAGCTCCTTCTGAGTGAGACAAACTTCAGACTCTTGTGATCTGTGTAAATCTTAACACGCTCTCCATAAAGGTAGTATCGCCATAGCTTTAGTGCAAATGTCACTGCAGCTAGCTATAGATCATGTGTCGGATAATTTTTCTCATAAACTCTTAGCTGTCTCGATGCGTAGGCTATCACTTTGCCGTATTGCATCAGTACACATCCTAATCCGCTCCCAGACGCATCACTGTACACTATAAATCCTCTCGATCCTAAAGGAAGTGTCAAAATCGGTGCTGATGTCAGACGCTTCTTCAGCTCATTTAAAACCATATGACACTCTTCGGTCCAGATAAACTTCTCGCCTTTACGCGTCAGTCACGTCATTGGTGCAGTAATCCTCGAGAAATTTTCTACGAACCTCCTATAATATCCGGCAAGTCCGAGAAAGCTCCTAATCTCCGTAACTGATGTAGGGGTAGGCCACTTTTCTACTGCAGCTATCGTTTTTGGGTCAACTAATAGTCCATCTCCGGTGATTATGTATCCCAGGAATGTTACTCTATCCAAGCAGAACTCATATTTGTTGAGCTTGGCGTACAGCCTCTCCTGCCTCAACGTCTCCAACACAATCCTGAGATGTCTTTCGTGCTCCTCCAGGCTCTTGGAATATACCAAGATGTCGTCGATAAATACCACCACGAACTTATCGAAGTACTGGTGGAAAAAAAATTTCATCAGACTCATAAATATTGCTGGTGCATTGGTTAAACCAAACGACATGACTAGAAACTCATAGTGCCCATACTTCATCCGAAAAGCCGTCTTCGGGATGTCCTCTCTATACCTTGATCTGATGATAACCAGATATGAGATCGATATTCAAGAATATACATACGCCACTAAGCTGATCAAATAAATCATCGATGCACGACAGTGGGTACTTGTTCTTTATAGTTACATCATTTAACGCCCTGTAATCGATGTAGAAGTATGAAAAATACGCTGGATAGCTCTACGCAACATGGTGATGCAAGGCAGCGTAAGCAGGGGACCCAGGGCCATCAAGAGTGCAACGGAGCTTTTCCGCTGAGCATGGCGTAAAATATGAAGGGACCATCCGCGTAAAAGCAGTATGGCCAGGCTGCTTCAGCGTAGACATGGTACTTCATCGCCTCCATGGCGTAAAACTCATCCGCTTTCAAAGCAGCGTTAAAGCATACGAGGAACGCTTCGTCTTCCCCGAAATGAACCTATCAAGTCAATGCAGTGAACCTGACATCTGACTCCTGACAAAAAGTACTGCATGGCTACCCAGACGACGGCTGGAAACGATGGCAGACCACTCGGGACGTGCACCACAGTATGATGGCGGATCTCTGCATTTAATGCAGAGAATTTGATTAAATATCACCGAACCGTCGTTTACTGACATCCCCTCAGCGGAGACTGCTTTTACACATACAAGGGGATACGCCGCCTTGTTTTACACAGGCAGACATGAACTGTTTACGCTCCGCGGAAGATAAACAGACTGCCACGTCAAAAGCTGCCCTTCGTACAGGACTCGAGGCACGTCTCTGCACCTAATGCTCAGAACGGTGGCAGGCCTTCAGAATATGCCTCTGCAATTAATGATGATGGCGGATCTCTGCATTTAATGCGAGAGATTTGATTATATCTCCAAGAGCCATAATTCCGGCTAAAAACATCCACATCATCACTCTGGCACATTACGCAACGGCTTCTACGCCCATTCAGCTTCTGTGCCCGCTCGGCTTCTACGCCTCATCAGCTTCTATGCTCATTCGGCCTTCTGTGCTTATTCGGCTTCTATGCCATCAGGCTTCTACGCCTACTCGGCTTCTATGCCTACTTGGCTTCTACGCCATGGTGACAGACATTGGCTTCTACGCCAACCTCTTCTACACGAGGGATACCTACCTACGTGGCTTCTACGCCGTGATCTTCGTAGCGATTATACGCATTTTGTCCCTTAGTTGGACCCGTGTCACACGCTCATTCAAAAGATCATCTATACGCAGGCATTGGTTATTTTAACCGTTGTGTAAAAGGGTGCTGTACTTTCCACCACTCAGTTTCCATACCGATTGAGTGGTCACTGTCACCAAAACTCTATAAATAGAGACCTCTATCAACAGAGGAACAGGTGGACAAAAAATCGAAGATCGAACAGGTCGAGATTTTAAAATCGAACAAGGTCGAAACTTTGAGAGAAGGATCGAACAAGGTCAAAACATTGGAGATTGAAGAGAGGTCGGGGAGTCTTTGAGAGAGAGAAGCATCCAGAGCTCAGACAAAGAGTAGCGATCGGCGATATTGGCATCGCGCATCCATCCTCTTTCGTAACCTCCGAAGCTGCTTTCCGTCTTACACGGCACTTCTTCACCATCGTGTAGTCCAAGGGCTAAAGTGATCGACTGCAGATCAGACACCTATAGCAATCATCTACCCAGATTAAATAAATTGTACTCCTACATCCTCATATAGGATCAAATTGTACAAGTTTGTTTGTAAACCAAAGAAGGCGGATTTTGTGTAAACCTTGTATTATATACATTTTGTTCTTTCGTTTAATACCACAAACAAGATGGCGACTCTGCTGGGGACATCTTTCTCTTCTGATGAGGAAGCGATTACTCAACAAGATGCGGTACCCGTGGGATCCGTGAAGAAGACACTGGTCGTCCAGTTCGACCAGTCTGCCTACGAAGACATACTTCGGACGGGGGGTAGCTCTCACTCTCTCTCTCTCTGTATAAAACAACAGGAAGCTGCACAATGTCTGGATGCCCAAGACATCCTCTACCATTCCTGTGGACTCTCCGATCTCTCCAACCAATGAGGTTGTAGCATTGCTCCCTCCGTGCCCTGGACGTAAAATACAGTCTCCCGCTACGCGCGGTACAGACAAAACTTCGGGCAAAGCCTCAGCGCTAACCCAGAAGTATTCACTGCACTCTACGCGTAGAAACCAGTCTCCCGCCACGCACGGTATAGACAAAACTTTGGGCAAAGCCTCAGCGCTAACCCAGAAGTATCCACTGCACTCTACGCGTAGAAACCAGTCTCCCGTTACGCGCGGTACAGACAAAATTTCGGGCAAAGCCTCAGCGCTAACCCATAAGTATCCACTGCGCTCTACGTGAACCAGTCTCCCGTCCGTGGCAGAATAGACAAAACTTCTGATGATGCCTCAGCTCCAAATCGGAAGTACAAAGTACGCTCCGCACGTAAGACCACATCTGACCTCTACGGGGAACCAGATGACCCCTGTGATCTCCGCAAGGGAAAGCAAGCGGCAAGCTACTTAACTTCTCGACATTTACACCAGCAAGGGAACAATCTACCCGCCCTCCAAATTACGCGAGAAGCTGATGGCCGCCTGAGGACATCCTCAGCCTTACGCCAACCAGAGCAAAGCTCGAGATTACGCCAGGCGAAGTCCCTAAGCGTACAGAAGGCTCGATTGACGGAAAGACACGCTCCTCGGAGATTATCCGCCACGGAGATGGCCAACCTGTTGTATACGAGTGGCACAAGGAAGACTATGGTCCCCATCATCCGTATACCTACCAATGGGAATAGGAGGAACAAGCCATCATCTTCTTCTTCTGCAACTTCTCCTGACCTGCGCAAATATCTAATCCAGAAACGCAAGGAGAGGGGATCTTCCAGCATGGTTGTTAAGCCTCCTAGCGAGCACTGTTGTGATGGTCACAGGATTGTAGTTAATTGCTGCTGTTCTAAAGCAAAACGGCCAGTTTTCGACCGGCTGAGCTACTCTCCATCTTTCTTAGAAGAAGATCCCATGCATGCATCTGTTAATATGGCTTCACATATACCCAGAGGAAACGTAGGCTCAAGACGTCCATCCTCTAGAACTCCGAGCCGAAGGAGATTCAACATGCTCCTCGGAGGCACTGAAGATGGGGTGTTCCAGAACACTCATTCGAGGTCACAACAACTGACTTTGTACTCCTCTGATTCCGACGCTGGGGGTCGCCATTCTCCCGAGTCAAATACTGAGAGTATAGAGTCAACTTCTGCAGCAACCTATACACATCCTTTGACGATGCCCAGGGAAATGGGAGTGTACGCCATTGGAGATGAACACGAGGAAGCTTCGCCGTCAAGGAGCGAGGAACAGCGCATTACTACATTGGAGACGTCTCTGAAACAAATGCAATCCATGATGGAGAACATATACCAGATGATGCTAACTCAATAGGCGGCTGTTATGGCTCAAACATCAGTCCCGCCAGCACAGATACGTGTGGGGGTGGACTTGCCACCATCCAACATGGTCCAAGAACCTGCTCTAGATCAAGAGTCAGCTGGTTCTCCACTTCCTCACTCAGAGAATGTATTACCTTCTGCGGGAGTCGTGATACAACTGACTCCACACCAATCCGTGGTCTCGCTACCAGCTGAAAATCCGATACAAGCAGTACGGGAGCTGAAATCCCAATTTGATGCCTTGAAGCACAAAGATCAGCTCAAGAAATTGGGAATCAACCAGCCTTACCCGGCTATCTGGGAAGAGGTCCCTTTTCCTCCGAGATACAAACCTCAGACTATGGCTCTGTTCGAGGGAAAGACATCGCCAAGTCAGTACATAAACTATTTCAGTATGATGACGGTGTTGCTACAAGGGAATGACGCCCTCCTCACCCGGGTGTTCAAGGGCTGTCTCTCAGGAGTGGCTTACCAGTGGTACCGCAGCCTGGCGGACAACTGCATTACTTCCTTCGAAGACTTCAAGTCTTTATTCTTCACGCGATTCTACAAGGGAGGAATGGACATGTCTATGTCCTCTCTCATCGAAGTCAAGCAGAGGGAAAAAGAGGACGTTCGTACCTTCATCGAATATTTTCGTCAAGCCACGCTACAGATGCCTCCAGGAGTTCCAGACTCTGTGTTGGTGGACATTTGCAGGATGAACCTCCTTTCCGTGGTCTCGGTATTCACAGGACCATATCAGTTCCACGATTGGCCCTCGTTCATCATCTCAGCAGTAGCCGCCGATGACAACAGTCGCAAAGCGTGCGACAATGGCATTATGATCTCTACCTCCGACAGAGGCAAAAGGTCATCCCCCAACGGCGACCATCCTCGCAGCTTCAAAGGAAAAGAAGCTCTGGCGATCAATACGTCCAGACAAAAGACTACGGCAACCACGCAAACGAAACTTGGGACTTCCAGGCCCGTCGAAGTATACTCTTTCGACGACGACGATATTCCGAGTATATTCGAGTGTCTAGTTAAGAGTGACAAGATCACCCTTCCGGAGGAGAAGCGGCCCAGTGAAGCCGACAGTGCCAACAACCCCAAGTACTGTATCTTCTACAAATACGTACACCACCCGACCAAGGCGTGTTACATACTGAAAAGGAAGATCCAGGGGCTGATCGATGCCAAGGCCATCACTCTACATAACATCGAGAAGACGGTCACGGCCAACATGATCTCCCTACAAATCGGCAGTCTGCCTCCCCAAGAAGTCCCGGACGGTATGACACCTATTTCCTAAACAACGATGAACATCGTCAATCTTCCTCCAGCTAGGGGTCAAAATCATGACTTGGTACCCTTGACCACCCAGCAAGGCAAGATTATGTGGGTTCATCCGGATTTAGTACAGGAGCTCGAGGAAGAGACTAATGCTGCCAAAGCGAAGTCTAGGAAGAACTCCAAATGCAAACTATGCCATATGATTGCAGCTGCTTCGCCATCAGACGAAGACGAGGCTTTGGATGCAACCCGTTCAGGGAAAGCTTACCTCAAGGACTACGGAGCAAGTCCGGAAGATGCACCGGCAGACGCTTCAGCTACAGAGCCCGCCATACCACAGGCCGATCCTGCAAGACCGACTTAGGCGGACAAAGGAAAGCAGAAAGAAGTACGCTTCGATAAACCTATGAAAAATATTCAAAACAAAGGTTTAGAGAATCCATACAACTTCGACATCCGGGCCCAACTGGCCAATACACCAGCCAGGTTGTCCATTTTTGAGCTACTCAGGCTCTCCCAAGACACTCGTCTAGCCCTGAGTGAGGCATTGATACAGGCGGAAGCATACTTGACCCAGCTCAAGTCCCCTGACGAGGAACCAATGACGTGCCCTCAATGCCACAGTGTGATGGAGGTGGTCCCGAATATCACTTTCACACAAGATGATATGCTGTTAACACATAACAGGCATGACAGACCCCTCTATTACACCGGATACGTCGGTTCCATGGAGGTCGACCTGATCCACATAGATCCGGGATCATCAATCAGCATCATTCCTCATAGTCTGCTCAGACCGCTGAGGATTCCTACCAGCGAATTGGCTTATACCACCACTACAATCGTGGGTTTCAATGCCGGAAGAAGTAAGCCGCTGGAGAAAATTCGCCTGAGGATCCAGATTGGTAACCTCAGATCGGTGGCTATATGCTATGTCATCGATTCAGAGGTATCCTACAACATTCTGCTGGGTATACCGTGGATCCACGACCACAACATCGTTCCTTCAACTCTACATCAATGCCTTAAATATGTAGACGCCCAAGGAACAGTACAAACGGAGGTTGCTGACCTAAATCCATTCAAAGGAATAGAATTCTACTATTTTGATGCCGTGTTGTACTGTCAAGACTACGCGAAGGAGGTGTCAGCCCAAGCAGAGAAGGAATCCCACCGGGAGCCTGAAGGACCCTCTGCCGAACAACCACTGTCAATCAAAGTGAAAGGGCGAACTACTTGTCCAAAAGCCATGGAGCCTATGGCTATCCACCTAAACAGAACCGAGTCAGGAAAGGGGGGTGACCCTTTAGTGATCACTTTGAACCAGAAGCCTCCACCCTTGGTCATCAACCTTTGGCGCAACAAGCAGCCGACTGATGTAAATGCAAACAGGAACGGAGTTCCAGATGATAATAAACGTCCTCTTTTCCAGTATATCGACGCTCAGGAATCCTCTCCCCATGACGATATAGAACCCATAACGCAAAAATTCTTGGAAGCTATAGATTCCTATCGTCCGTACATATGGGAAGTAGCGTCATCGTCCAAGGTCGTCACGACATATGGACCACATGAGGATTCTATCTTCATTGTTCCGCCTGCCCGCAGCGGTCAGCATTTAATAGTCTTCAGCCGCACGCGCAACAAATCGACTATACAAGAAGATTCTTTCGACGACGATACTGGTGAAATACAAATTCACAGATACAGCCCGCAAGCCTTAAAAATCATGCAAAATATAGGTTACAACTTGAATCTAAAGCCAGGTCTCAACTATGGGAAAGGCAGACGAATACCGCCGTACGACAATCCCCACTATCAACAAACCCGCTTCGGGTTAGGGTATGCCACCTCCCTTACGACTTTCAAGTCAGATGAGGACATCTTTTCCCCTTTTCAAAATGGCTTGTCACCCTCCAACTCATCTCACGCCCTCGAGCAAACACTATCAGTAAATATGGTAGTGACGGATCCCTTCGAATCAGACGAACAAGAATCCGAACTATTTGAGAATGACGCTTGGGCTCAGCAAATGGATACACAATGGGAATTCCGCTTCGAGCAGAGGGAACCTCCCACCGAAGATGAAGTTATCCAGATTGATGTTGGGGATGAACTTTCACCAAAGCCAATATTTATCAGTAACAATCTTTCCCCAGCTGAAAGAGAAGAAGTCATTCAATTGATAAAAGAATACAACGACGTCTTTGCATGGAATTATAAGGATATGCCAGGACTTGATCCAAAGGTGGCTACTCATAAACTCAACATATTGCCCGATTCGAAGCCTGTAAAGCAGCACCAACGTTGGTTCCGCCCGGATATGATGGACGCCATTAAAGCTGAAGTCAAGAAGTTGATAGCCTACGGTTTCATCCGGAAGGAACAACATCCCGACTGGGTCGCCAATGTTGTCCCAGTCATGAAGAAGAATGGAAAAGTACGAGTCTGCATCGATTACCGAAATCTGAACTCAGCCTGCCCCAAGGACGAGTTTTCTCTTCCCATCATAGACGTCATGATTGACAATACATGCAGTTTCGAACGTATGTCTTTCATGGATGGATTCTCAGGATACAATCAAATCAAGATGCATCCTGAAGACGAGAAGCATACTGCCTTTCGGATACCACTGGGGGTATATTGCTATACGGTCATGCCCTTCGGGTTGAAGAACGCCGGAGCTACTTACCAATGGGCTATGAGTAACATATTCCACAAGCATTTACGCAAGACAGTAGAATGTTACGTAGACGATATAGCGATCAAAAGCCGCCTCAGGGTCAATCACATCCAAGACTTGAAGACGGTATTTGAGCTGATGCGCCAATATCAACTCAAAATAAATCCTACAAAGTCCTTTTTGGGTGTATCTAGTGGCAAATTTCTGGGATTTGTCATTACCGCCAAAGGCATTCAAGTGGACCCTGATAAAGTCAAGGCCATCTTGGAAATACGACCACCCCATAATCTGAGGGAACTCAGGGGATTTCAAGGTCGTCTGGCCTATATCCGGAGATTCTTATCCAACCTCTCTGGAAGATGTCAGCCTTTTTCTCGCCTCATGAAGAAAGGTGTATCCTTCGTATGGGACGAAGCCTGTTAGCAAGCGTTCAGGGATATCAAGCGCTACCTCACTAGTCCCCCAATTCTGGTGCCTCCCGTCGTAGGAAGACCATTCTTCCTGTACGTTCGAGCTATGGACCATTCTCTGGGAGCTCTTCTCGTGCAGAAGAACGATACGGGACATGAACAGGCTATCTACTATCTAAGTAGAATGATGATCGGAGCTGAGCACCGGTATAGTCCAGTAGAAAAAGAATGTTTGGCCCTGATGTTCGCTATCCAGAAGACACGGCACTATGTCACCGGCCAGACTATTCACATCATCTCCAATATCAATCCTCTTCGGGTACTGATGAATAAGCCAAGTGTTCTTAACTCCCGACTTGGGCAATGTTATTAACACCATATGACATGGTGTACGTCCCTCAGAAGTCCATCAAAGGCTAAGCATTAGCTGACTTCTAGCTGCTCATCTGATCCCGGAGGCCTCCAAATTATACGAGGACATTCCCGACGAAGTTGCAGAATGTAGTTCCGCAATGGAAGGTGACGCATGGCAACTGTTCTTTGACGGTGCCTCCAGGACTGGTCCCAAGGGAAACGTGGTTTCAGGGGTAGGAATTGTTCTGGTTACTCCCGATAAACTCGTCATCTATCGAGCATACTCTCTTAACGAGCCCTGTTCCAACAACGTGGCAGAGTACAACGCTCTACTAATCGGGCTCCAAGTCGCTAAAGAGCTGGGGGTCGAATCTCTGGAAGCTTTTGGCGATTCTCTGCTTATCGTCAATCAAATCAGAGGAATATATGAAGTCCGGAATCCCGACCTCATCCCCTATCACCAAGCAATGGTCGAGATAGCCGTAACATTCAAGAGGTTCTTCCTAGAGCATGTACCTCGATCTCAGAATCTGGAAGCCGATACCCTAGCCAGTCTAGCTGCAGATTTAGCTACTCCTATAAGAAGGCAGAATTCGGTAATCCTTCTTAACAGAGATCTATTTTGCGTAAAGAACAATGCTCACATCGAACGTAGTTACGCTGTGAACACCGATCCTCCAGCAAGAGATTGGAAAAGTCCTTTTATAGATTTTGTGGCATACGGGATCTTGCCGGAGGACCCTAAAGAAGCAGCATCCGTCAAAAGACGATCATTACGCTTCTACTTCGATGCATCTTCGTAATACCTATATCGCCGGACCTACGATGGACTGCTATTGAGATGTCTCTCTAATGACGAAGCACAGCAGATTATCCGCGAAGCTCACGACGACGTATGCGGGGCACATCAACCCGGTCCTAAACTATAGGATCGTATCAGGAGAATAGGCTATTACTGGACCACTATGATCCCAGACGCAATCAAGTATGCCAAAAAATGCAGGGCCTGTCAGGTTCATGCAGACTTCATACATCAGCCGTCTGAACATCTACATTCTACGGTTGCATCCTGGCCTTTCGAAGCATGGGGTATGGATATCATTGGTCCTATTCACCCGTCTTCTTTCAGAGGTCACCGGTTCATACTGGCCATCACGGATTACTTCTCCAAATGGGCAGAGGCGATCCCTCTCGCTGAGGTAAAAACATCTAATGTGATCAGCTTCATCAAGCATCACGTCATTTATCGCTTTGGGATTCTCCGAAGGATAATCTATGACAATGGGCCCCAGTTCATCAGCCAAGCGTTTTATCGATTTTGCGATAAAAATCGGATACAAAATGTCGCTTCTACGGCATATTATCCAGCTGCCAATGGTTTGGCGGAAGCCTTCAACAAAACAATTATCAAACTCTTGAAGAAGTTCGTCTCCTCGAACAAGAGAGACTGGAACGAAAAGCTGGGAGAATGTCTCTTGGCATACCGTACAACGGTCCGAGCACTGACAGGTTGCACCCCGTTCTCATTAGTCTACGGGAGCGAAGCAGTTCTTCCTATCGAAATTCAAATCCCGTCACTCAGGATAGCAGTCGCTAACGAGTTAACTTGGGAAAAGAATGACCTTTTATGGCTTCAGGAGCTAGAAGGATTAGACGAGAAATGCCTCCAAGCTCAACAGAGCATCGCGTTCTATCAAGCGCGTATTTCCAGAGCTTTTAATCAAAAAGTAAAGAAAAGAGTGTTCAAAGTTGGCGAGCTAGTCTTAGCTGTAAGAAGGCCAATGATTCTCACTCACAGGAGCAAGGGCAAATTTCAGCCCAAATGGGAAGGCCCTTACGTGATCGAGACAACGTTCTCAAACGGCACTTACAGGTTAGCCCAGCCTAATGGAGACCTACTAATAGCTCCTATCAATGGCAAATTTCTGAAAAGGTACTATGCTTAACCTCCTCTGCTCAAGTAGAATAAGGCGAAAATCTCATTTTGACAAAACTACTTCCAAAACGAAAATAGTTGGGTCGTACTCTATCATGTCCATATGACCTCTGAACAGATATGCCCTGCTAAAATTTACCGAGAGTCTATCACGTCCATACTACCTCTGATATCACTCTCACCCAAATCCGTTATTTACATTCCGAAATGATGGGTCCACAAAGTCAGATAAAAAGCCTCTTTATTATTTCCCAAAAAAAAGAGCGAAAGTACATTGAAAAGCAAAAGCAAAAGTACATCATGAAGGGGGAGCAGTCAAATCTCGAATCTGCTGCGCCAGTCTGGCCATCTTCTCATTCCTGGAGTCCAAAATGGTAGCTCGAGCTCGCTCCCATCTTGTCTCCTCGTCATTCAAGCCAGATAGATCAGACAGAGAATGTGTAAGAGCGGCGTGCATGGCACTCGCATGTGCCAAGTTCTGTTGAGCCTCTTCTATCTGGCTCTGTAACGGTTGCTAGGGTACTGGCATCGATCCAATTCGGACGTAACTCCTGATAGTCGCCTGCTATAGGACGGAATGGCCTGTGATACCCTGTACTATGCGTTGCATGACATTCCTTACTGAGACTAGAACCATCCACTATGGCAACGTGCCAGTGATCCCCATGTATATTTAAACTTGTGCAAGCTAACTTGTGTCTTCGTGGCAGGGAAGGACATGGTAAGCATTGTGCAGGTAGCTCAGACGGGAAGGTAAAAGTCACGGAATGGTGGCATGTTTATTTCTGTAAAGTTGTATATACAATACTTGCTTGTAAAATAAACTAAGGCGAGATAGAAAGACCACAAAATAACTTGCATGCTTCATATAAATAACGTATTGATTGGTATAGTTGGGTTAGCTCGCCTTCACCAGTGCATTTCGATGTACTGGCCCTTGTTGAAACATGTTCCCCGCACCAAGGAGATCCTGCGAGGAGTTGAAGCTATTTCCCGTTCTAGTACCAACCGGCACGCCCAGATAGTGCCTTAGTTGAAGCATTTTGAAGACCCAGGAGCTAGCAAACATAACTCATGCAGCTCCATGGAAAACGATTGTCCCTTCTGGAGGTCTTTAACATTTTGAAGCTTTAGTACAAGGATGTAATGTACAGGACGACTATCTCATTTTGTGTCCACTTTTGTAAGCCCGTACGACAATTATCCTACTTGTTCAAGAGTTTGTAAAAGATATTCATTATCAATAAAGAGAACTTTTCTATGTTTCAACTTTGTGTTTCAATTTATTTGCGTACTCTGAATATGTGCCCGTTATGCAAAAATACCTTGGCCTTGTGCGTTGTACAACCTAGGCATGCACGGCGTCACACCTTATGCATTGTGCAACCTAGGCAGGCACAACGTAACGTCGGATGGACGACTATCGATTCCACATAATCGGGGTGTGACATGATGTGGTGCCCGTTCTCCCTATTCGGGGAGCGCGGTCGGTATCATTCGATCGGGATAGATTGAAAGAAGATCTTATCGTCGTTATGGATTTGCTTCTTCAAAATCGATTTCTATATTCAGTGGACCATGCCCAGAGGATGGACTTAGCGGCAGAGTCAAGAGGGACATCTCCGCTGCAAGTTGTCTTGCCTAGTTTTCGTTGTCGCCTTATTGCTTTCGTGCTTTGAGTTAATTTTCGGATTTTGCATTTTCTTGAACGGTATCGATGGATTTTATTATTTTTGTTCGTTGAACTGTACTTCAATTCTGAGCTTGGAAAGAGTGGAAGAGGTATTGATCAGCTGTTCGTGGCAATGCAGGTGATCGTGCAGTAGACGACGTGCGAGCGGAGTCTTGAAGCACGTCTTTCCTTTCCTTTCTTCAACCAAGTTGTGAGTGGCTATATTCGATTCAGTTGACCCTTCTTCCAAGTCTTTACACCAAAAATCTTGTATTCTTGCTTGCCCCGATCAAACAATACCAAAATAACTAAAAGATGTCAAGATAAAAGGGAATAAACTTGGACTACTTTATGCTTGTCAATCAACTTGTGAACGGTTACCTTATTGCATGCTAGCTTATTTAGAATGTTCTTCATATGTTTAATTTCAAGTAAGAATGTATACTTCTTCTATAAATTATGCTATGTACAGAACTCACCCTGCTATGCAATAAACTGAACAGGAAGACTATGTAAAAATAGATCTTGCCCTGTTACTTGTCATGTGCTTGTATTGCTTGAATTGCCTCAATTGATAACTTAGTAGACTGTGCTTGATCACGGACAACTTGTGTACAAGGTCTTAGTTCCTGCTGACGGTTGTTGGGGCACTGGCACTGATCCGATCCGGACGGAACTCCTGATAGTCGTCTGCTATAGGCCGGAATGGCCTGTGACACCCTGTACTATGCGTTGCATGACATTCCGTACTGAGACTAGAACCGTCCACTATGGCAACGTGCTATTGATCCCCACGTATATTTAAACCTGTGCAAGCATGGTAAGTATTGTGCAGGTAGCTCAGACGGGAAGGTAAAAGTCACCGAACGGTGGCATGTTTATTTTTGTAAAGTTGCATATACAATGCTTGCTTGTAAAATGAACTAAGGCAAGATAGAAAGACCACAAAATAACTTGCATGCTTCATATAAACAACGTGTTGATTTGTATAGTTGGGTTAGCTCGCCTTCACCAGTGTATTTCGATGTACTGACCCTCGTTGAAACATGTTCCCCGTACCAAGAAGATCCTGCGAGGAGCTGAAGCTACTTTCCGTTCCAGTCCACCAACCGGCATGCCCAGATCGTGCCTTAGTTGAAGCATTTTGAAGACCCGGGAGCTAGCAAACATAACTCATGCAGCTCTGTGGAAAAGCGATTGTCCCGCCTGGAGGTCTTTATCATTTTGAAGCTTTAGTATAAGGATGTAATATACAGGACGACTATCTCATTTTGTGTCCACTTTTGTAAGCCCGTGCGGCAATTATCCGACTAGTTCAAGAGTTTGTAAAAGATGTTCATTATCAATAAAGAGAACTTTTTTTATGTTTCAATTTTGGGTTTTAATTTATCTGCATTCTCTGAATATGTGCTCGTTATACAAAAATACCTTGGCCTTGTGCATTACGTAACCTAGGCATGCACGGCGTCACGCCCGGGGGACGACTATCGATTCTACGAAATCGGGACGTGACAAATTGGTATCAGAGCACAGCTTTAAGTTCCTTTGACCCTTGTGTCAGAAAAGTTCCTTTAACGATCTATTCCCTATGCAAACTCTTGAAATTGTTAGGCCAAAATAAGATATGTTTCATACAATAAGTCCATAATACAATATGATCCTGACACAAGTTACCTTCTTTTGAAGGAATGGCTTAAGTGCAAGCATCATCGCTAGCACAGGGTGAAACCCAAGCCCAAGAAAGTAGTTTTGGCACTTCAGAAAGTTCTCAAAGTTAGCGAGCCATGTCCCGTGTCAATCCATTTCAGCAAATGATGTGAATGCTTGAGGCTAGCCAAGAGAGGGATGAGACCCATTATTAATGAGCTGAGAAGTGCGCGGAAGAACGGCAGAGCAAGTTTGAAGGCAATCTAGAAGCCCGATTTGTAGTCCAACAAAAGCTGATAGATATCCTGCAACAGATCGTGCAGACCTTGGCCTCCAACCATTTTGCGGCAACAGTAGTGACACCGGTGGAGCAACCCGCGCCTGAAGTCAAAATGCCTCAAACTCCAAGAAAGAAGGATGTGACGACCTTCGACTTTGTCGACTTCAAGAATGTCTGCAGCACGCCATTTAAGGGGACTGAAGATCCAATGCTCTAGATTGGCTGGCAGAACTTGAGGATCACTTCAAACTTTTAAAGGTACCTGAGCAAAAGCGTGTCGCGTGTGCCCAACTATAGCTTTACATGAACGCGCACGATTGGTGGGACGTGCATTGAAGATCTCTTCTAGTTGACGATGAAGAGGAGACGATCACATGGGCTACCTTCCGTGGCGTGTTCGAAGAAGAATTCATACCCCCTCCCGTTTGTCGGTGGAAGAAGAACGAGTTTGTGCAGCTATGTCAAGGCAGTATGACCGTAAAGCAATACTCCGTCGAGTTCAACTGGCTCGCCAAGTTTGCAATCTCATATTTTCCAAATGCGACGAGTCGTGCCAAAAGATTTGAAGGCGGCCAGCGACCTGCCATCCATGCGCACGTGATCGTTCCTCAGTACCAGACGATGCGGGAAGTTCTCAATTATGTTATTTCTCTTGAACCGCAGTATCCTCCAGTTGCTGCCGGCACTGTGCATACTTCCAATCACAAGTGCCATAGCAATGAGATAGGAAACACCGCTGCAAAGCATCCAAATAACGGCGGTCAATAGAAAGGAAATTCATTCCCAATATGTAACTTCTGTAGGAAGTCGGGGCACACCAAAAATGATTGTCGTAAGAAGCTTGGGACATGCCTCCGTTGTGGTGATCCAACCCATAAGATTGATGTCTGTCCGCTCACTTCAAATCGTCGCCCTCGGCATCCAAATTCTGCTTTAGCAGCCCAGGCCAACCGAGCCGCGCCGCAGCAAGAGCGTCGTCAAGCTCAAGGCCAGGTGTATACTATGATACGGAAAGAAGCCCTGGCATCGGACATCGTTGTGTCAGGTATATTACTTTTCAATAACATACATGCACGTGTGCTATTTGATTTTGGTGCAATGCATAGCTTTATATCCACGAATTTTGCCATGGAAAATAATATAGAAATATTACCATTATATTTAAATCTTAGCGTTAGCACCCCCTCGGGCACAAAAATATATGTTCGTTCAGTATGTCAAGGCGGTTACGTCTGTATTGGAGGAAGGAAACTCCCGCTTGATATTTTAGTCCTAAATGTTCGGGGTTACGACATCATTTTGGGGATGGATTGGCTCAGCACTTGCTCGAAAACTATCGAATGTACAGAGAAACGAGTCATCTTCTGCCTACCTAGAGAAGTCAAATTCTGCTATACGATTAGTCCAGCAACAGATGCGTCTAGGGCCTGCATGATGATTTTTTCGATGTCTGCTCGGCGGATGCTACACTCTGGATGCACGGGATACTTGGCGTCGGTTCGGGACATGCAGCTGGATTACACAAAAGTTGAGTCTTCTTCTGTTGTGGCAGAGTTTCCTGATGTGTTTTCGAGCAAACTACCCGGCATGCCACCTGATCGAGAGATCGAGTTCACTATCGATACATTTCCAAATACTCAGCCGATTTCCAAGGCTCCGAACAGAATAGCTCCTGCTGAAATAAAGGAGTTAAAGTGCCAACTTCAGGAACTGCTGGATCGTGGGTACATCCGTCCGAGTGTGTCTCCTTGGGCGCGCCTGTACTCTTCGTAAAGAAAAAGGATGGGACGTTATGACTCTGCATCGATTATTATGAGCGAAATAAGGTCACAATCAGAAATAAGTATCCCCTACCCAGGAGAGAGGACCTCTTTGATCAGCTGCAAAGAGCATCGGTGTTTTCAAAAATTGATCTTCGCTCGGGCTACCACCAAGTAAAGATTAAGCTCGAGGATATGCTGAAGTCAGTTTTCCGAACCTGATATGGCTAATATGAGTTTTCTGTTATGCCGTTTGGACTCATGAATGCTCATACCACCTTTATGGATTTGATGAACCGTGTGTTCCGACCTTTCCTCGACAAATTTGTAGTAGTTTCTATAGACATCTTAGTGTACTCGAAGAATAAGGATGAACACGCAGGACACTTGCGGATGGTGCTTCAAACTCTTCGAGACAATAAGTTATACGCGAAGCAAAGTAAGTGTGACTTCTATTTGGATAGCATATCCTTCCTCGGGCATATTATTTCTACAGAGGGCATCTCAGTTGACCCAAATAAAATAGAAGCCATTGTGAAGTGGAGGAAGCCTAAGTCAGCTAGCGACATTCGGAGCTTCCTTGGTCTAGCAGGCTACTACAGAAGATTTATTAAAGGTTTTGCGATGATCGCCTCGTCTCTGACCCTGCTCACTCGGAAGGGAGTAACGTTCGCATGGACGGACGACTGTGAAGCTTCATATATGGAGTTAAAGCATCTACTTGTCTCAGCACCAATTCTTACCCTTCCAGACGGACCCGATGACTTTAAGATATATAGCGACGCCTCAGGAAAGGGTTTGGGATGTGTCCTTATGCAGAGGGACAAGGTGATAGCCTTTGAGTCGAGGCAGTTGAAGCCTCACGAGAAGAATTACCCAATGCACAATCTGGAGTTTGTGACGGTAGTGTTCTTCCCTCATTATTTCCTAGGGGTAGGTTTTATTCCTATCTTTCGAGGACAAAACTTTTTGTTAGTTGGTTAAGATGTAGTGCTCCGTTCCCCCTATTCGGGGAGCGCAGCTAAGAAATACTTGGTATCGTTCGATCGGGACATATTGAATCAAGATCATTTCCTCGTTATGGATTGGTTTCTTCAAAATTAGGTCCCATATTCTACGGATCGTGCCTCAAGGAAGGACTCGGCAGCAGAGTCGAGAGAGGAATTTCCGTTGTGCTGGTTTCCTTACCCGTTTTTGATGCCGCTTTGTTACTTTTATGTTGGTTTTGTGACTTGCATTTTCTTGAACGGTTTTGATGGATTTCATTGCCTTCGTTCTTAGGATTTCGTATTTCGTATCGAACCCTTGGAGATTGAAGCAGGAGATATTGATCATCTGTTGGTGCGTGCAGGTGATAATGTAGGCTACGCGCAAGCGGAGTCTTGAAGATCTCCCATTTTCTCTCCCAATTCACCAACTTGTGAGTGGCTTTACTTCGATTAGCGCCCTTCTTCCAAGTCTTTGTTCTTAATAAATTGACTCATTTGTGCATTCCGATCAAACGATACCAAAATAATAAAATTGAGTCAGAATAAAGAAGAAGTAGACTTGAAACACTTATAATGCTTGTCACATAGAATTCTATGCGATCACATTGATGCGTGCATGTCCGTTATACATATAACTATTTTGTGTTTAGTTGTAGTTAGAACTTATTCATCTGTGACTGCTCAATGGATAGTATATAACTTGTGAATTGATCATAACAGCCAGTAGACTATGCTATCGCATTGTGCTAAAGCAGTTCCGTTCATATTAATGTTTGAAATGCTTCGTATATTAACTTAGTATTCAGATCGTCAATGGTCATGGATAATCTTGTGCACAAGGGTCTTGGTTCCTGCGAACGGTCTCCGAGGCACCGGGGCTGATTCATCCCGGGCGGAACATCAGTTAGTCGTGCTAGCAACTTAGCACGGGTGAGGCGGGAGTTTGTAGCGGGGTCGCTACTTGTGCTGCAAGCATCGCCGTCTACCCAGACTATGATCCATGACGGATCGTCAAGACAGAGATCTTTATGTATATTTAAACTGTGCAGACTAACTATGTCTTCATGGCAGGGAAGTTCATGGTAAGTTTTGTATAGGTGGTCCAGACGGTACAGGTAGTCACCGAACGGTGGCATATTTTGTTATATCATTCCGTTCTATCGCATATAAAGAATTGAACTAAGACAAGATAGAAAGATCACATAATAAAAATGTTGCATGTTCACATGAATACAATGTTGATTTGGTATGTTGAGTTAGCTCGCCTTCACCGGTACTTTTTGAAGTATTGAACCTCGTTGCAGTAGGTTCCCCGAGACGAGGTGACGCGGCGAGGAGCTGAAGGTTTCTCCAACCCTTCCCTGATCAGTAGGCGCGTTCGTGCAGTGACTTTTGGAGCCCAAGTACATACACATGAAAGGAGCTTTCACTTTCCCTTTTGAAGCTCCTAGGCGATGGTGCTTACTCGCACCCAAGGTGTTTTGTGCTTTTGAAATACTAGTAAAGGATGTAATGTATGGATCGGTTATCTCATTTTGTGTCCAAGTTGTAGCCCGTGAGGCATCTTTATTACTTTTGGGTCAAGAGTCTGTAAACAGATGTTCATTATCATTAAAGAGGACTTTTCTATATCTCAAGGTGTGATATCTTATTTGCGTACTCTATTGCATTTGTTCTAAAGTATATCATTATGCCTAGGCCTTGTGCATGCGCGCCTTACACGTGCACAACATCACGCCCAGGGGACGATTATCGATTTAGCAGAAATCGGGGCGTCACACCACGGAGGGTCGCCGGGGGAGGGTTGATCGCCGGTGGGGGCGCGCTGGAAACAAAAAGTTGGGAAAACTTGGGGAGAAAATAAATAAAAAGTCGAATAGACGAAGGAACCCTATATTCAGTAATTTAACGACGTCCGCTCGAGACGTCGCTAAACGTCGATACATTTTAAATATTCCTGCGACATATAATAGACGTCGCTAATTAAAAAGTTTGCGACGTTAGCGACGTCGCTAAAAACATCGCTAAAAATAACGTCGGTAAATACATCGTTAAACGTCGCTAAATCGAAAAACTCAGCGACGTTAAAGAAGTTTATAGCGACTATTCTTTAAAAAATTAAAGTACAGTCGCTAAACGTCGCTATGTGTCGCTAATAGCGACGTATAGCGACATTTATTTTTGGAGTCACTCAAGTCTTTAATATTAGCGACGTTTTATTATGACGTCGCTAAAAACGTCACTATTTCATCATATTTGGTAGTGTCACCACCACCTAGAATTAATATTGTAAATAGTATATGTGCTTCTAGTCAAGTTAATACTGCTCCTAGTTCTTCTCATCAAGTTATTTAATTTACTGAATAAGAGCGTATAGTAGATGATGATAATAACGACGATGAAAATAATGATATAATTAAAAATTTAGATGATGAATTTGATGGCAATGTTGATAGTGTTATATTTTCTGGATTAATCGTTGGAAGAAAATTTGTTAATCGTTTTGAATTTAGATGTTTTATTAGTGATATAGCAATTGCACATAATTTTACAAGTTATGCTACTTTAAATAATGCTAGCAGGATTGTATATAAATGTAACGATTCAAGTTGTAATTGGAGAGTATACACTAAAGCTGTTGGTAAAGGTGAAGGTTTTGCTATTGCGACGCTAGAAAACGTACATTCTTGTTTATGTGGACTTAAAACAAGTTCTCATCCATTAGCTACTCAAAATCAAATAAGTGCACCAATGCCGATTATTCTTCAGTCAAAATCCAGTACCCAACGTCGTCCTCATAACGTCATGAGACATGCACTCGTGCTCGTATAGTTTCAGTATAATCCTATTGCTATATATGAGATATATAAATGATGTTATTATTAGACATCTAAAAAATAATAAAATATTGACTAAAATAATTCAATTTTAATATACCTGTCCAGAAAATACTAAACTAGAAATGTGCGACTCACGCTGCTAGATAATTATATTTGTGGTAGGCCCTCCCAGAATACGTCCATCGTTTTGGGTATCCATTTGTAAAATGTTAGTTAGGATTTAGATTCGAAAAGCATTAAGATTAGGGTTAAGATTTCTACTAAGTTAAGGTTATGGCTAAAATAGTTAATATTAGTAATGGTATTAGGGTTAGAAAAATGTTTGGAGTTATGGTTAAAACGGATAGTATTAGTATTAGGATTAGGGTTAGGATTAGAAAAATGGTAGGATTAGGGTTAGGGTTAATTTTTCATAAATTTTTCGGTTTGGCTAAACTTAGGATTATGGTTAAAATAGTTAGTGTTAGTAATGATATTAGGATTAGAAAAATGGTTATGGTTAGGGTTAGAGTTAGGTTAACATAGTTAGTTTTATTATTAGAATTTGGGTTAAGAAAAATGATTAGGTTTAGGGTTATGGTTAAAATGGTTAGTATTATAGTATACTATAACTCTAGCCTTTTTCCTAACCCTAAATCCTAATCATTTTAACCATAACCATAACACTAACTACGTAGTAACACTAACACTAATTATTTCATAATACTAACACTAACATTAACTACTAACACTAGTTATTTCACTAACACTAACATAATACTAATACTTTCTGTCATTTATTTAAAAAAATTCCTACTTATAATACTAATAAGATAGTTATCAACATAATACTAATACTTTTCCATACTAATACTTTTTAACCGTATAATACTAATACTAATCATTTTAACTATAACACTAACTACGCAGTAACACTAACACTAACTACGTAGTAACACTAACACTAATTATTTCATAATACTAACACTAGCATTAACTACTAACACTAATACTTACACTAACATTAACTACTAACACAAGTACTAACACTAGTTATATCACTAACACTAACACTAACATAATATTAATACTAATACTAATACTAATACTAACACTAACTAGTAACACTAACAGTAACTACGTGTTAGAATTAATATTAATTATCAAAACCAAAAAAATTACTTTAAATAAATAAATAAAAATATTACAAAACAAACCGCTCTTCTTCTTTTTCTTCTCTTCTTGTACCTACAACCTGCTTCTCTACTTGCGTCTCTTCTTCTTCTTCTTCTTCTTCACTGCTTCATCCTCCTTTCTACCTCTCTTCTTATACAACCAAACCACCCTCAACCACCATCTGAAATATTAAACCTCCCTTCACCCACCCTATTAAACCAACACTCACCCACACATTAAAACCAAACCAACCCTTAGCCACTCACCCAGTCAAAGTGCTGAGTTTCTGCCAACTCGGTTGACGAAAATTTGCCACTTCCGATTTTCGCCATCTCTGCTAGCGATATCTATCGCCCGTTCAAATTTTTCAAAAATATTATCTTTACAGTTAATTTATTTGAAAATATTTTATGTACAGCAAATTTTCTATTTTATTTTTATTGTTATTATTATCGATATTATTATTATAAGAAATTGCAAGTAATGTGAGGATGAAATAATAACTAGTGTTACATTAGGTGGTCTCTCTCTCCTCTCCTTAAGTTAGGCTTGTTCTTCAATGCTCCAAAACTGCAGTAAGCCATGAAATTTGTGCCTATTTCCCACCTTTTGTGTATGGAATTAAGGAGTCTAGATTTCCAACCTACCATTCTTTTCTTTTCCCAGATGGCAAAGGCTCTCGTAACTTCAAATTTTTCTAACATAGTTTCACTTTAGCTAATTTATTTAAAAATATTCATGTACAACAAATTTTCTAAAAATAAAATCTATGGTATCTTCCATTTAGATCCCTGTTCACAGTAGCAGACTTTTGTGGTCAGTTGCGCGACTGTGTGCTTGTGCGTAAAATCAACGAAAAAGATGTATGACTCGTGCAGTACTTGCGTACTCGCACGAGCCACCGCCCTCCTACTCCGACGATGCCTCCCTCCTCCGGCGTCTCCGGCCCCCTCCGCCGACTCGCACAAGTACTGTGCGAGCCATATAGCACAGTTGTAAAATCAAACCCCCCAATTGACAGATATTTATTTTAAGGAAGAAAGTGCTGTCCTTCACTGTTAACTACTTACATCCTGAGATTCATGAATAGAGTAATCCGTTGATGAAATTGGAGCAAATACCAGGATAATTGAATAATTGCACGTTACAACACTACTTGCACAAAAATGCAACAAGTATCAGGAAACACAAAGTAAGGCATCAAGAAAGAGGAAAGAATCATAGAACAAGCCTACAAAATTAGCAATGATGTCAGAATCTGAGTTCCAGTCCTGGCTGTAAAAAAACATCGTACATCTGGATTTTCTAAAAGAAAAAAATAATACATCTGAAATGATTGTTCCAGATACAAACCTTAGCTTACACTGTGTACACTACTTTCGGTTTGCATATACAGATTACAGAGGGTGAAGCAAAATATAAAAAGTCACGAACTTTACTGTACAGTGTATTCTGTTGTTAACCAACTTCTTTTCCTGAGCACAGCCATTTGGAGCACAGGTAACATGACTCCTTGGCCGTCTTGAATGAATAAAAGTCTTTACATTCTATTTTCCAAAAAGAAAGCCTCCATACTCATTTCAAACTGCTTGCGGATTCACTCAATTCCCGGCCACTGGTTTCAAAAGGGAAGAAGGACACAGCCAATCCGGAGAGAAATATTACAAACTCAAACAATAAAACTGCTGTAGTCTGGTGGCAGCCATGTACCAGGCCAACAGCCACAAGTGGGCATATGATCCCACCAATTCTTCCAACTGCGCTCGCTATGCCAACCCCAGTAGTCCTGATATAGGTTGGATATATCTAAACAGGGTAGAGAAGGAAAATTAGACAGGATTGCACATGCCAACACCAACACAAAGACAACCCATTACACATGCAGAACTGCAGAGAAGGTGGCGACAGTTAAAATAGTCACAAAGACAAACCATACATGTGTAGATTATTCATAATTTTGCAATAAGACTCTTGTTAGTGGGCTACGTCTATCCTAGAATTGACAGCTCAACTTGACAAGTCATATTACGGAAGCACAGATGGTGCAATCCTATCTCAATAAGAGAATTTGGACATCTAAGTACGTAGAGCCATCCTTCATGCACGTACTTAGATGTCCAAATTCTCTATTGAGATAGGATTGCAATATTCCCCTGCAGATCATGACCTTACCACTCAGTCCACAATGGCCAGCGGAGAATTTGATATAGAAACTCACGTTCGTTTTTGTTGCACGTTTTCCTTGGACTAGACACATGTTAGTTGTAGGAAGTATGACTACGAAAGTGACTTCGATTCGCCAGTTTAGGCTCAACTCCTCACTTTACGTTAGTGGACTTATAGGTCGGGTCGGGGCTCCCCGCTCTTTCTTTTAGTCACAAGATTCATGGATTATTCGAATAATTTGCGGATCAATAAGCAAACAAATCTATTTGTTCCTTAAATCAGTAATTCGTAATATTCCTAAATTAGTCATATAATTCACGAATAAAATGCAAATAATTTGTGGATAGCATGTCAGTTTTTACTCTTTAATCGCATGTTTAAAGGAGTGGTTAATTTTTATACCGGGAAAGACAATTTTTATTTGATTAAGCTATGATTATGCATGGTGGTTTTAGTGCAAGGTTTTTAAATGAAAATTTTAATGGGATCAAGAATTTGTAAACTAATTAAGAGGCTTAGTATAGCAATTAAAACACTCAAGTCTGCTTGGCAATTGTAAGGGTAGCGGTTATGAGGTGTTTTTATAGTACTAATTATGAGCGGTTATGAGAGGTCCGATTTTGAGTGATTTTAAGTAGCGTTAAACTAGTTCAACCAATGCTTGGTAATTCATTAACGAGCGGTTATGATTTTTTTTTACACGAATAAAATTACCTATATGTGTTGGCCCAACGTTTAAGTTGCGTTTTTGAATATGGCTAATCGATTAAGTTTAGCATTATGATAATCGATCAATTACTATAGTAACTTCTACTTAAACTCAGCATTGTCCAGATATGCATTAATATTGTAATATTTGCTTCTGTATATTACTTTGTCCGTCTAACATGTATTTGTAGAAAGCAATAAGCAAGACCAGCATGAACATATGCAACAAATAAATGATGATGAGCTAAAGACGACGTTATACCAAAAGTTTTCTCTAAACCACCTACGACTTATTCGGAGCCTCCCACTCGGGGTATTCAGATTCTCATATCTGTTTATCTTTGGACAACTGCCGTCAAGGAAAAAGTTGTCTTCATGTCAGCAGACGTGTCAGAAAATTGGCATCATCATAGTGCTTTTGGCTTTCATTTTGTTCTGTATTTTTTATTTTATTAGGACAAAATGTACATCGGGTTTGTGTTGGCACTAGGATTGAAAATCCTATACTAAACCAATACCCTAGTCCACAAAGCAAACCAAAACCGAACACCCGACAGAGGATGATCGAACTCGGGCCGAACTCGGTCCCCTTGACCCAGTTAGTAACTTGTTCTTCCAACGTTACTCTGTGAGACCAGGATTCAAACGTCACAATTTGGAACGTTAGGGCACCGAACTCTGCCCGAGTGCGATCCCAGAAAACCTATATATATGCTTTGAATCCTCCATTGAATCTCACTCTCATCATACATTCAATCTTCTTATCTTCTCTTGAGTATTAGCCTGAGCCTTAACATTCTCCATTCCCAAGATCAACTCCCAGCATTCTAGTGCAAAAGCAGTTCCGATTTAGAAGTCTGATCGAGTTGTAAAGCTTGGTTTATAAGTTCATCTTTCATACAAGTCTGAAGTCAACAAGTTCTTCGGATCAAAAGTTTGTGTTGTAAAGAAGTCGGCGTGCCTTCGGATCAAAGCGCGTGTGTACCATATTTCACAAATAGTGAATTAATACCGAACAAGAGTACTCAGGCCTGGACTAGTCCTCCACGAGAAAAACCAGGATAAAATTCTTGGTGTTTGCGTTTGCTCTTCTTAAACTCATCTTATTGCTTTACTTACTTGCAAGCATAGTTTCTATATTCCGCATATTTATTATTGCTTGCATAGTTAGTAGTTGTTTATTAACTTAGTCACATTTCTAGTTTTATTTAGTTGGTTATTATTGACACAAACTATATTCACATCCCCTCCCCCTCTATAGTTGCCTTCAATATGTCCATGTATAAATAAAATAATGAAAACACATGAAATAATAGAAACGTCTGGATAAATGTATGAGAGAAGTTTGGAAGTAGAAGTTCATATTTGATCAAAATAATAGAAACACGTGAAATAATAGAAAACATCTGGATGAAAGTAGGAGAGAAATTTTAAGAACTTGCCGGAAAAAATAGCCGTAATTTGGAAGTATTTATCCCTAACTATTTAAAATAAAATAAATATTATATATATATATATATATATATATATATATATATATATATATATATATACACACACACTAGTAACGTGCACATGCATTGCACGTGCGTAAAAAAATTGTTAAAAAATTTAAATATGGAATTATTATAAATAATGTCGTTCCTAGGAATCGACCCCAAGCAACCAAGAAAATTACCTCCTACATTAACCACTTGAGTTAGAATTGTTTAGTTGTAAATAAATAATATTAGGTAGTTAAATAATTAGTAATTTTTTAAGAAATAGTTAGTGGAGTATTTACAAACGGCTTAGACAGCTCAAGTTTGAGCCGTTATATATATATATATATATATATATATATATATATATATATATATATATATATATTGGAAAAATGTAATTGTATTACTAAAGCCCGATTACAAAAGGAGTGTTTGGACTCAATTGCCTAGCACTCTAACAACTCTGCCTCAACTTCTCACTACACTCTAGCCCTCATAAGTAGTCCTACAACAGTCTACTATTTTGTTCCTTCGTTACAAAGAAACCAACTCGCACCTCCTGAGGAGGACTCCTTTGTTTCTTACGCCTTCCTCGTTGCTTTGGTGTGAAAACATCGGCTTGCTGCACAAGCCGCAACCATTTCTCGTTTTCCTTGATCAGCTGTGAATCTTTATATTGCGCTCGTCTGCAGACGCATCAGATCTATCAGTCTCATCCGCATACTTCTTAGTGGAGCTCTAAGTATGACTCCAAATTTTGGCGTCGGGTTGCTTCACAACCTTTAAAGGAAGCTCATTCCCCTCTCTATCAATGACTTCCTCAATGGGCTATCTAACTCCATGGCCAGAAGAATTTACATTGACATCCATCTCCATTAGAGTTAGATCCCTCACCATCTCGCTAGCCGATAGTCCCTCAACTAGTCCTACTAGAGCTAATCCATCCCCACCATCATCATTGTGTAAATTAGGCTAATGGTTCAAAGGAATGACGCTCATGGAATTTTCAGCTCTAGCTACATCTCGGCATTAAGTCCATATCAAGGCCAGGGGAGCGGGCCTCAGTTAATATCCCGGGAGCCAATTCCTTAGGCAAATGAATAGCCAACATATCATTGACAGGCTCTTCTATGGATGTAAGTATCAGGTGCATATCTAAACTTTATCTTAGCACTTCCATCAGCTCGTCTCGAAGGGCCTCCCCGGCGGAAGCAGGGCAGTGAACTTCTAGGTGTCTGATAAATTGACAAGCGGAACAAAATAGTGGCAGCCATTCATAAACCACTGGCTGATCAAGCTGTCGACCATCAGGAAGCCTCATGGGCACTATCGCAACGATCTCTCTACTAGATGTAATTTCTACCAGGACTCTGGCAACAGCAAGGCGCTTGCGAAAAGCAGTGACCTCGCCCATGCGGATGAAAACTCCAATGACGCTACACATTTTTGGCAAGGATGGTTCATTCCATAGTTAACAGGGGGAGTTTTGGAAACAGCACCCAAATAGGGACTGCTATTAGGAGATCACGATCCATGGATATATCAAGATCGCACTTCTTGGTGATAACAAGCCGTCTATCGAACATCGATGGTCCGCTATGTAGAATCAAGTCCAAATTAGATTCGATAGCAAATCGAACGAAGAAGATTATGTTTTCTCAGAAGAAAATCTCAACTCCGCCCATTGGGTTTCACACCATGCGAAAGAACACTGCTACAGCAGGATACATTGGTTGAGGCCCTATCACGTACATGACCAGCGTACGAGACCATTCTGATATCGAGAGAGCAATATTAGACGAAGAGATAGCTACAATACGAACACCTTCAATAATGATAGGTTCTTCGTAGTGAAGACTCTAAGTTGGCTCCTACCTTGGCCGAAGAACACAACGCAGCCTAAGAGGTAGGGTTTTGTGGAGAAACGTTATTCGACCGGATTTTATGTAGGGCCTAGAATGCCCCCCTTTACCCGCAACCACATTCTTCTCTTTGACTACCTTATCGTCTCAGAATGCTTCTAGACCCCGAGGGCCCGTTTGTCATCTTCCTGCATGCGAGCCAGGGCCCTGTTCCTCCCCATAGATGTCCCTATCTCATAGTTTGCGGTATCGGCCGATGCCGATCCGAAATAGCCGATACTGATACGATTTGGCATATGCCGATCTAATACCGTTACTGACCGATAACAAGACTCGGGGTCTTTTTTTCCACTCAATTCGGAAAAGAAATTGAACGAAAAAGACCAATCAACAAAGGTGTAAAATCATAGTAAGATTGTAAAAGCATGTATAGAAGAAAAATTATCTATTATAGGTAAATCAATCGACAAAGGTGACTACTATTTCATTCAATTTCAAAACTTCTAAGAAACAATACAAACAATACTTAAAATTATGCCTAAATGCATATAATATTTTTTCTAAAGTTTAATAATTTATTTGCTTTCTAATACCAAAAAATCCGATACTCTGTTCCGAATCAACCGATCTAGATACTCATAGGAAGGGTCTGGTACAGATTTTGATACTGGGAACCTTGATCTCCACCTTATCTCGTTGGCTTTTGGGGACACGGGTGACATGTAGACCTCGCCTCCCTCTATTGCTGAACCCTACACCGCTGATGGTAGACGTGAATCCATCATGTCTCCGCCAGGAGGTAGATAAGCTTCCGACACAGAACACGGCTCTCCTTCCTTATCGTCGTCGTTTCTCTCCAACATTATATATATATATATATATATATATACTCTAAAATCAATCAGTCGGGTGGTTTCATATTATAAAACCAACCTATATTACAACCATTGAATTTAGATTGCAAAGCTGAGATTAACATAAGTTTGTTCCATAACACGAAACCATTCGGCTGATTTTTGATCATTTCTGTACACACACACACACACACACACACATATATATATATATATATATATATGAATTTTTTTATCTCGTTGGCTTTTAGGGACACGGATGACATGTAGACCTCGCCTCCCTCTATTGCCAAACCCTACACCGCTGATGGTAGACGTGAATCCATCCTGGCTCCACCGGATCTCCACCAGGAGGTAGATAAGCTTCCGACACAGAAGAGGGCTCTCCTTCCTTATCGTCATCATTTCTCTCCAATATTATATATATATATATATATATATATATATATATATATATATGCTCTAAAATCAATCAGTCGGGTGGTTTCATATTATAAAACCAACATATGTTACAACAATTGAATTTGGATTGCAAAGCTGAGATTAACATAAGTTGGTTCCATAATATGAAACCATCCGGCTAATTTTTGAGCATTTCTGTACACACACACATACATATATATATGAATTTTTATCGAACTGTTAATGAATTTTTTGAATATTTCCCAAATTCCAAACTTTCCTTGTCGAATTTATTCCTGAGCCCCAAACTTGTGACTATACTTAGCGCCACCTGTCGAAAAGCAAGTAAACATTATTGCATGCATAGAACAACTTAAAATCATACTTTGCAGTATTAGCTATACAGATCCAATATGGTCGATACCGATACTGTTTGGCATGTCTCGATCTGATGTCGACCGATATACGATACAAACATTGGGGATCTCTTTTCCGACCAATTCGACAAAGAAAATTGAACGAAAAAGACAAATCAACAAGGGTGAAAAAACATAGTAAGCTTGTAAAAGCTTGTAAAAGAAGAAAAAGTTATCTGTCGCATGTAAACCAATTGGCAATGGTGACTACTATTTCATTCAATTTCAAAACTGCTAAGAAACAACATTGAAAATACTTAAAATTATACCTAAATTATAAAATATACTTTCTAAAATGTTAATAATTTTTTGCTTTCCGATACCAAAAAACTCGATACTCCAATCCGAAACCGTCGATATTGTTGATAGCACCGATCCTGATACTCATAGGAATGGTCTGATACCGATTCCAAAATCGAGAACCTTGCTTAAAATTGTCAATGATAGCCAAAGGCAACTATAAATTAGTAATAGAGAATTTTTTTATATTAAATCTCTATCATGAATCCTATGGAGTTTGACTCTTAAACAAAGATGGATGTGTATTTCATAAAATCTCATTTGATTCATGCCATGAAAGTCCCACTTAGATGGCATTTTATTATTCAAGTGATGTGAAAGGATGTTATGTTAGAAATTTTTTTTTTTTTTTGAGAAGATGTTCTGTTAGGTTTATTACACAGACCAAAAGGAGACTCTTCCAGTAAATAAAATTTAATGAGCATGTTTAACAATGATGCAAAGCATATTCATGTACTGGTTGCTATACAAAGGAGAAATGCCTAGTAGGTAAAAGGTTTTGAATAGATTTGGAGTTTACACTTCATAGACAACTATCAATCATGAATTACTTACATTATACAAACAATTAGGTATATAATTCAAATTAAAATGTCTTCCGAGTGTGGTCTGGAGAGAGTCAAGATGTATGCAGCCTTACCCCTATAAATATAGAGAAGCTGAACTTGAACCTACATCTAGACCTTGAAAGTAGAATAATAATGTGCAAATAAGTGCTCCATCAAGCATTCATTTCTAAATCAATATGATTGAATTTTCCCTGAAAGTAGCTCTTTTGTGTTATCTGGACTCGACACTTTAGGCCGAGGTACCAGGTTCGATACGACCCGACACGTGTACGCGATCCAGGTCGGACTCGTCAAGGTGACCAACAGACAAGGCAAAATGAAGAAGTTCAGGGGAGAAGGCATGCTCAAAGAAATAAAATTAAGATGAAAAAATACCTAATAAATTACAAAATCTGGAGGAATACAAACTTTCATCTTGATTTGGGGTTGAATTCTCCCTCCCTATACGGAGAATGAAAAATCTACAAACGTTTCATCTATCCTCTCTCCCCAAAAAATGAGAGAAAATATGGAAGGTTTTCGAATTTTTGTAAATGACAAAGAGTGCCAAAGATTAGATGGTGTTGATATGCTAGAAAGAGGGCAGTGGAAACATTTTTAAGCTGGAGAGGGGAGAAAGAGGAGGGAAGAGGAAAGGTTTTAAGACTTTTTAAAAGAAAATTATGACTATTCAAATTTTCAAATTTTGTTCGGGTGGAGAGAATTCATAATAATGAAGTGCATTGGAGTAGACAACCACCTTTCTTAAGCATAAAAATTTACTGTTAAAATAGAGCTACTAAACCAACTCTTCTAGGATACAGTATTTTATTTAATACTCCATACTATTTATAATTACATTTTAACTAATCAACACCAATACAAAATCAAATTATAAGATTAAATAGATATTTCTTTTACGTCATATTTATTTAGCAATATATATATTTTTTAACAGCGTATCTCCGTACCCATACCCATTTTTTGGATCATTTTCATCCCAGTCCATGTATCCTTTAATTATGAGTTTGAAAGGCCCTTCTCTTGAAATATGTACTTGTACCCGACATCTGTACCCGAATCCAGGTAACATAGTAGCTATTTCTCATTAAATTACACATAATGGTTATGTGGATGTAAGGTTGGGCCAAGTGCCCCTCGGATTTTCATAACTTATATAAATAGCATCCACATATTCCACTTAAATTCATTAGCTTACATATTTTCATATGTAACAAACAATAACAAGGGAACATATTCAGACTAAACTAAAATTTTATTACCTTGTGTATCCATCCATCTAAAATTTCACGTCTAACTAATTTTTTTTCTTAAACTTCTCAAGTCTTAACATTTAGATCACAATGGGATTCTCACCGACCTAATCCTAGTTTGTATTATCTATATACTTTGTGCCTAGTGGGTGCAACTATTCCATACATCTCCTTACGTACTCCTATCTATTGGAAAAACATAAATTCCAAACAAGTGTTACACAAAAGGATTAATACTCTTTTATCCTAGGCAAAATGCAAGTACAAAGCCTGCTACATACACAAAGAACTAACGATAGATTGTTATATCCTTCCACAATATATATTTTATAAATGGTTGGAGTTTTAGATCTAAGCCCATTACCATTGCTTGTCTCGTCTCTTGCTTTGTTTTTGAAAAAAAAATATATATATTAATGATTGCTTTTGTTGGGTATTAGGCTAGATGAGAAACTAGCCTCTTTTGAACAAACAATCAGGAACATCATATTATTACAATTAGCATTGAGTTGATTCTGCATACTTTGTTGTACCTTGTAGGTGGGCCAACTAGGGCTAGTAGATACTGATGAACACATTACTTATAGGCCAGAAAAATCTAGTATAAAGCATAGTTAAGAGGTCTGTTTTATATTTTGGAAACAAAAGTAAGCTACTAACAAGTTTTTATGAGATCCTCTCTTTAGGTTGTGTATTAAATTTATATAGTAATGTTATTCAATAAAATTATTAAAATAAGATCATAATTTATTTTTGGTAAAACTATATCTTGTTTATGCACTTATAATGTTCCACTTTCTTCATGTCCTGGCACATTGATTAAAAGTGCCCCACCTACCTTGGGGTCATCGTTCAGCCCCAGGTTGGTAAAGCACCTAAAAAATGCAGTGCCTGTAACAAATTCCATCAGTACATATGATTTAACTTTATGAAGCAAACATATTATGCAGCAAGGGATTAGTATTATTCTTGAAATGAATGATAAGGTTCTCTAACATATATTTATTGTTTTCTAGGACTATATAGTCGATCTTTCATCTATTCAAGAGGAAGTGAGACAAAATTATTTCGCTAAAAAGAGATCACTTAAATTTTCGCTCAATTCATATTGATTTACATTTTCTCAAATGTCTTTGAAAAAAGAACAAAAGCATTTGGAGGCCGTTTTCTCATTCAGCAAGGTATCTCAAAATGAATGGTTTGGAATGCCAAGTTGAACACTGTCCACAACAACATTCGGTGTAGCCATCGGTTCCTCTTCCTTCACATCAACACCCATACCCCCTTGTCTCTCATAGCTATGTTGATTGGGGTTGGGGAGTGATGGGGGACTGGGGTAGGGGTAGAGGGTCGTGCAGGAAGAAAGGCTAGCGACAACGTTGAGAATAGCATTTGTTTAAGTTTGAGGAGGGAGGAAAGAGTTACAGGAAGGGGAGAAGAGCAGGGGAAGCAGGGGCAGGGGTAAGCATGCAGTAGCATGGACCGCCATTGATGCTGTTGCCATGTTTATATAAATTTACATCTTTGGTTCTTTTTTGTTATTGGAATTTGAAGTTTCTTACAGGACATCGTTTGACATAATGAAAGTTTGGATCCTTGATGTTGTCATGGAGGATGCAAGTCCATCATGATGACGACCTCTTTATAAAAATGAAATATGTTCTCACATGTACATTTAGACCCTCTGACACAGGACAACCGCACAATCGAAATGGGTTAGATTTGGAAGAAGAAAGAATTTAAAATTTTATATAGGAAATATTAGTACTCTAGAAAGTAAGCATAAAACTTAGTAAATTCTAGAGATGCTATTGTTTCCTTGATTCAAATGTCCAATCAATTTAATTTTGTTCAAGGTAATAATTGCAATTTTCAATTAAAATAACATTTGGAATTTATGCATCTCTTGCATAACTAATGTCTTCATAGTTACATATTGCTTAATTGGTGATAGTTTATCTATATATTGTTTTTGGTTAAATACCTCAATTTGTATCTAACTAATTGCATACAGGACAAATATATCTTACAGTGCACACACACGACAATTGCAGGATAAACTGATTCATATGATACCTATCTTGATTTTGACTGTGTGTGATTCTTCTTTGTTTTGTCCATATTGCACCATGTCCTATATTGTTAGATGTTGTATCAGGTATCTTTATAGGTGTCCATGCCCAACTTAGACGAACTTATTCATGTCCTACCATATATAATTCAAGGTTCAAAGTATCGGTATCGGAATCGGTATCGGACCATTCCTATGAGTATCGGGATCGGCGATATCGGTAGTATCGGTTGTTTCGGATTGGAGTATCGGATTTTTTGGTATCGGAAAGCAAACAACTATTAGTAAATTATTAACATTTTAGAGAATATATTTTATACATTTATGCATAATTTAAAGTATTTCCAGTATTGTTTCTTAGTATTTTTTATATTGAATGAAATAGTAGTCATCCTTGTCGATTGATTTATATGTGATAGATAAGTTTTCCTCTTTTATATGTTTTTACAACCTTACTATGCTTTTACACCCTTTCTAATTGGTCTTTTTAATTCAAATTTTTTTGCCGAATTGACTGAAAAAGAGACCTCTAATGTCGGTATCGGTCAGTATCGGGTATCGGTCGGTATCGGATCGGGACATGCCAAACTGTATCGGTATCGGCCGTATCGGATCGGTATCGGCCGATACTTTAAACTATGATATAATTATGAATTAGTGTGTAACAGGAAAACAGTGGCATTAGAAGATATTTCTGAAATGTCATACTGACCTCTGGAGCATATATGTAAACAATGGTGAAGCTTCCTGAGATACAGATTCGAGCACCAAACAGTAGCGCTGTTGTTATTAATGCAGTCTGTTGAAATACTAGCGGAATTAAGAACATACAACTTATGAAAAGCATAGATGACATAGACAACTTGCGACCAAATTTATCCACTACTGCAGCTGATAAGAGAAGCCCAGGAATCTCTGAAAGGAAAAGAAGAATTGACATAAACTTTTGGTGATACTCTTTCAAAATAACTACTAAAGAGAAAGGTAAACATGTGTTTGATTGTACCAGCAAAACTAGTGACTAGTACATCTTTGTAGGAGACAACATCTTTTGTGTAGCTTGGATGCAACTCTGATGTACAATTCCTGTTTCTGCTACTCAACTCAGATGTCAGCAACACAATTCCATAATACGAGAATGCGTTACCAAAAAATACCATCCAAAGAAGAAGAGTTGATTTCATTAATTTTGGTGATAGAAGCCTAAACAGAGCACTAAAGCCCCCTAATTGTGACTTCAAGTCCTCGTCAATGTTGGCATTTTGCTTGTGAACTGTAATTAAATGTGTATCTTCGGAAGGATTGAGATTTTCGTCGAGCTCAATATTATCATCAGAAGCAAGAAAGCCAGAAGGGAGAGCCACCTGGTTCAGCTTGGCGATCTTCTCCAAAATATGCATTGCATCAGATCTTAGGCCTTTCATGCAAAGATACCTTGGTGACTCAGGTGTGAAACCATAAAATAAGAGCAGAAGAAATGACGGTAGAGAGGACAGTGCTAGTAACCATCTCCAACCGAATCTTGGCATGATAGTCTGCCAATATTTTGACAACGGAACAAACAATTAATACAAGTATTAAGTAATGCAATAAACCTACTTGTTGGGTTAGTTTATCCTCGTGATAAATGCCTTTCGACCTTGATAAACAATTTTGCATCTAAACTAGTTTAGTTTCTTGCTTACATTTTTTTTCCTTCTGTTGTTATTAAAGTTTAACTTTCATCTGTACATCGATAAGCCGATAACAGACCAGATAAAACCTCAAACCCATCCTCCAACTAATATCGTGCAGTTCTAGTATTATTATCAGGCCAAGTATGTTTCAACCAGTAGCTATGTTGCACGAGTACGGGTAGCAATACAGATAAGGACATGATACTGGTACGGGATACGGACATTTTCAAATTGGTACAATGTAATCAGTCCACTAGGAATCCACTATTAATCAGATTAGGTATATTTTGCACCAGTATGACGTCAGGCTCTTCACGACGGAAATATATGGAATGATTGTTCATGGAGGATGGAGTCCATAATGCATCTGTTCTATTTCACTGTATAATTTATTTGTAATCTTGCAATCTTTCACAAGTGTAATAGTATCTGTTGTCAAATTGCGATAGATATTTTGTACCAGTTTAGTGTATCATGTATCTTATCGTGTCCCGTAAGATATATTATCCCATTGGCAAATAAATTGCAAATTAATATAATACATATAAGGAACACACTAAGTAACAATAAAGAGTATCATTAAGAATTTAAGTGACAATCATTATAAAGTCAATAACTAAAGTGAAACTAGAAGAACACAGTTAAACATCATCATAAGTTTTTTTAACAAAGCACAAGTTAAAGATCCATACTAGAAGAAATGGTCAATGAAACACCAAAAAAGAAAAGAAAAGAAAAACACAAAAAAAACAAAGGAGAAGAAGAAAGATTAGTAAAGTAGACGAAGAAAATAGAAAATGTACATATATTGAAAGATTTGCATTGGAAACCCTTTGTATCATCTTGTATAATATGGTACGTATCATGTATCATGTGTCAGACAAGATTAACACACGAGATCAACAGAGGTAATAATCACTGAGTTTCCGTTCATGAATTTTGAACAGCAAATCACCTAATTTATTAAAATCACCTTATAAGCCTATCAGGAGCATTGTTTTACTGTCGATCAACATACCCAGGATGTAAGGCATTTCAAGCTTTGGAAGGAAAACAATACTGCAACATATCTTTTTTGTGTGCAAATAAGTCCCTCAAAGGCCCATATTCTTGGATAAGTCCCTCAATTTGGGTGCTCAACAAGCACCCAAATTGATGCCAGAAAAACTGGTATTCCGGTTGGCCAAACTGGAATACTAGTTCAAGGCGGATGAGACTACATTTTGGTGATTTTGGCTGAATATTTTGAACTATTTCTGATATTTATTTTTTCTAGATTGCTTATAATTCTTTCTTAGGGTTTAAGTAGGTTTCATGGAATGTTGAAGAGTATAACGTACGACGAAGATACGAATACTTGAGCAAGTTCTAGTAGAGTCTTTAAAAGCATGTTTGGGTCATCATTGGAGTTTAGCAGCTCTGCTCCCCTGCAAACAGATGGCCAAACCGAAGTGGTCAATAGGATGTTGGATAACATGATAAGGAGAGGATATATGGAGAGAAGTCGAAGCAGTGGGACTTTGCCTTAGCGCAAGCGAAAATTGCGTACAATATTGCACTTGATTCATCTACAGGTAAGTCTCCGTTGGATATTGTGTATTCCAAATCACGTAATATTGTTATTGATTTACATGTTTTGCCAAAGGAATCGATTTTTTTTACAATAATGAAGAATTTGGTGAATCAAATCCAAGGAGTTCATGAGGAGGTTCAAAATGACTGTAGAAGGCTAATCCAAGGTATAAGCCAATGGGGGACAAGCACCATAAGCGCAAAGTTTTCAATGTTGATGACGACATCATGGTGTACCTTCGGAATGAGAGATTACCTATTGGGCAATACGACAAGCTTCAACCGATAAAGTTTTAAACCTACATATTGAAATCCCCAAACCAAATGCAACCATAGTCCTTTACGTCGTTTAGCAGAGTATAAGGCTAATCCATAAGAAGGATGTATGCACCAATAACAGACAAAAACTGTATTTTCTAGTACTAGAAGTCTCCACATTTCTTCGTCTGATCTCAGAAGTAAGATCATATGGCCTATCAGCAATTCTCTTCAAAAGGCAATTAGAAAAAAAAAATATCGAAAAACAAATACGGTATCATTTAAAGATAAATGAATGTAACAAATGCTATGGAAAAAAAATTGATATACGACTTGACTAGATATGTTGAGCACATTGTTGTTGAAATAATATTCCAACAGAAGCTGGTAAAAGTAAAAGTTATATCTACAAAATTATGCAAGAAATGGAGAAGAAACAAAGCAGCTCTACCCATGCAAGAGAAGCTTCCAAGATTGTGCCAATCGTCCAAAACCCTGAAAAGACTACCATCCATGTACCTCTATTTGGTGCAGGAATGAACTCTAGAAACCATGAAGAAAGCACCGGACCACCTCCCAATCCAATGCCAACAATAAAACGAAGAAAAATCAAAACAATATAGTTGGGGGAAAAGGCACTAAGAAACCCAGCACCACTAGTAACTAGTGCTGTAAAGAGAAACCCCATCCTGAAAAAGGGCAAAGATAAAGAGACATGAAATATATGATAGTATGAGCTACTGAAAGAAATTTATAGAACTTACCTCCTCCCATAGTTGTCTGACACTATACCCCAAGAATATGCTCCAATAAGCATGCCAGCAAAAACAACACTTGTAATCAGGCTCTCCTCATGAGAAGAGAGCTCCCACTCAACTTGAACAGATGGTCCAACAAATGATAGAAGCATCACTTCCATTGCTTCTGAAATCCAACCCATCCCAGCATAAGCAAGGAGAAGTGCTTGAAAGTATCCAAACCCCATGGATATGAGCGCCTCATCGACTGTATATGATAATCTCCCCTCTCCCATCTACAGAATAGCATCATCATGCAAAAGATGTAAAACAAAAATTCAGAAAACTCTGAAGCTACTACATGGCCTAGTTGTGTCCCAAGAAACCAAATCCACAACGTCCGATGAAATAGAATTGGCTGAAATCAAATATGACTGCAGCCATGAAGTAAAAGAAACTAACGGTATTCATAACATTCAAAGAGTATTAACATAGTGTCCTACTATGAGAAGGAAACAAGTCTGCCTATTGACATACTAATGCTAAGTTTGCATCAAAACAAAAATCTTATTCTAGTTCCTAACTTACAATCCAAGAGAAGAGGATAAATGGATTGGAGGATAAAGATTTAGCGTGATATACTATTTTTCTGCACATAAAATGACCAAAACTTCTGGGTTGACATGTAAGTTTTGACTCAGTAACCCACTTTTATTGGTTTCTTCATCACGGGAAGAAAAGAGAAAGAAATTAGAGTGCATATCTTTCTTTGAATACCCGTATAATAGGTGGAAAGATACTAATACTTTGGAACATTTTGGAACTTCAAAGTGCAAACGTCTTAGTAATCATTAATGTCAGGTTGAACACACCCTTTTAGTGTTCAAAGTCTTTCTCACATAGCAGTATATATATCATTTAGTCTAATAAATGTGTGCCCCACTAGGTGCTGCAATACCATGTTAACATTCCAGATGACTGCGAGAGGTTAATATATATATATATATATATATATATATATATATATATATATATATATATTACTCTGACAAACACCATAAACTGTTTCTCCTAGAGCAACTTCTTATATGCACAGAAGATACTCAGTTATAAACATTTTCCTACATTAAATGTACCTTTCGGATACATAGAGTTGAGCATAGTAGATAATGTTTTGAAAAAATGTGCCAATTTTCAACCTTGTTTACCCACCGTAGATGGATAGGGTCACAGGGCAGTGGAAATGTTTGGATAATTGTACCAACCAACCAACCAACCAACTTCTCGAGTTTTTTATGAGAATGCCGCACGGGAGTGTGACAAAATTAAATTTGAGAGATGACTGCTATTGGAAACTTGCGTTGTTTAGTTTGATAATCTTGAACACATTAGACCTCCAGTTATTATATTGAGCATCCATAGAAAAGGTCATTTGATTGACAATCTTCTACCGCTGCCACTTTACTAACAAAGTCTTATAGTATTATTCAGAGCATACTTAGGATGAATTAAATAAAACAAGGCCACCTTGGAAAACAAAACAAATATATAACAACTAATGAAATTTCAAACATGGAGGAAAGAAATAAAAAAAAAAATCACCTTGAAATCCTTTTTCTCCATGTGATCTCGATTTCAATCTATCCTTTTTCTTCTTCCCTTTCCTTTTGTTAGAATTTAAGAAATACAGTCGGTCAGTCGGTTTAGAGATAGAGAAGCAAATCTATCAACAACAACAAGAGTTAAGAAAGGAAGGGAAGGGATTGACAAACCGTTTGTAGATCTGAAAAGCAACGCTCGCTCGCTCTCTCTCTCTCTCTCTCTCTCTCTCTCCCTCCCTCCCCCCTCTCCTCTCCCCCTTGATTTAGGAGAAATGTTGTCAAACACGTTATTATATAAATAAATAAATGTAATAATCCGGTTTTCACTATCCCCCTCGTCTTTGTATGGTAGGGCCCACTACTTATTTTTTTTTTAAAAATACCATTTAACTTTATAAAAAATTTACTGTATCGATAATATTTTTATATTAATTAACTACATCCATAAAAGTTTTGAAAATTTTAAAATTTTAATACATATCGTCATTCCAGATAGCAAAAAATCAGCATATTATTTTTAAATTAAAATCTGTCCAACAGATGCGTATATTTTCGCCAACTCAGTTGGCAAAAATTCAGCAGGCTGACGTGGCAGAAGAATTTTCGCCAACTCAGTTAGCGAAAATTCAGCAGGCTGACGTGGCATTCAAAAAATATATATTTGTTGAGTTTTCGCCAACTGAGTTGGCAAAAAATTTGCTGGATTTTTTTGGTTTCGGATTGTTTTGATTTTTATGTTTTGGATTTGTTTTTGGGTTTTATGTTTAGGGTTTGATTTGGTTTGGTTTTTTTTTTCTTTTGGAATAGTTGGGTTTGATTTTTTTTGTTACTTTTGGTGTTGGTTTTTTTCTGGTCACTTATCAACTTCTTTTTTTGTAATGTTCATATTTTAACGTTCATATTGTAACGTTAATATTTTGACAACGGCTCTTTTTTCCAGAAAATTTACTGTACCGATAATATTTTTATATTAATTAACTACACCGATTAAAGTTTTGAAAAATTTGAAATCCTAACACATATTCAAAATTTAAAACATATATTTATGAGAAAATAATTATTAAAATAGATATCACAATTAAACAAATAACCAACAAATAAAAAATCCAACAAAAAAACCTAAAAAAATAAAATAAAAAATAAAATAAAATAAAAACCAAAAAAAAAAACCAAAAAAAATCCATTTGTCAGATTTACGACATCTAGGATGGCAAAAATTTGACAAAATATAAAAAAAAAAGTATTTTTTTTTATATTTTTGCCATCTGGGATGGCGAAATATATTTATTTATATTTGTCAAATTTTAGCCATCCGAGATGGCTAAAATTTGACAAATGGGTTTTTTTTTTGTTTTTTTTAGGGTTTTTTTGTTGGTGTTTTTGTTGGTTTTTTTTTGTTAGTTATTTGTTAAATTGTGATATCTATTTTAATAAATTATGATTTTCTCATAAATATATGTTTTAAATTTTGAATATGTGATATGATTTCAAATTTTTCAAAACGTTTATCGGTGTAGTTAATTAATATAAAAATATTATTCGTACAGTAAATTTTTCAAAAAAAGAGCCGTTGTCAAAATATTAAAGTTACATTATGAACGTTAAAATATGAACGTTAAAATATGAACGTTACAAACAAAACAAAAAACTGATAAGTGATCAGAAAAAAACCAACACAAAAAGTCACAAAAAAAACCAAACCCAACTATCACAAAAGAAAAGAAACAAACCAAATCAAACCCTAAACATAAAACCCAAAAGCAAACCCAAAACATAAAAACCAAAACAAACTGAAACCAAAAAAATCCAGCAAATTTTTTGCCAACTCGGTTGGCGAAACTCAACAATTTTTTTTTGCATGTCACATCAGCCTGCTGAATTTTTGCCAACTGAGTTGGCGAAAATGTGCGCATCTGTTAGACGAGTTTCAATTTAAAATAATATGCTGATTTTTCGTCATCTGGGAGGGGATATGTATCGGAATTTCAATTTTTTTAAAACTTTTATCGGTGTAGTTAATTAATATAAAAATATTATATGTACAGTAAATTTTCTGTTAACTTTATTTATTTATTGTTATAAAAAGGAGAAGAGAAATTTTGTAGCCGAGCTGCAACTTTTATATATAGTAGTTAAAAAAACAAAACAAAAAAGTATGATATTATTGAAATATAGAAATTTAAATTATTTTAGAATATTTAAATCTAATTTTAATATATTTTAGTTATGATTTATTAAAAATATTTTTTAAAATTTTGAATATGTGTTTAGTTAGATAATATCATTTAGCTAGTTTAAATATAATTTAAATTCTAAAATATTTTAGAATTTACACATATTCAGGTAGTTAGGAGAGTTTTAGATTTTAAATTTTTTTTTCTACGTGAAAAAACAACTACGATTAGGATGCTTAAATATTTTTCTAATTTTTAAATTAATTGATTGATGATATACATATGGCTTAAACGGCTTAAATTGGAGCTGGTTCTAAGTCGCATTATAGCATTATAATAGTAGAGATACTAGTTACAAAAAATAATATTGTTGAAAAATATATAAATATTTAAAATATTTTAAATTTGATTTGAACATATTTTAGTTATAATTTGTTATAGATCTTTTTAGAATTTTGCTATGTATTTCATTTAAATATAATTTAAATATTGAATATATTTTAGGATTTACTATATCAAGTAGTTAGAATAATTTTAAATCTTTTTTTTTCTAGACTACGTGAGGATACATACGTGATAGTTACAATTTTTAAAATTTTTTAATTTTTAATATTATTTAATGGAAGATATACGTACGACTTGGACAGCTCATTTTTGAGTTGTTCCAAAGCCGCATTATAACTGTGTGTATTAATAAACTCACATGCGTTGCACATTAAATAATTTTTCTTTCTTTCTAATATTATTGAAAAATAATTTAATATATTTAAATATATTTGAATTAAGATTTTTATATACATATTTTTATTTTAATTAAGATTTGTTAAAAATTTAGTTATATTTTAATTACAATTTGTTTGAATATATATAAATGAATAAAAAAGTGGGTATACAATTATACGAAAGAAAAAAGTTTAAATTTATAATTTTTTATAGTTTTTTAATTAAATGGTTGATGATTTTCAAACGGCTTGGACGGCTCATTTTTTTAGCCGTTTTCGAGCCACATTATATATATATATATATATATATATATATATATATATATATGGGTAAACAGGATATCAGCCACAGTGCTCATATTTTTATATGAGCCATGCACATATGGACCAATAAGAATAGACTCCTACATCCTATGTGTACCCATGTGCATTAGTAAACTCTATTCCTATTGGTCCGCATGGCTCATGTAGAAGGAATATGAGCACTATGGCTCATATCCCGTTTACATATATATATATATATATATATATATATATATATATATGGTAATGAGCTCTTGTTGAGCCTCCACTTTAATCATTTGTCTTATTACAATTTTTTTAAGAAAAACTTTTTTTTTTAATTTATTATGATAACGATATTCTCCAGGAATATGATCCTTCAGGAATCCAAGTACGACATACACTGCCACATTAAAAATCTTTCAAATCAAAAACTTTTGTGAAAACAAATATTATCGAAAAAGTACAATGCGCAAAGACATTCTTCAAGATATCTCTATTTGTCATCTTCAGGATGCTTTCATCTGCAGGATGCTCCACCTTAAAATCACTTTAAAATATTATATTTGTTCTTACATCAACTTAAATGAATAGTCAACCCTAATTAATATATTTGAATATTACATCACACGCCAAAATTTTATCAGAATATACATTTATATGTATTGTCCTCATAAAAGGGTTGATCTTATTTGTGACTTTGGAAGCTCGCAACTTTTTCTGATATATTGAACTAGTGAAACCTTAGCCATACATATTCTTTATTTGTTTCATGAAGTGTCAGAATGATTGGTCGATGTTACTGCAATGGTTTGTTTGATTGATCTCTAAAATAACTACAACATTGTTAAGAAACACATAACTTGTTTGTGATCTACCTTTATGGAGATCATATAAATAATCATGTGTCTACATATCCATCAAGATTAGCACATTCATATGAATTAAATAAAAAAAATAGTTCCTTTGATATATCTAAAAATGTGCTTTATGTTCTAGTGTCTATATGTAGGTACAAATCTATATCTAGTGTTAAATAGAAATTATACTTATTGCATTTAAATAGGGTACTTCAGGACCCAGAACATGTCCATTTCTTTTATTTCGGTCAGAATATGTTCTAATGACATAAGTCATGACCGCTATATGCGTATTGAGTGAATGACAACTAATTATATTAAATCCTTCCGGAGATTTTCTCTTCATGAGATCCTCTTTTAAGAAGATTTTCTCTTCAGGATATACTACTATGAATAATCTATTCAAGGATCTGTTCATGAACACGCATAGACATATAGGATCATCATTATATCCTTTCATAGATAGATGCACACTGTGCATATAGAACCATTTTAGTCTAGCGATACACAATATTTGGACTAAAATACCAAGTCTAGAGATAAACACTATTTGAAGTAAAATGGTTTTATATGCACACAATATGGACTAAAAATACCAAGTCTAGATATACACACTATAGGGTTTTAAGGTTAGGGTTTTGGTTAGGGTTAGGGTTTTAGTTAGTGTTTTGGTTAGGGTTAGGGTTTTAGTTAGGGTTGGGGTTAGGGGTTAGGGTTAGGATTAAGGTTAGGGGATAGGGCTAGGGTTAGGATTAGGGTTTTAGGGTTGGGGTTCGTGTTGGGGTTCGGGTTTGAGTTCGGTTTAGAGGTTAGGGGTTCAGTTTAGGTTTTAGGGTGTCACGACCCGCACCCGGTTTAGGAGCACGAGTGCGTGGGTACGTCCAGCCTACGCCGCAGCATCGGCGGTAGAACGCTGTCTAGGTCATGTAACTATCTAATCAAACTCACGTGAATACCCAACTCCATAAGGAGATGTGGATATCATAAAATAATGCTAGAAATACTCAATCACATAAACTAAAGCACGATGAGATATCAAGGCAAGCAAGAAATACAAGACAAGTCTAACGGCAAAATAATCATACCTGCAATCATTAACTTCCAATCCCCAAGTGTGTTAGAAACCAGTCTACTAAGGTCACAGTCTGGAAAAATATTTTTCAGTCAGGAAGGAGAAAAGTACATCTCTAAATAGCAGTTCTAGATTAATGATATAAACTATGTAGCAGTTCTAGATGGAAATATACGAGAAGCATGTATAGGTACGAGAAATAGAAGAAATACTGGAAATACTGTAAGTAAATGCAGGAGAAGAAACAATATGTCCATGAGCAAGAACCTATGACTAAGTGTTTGAGTACTAGCTTTAACATGTGATCGGCTTGGGAACTTGATCAGGCAGGTTACATGTGATTAGCTATGATTCATGTAAGGTCAGGCTAACCGTTGGTTAGCTATGATGCATGTAGAGGTCATGCTAATCACACGTAACAGCTATGAAGCATGGAGATGGTCAGGCCGCACCCGACGTGAGATGTGGGGTGAGCTATGATGCATGAAAAGTTGGGTATGATCACATATCTATACTAAAATACTCCCCACCCCCGACTGGTATAGTAGATCCAATCATGATACGCTATGGCACGGGATTCCCTAGGGAGGTAGCAAATCTCCCCGGGAATCAGTGTCTGTACATGCACAAGATAACAAGGAAAACAAGTCTTGTACAAGCTACACCATGAATAAGGAATAACATCTCATGACGAGATCCGTGTATACCAATCCGTGTAACCAGCGTGTCAAGAGCATGGATATTTACACTAGATACAGTGAACATAGGAGATATCATAAATTAAAAACTAATCAGAGAATGTACTCGCCTTGGGTCCTTAGATGGTGAATACCGATGTCCTGTTCCAAAGTATCCCCTGGGAAAACCAACAGTCCTATAACAGATCACAAGCAAAACCACATTTGTATCAGATGCTACACTAACACAGTCTAAAATACTGAGTTCGGGACTTCTCTAGGTATGATACCGGTCACCTAGGATCACCTAGTAGAGATACGTAAAACACATTACACTTATTAATACTTACAATATTTATACATGCACCAATTTAAATGTATTTACAATATATATATATATATATATATATATGCCTTTTAAATACATATTTAATTTACACTAGTTGAACATTATATATGTATACTCATACATATGCTAACAATACATTTTTTTTTAAAATATATATATATATATTGTCAATGTTATTATTAAAATATATACTAATACTAGTACATTACATTAAATACAAATACAATACATTAATTGTATGTACAAGATATATATATACATTTATACTAATTATACATATATATATATATATATATATATATATATATATATATATATATATATATATATATATATATATATATATATATATATACATACATACATATATATATATATATATATATATATATATATAATATATATATATATATATACATACATACATATATAATATATATATATATATATATATATATATATATATATATATATATATATATATATATATATATATATATATATATATATATGAAGAAGGAAAGAGGGGGAGAAGGAAACTTACTGTGGGGGGTTTGGCCGGAAGATGGCCAGAGGGATTACGACAGGGAGGAGCAGCAGGAAGAGGGAGGAGAAGATCGGAGTAGACAGGTGGTGGTGGTGGTGATAGATGGGTCGGCCGCCGGGGTACACAGCAGAGGGGGAGCAGCGGTCGGGTGGAGGGAACAGGAAGTCGGGCCGCCGGAACAGAACGGGAAGGGGGTTGGGTGAGGTTGGAGAGGGTGAGTTCACGGTGGAGGAGTGGGGCTCGGCCGCCTGAAGCGGTGGTGCTCGTGGTGGGTATATGAGTGGCAGGGAGGAGCAGCCAGCGCCGGTCGGGATCAGTCGGCCGGCCGGTGAATCAGTGGTGGTGATCGGGGACAGTGGGTGCGAGGGGAGTTGCACAGGCCGGCGGGTTGGGGACTCGGTCGCCGGGGTGAGCAGTGGCCGCCGGAGGGATCAGAGGGCCGCCGGAATGATGGCCGGAGGTCGGGTGATCTCCGGGTGAACAGTAAGGGGGTGAACAGTGTTCCCCCCTTCTTTCTTTTGAAATTTAAATAGAAAGAAGAAGAAGAAGAAGAAGAAGAAGAAAGGAAAGAAAAGAACAAAAGGAAGAAGGAGAAAAAGAAAAGAAAGAGGTTTCCTACGTTGGAGTTGAGGATGGAGGAGAGAGAGAGGTGGGGGCTTGCTTGGGGATTAGGGTTTGATGGTGACAAGACATTAAATAATGGAGAGTGTGGGTGAAATCAAGGGTGGTGATTGACCCCCTAGAATGAGTGGCCCAGATTGGTCATGGAAAAATAATTCATGGAGGAATGAGGGTGAGGTTTAATTAAGAATTAATAGGGCTCCCTCATGGTTTAATCAAATGGGTGTTGACACCAAAAATGCAGATTTGCAAATTAGCCCCCTTAAATTTGGGTATTTGCACAGACACATAAAATGACGAAAATTTAGCGGGCGGTTCGGTGTCTGGTGTTTCGTAGGGTCAGGGGGCGCTGTAAGTTTGGTATGGGCTCAATAGCAGGACACTGGAATTAAATTGGGATTTTCAAAATCGGTTAAAATAGTATCCTCAATTTAATTAGAAATAATTGCAAGTTGTGTTCTAAAATTAATTAGGAGTACATGGGGCCAAAATCAGGTCAGGTCATCAATACCAATAATGAAAAAGACTCAGAACAGGATATTACCCTAATTTGGGCCGCACGAAAAATAGGTCAAGATTGCCTCCAATTTTTGATTGGAACGCACAACGATAAAAATAGGAATTTATTAAATAACGTCCGCGACGATTTTTGTGCGGCTATAAATAATGCACAGAGAGCATAATTATGAGTTGCAAAAATAGCAGAATGGAAGGCGGGCATGTCTAGGGCAAGATGGTGAAATTTGTTGGAAGACAAAAGTCAGGGTAGTGCTTCAAATATCGAAGCAAAGGCAATGCGCAATAATTAACTAAAAATACGATAATTAATTACGATCTCCAATAAATAAATTCCAGATAAAATAATTAAATACAAAATTCTATAATTCGGATAGGTGTTCGTCTACTGGGTTTCTAGGTCAATTCTACCAGCACAAACACAAATGAACGCTGCATCTAATACTATATTTAATTACACATCACACATAATTATTTAAATTAAATATACTATCATGCAATTATTTAATTGTAAATACCATAATATTAAATATTGTAAAAAGTCAAAAATACCCCTGTTTTCGGAATGTGGTAGTGACAAGTCTACCCACCTTAAAAGAATTTCGTCCGCGAAATTTAAAATCCTCATAGTAGCGTTTATTCATACACATTATTATTTCCCTCAAATTTTAAATTCATCATCCATGAAATTAGGTAACAATCCACAATATCTTTTCACAATTTGTCAAAAATTCTGAAATTATTGCATAACCTGAAAAATCCTCGAAATAGAATCAAAGTCCATTTTTTTTAATAGTTCAATACTCGGAATTTAATATCCACTCCTCTAATTTGATTTTAATCAATGCACATATAGAAAATGTTAATCTCATCCCAAAAGTTGAATTCAAACATTAATCCATCAATGATTTTATTCCTCGATTTTCTCTTTCCTCAAAATACTTAACAATGCGATACTTAAGGGTTCTCCAATCGCAACATCCAAATATAACATTTTAAAATTCATAACTTGCAATTAAATAAAATATTGATAAATCTCCCAGAATTTCCAAATTTAATAACCAATTTAAACATGTCACATTCTTCCTGAAATTAATAAATCATAAATTCTGCCATGTTAATTTCTTAACCCTCTATTTAAATCAATGGTTATCCTCGAATTTAATCATCTTGCCTCTCTTGTCAAGTCATAACTCCTTCATGAATCTTCGTCACGGTCAAACCTCGATAATCATGGTCCAAGAAAATCTTTCTACAATCCTACAACATGCAACCTAAAGGGATATGTACGGTCATAGTATTTTTTGTCATGGTATTGCAGTCTCTGTATCAGGGGTACTACTAACTACATTATAACAAGAAATCATGCATGCAAGCTACGGTACTAAGGTATCAGTCAATCAATCAAATAGATAGGAACAGAATGAAGGAAAGAACAGAACCTGCTAACACATTACCTGCAGTATCTCCTATCTCTAACATACACTTAACTCTAGCATATTCACTAACTAATTCCTATTCCTGTACACTGGTACCCATATCAACTAGTCATTTATCCACAAGATCCATGAATATATCCATATTGCACACACATGTCTATTAACACCTAAATCTGATGCCAAGAATCTCTAATATAACCATGATTCAATAATGCATCCAAGTTGATACCTCTATCTCCTTAGTACTACTGTTTCTACTACAAGCACACTCACTGCTAGCTCTCTTACCTGCTGCAATTGTCCATACTATTTTCTCATCACTCCAGTGCACACCAAGTGTAACACCATACTAAGTGCTAAACCCTTTCTAATGCAACTCTAGATGGACACCCAAGTCAGTCTGCGGTGCCACCTCAATCATGCTCAAGTCATCAGATCCTTACACATGTATATCATCTACTCATATATTAATATTCATCTCTTATCTACCATAAAATTAATCCTCAAAATAATCGTTAAGGTTTAACTTCTCGATCAACTTAAAAATAAATTGCATATACCTCCTCAAAATCAGATACTCAAATATCGAAAAATTTAATCACTTTGAAAAATCCTTATAGCTTTGATTATGTTTATTGAATTGAATTCGAATACTCAAAATTTTAATAACATAAAATCTTAACTCCTCTAAATTCTTAAAAATTAAAATTCATTTCCACTCTTCAATTTATAACTTTAAATCCTCAAGTATACAGATAGATACTCCCAGTCTCTAATACTCAAGGTCCACACAAATACACCAATCTAATTATCATCGCACGAAGAACTTACTGTTATTAGCACCTTGCTCAACAAATATTTGATATAGGATCACTAGCACTATTGGTATGGTAACACTAGCTGCATCATTAGATTATCTCATCAAACTTATTACAAATCACGATCACTTGCACTTTCCATAATACCCATGCTTTACTTCAATCTCAAGGGCAGGCATATGGTTCCATATCTCGATTGATGTATAAGCATATCTCTTAAACCTTTTACAACCTGTTAAACTATTCTGTGATATATTTCACAACTTTCATTACCAATATTGATATTTCTCTACTCATGGCATCTCATTAAAACCCTTTATGTATATACATTTCTTTACTCTTGATCCACCCAGTATCAATCATCAAATTGAACATCATTCTCCATTAATCTTTAACGCAATTCCTTGATACTTAATTGTTTACATAGATCATCCAATTACATAATTTATTGACTATCCGGGACGGGTATGCCGGCTCTGATACTAACTCTTGGAACCTTCACTGATACTCTTACTCCTCTTTCTATAATACCAATACTAATTATAATAACACCTATCATAGAACTATTGCTACAAGGTACTATGCTATGGGTATCTCTAGATTAATGCCTAATGCTCCCATGTCCAACTAAGGAACACTTACAAACTCATAAGTCACACTCAGTCAAACTAATACAAGACACAACCAAAATTGCAAGTCACTAATTATCATACTAACAAGGAATCCTCAAAGAAAATAAGCTCAAAAAGGAAACTGGATAAGGACTGAAGGTATCTCTACTGCTAGTAAAGAAAAGAACGATGGAACAAAGTCCTGGAATAACATAAATAGATAAGTCTTGAGATGATACTTTAAGAACCAATTTAAGATACAACCTGATAATCATACACGTCTGTCAGAAATCATGACACTCAGAATCCTCGCCACGCCAGTAAGCATAGATGCGATAAACGACAGGTTCCGTAACTAAGGTATGCAACTCTATGATCATGTCATCTAGAATCTTCGCCACGCCAACCGGTATGGCTGCGAGAGACTAAGTTTCATAACTACAGTATATACATCCAAGTCAGGTTCCTACGTTCTCGTCACGACAGCTAATATGGCTGCGATAAACTCTAGGTTCCATAACCAAAGTAGACGTTTTACCTTTTTCACTGTTCTCATCAAGATATGTCATCAGATGATACCATAAATTTTAGCCCGTAAAATTCATCTCGATAGAAAATTAACTCAACAACGATACCAAGAATTAAATTTAACAACTGGTCAACAAGAATCAAACTTAATAATGATACTAAGATTTAAATTTAACAATTGCTCAACATGAATCAATTTCAGTAACAACAAGCGGGAGCGGACGGAAACAAGGAAAAAGATTTAAATTGGAAACTGTAATAAGATTCTCAAGGGGTCGTCCCAGGAATCTTTCAAGAATTTTGTGATTGAGTATCCTCTCTCATCCTAGTATCCTATGTCCTATATTCTATAGCAGGCACGCGGTAGTACAACTAATTCGTCGCACTACTACGACATCGCACAACTTGCGAAGTCCGACCTGCATGGGCCACCACTAAAAACGTGTCACGACCCGCACCCGGTTTAGGAGCACGAGTGCGTGGGTACGTCCAGCCTACGCCGCAGCATCGGCGGTAGAACGCTGTCTAGGTCATGTAACTATCTAATCAAACTCACGTGAATACCCAACTCCATAAGGAGACGTGGATATCATAAAATAATGCTAGAAATAGATATCATAAAATAATGCTAGAAATACTCAATCACATAAACTAAAGCACGATGAGATATCAAGGCAAGCAAGAAATACAAGACAAGTCTAACGGCAAAATAATCATACCTGCAATCATTAACTTCCAATCCCCAAGTGTGTCAGAAACCAGTCTACTAAGGTCACAGTCTGGAAAAATATTTTCCAGTCAGGAAGGAGCAAAGTACATCTCTAAATAGCAGTTCTAGATTAATGATATAAACTATGTAGCAGTTCTAGATGGAAATATACGAGAAGCATGTATAGGTACGAGAAATAGAAGAAATACTGGAAATACTGTAAGTAAATGCAGGAGAAGAAACAATATGTCCATGAGCAAGAACCTATGACTAAGTGTTTGAGTACTAGCTTTAACATGTGATCGGCTTGGGAACTTGATCAGGCAGGTTACATGTGATTAGCTATGATTCATGTAAGGTCAGGCTAACCGTTGGTTAGCTATGATGCATGTAGAGGTCAGGCTAATCACACGTAACAGCTATAAAGCATAGAGATGGTCAGGCCGCACCCGACGTGAGATATGGGGTGAGCTATGATGCATGAAAAGTTGGGTATGATCACATATCTACACTAAAATACTCCCCACCCCCGACTGGTATAGTAGATCCAATCATGGTACGCTATGGCACGGGATTCCCTAGGGAGGTAGCAAATCTCCCCGGAAATCAGTGTCTGTACATGCACAAGATAACAAGGAAAACAAGTCTTGTACAAGCTACACCATGAATAAGGAATAACATCTCATGACGAGATCCGTGTATACCAATCCGTGTAACCAGCGTGTCAAGAGCATGGATATTTATACTAGATACAATGAACATAGGAGATATCATAAATTAGAAACTAATCAAAGAATGTACTCGCCTTGGGTCCTTAGATGGTGAATACCGATGTCCTGTTCCAAAGTATCTCCTGGGAAAACCAACAGTCCTATAACAGATCACAAGCAAAACCACATTTGTATCAGATGCTACACTAACACAGTCTAAAATACTGAGTTCGGGACTTCTCTAGGTATGATACCGGTCACCTAGGATCACCTAGTAGAGATACGTAAAACACATTACACTTATTAATACTTAAAATATTTATACATGCACCAATTTAAATGTATTTACAATATATATATATATATATATATATATATATATGCCTTTTAAATACATATTTAATTTACACTAGTTGAACATTATATATGTATACTCATACATATGCTAACAATACATTTTTTTTTAAAATATATATATATATTGTCAATGTTATTATTAAAATATATACTAATACTAGTACATTACATTAAATACAAATACAATACATTAATTGTATGTACAAGATATATATATACATTTATACTAATTATACATATTTGAAAATATATTAAGTACATATATATACAAAATATATACATATACTAAACATTATATATTTTTATACCAAATACCTACATATATATATTAAAGGAAATACACATATACATATTATACTATACCAATTGAACAATAATAGTACGTATACTATTACATTTTATATACCAAAATACGTATATATCATATATGTGCAAAAGTACATTTTAGAATATACATATATATATTGTCAACATCATTATTAAATATACTAATACTAATACCAATTTAGTTTATACAATGTATATTAGGAATATAATAAAAGCATGTACAAAATATATATTTTTATACATATATACAAATTATATATGTTGAAATATATACAAAACATATATACATATATTAATTAATACAATACCAATAATGCTTATACCAAGTACGTATTTATTCATATCAACCATATTTTAAATACATACATTTCATTATACTAAGGTATACATATACTATACTTATACATGTATTAAACATTAAATAAAATAATACTATACACATACCTACACATTGATTAACTATATACAATTTATTCACATTAATTAAATACCTACAAATACATATACATTACATTAGCTACATATATATATATATGTATATATATATATATATATATATATATATATATATATATATATATATATATATATATATATATGTGAAGAAGGAAAGAGGGGGAGAAGGAAACTTACTGTGGGGGGTTTGGCCGGAAGATGGCCGGAGGGATTACGACAGGAAGGAGCAGCAGGAAGAGGGAGGAGAAGATCGGAGTAGACAGGTGGTGGTGGTGGTGATAGATGGGTCGGCCGCCGGGGTACACAGCAGAGGGGGAGCAACGGTCGGGTGGAGGGAACAGGAAGTCGGGCCGCCGGAACAGAACGGGAAGGGGGTTGGGTGAGGTTGGAGAGGGTGAGTTCACGGTGGAGGAGTGGGGCTCGGCCGCCTGAAGCGGTGGTGCTCGTGGTGGGTATATGAGTGGCAGGGAGGAGCAGCCAGCGCCGGTCGGGATCAGTCGGCCGGCCGGTAAATCAGTGGTGGTGATCGGGGACAGTGGGTGCGAGGGGAGTTGCACAGGCCGGCGGGTTGGGGACTCGGTCGCCGGGGTGAGCAGTGGCCGCCGGAGGGATCAGAGGGCCGCCGGAATGATGGCCGGAGGTCGGGTGATCTCCGGGTGAACAGTAAGGGGGTGAACAGTGTTCCCCCCCTTCTTCCTTTTGAAATTTAAATAGAAAGAAGAAGAAGAAGAAGAAGAAGAAGAAAGGAAAGAAAAGAACAAAAGGAAGAAGGAGAAAAAGAAAAGAAAGAGGTTTCCTACGTTGGAGTTGAGGATGGAGGAGAGAGAGAGGTGGGGGCTTGCTTGGGGATTAGGGTTTGATGGTGACAAGACATTAAATAATGGAGAGTGTGGGTGAAATCAAGGGTGGTGATTGACCCCCTAGAATGAGTGGCCCAGATTGGTCATGGAAAAATAATTCATGGAGGAATGAGGGTGAGGTTTAATTAAGAATTAATAGGGCTCCCTCATGGTTTAATCAAATGGGTGTTGACACCAAAAATGCAGATTTGCAAATTAGCCCCCTTAAATTTGGGTATTTGCACAGACACATAAAATGACGAAAATTTGGCGGGCGGTTCGGTGTCTGGTATTTCGTAGGGTCAGGGGGCGCTGTAAGTTTGGTATGGGCTCAATAGCAGGGCACTGGAATTAAATTGGGATTTTCAAAATCGGTTAAAATAGTATCCTCAATTTAATTAGAAATAATTACAAGTTGTGTTCTAAAATTAATTAGGAGTACATGGGGCCAAAATCAGGTCAGGTCATCAATACCAATAATGAAGAAGACTCAGAACAGGATATTATCCTAATTTGGGCCGCACGAAAAATAGGTCAAGATTGCCTCCAATTTTTGATTGGAACGCACAACGATAAAAATAGGAATTTATTAAATAACGTCCGCGATGATTTTTGTGCGGCTATAAATAATGCACAGAGAGCATAATTATGAGTTACAAAAATAGCAGAATGGAAGGCGGGCATGTCTAGGGCAAGATGGTAAAATTTGTTGGAAGACAAAAGTCAGGGTAGTGCTTCAAATATCGAAGCAAAGGCAATGCGCAATAATTAACTAAAAATACGATAATTAATTACGATCTCCAATAAATAAATTCCAGATAAAATAATTAAATACAAAATTCTATAATTCGGATAGGTGTTCGTCTACTGGGTTTCTAGGTCAATTCTACCAGCACAAACACAAATGAACGCTGCATCTAATACTATATTTAATTACACATCACACATAATTATTTAAATTAAATATACTATCATGCAATTATTTAATTGTAAATACCATAATATTAAATATTGTAAAAAGTCGAAAATACTCCTGTTTTTGGAATGTGGTAGTGACATAGGGTTTAAGTTAGGATTTTGGTTAGGGTTTAGAGTTTAGGGTTGGGGTTGGGGTTAGGGTTAGGGTCAGGGTTGGGGTTTGGGTAAGGGTTAGTATTAGGGTTAGGGTTAGGTTTAGGGTTGGGGTTGGGACTAATATTAGGGCTAAGGTTTTAGGGTTAGGGTTAGGATTTTTGGTTAGGGTTAGAGTTAGGGTTAAGGTTTTGGTTTGGGTTTGGGTTTTGGTTAGGGTTAGGGTTAGGGTTAGGGTTTTGGTTAAGGTTAGGGTTTTGGTTATATCACGTACCAGTCCCAAAATGCCGAGGGACTAACCACGTGGCAATGACCAGCAGTAGAACTCTAATGGGTAAACCCAATTTAATGGTCCTGTTAGAGTGCACTTAAGTTGTATTATTATAAACAAAGGTCTACAACACCAGTCATATCTCATATATATATATTCTCATCCACAAATAAGAATCAAAATTATAAGGGATAGTCCAGTCACAATAATAATAAAATAAAACTGTCCATCAACAAGTGTAGTAAAGAAATATCGTGGGGAACAACCCGTCATCAAAATAATGAAAATAGAAATATCCAAGTACATCTGTCCAGTAGTCACTAAGCCAAGTCCAATGTCCAAGAATCACTAAGCATAAATAAATAGAAATAATAATTGCATGCTCAACAGAAGTCCTCCGGCACAACCTCCTCCTCTGGTTCAAGTACTGCTCCATTGTCAGCTCCTGACCCATAAACCTCGGGGTAACTCTTCTCGTCTATACCTGGGGACATAATCCAAATCCAGGTCCTCAGGGGACATAGCAAGGTACAATAAATACTGAAGCCAGAAAAAAGCAGTACAGTAAAAACATATCCTCAAAGACAAGCTACGTAACTAACTAAGTGAAATGCAAATGAGAGAATCACTTGTACTCAGGATAAAACCCCTACAGGCTCTGTGTTGGGGAACCCATAGCGACAAGTAGTATCTCGAAGGGCCAGTACATATGCCAAAGCTCTGGTATAGAGACTAAGGCACTCTCTAGTAACATAAGTATATATATATATATATATATATATATATATATATATATATATATATATATATATATATATATATATATATATATATATATATATATATATATATATATATATATATAAAATCAAAATCAGCCTGTAGTATGGTGTGACTCTCCCCTCCCATGTAACTTCATGTATCACATAGTAACACGCAAGGCCAAGACCTCTATCTATCACCACGAGTCATAAGTACAAGTATATAAGTATGTCTATAAACATCACGAAGCCTATAGTCCTACACAGAGTCCTGGTACCAAGAAATACATCAAGACAAACTCGGTCTCATGTAATCAGTGTCAGGTGTCTTATGGTCTGTCGTGCTGGTTGTGCAAGCATGTAAAATAGGATCGTGGTATCAACTCTCTAAGTGATGTTGCTCGACTCCGCGTACGGCGTCGTCACCCGAATCTCGTTCGAACACTAAAAAATGTCTCACGGTCCTAGGGTGAACAGTTAAATCACAAAAATATATATATGAAAGTAAAATCAAGCAAATAACACAACAGGGTCTAATGCAAGTTTGGCAAGGTGCACTTGCCTGAATCTTTTCGATGAGTGAACAAAAATCATGCTTCAGCAATCCCAATCGTATCGTCACGTACTCCTACAAACATATGATATCTACCGATCAGTTATCTTTCTAAGGTATATTACACACAACTATTTTATAGTCATCTATGGTCAAAACTAGGTCACATGTCAACTAGTCTAGTTTTAGGTTCAAGTTGGTACTAAGCTACACCATTAATCTACCATAAATATATTCATCAAATATACTCTAATAATTCTGAAATAAATATTTAAAATATCTATAATTAAGATTTAATCTTTTTTTTCATCTACTGGGTCTAGTCACTAGGGTCAACTAGTTGCACAACTTGTCCACTAGTAAGTTGAATGGAACAAATCGGTACATACAAAATATAATTTTTATAATCTACAATAAACATAAAAAAGATGTAATCCAGAGGTATCTAACATGGGACATATAATTCATGAGTTTTTCGATGTTCAATGAGTTATCCTACGAAAATGGATGCACAAATATGTATAAAACTCAATAAGATTGATATATAGAATATTGGAGTGATAGAGGAATGTGTTATAAACATTACCAAGTATTTATTTGCTGACTTGGCGTATCACAAAGCGGTGCAAATAGTGGTGCACAAAAACTGGTTCAGCATGGACCAATCTTCATAAAATGCTCGCCACTGGCAAACAGTTGCGATCCAGGTGTTGTGACAAATATGGAAAGTAGATGACAAATAGTGGTACACGTTAGAGTCACTGTGGTAGAGTTTTTGGGGCTGTAGAGGCGCTGGATTGGCCTGAGAAGGGAATAGACTGAATTCAGATTCAGCCTGGATACTTCTGGTAGATGGGCTGTTTTGAGAAAGTTAGAGTGAGTTTTGATGGAAAGTTTGCGAAAAAAAAGTGTTTAGAACATGGAAAAAAAGAATTAAACTAAAGTTTATAGAAATATACTTACTATGGAGGGAGATATGGCCGGATTAGTGGGTGTTACTAAATTCGGATTCAGCCTGGGTAGGGGTGGAAAGATAGTGGTGTGGAGGGAAATGGAGAAGGATTTTAGAGATGGTTTATGAAGAGAAAATGTGAGGAAGAGAGTTAGGAAGAAGTTTTGTTCAGGTGTTATGAGGTAATAAGGTGAGAAGAGATCTATAGGTGGCCAGCGATTAAGGAGTATATGAAGGGTTGAGAGGAGAGTAATGGTTGGGGAGTTTTTGTAAGTTATGGAAAGAGAATGGTTAAGGTTCCTTGTAACACCCCAGTCCCAAAATATGTAGGACTAGGAATATTTAACATGCCATCTACACATTCGACCAGACTCTGATTCGATTCGAATACATATAAGCTATATTATAATGGCCACTAACTAAATAATCAAGTAAATGCAAATATCTATCCGTAATCCACAATGAATAGAATACTACAAGAATAAGATACATGTGCTAAAGTGGGGTAACACACAAGCTCGAATAGACTCGAAAAAGGAATATAAGTATATAAATCTAGGCTACATCAGCAGATGTATAAACAATATAAATAAATAACCATTACTCCGGTAGAAATGATATAAGTACCTGGCACCAATGTCCGCATGAGAAAGCAACACACATCAACAACTCCAGCAGGCTCTACAATGGTCTATGCTAAACTGGCAAGGGACCAGATCCTCAGAGGGATGTAACAAGGTACAAGAAACAGCATGCCAAAGTAAAATAGCATAATGCCACATACTCAAGGGTAAACTAATGTAACCATCTAAGTGATATGCACGTGAGAACATCACTCGTACTCAGGCCGAAACCACTACAGGCTCTCTGTCTGGGAGCTGATAGCATCAAGTAATATCTCGTAGGGCCAGTAAATATGCCAAAGATCTGAGACAAAGTCTAAGGCACCTCTAGTAACATTATATATATATATATATATATATATATATATATATATATATATATATATATAAACATAATTAGCCTGTAGTATGGTGTGTCCCTCCCCACCCAATATAACCTCACTTCTCATGTCCACGACGTCTCATGTCCATAACATGCAAGATCATAACCTCTAGCTATTACAATGAGTCATAATGATATCTATATAATATGCAAGTCTCATATCACGAATCCTGTAAGCCTATACAGAATCACCATGAATAACTCAAGAAAGATTTTGTCACATAAAATAATGTCAAATATCCTATGGTATGACGTACTTGGTAAACCAAGCACGTAAAAATAGTATGATGGAATCAACTCTCTAAGTGACGTTACTCGAGTCTGCATACGCCGTCGACATCCGAATCTTATTCGGACGCTAAGCAACGTCTCACGGTCCTAGGTTGAGCAGGCACATCACAAGAATATATATATATATATATATATATATATATATATATATATATATATATGGAAAAAAATACAAACAGATAATATAACAAGATCTACTGCAAGTTTGGCAAGGTACGCTTGTCTAAATTTTGGATATGGCATCGTCTAAGTGGCGAGCTCAATGCGTCAACTACTTCTGAAAAGATGGAATCCAACATCTCCGAATGCTACAATAGACATCACCAATATTTTAAAAATATAAGAAATATCTAGGATTGACTACCCATAAGTCCGATTTGGACACAGGGGCTAAAACGGTAGTTTCGGGTTAAAGCAGTATCCAATTGTGTCCCACTTAGCACCATAAAATGTGTCAAAAATAAAGTTCACCAAATCTAGCAAACTTAGTATCTATGAGTCCAGAACGAGGACACGACCTCAACAGAATGTCCAAAATTGGATCCCGGTGAGCTGGTCATGAAATTACCTATTAAATGAAACCGTGGAGCCCACGAAATGGTGTTTGTCAACATTCTCAGAATCGAAACAAACTTGGGTCACAGGACCAGCATAACACTATGAATCTGATGGCACAAGTTTTCTTATAAAACGACAAGCACACACGAAGTTATGACAAGGTGTCAGAATAGGGTGATACGATATTTTTCGACGGATTCGCTTTGATTTTGGTGTGCATGCACATCCAAATCAAGTTTTGTAAACCCCCTCATTTGTTTTCATAGATAAACGGGTTATTGTGTCACGCTCCAGTCCCAAAAGTACCCAGGACCAGGCCACGTGGCAATAGCCAGCTGACACGTCTCCGAGGATATCCCAATTTAATAGATCCACGAAGAGTGCTACACTGTCCTATAATACTAACATGTCCAATATCAGTCAATAACAGGTAATCTAATCTCATCCACAAATAAAGAGCAAGAAGTACTAAATAAACTGCTAGAAGATAAATACCAGTCTCAAGATATCATAGTACATCCAATAATGTCAGATGGGAACAAACCCACTACTATGACAAAATAAAGTACTGAAATGAGATATAAAAGACAATGACTAGGGCATCGGCTGACTGGATAATGATGCACACAATCTAGGCTGAAGGCCTACCAACTGATCACAGAAACTCTGACGGTAGAACCTCTAGCTCCTCTGCGGTAGCGAATCTCGTCTCCTGTCCGGGGCCGTACACTGTGGGGTAGAAAGCCTCGTCCAAATCTGGAAGGGAACCAGGTCCTCAGAGGGACGTAACAAGATACATAGAGACAAGCCATATATAAATACTGAATAAAATAAATGCAATAAAGGTGTGCTAACCATCTAAGTGAATGCAATGTGAGGACAACTGTGAGTATATGGGAAGGTGTAGGCTAGACATATGCTGACGTAATTCACCAGTTGTGGTAACCGGCTAGTATATGCCACACATGCCCCCTATAACACGGGCGCAGGAATACAATAACGTCCAACATTCTATAGAGTGTGGTATCTGCAATGTCATCAAGTAACATCCAACACTCTACAGAACGTGGTATCAGTAATATATAAATACGTCCGTATTACTCCGTCGAGTGCGGTATCAGTGTAAAGGAGTGGGGTGTCCCATATGCCTACTCGTCGTCCTCCCCTCCCAATGTAGATATACCCGTCAAATAATTGACGCGTATATCCCTTATCTAAATGCCAAGTCTCTGAACTGAAATAGTCCTAGATTTCTTGCTAACCGTGATGCACGTCACACGCGACGATAGCTAGTCGATCATGCGAACAAGCATCCCAATATGAGATTTATCACTATAAATATGTATAAAAGTGTCAGGTCTTGGAAGAATACAGGATGTCCTCCCATAGGGTGAGTCTACTAATGACTAAGTCAATGTATACCAATCTTCGACGTACCCGTCGAATGCACCCGAGACAATCTCGGACGTGCACAGTTGTATAAGACAGAACAACAAGCATACAATACAACATTTGCATAATTTAAATTAGACAGCAAAATATAGCAAGGTATCTTGCCTGAGTCTTCAAGAGATGAATGCCAAAAGCCTGTTCCAGTAGCATCTCCTGGCTGATCCAAAGAACCTAGACAAACAATATAACACAATAATACAGGCATCAGACACTACGCAATAACTACATATGACTAAGATGCTATGCTTGAATACTGTCGCGAGTTCCCTGTTGCTTGAGTACAGTATCACGTGCGCACTTAGCTAGGGTGTACATGAGTGTTGTCTTCGGTTAACAGGCGTCTCGAGGCAATAATTATCCAGTTACGGTTATCCATGATTTCTGTTCTATACGAACACCTGTCTTTGGTTTCTATGCTTATTACACGTGGTTTATGTCCAGACGTTCAAATAACTAAGGTCCTTGACGACAGGTATCGTGGTTAAGGAATTTTCTATTTAACAATTTCTTAATCTGGTTAATCATTAAGCCATTATTTAATTAATTAGGGTTAGAAGGGTTGTGTTCCAACTATGATTCTCGATACTAAGACACAACAGTCATGCATGGACACGATACGAGGGGATATGATTGGGACACAAGAAAGGAACTGCTGGAGGACGAGTACTTGATTAATAGGACGAGGGGGCGTCTCCTCTTTCGACGAGGGTGGCTTCGGCAGCGTGGGCGGATCCTTCCAGCGGTGAAGGGCTGTCGGGATCGGCAGTACTCCGGTCGGGGAGCAGTCGGGCTGTGGGGTGCACCGATCGGGGAGCGGCTGGGGGTGTGCAGCCGGTCGGGGAAGCGGCTGGGGTGCCAGCGAGGGGCGGCTGGGTTGGGGTGAACAGCCGATCAGGGAGCGGCTGGGGGTGTAGCAGCCGGTCGGGAAGTGAGAGCGGGCTGGGGCAGCCGGTCAGGGAAGCGAGAGCGACTGGAGCAGTCGGCGCGGGTGGCAATAGGGGGGTCGGTCGGGTGAGGTGGTCGGGAACGGGCTGGTCGGAGTAGTCGGCGATGGGTAGTCGGGGTAGGGGGGTCCGGCCGGCAGGGAGATTGGTTTGGATGGGGGTCGGCTAGGGTTTGGAGAGGGTGGTGTTGGTTTAGGGTTTCAAGGGGAGGGACTTCATATATATATATATATATATATATATATATATATATATATGAGGAAGTTGTGCGCTAGCCTCGGCTTGGCCTGTCTGGTCTCATTGAGATGGGTTGGTCTAATGAGGAAGAGTATAGGTAGGCTGGTTTAAGTGTTGCTTGAGGTGAAATTAGCCTTAATTAAAATTAAACTAACAACTTAACTAGGTAATTCATAATGTATTTAAAACATTAGGAACTATATTTTGAGTGGTACACAGGAGTCGTGGCATAACAGGTTTAGGGTAGACTGATACCCTAATTTGGGTACTTGGGATTTGGATTGTGGTTGTTTTCAAGTTAAAATAATCAATTAAATCCTACATTTAAGACAAGGGGGTTTACAATCTACCCTCCTTAGAGCATTTCGTCCTCGAAATTAAACATACGTATGGGTAAGAACTAAAGACTAAAGAAAATACTGAAACATACCTAGTCCTTCAAAGAGGTGGGGATAACGTTGTCTAATGTCCTCCTCGCGTTCCCAGGTTGACTTGCCTGGTGCATGATGCCTCCATGCGACACGAACTAGGGGGATGGTCTGCCCTCGCAATGCCTTCTCACTTCTGTCTAGAATCTCCACAGGCTCTTCTTCATATGATAGGCTCGGGCCGACTGTGATCTCTGCGTGGTCAAGCACGTGACTAGGATCCGGTATGTACCTCCTCAATTGAGATATATGGAAGACGTCGTGAACTCCTTCCAATGTCTGCGGTAATGCTAATATGTAAGCAACCTCTCCGACGCGTTCTAATATATCGAATGGCCCGATGTACCTCGAACTCAGCTTCCCTCTGCCTCCGAATCTGATAGTCCCTCGAGTTGGCGATATTTTTAGAAATACATGATCTCCAACCTGAAACTCTAAGGGTCGACGATGCGCATTCGCCTAATGCTTCTGCCTGTCTTGTGCTGCTCTAAGGTGCCCTTGGATCTTCTTCACTTTTTCTACCGTACGAACAACCAACTCTGGTCCGAGAATCTGTCGCTCGCCTATATCACTCCAGCATACTGGAGAACAAAATTTCCTTCCATACAACGCTTCATAAGGAGCCATCTGGATGCTCGCTTGATAGCTGTTGTTGTAGGAAAACTCGACCAGATGCAAATGGTCCTCCCATGATCCTCCGAAGTCAAGTATGCACGCTCTCAACATGTCTTCTAGTGTCTGAATGGTGCGTTCCGACTGGCCATCTGTTTGTGGGTGATACGCTGTGCTAAACTTTAGGCGAGTACCAAGACTCTCCTGCATACTCTGCCAAAAGTAGGACGTAAACCTCGTATCCCTGTCAGACACGATGCCAACTGGCACTCCATGCAGGCATACAATTTCACTCATGTACATATCTGCTAAGGCCTCCGTCGATTGCCCAACTCTGAAGGGTAAAAAGTATGCAGACTTGGTGAGTCTATCCACGATTACCCATATTGTATTGCGCCCACTAGGACTCCTCGAAAAGCCCGTAACAAAGTCTATAGTGATATGCTCCTATTTCCACTCCGGTATAGGAAGTAGTTGAAGCAATCCTGCAGATCTCTGATGCTCAGCCTTGACTTGCTGACACACCAGGCACTTGGCCACAAAGCGTGCTATCTGTTTCTTTATTCCGTGCCACCAGTAGTACTGTCTCAAGTCTCTGTACATCTTCGTACCTCCTGGATGAATATAGTAGGTTAAACTGTGTGCCTCTGTCATCAACTCCTAACAAAGTTCTCCATTTAGGACATAGAGACGATCTCCGCATCTCAAAGTCCCATCTTCATGCATTCTCAGTCCTGTCTGCATTCCAGCCTCTGTCCTCTGTCTAAGCATCTGAAATCTGGCATCTGGCGGCAAGGCAGCCTTGATTCTCTCCCTAATGTCGATTGCAACTGGAAGCTCGACAACTGTCCATCTACTCCGGGCATAATGACCTCTATACCCATCTGCTCTAGCTCTCTCAACAGGTTTGGTTGGGTGGTGATAAAGAATACCATGGGTCTTCTGCTCAACGCTTCAGCTACTACGTTGGCCTTTCCCGGGTGGTACGGTAGCTCGATCTCGAAGTCTGTCATCACCTCGAGCCAACGTCTCTGCCTCTGATTCAGATTCTTCTGGGTGTAGACATACTTTAGGCTCTTATGATCAGTAAATATCTCCATTCTTTCTCCATATAGATAGTGTCTCCAAAGCTTTAAGGCACAGATTACCGCTGCAAGCTCCAAGTCGTGGGTGGGATAGTTCTTCTCATGTGTTCTCAACTGTCTAGAAGCATAAGCTACAACCTTTCTGTGCTGCATCAAGACACATCCTAATCCTTTCCTGGATGCATCGCTATAGATTATGAATCCTTCGGGTCCCGAAGGTATGGTCAAGATAGGTGCTGTAGTCAAACGCTTCTTCAGTTCATCGAATGCCTTTTGACACTCCTCCGTCCAGGTGAACTCCTGCTCCTTAAGGGTCAAGCGTGTCATTGGCTCTGCGATCTTCGTGAAGTTTTCTACAAACCTCCGGTAATATCCGACAAGTCCTAGGAAACTCCTGACCTTCGAGACATTAGTAGGGGTTGGCCATCTCTACTGATAAAATCTTTGCCGGATCTACTGAGATGCCATCTCCTGAGATAACGTGTCCAAGGAAAGCGACACGATCTAGGAGAAACTCATATTTGCTCAGCTTGGCGTAAAGCCTCTCTCTTCTTAGTGTCTCTAACACTAGTCTCAGATGCTCTTCGTGCTCCTCATGGCTCTTTGAATACACCAAAATGTCGTCGATGAAGACTACCACGAACTGGTCTAAATATTGGTGGAATACTCTGTTCATCAAGTTCATAAATACAGCTGGCGCATTCGTCAGCCCAAATGGCATTACTAAGAACTCGTAGTGACCATAACGAGTCATGAATGCTATCTTCTGAAGGTCCTCTCTTCGCACCTTTACTTGATGATAACCCGATCTCAAGTCAATCTTGGTGAATACTACTGCTCCTGTCAACTGGTCAAATAAGTCATCAATCCGCGGCAGGGGATACTTATTCTTGATAGTCAGAGCATTAAGGGCCCTGTAATCAATGCACATGCGTACTGTTCCATCTTTCTTGGGTACGAACAACACTGGTGCTCCCCATGGTGATGCACTAGGACGGATAAACCCCTTGCTCTGTAACTCCTCTAATTGTAACTTCAGCTCATCTAGTTCCTTCTTTGCCAATCGGTATACATTAGAAGATACCGGTGCTGCTCTGGGTACTAGTTCGATGGTGAACTCCACGTCTCTATCCGGCGGTAATCCTGGCAGTTCTTCTGGAAACACATCCTCGAATTATGCAACTATTGGCGGGGGTGCAATCTCCATAGCCATGCAAGTTCCCGCTATCTGTCCTACTCCTTCTTCGACGGTCCCTCGCATGTACTCAAACTCCGGTTGATCTGGCAGTCTAAAGGTGACGCTACCCTTCCGGCAGTTCAGTACGGCGTTATACTGGCTTAGCCAGTCCATGCCTAACACAACATCAAAGTACGACATAGGCAATACCAAGAATCGCGCTCTCATCTCTCTACCACATACAACTACCGAGCACGTTCTGATAGTGCTGGTAACCGACACGATACCTCCTCCGGTAAGAATCTTCCAACTCTTAGGTAAGGGGGAAGTCGCTACTCTATGCATTGCTATAAATCTACTAGATATAAATGATAATATAGCTCCAGAATCAAATAATGCAGTTGCAGGTAATGATGCAACTAAAATGGTACCTGTGATAGCTTCTCCTTCTATTTCTTCTTTAGTAGCTGCTAATGCAAAGGCTTATCCCTGCCTCTGTCCTCCGGTCTGCTGACGAGCTCGCTCAAACTGTGCCTGCTGGGGGGCCAAGGGTGGTCCCCTCTGAAATCCTCCGGGGGCTGGTGGACGTTGTCCTCCTGGTGGGGGTAGTATACTCTGTACTGGTGCTGCTAGCCTCTGGCCTGTCTGTAGTGCTGCTTCTCTGTGCTGCGGGCAATCTTTGACAAGGTGCTGACTTGACCCACATATCATGCATAATCCTAACTTCTTCCGACAATCTTTAACGACGTGTCCTTTTTTGCCACAATGGTGACAAGTCGGAAGCTCCTGCTGTGGATATGGCGCTGCCCTCTGCTGTATCTGTGCTCCTGGACGACGGATCGGTCCTCCTACTCTGGGCTGTGCTCTGGCTGGTGCAGTCGTGCTGGTACGTCTAGCTCCTCTGACGATAGCCTCCTGGATTCTCGCCTCTGCAAGAACCTCTTCATAAGAAATCCTCGCCTGTGTAGTGGTATACCTCTGTAGCTCAAAATTTAGGCCGTGATAAAATCTCTGTGCTTTCTCGAGATCGGTGGGTATCAGGACTGTACCAAATCTACTAAGGCGGCTAAACTCTGCGTCATAGGCATCAACAGTCATATTTTCCTGTTCTAGATGTAGGAACTGGGAGTACAGGGCATTTCTGACTGTAGCTGGAAAATACTTTGCATTAAAATATTCTAGGAACTGTTCCCAAGTCTAGTTCTTCCCTACACTGCGCTCAATGGAATCCCACCAGTGGTGGGCGTTGCCTTTCAACTGGTCCCTCACTACGGTCATCCAAAGGTCGGGGTGCAATTGTGAAGCCTCTAATAGCATCTCTGTGTTGGCGACCCAATCGGAGATCTGTTCTGCAGTCTTATTGCCTGAGAAAGTATCTGGCCCCATCTGTCAGAACCATCTAACAGTGCCACCTGTCTGGGCTGGTGGAGGTGCTGGTGCGGGGACAGGGGTCCTCTCTAGTACTGCCATCAAACTCTGTCTCAATGTCTCTGTCTGATGCCAATGTGCTTGCATCATCGCCTGAAAGAACTGAAGCATCTGTGGTTGTCCATCTGGCTGTGGCATCTGGGGTGGATAAGGTGGAGGCGGTGGTAGTGGAATCTCTGGCTGTGCAGTAACCGTCTCCTCAGATGTCGGCCTCGCAGTCTACGGCATCGGTGTAGCTTCTGAAGTCTGGCCCTCACAATGTTGCGTGGGGATTGTCTGGGAAGTCTGTCCCTCAGGCTGCGGTGTAGGATCGCCCTACGATGTCTCGTGCCAATGTATCAGCGGGGTCTATAGCGGGGTTGCCCCTGAGGTACCTCCTATCCTTGAGTGGTGTTATCTGGTACCGCGGCACGGGGTACTCCTCGTCCACTGCACAAATTTATCTTGCTGCAAGAGATGGATTTCATTAAAAGAGTTCGAGAACAAACAAACAGGATGCAGGTATTTAGAAGCAAATATGAAGGAAGTTCAAAGGCGAATCAAAAAGTGGATGAGACATAGTAATTTCTATCCTATTGTAGGCTCGCTGGGCATGTTACCATACCACAAGAAAAAAAAGAGGACCTGCATGGGCCACCACTAAAACTATGTCACGCCCCAGTCCCAAAAGTACCCAGGACCAGGCCACGTGGCAATAGCCAGCTGACACGTCTCCGAGGATATCCCAATTTAATGGATCCACGAAGAATGCTACGCTGTCCTATAATACTAACATGTCCAATATCAGTCAATAACAGGTAATCTAATCTCATCCACAAATAAAGAGAAAGAAGTACTAAATAAACTGCTGGAAGATAAATACCAGTCTCAAGATATCATAGTACATCCAATAATGTCAGATGGGTACAAACCCACTACTATGACGAAATAAAGTACTGAAATGAGATATAAAAGACAATGACTAGGGCATCGACTGACTGGATTATGATGCACCCAATCTAGGCTGAAGGCCTACCAACTAATCACGGAAACTCTGACGGTAGAACCTCTAGCTCCTCTGCGGTAGCGAATCTCGTCTCTTTCCGGGGCCGTACACTGTGGGGTAGAAAGCCTCGTCCAAATCTGGAAGGGAACCAGGTCCTCAAAGGGACGTAACAAGATATATAGAGACAAGCCATATATAAATACTGAATAAAATAAATGCAATAAAGGTGTGCTAACCATCTAAGTGAATGAAATGTGAGGACAACTGTGAGTATATGGGAAGGTGTAGGCTAGACATATGCTGACGTAATTCACCAGTCGTGGCAACCGGCTAGTATATGCCACACATGCCCCCTATAACACGGGCGCAGGAATATAATAACGTCTAACGTTCTATAGAGTGTGGTATCTGCAATGTCATCAAGTAACGTCCAACACTCTACAAAACGTGGTATCAGTAATATATAAATACGTCCATATCACTCCGTCGAGTGCGGTATCAGTGTAAAGGAGTGGGGTGTCCCATATGCCTACTCGTCGTCCTCCCCTCCCAATGTAGATATACCCGTCAAATAATCGACGTGAATATCCCTTATCTAAATGCCAAGTCTCTAAACTGAAATAGTCCTAGATTTCTTGCTAACCGTGATGCATGTCACACGCGGCGATAGCTAGTCGATCAAGCGACACGCATCCCAATATGAGATTTATCACTATGAATACGTATAAAAGTGTCAGGTCTTGGAAGAATACAGGATGTCCTCCCATAGGGTGAGTCTACTAATGACTAAGTAAATGTATACCAATCTTCGATGTACCCGTCGAATACACCCGAGATAATCTTGGACGCACACAGTTGTATAAGACAGAACAACAAGCATATAATACAGCATTTGCATAATTTAAATTAGACAGCAAAATATAGCAAGGTATCTTGACTGAGTCTTCAAGAGATGAATGCCAAAAGCCTGTTCCTGTAGCGTCTCTTGGCTGATCCAAAGACCCTAGACAAACAATATAACACAATAATACATGCATCAGACACTACGCAATAACTACATACGACTAAGAGGCTATGCTTGAATACTGTCGCGAGTTTCCTGTTGCTTGAGTACAGCATCACGTGCGCACTTAGCTAGGGTGTACATGAGTGTTGTCTTCGCTTAACATGCGTCTCGAGGCAATAATTATCCAGTTACGGTTATCCATGATTTCTGTTCTATACGAACACCTGTCTTTGGTTTCTATGCTTATTGCACGTGGTTTATGTCCAGACATTCAAATAACTAAGGTCCTTGACGACAGGTATCGTGGTTAAGGAATTTTCTATTTAATAATTTCTTAATCTGGTTAATCATTAAGCCATTATTTAATTAATTAGGGTTAGAAGGGTTGTGTTCCAACTATGATTCTCGATACTAAGACACAACAATCATGCATAGACACGATACGAGGGGATATGATTGGGACACAAGAAAGGAACTGCTGGAGGACGAGTACCTGATCAATAGGACGAGGTGGCGTCTCCTCTTTCGATGAGTGTGGCTCCGGCAGCGTAGGCGGATCCGTCCAGCGGTGAAGGGCAGTCGGGATCGGCAGTACTCCGGTCGGGGTGCAGTCGGGCTGTGGGATGCACCGATCGGGGAGCGGCTGGGGTGCCGACGAGGGGCGGCTGGGTTGGGGTGAACAGCCGGTCAGGGAGCGGCTGGGGGTGTAGCAGCCGGTCGGGGAAGCGAGAGCGGGCTGGAGCAGCCGGTCAGGGAAGCGAGAGCGGCTGGAGCAGTCGGCGCGGGTGGCTATAAGGGGGTCGGTCGGGTGAGGTGGTCGGGAGCGGGCTGGCCGGAGCAGTCGGCGAGGGGTAGTCGGGGTAGGGGGTCCGGCCGGCAGGGAGATTAGTTTGGATGGGGGTCGGCTAGGGTTTGGAGAGGGTGGTGTTGGTTTAGGGTTTCAAGGAGAGGGACTTCATATATATATATGAGAAAGTTGTGGGCTAGCCTCGGCTTGGCCTGTCTGGTCTCATTGAGATGGGCTGGTCTAATGAGGAAGAGTATAGGTGGGCTGGTTTAAGTGTTGCTTGAGGTAAAATTAGCCTTAATAAAAATTAAACTAACAACTTAACTAGGTAATTCATAATGTATTTAAAACATTAGGAACTAGATTTTGAGTGGTACACAGGAGTCGTGGCATAACAGGTTTGGGGTAGACTGATACCCTAATTTGGGTACTTGGGATTTGGGTTGTGGTTATTTTCAAGTTAAAATAATCAATTAAATCCTACATTTAAGACGAGGGGGTTTACATATGGGTTAGAAAATTTTAGTTTAACATCAGGTATTTGAGGTTTAGATTTAAGGTTGCATATGTCTGATTCTTTAATTAAACCCTTGGTGCACCCTACCGTTGTTGAAATATTCGGAGCCCAACATTAGCCCATAATTTTCAACAAGTTATTGCATTCTAGACTTGACACACCAACTTAGGCGCTGGACTTTTCCGTCACTCAAAATCATAATCTCTTGTGCTCTAATTTAATTGCACAATTTTCCGTAACCGGATTCCATATTTAAGCCTGTGTCGCGCACCTGTGTCGTTGCCATCAATTTTGAGACACTAACTCAACCCGTTGAGCCGGACCAATTAAATGGTACAAGACTGAAACCAAGCCTACACCTTTTATGACCCTTGTGTCACTCCCAATTGAGACCCTATGTGCCCCCATTTAATTTAAGAGCACATGACATTTTATTTTAATTTAATTAGGGATACCAACTTTAACTAATCCTATTTTTAACCCCAACTTAACCCAATGCCTCATGAATTAAGCCCATGCAAAACACACAACAACCCCTCACCCTACAAAATACCAAACACCAATTCTCCCACAAATTTTTCATCATTTCATGTGTCTGTGCAAATAACCAAATTTAGGGGACTAATTTGCAAAAGTTGTACTAGGTGGAATCACCCCATTGGCTCAAACCAACTGGAGAAGCCCTCCATTCTTTGACTTAGTCAACCTCACTCCTTTCTCACTCTCCTTTGTATGGAAATTTCTCCATATTAAATCCTAGCCATCCATTGTTTAAACCCTCATCCTCACCACACACACACCCATCACACCTCATTATAAAACATCACCATCACCCCCTCACTTCCCCCAAGGCTGGCCCTAATCCCAACACCTAGAGAAACCTCCCCCATTTCTCTCTCCTCCTACATAAAAAAAACCCACAGCCAATGCATCTCCTTCTCTCTTTCTTTTTCTTCATTCTTCTTCTTCTTATTCTTTCCTTCCCCACGATCCCGACCGACCTCCCCCTACTCCGGCAACTATCACCGCCAAGCGCTTCCTCCTTCTCCAACTACCACCCTACTGACAACTCCAGCAGCACCACAACCGAGTGTCCAACCCCCGGCCTCCCCTATGTCGGCCAACCGACCTCCATCCACGACTGCAACCACCCGAGCACACCCGCTGTGCCATCCCCGTTCCACCACCAGCACTACGACCACCTTCACTACCATTGCCGTCTCCTCCGAAGACCATCCTCCGGCCTCCAGTCGTCCGCCCTCGGCCTTCACTACCACCGTCCACCGCCGTCTCCACCTTGATGATGTCGTTTCTTCCCCACATCCTTGTTACACAGCCGAGCTCCACCTTGGCCAGCTCCACCGCCAACACTTCCTCCCCTCGTTCATCGATCGAGCTCCCCCTACTCCGGCCAACCTCCACGTACTGCCACCCCCCACATCATCTTCTTCGTCATCATCATCATTATCATTACTGCTACGCTTAACTTCGGCGAGCCACCCGCTGTCGACCGCGTCTCCTCCGACCACGAGCTGCCAACTGCTCGACCGGCCTCTTCCCGCCATTGACGAGCATGTATGGATTTCCCGTCATGAGTTCGTCGACGATCCACCACAGCCGACAGTGACAAATGGAGCAGCGGTTGTCAAACTCTGACTACAACATGATCTAGTTTAGGTCTGATCGATTGTTCTGTGAAAAACAAATTCAGATCGGGGTTCTTCGAGCTACAGGACCAGGCTTCATTCGAGGAGAAGTTCGTCGATGAAAACGACTTTACCCCTGATTATTTTTATTTGCTTCAGAGAAGGTTCAGATCCGATCAGAACGTGGGCACACCTGTATTCTCGATCACTAGGACAAATACTGTTCAGGTATGGACTATTCCCTATCCTATTGTATCAACTTGACACAAGGAAGCCGTTGTGCTCAAATACCTGACACTGTCACTAGAGGCCAGTATCCAAACGGCATATGACATGGTTTAGTAACACTGAGTTTAGGGTTTGAGTTTGAAATAGATTTATGTTACTGTATTATATGCATGTGGGATTTTAGGTTTAATAATATGTTATAATATGCATTAATGGTTATATGCTACATGGTCTCTAGGGTTGTGAATGATGCTAATGTGTTTAAGGTCTATTGAATGCTAAGTATGAGATCTTAGGGTGTTGTTCATTTTATTTGCATATTGTATATATATTGATGACGAGTAGTTAAATTATTGTGAAATGATATTAGGATGATAAAATACTGATAGATATTGAGGAGCAGGTGATTGTTTGTGTAGTAGTGTGTAATATCGAACCATTAGCCATTCATTGAGGATTGATAAATAATGATGAATATAATTAAGTAGTAGTTTTTATTGAGAAATGGAATGATTGTATATAACTAAGGGTTTAATAAATAAATAATTATTTATTTCGAGGATGATAGTTAAATGTACATGTTAACGTCTGTAAACACCGGGGTGAAACCTGAGGATTGATCATGGCTTGAGATACTGATAAACACCGTGGTGAGATATAAGATTGAGGATTGTCTGATGAAGTATACTGTGATGGATAGTATTAGATGTAACCTACCTTGGTCAACCCTCTAGCTTCGTATCTAGGTAAGTTATAACTAAGATTGTAGCCTATGTTAGACGTGTGTTACATCTTATTTTAGCCGCGTGAATGTCTATTGATTGAGCTTGTATCTCGTCTCTAGGTACTACGTGACTTGCGGACTTGGACGTTGTACCGGATCCACATCTTTAGCAGCCGGATCTAGGCAAATATACCTTGCCACCCTGTATTTCAGTTACCAGATATTTATTGTTTCATTATATACATTGTGCATGTATTTGATTAGATTTGTTACTTCGCATCCGGGTCACAACCGGGTACAGACTTTCGTCGATAACGTTTGGTAACAAATAATAGATATTTATAACACCTCGATGTACGTACCTGTGTATATCGTAATCCTAGGACATATTTAGACACTGTCATCGTGCCAGATTTCCTGTATCTTGATACTAACATCATGACCGGAACCTGGGATGACCTAAGCGTCGCATTGACTGATAGTTACTTTAGTATGATGAGACTGCTAGATAGAGGTTCAGGTTCAGCGCATAATCGTTGACCGCTTGGGAAGGGGAAGACAGTTACTAGACGTTTGGGCTCTTCTGCACGAGTTTATATATGTATATATATTATTTCTATAGTGATCCTGTATCTAGAGTAGTTGTATCACCCGTGTGACTCTTTGCCCGGAGCTGCGGTATATCCCGTGTATTTTCGTGTCCGGAGCTACGATTTTATTTTGGATAGCCGATGCGTCGAACATTGTCTTTAAACTGTGTCTCGCTTAGTTAGTTATGCTAGACTACACCGTCGTTGCACTTGTTTCTTTCTGTTATACTATAGCTTGCTGTATTTTTGTACCTTGTTACGTCCCTCTAAGGACCTGGTTCCCTGCCAGTTTTGTAGCATAGACGTTTATGGAGCATTTGGAGTTGCTTGTCTTGCAGGCATTGGTACCAGGTACTCATATCATTTCTACCAGAGTTATGGTTATTTTTATTCATATTGTTTACTCATCTGCTATTATAGCCTAGTTTTTATAGACTCATATTTCTTCTTGAGACTATTCGAGTTGGTGTATTATTGGGCAGCCGACTTTAGCATATGTAGCTCTTTCTTGTATATTTCTGTTCATTGTGGATTGAGACATAGATGTTTATATTTACGGGATTTTTAGATAGTGCCCTTTATTATACAACTTATACGTATTCGAGTCAGACCAGAGTCTGGTCGAATGCGTAGCTGGTATGTTACATATTCCTGGTCCTATGTATTTTGGGACTGGGGCATGACAAGTTCCCGAAATCCCACACATCCGTGTTGACGATACGCGCCTTTCGGTACAATCCTCATGTGACAAAGTCGTCTTGTTTGGCGGAATGTACCCCATTTCAGGATATTTTGGGTTTTCAGAAACACGTTTTATGTCAACTTTGTGCTAATTTTCCAGAAAATACAAACCCAAATAATTAAATTTATTTAAAGGAAATTAATTATGGTTATGTTTTCTACCAGACTGTTTAATTTAGAATTTCAAGATAGCATGTTATTTTAGAGATAAAGAAACTTAAACACGGGTACTTGAAACAGTTTTCTGGTTCTAAAAACTCAATTTTTCCTCGTTTTATGTCTCAATTTGCGATTAATACAGAGCATGATAAACTAAATTATTTGGAAAGGATTCATGGAGGTTATTCAGTCTTCACGTAGGATTTGACGGTTCGTTATTTGGTTACCTATGTAGGAAGAAACGGAGATGGGAAGCAGGGTACCTCGAGTGCTCTATTGCTCACGATTCGGGTGCGGGTCTTCTTACGGCGGCACGCGGCCGCGATCGACGGCGTCGGGCGGCGATGGAGGTGTTCGTCTGGGCGGTGGCGACGGTCACCGTGGGTGGGGTCGTCGGTGAGTCGTTGGTGGCTACTGCTGTAGCCGTTGTCACCCGCGCATACGCCCACACGTGCATTGTCGTGGCCGAGTGGGGAGGCTGCGGTCGAAGCCAGTGTCGACGGCGACACTGTAATTCTAGGTCGACAATGGAGGTGTTGGTCTGATGGTGATGGTGGCTGTATATAGAGATGAAGGAGAAGGGGTTACGGTAGCTAAACCGAGGGGTCGCGCGGGAAGGGTGGTGGTGGAAAGGTTAGCTGATAGGTTTTGGGTTTGGGTTTCGGGTTTGGGTTTGGGTTTGGGTTTCGGATTTGGGTTTGGATTTGGGTTTCGGGTTTGGGTTTTATTCATTTTTTCTTTTCTTTTATAATACCCTATATATATGTGTGTGTATATATATATATATATATATATATATATATATATATATATATATATATAGCCATATATATATGAGAAAATATGCTTGTACCCTAAATAATTTTTAGAAAAATTCTATAATACTTTAATAGTAGTTGTACAACCAAAATTTATTTTCTATAAAATATTTGTAATTAATAAATATACATAAATATCTATACAAGTTAATTAATTCATGAATTTTATATTTTCTAATTAGCTAAAAATAATTAAAAACTTCCTTATACTCAAATAATTACATAATACACATAAAAATAATAAAATTTAAAATTTAAAATCAGGGGATTTACAATCTACCCAACTTATAAAAATTTTGTCTTCGAAATTAAAAATGCACAGTAATATGAATAAGAGATTTCATTTTGGGAGAAGGTTAAATACAACTCGTTGTATAGGGTTTCTTGATATTAAGAATAAGATACAATCTAATCACAAAAGCGGTAGAAATATATTTTAGATGTGCAAGATCATACATGGATTCTCGAATGTTGGGAATGCAGTTACCAATGAGATCTTAATTTGACGCCATATTCTAAGAATAAGGTACGCTTAACCCAAGGCTCTACCCAACTTATAAGAATTAAGTTGGCCGTAAAAACTTTGGTCACCCTTCTATTTACAAGGGTTATAGAAGTCTATCTTCAAGGGAGGTACGGGATGTTTAGGTTTTTGTGACCGTAGTCACATACTATCAGAAGAAATCTAGGAACTACCCTAATATTTTTGAGTCAATATTCTACAAATAAAGTTTACCAATTCTCCTTGCTCCTAATTTGGTCATAAGTTTACAAGACAATAGGAAATATCTTAGTCAAATACAACTAGGGTGAGATGGTACAGAGAATACGTCCATCGCATATCATGGATGCCGATCAACAGTTCAACAATAAGTGTCAAAAGGTAATATAATTCATCAAGGCGATTAGTATTATGTAAAGAGTACAAGGGGGTTCAATTTAATGCAACACAAGTGTCATGGACGTAGGTTGGCATGAATGGACTACGAGTATATTAGTGGTTAGGGTAATTGGGTCACCGATGTACAATTTAATTTAATTGCAACGAGATGGAATATTTAAGTAAAGGTTTTTAGGAGGAGATATGCCTCGAATGTTATGGGGTTTTTTATGGAGCATGGGAGTGTATCTTTTGGGGTAACAGATAGGTCTTGCTTGAGTAGGTCTAGTCAGACTTATGAATGTCAAGGTTGTTGGAAGAATTGATGTAAACCTCCTCCCCCCAAAATAGGTATTTTGTGTATATTTTATATTATTATATTTATTATAGATGTTAAATTTCTTTAGAGTATTCTCTTAGTTAATTAGAAAATAAATTTCTTGATATATTTACTTATATAAATATTTATTTAGAATTATTTTTAGGCTATTTTAGATTTTTGGATATTTTTCTATAATTTTTGAGTAATTAAAACATAGAAACGTAAATTTCTAGGACTTCCATGATTTACTATGAGACCATACTTGCATGTTGTTCCTTACAAATATTTATTTTAGGTTAAAATATTTAAATATATTTTTCTGTAATTTATTTAGAATTTTAAGGAATTTTTGGATTTTTGGAATTATTGAGGATTTATTTGGATATATAAAGTCTTAATATTAGATAGATGCTAATTTAGTGTTAATAGATATTAATAAGATTATATATAAATTATTTGTATTATCTTTAATTCTATTTAAGATTATAAATTATTGAGATAAATTTAAACTATATTTTAAATTAATTCAAATCCTGAGCCTACTAGGAAAGCAACTTCATGCATATCCTATCCTTATTTAAACTGATCCTAATCATATCCAAATTAGCCAATCCTAGTCGTATTTAATTAAGTAGTATCCACCATTATAAATACCTATTAGACTTATGGAAACTCATCTTTCATATTTTTTCCCCAAACTCGTCTCTTTTTCGTCCAAAAACAGTCAAAATTCGTTATAAATTCAGCCTCATTTTCTAGTAGTTAGGACGAATTAAAAAGACGATATCTCCTAGCTCCGAACTCCAAATACACTCCAGTTTTTTTTGTTAGAACCATATCAAGGTTAGTTTTTTGAATATATAAATTATTTTAATAATTTCTGAACCTATGTTTCCAGAAAATTCTAAAAGTGACAGTTGTCTGAAATCAGACGCGTTTTCGTGTTTTCGAGATTTTGGGAGATCCCTAACTCGAAATTATGAGCCGTTTGAAGTTTCAAAATGCTGACATGATAAAATTCCATAAATTTATTTTTATAGAATTTAACATAAAAGTTTAATCTACTGTAAAATTTGTGCAACATAGACGTAAATAGGAAACCACCGAAAACTGTCATCTGGGCGCCCTTATGGCCATAACTCTTTACCGACTTGTGATTTTATGAAACTATCGATTCCGAAATTCATGTAGCACCAAAATATATAGGATTCCACATATAAATCTAGGATTTGAGTTGGTTGACTTTTTTGGTCAAAGGATCGCCTCGATTTGCGTGCCCTGGATCCCAAATCCGTAAAGTTGACTTTCTTTGGACCAAAATTAGGGTTTAACAATAAAATCAAATTATAATAAGATTAAAATACTATATTATTTTATTCAGAGTTAAAATAGATTAAAATGGAGAAAACTATTCACCCACTTTTGTAACCTAACTTGTTTAATTTATGTGACGGGTAGATCAGACGACGCCTTGAGTTACGATTTCATCCTTTTTAAGAGCAGGTAAGTATACCTTGCCAAGTTGCTTACAGTACTTTGCATGCTTGTCATATTTTTATATATTCATTTTATGTGTTTTATATGTATTTTTTTAGTCTAAATTATATATTATATTTGTTGACACATACTTGACACATAGTATCATGGGAGGGGAGGACAGTCAGTAGGCATATGGGCTACCCACTTTGGTAAACCATAGTAACTGGACATACTACGATATTTGTGTCGTGATGGTCGCTACCCGCTAAGTATGTTAATTTGGTGTTACGATGGTCGCTACCCTCGAGGTATGTCGATTAATGGTACAAGAACGTGTGTGTATTCATGAGTTATGAGATAGTGTGTATATTAGAGTAGCCTACACCTGCCCATACGTTAAAAAGTTATCCTTATTATGCATTTTCATATAGATTGTCTAGTACAGCGTACTTGTATGTTTTTTGTCTATTATACATGTTTTATTGTATTCAATTGGCATACTTCTTTGTATCTTGTTACGTCCCTCTGAGGACCTGGTCCCTTTCCAGGTGTAGACGATCATGACTATTCGCAGGAGCACAAATCAGGACTTGCTACTTCGTTATCTTTCGAGGAGGTCTTTCCTTCGAGCCTCTTTGATCATTAGATGATGTACTTATTATATTTACCTTTATATTCTAGTTTGGTAGTGGATTTGTCTTCATCCAATAATTAGTTCTTCTCGACTAGTTCATATTTGGTTCATTGACATATTTGATCATTTATTTTTTTATGATTTTTATGGATGAGATTTAGTTATGCCCTGTGACTTATGAAAATTATATACCACTTGTGAATTATTGTTCATAATACAGCGTACGTATGTGTTATGGTTTCCATATATTGGAGTCTCCATATACATACGACTAGCATGCTTACATATTCCTAGTCCTACGTATTTTGGGACTGAGACGTGACAATTGAGTCGTTGTTGCGTATTCAAATTGTCCGCAACGGAAAAGGATATCTAGGTGTCATTTAGGTGCACAATTGCGTCACGAATATTGTACAAGTAACACGAAAATGGAAAGGTGAGTTTGTGAGTGATAGTCATGTCATGGGTGTAGTGTGACTAGTCTAGGTCATAAGGGTAAAAGTTGTTGGAAAGGAAAGGATAGTGTTGTACTCCAAATATCTGAGCCACAACCAAGGATATCAATGATACAAAAATTAAAGAGATAATTTATTCTGTTTGGAATTAATCCTAATTAATACCAAATAAATTCAAATTTATCCTGAAATTTCAAAATAACCCTACACTAAAACCAGGGGGCTATGATCTACCCAACTTATAAAAAATTAAGTTGGTATCCAAAACTAAAATCAGGGTCCTGTTAACAAGATTTCTGGAAGGGCCTACTTCCTAAATAAAGATACAAAAAATCTAGAGTTTACTGGCCGTAATTAAAGATTCTCTAAGGGAACTTAAATACTATCAGGGTGCTATTGGTCATCAACTCTATATGGAAAATTGCTACCAACCAATATTGCTCATATATAGTTCATATCTTCAACAAAACATAAGAAAGGGTTTGGTCGGGTATAACTAGGGCAATGTGGTATAAAGACTTCGATTATCGCATGGTATTGATGATGAAAGGACGAATCGAAAGAATCACAAAGGGAGAATTTTATAGACCAAGACAATAGAAGTTTGTGATAAGTCTAGGGAGTATGATCACATGATTGAATAAGGTACGATTAGACAAGTATCTGAAGAATCAAGTTACACTGACTAGATCAGGAAATTAGAAATAGAAAAGAACTGATACCAAAAGTTAGATGGATATTAACACCATGAAGATGGTACTAACTAAAAGATTAATTTGCTACTAGGGCACGACTGGAAAAGGAAGAAGGATCTACTCAGTTGTTATAATTAGAAGGATATTTGTTGCAAAAGTATGAGGCTATATATGCAAAATAAGATAAGATTTGATAGAAAGGATAGGAATGCTGTAGAGGGAGTAATACAACTAATCCTCAAACTCAATACTATATTCATATAAGTTATATTCTATATAACCTCTCTCATACTATTGGCAACCTACTTCTTGCTATAGGTAAACAATATACGATCTTTACAACTTCGTCTTTCTCGCATATTCCTAACTTAGTAGGTAAGGGTCTAAACTAAGCATGTACTTAGGTCTATCACTCATGACATACTATTTGCTAAGGACACTCATCAATACTCGTCTAATCTTCAATTGTAATGCCTACCCATTTTTGTACAACTTACTCCATTCTATTGTCTATCTTTCTGTACTTTTGTTCATCTAGTCTCTGCCATCTAAAACTTATCTTCCTTACGAGAATCTTTCGGCTAGGCTACTACCCTATTACACAAGCATGATGTCATGGTTATCTTAAGTGGAAATTCTTCGAACTCAATGAGATGATAAGATTTCTAAAATCCAAAAATCTATTGGCTATGGTAAATTAGAATTAGGTTCTCATCACCTACTACTAAGGATAGGTCCAGCAAGCTCATACCCTATTGGTAAAAAAATCTAAATTCCTGGCCCTAATCAGTTTATGTGTAAACCCACAAATATTTAGCTATCATTCCTGTAAGACTTCCACCTTCTATATACACTTCCCTACTATGTGTAAATCTATAATATAAGGGTCTTGTGATAATCTTCTACATAATAGCCAACAAGTTAGTATGTGATTCTGAACCTGTGTTTAATTTTTTGAAGTTCGTATCACTTCTAGACTGATCAACACTTTCTACTCGCACTAAATTCTCAAAATTTTAAAAGCATTATAATTCATATATACTAAAATTATTATCCCTTAAGTACATATCACAATCCTTTCTCCTTGGATTATACAACCATAATATCTTTTCCTTATCATTTATTTCCTATGTACCTTTATATTCTTTTAGTATGTTAATCTTGTTTTCAATTATAAGCTTCGCCAATCATGACCCAGTACTTTCTACTTCGTAGTATAGATTTTCTAGGCAACTACCAAGTGATAAAATCTTCATTCATTTCTAGATCCTTCTCTTAATTTTAAATGCTCAAGGTCATGTACTCCTCGTGAATCTTTTCTGGTTACCATTCTCCCTTCTTCACCTTGAACCTGAGATTTCTTCTAGTTTATTATGTATATATCCTTTATCCAAACTATATGGTTATCATCTTGTTATAATTTGTCATCTATTATAGAAAATTCATATATCTAACTCAAGACTATAACATCTATCAAAACTCTCATCCTTTAACCTATTTTCTCTATCACAGATAATAGCTTATCTACCTAAGTAATTATGGGTTGAAATCACTTGTTCATTTAACACCGACAACCTAAATACTCAAGTACATCTAATTTGATTTCGAAAGCTATACTTTAGTACTCTAGTTATCTAATTACTCAAATATTTGGTATAACAATCTACCTATCTATTTAGTCTAGACCTATAGTCATCAATAATTTAAGGGGTCATAAGATCTAGTTTTGAAACTAAAAGTCACAAGATAACTAGAGATTTAACCACTATGGCCTACTACGTAAGGTTCCAATTTCTTAAGGTCATAATAAAATTCCTTGTATCACCATCATGGGCCACAACTAATCCCTAAAATCTAGCTATGTATTCCATAAAGTATTCTAATGTATTAGAATCGAAACATCTTTCTAACTTCTAATACCTCCAAATTATTGCTACCTTAAGCAAGGGTAATATTTTATTAGTTCTAGGCCTCTAATACTATATTCAATTCTCATGCTAACAATCTGCACTAGCTCTAACATATAGGAATAACCTATCTACCTACCCTACTAAGGGTAATCGTCTTCTAAAATTTTTATATCCAGCATGTCTTCTTTCGCCTTGACAAGGATCTACTTCTGGAGGAAATACCGTGCACGAACGTCTATCTCTCTGAAATTGGAAGAGATGATAAACAATAATAAAGATGTCGAAAGGAATAAACGAGTACAATTATGAAGTCTAAGGGCGATAATTAAATGCTAAGAAATTTTCAAATCAGTTGTGGATTGAGATACTAATACTGCTAATCCTGATTACTGGCTCGCTCGGTACTGGAAAGTAACCAAAATAATTTAATCAGAACCTGCTTGGGCCACCACAAAAATATGTAATGCCCCAGTCCTAAAATACGTAGGACTAGGAATACGTAACATGCCAGCTACACATTCGATAAGACTCTGATCCGATTCGAATACGTATAAGCTGTATTACAATGGCCACTAACTAAATAATAAAGTAAATACAAATATCTATCCTCAATCCACAATGAACAGAATACTACAAGAATAAGCTACATGTGCTAAAGTCGGCCGCCCAGTAACACACAAGCTCGAATAGACTCGAGAAAGGAATATGAGTCTATAAAACTAGGCTACATCAGCAGATGAATAAACAATATGAATAAATAACCATAACTCCGGTAGAAATAATATAAGTACCTGGCACCAATGCCCGCATGACAAAGCAACACACATTAGCAACTCTAGGCAGGCTCCGCAATAGTCTATGCTATAAAACTGGCAAGGGACCAGGTCGTCAGAGGGACGTAACAAGGTACAAGAAACAATATGTCAAAGTAAAACAGTATAATGCCACATACTAAAGGGTAAACTACTGTAACCATCTAAGTGATATGCATGTGAGAACATCATTCGTACTCAGGCTAAAACCACTACAGGCTCCGTGTCTAGGAGCCCATAGCAGCAAGTAATATATCGTAGGGCCAGTAAATGTGCCAAAGATCTGAGATAGAGTCTAAGGCATCACCAGTAATATAGTATATATATATATATATATATATATATATATATATATATATATATATATATATATAATCAGCCTGTAGTATGGTGTATCTCTCCCCACCCAATGTGTCACGCCCCAGTCCCAAAATATATGGAACCAGGCCACGTGGCATTGGCCAGCTGACATGTCTCCGAGGATATCCCAATTTAATGGATCCTGGCGAAGCATGCTACGCTGTCCTAAATCTAACAAGTCTAATATAAACAACAGGCAGTATCTAATCTTATCCACAAACAACAAGTAAATACTGAAATGAAAGACTGGAATATAAGGACATAGTCGAATGAAATAATATAACTGAAATATGTATGGTGGGAATAAACCCACTACAAATGTTGGAGATAAAGTACTGATAGTCCGAAAATAAAGTACTGAAAATAAGAGTGACTGGAACAACTGTTAACTAGGTAAGGAGCTCCAGTCATAGGCGGAAGGCCTACCAATCTGATCAGGGGTACTCTGATGGAAGGAACTCTAGCTCCTCGTCAAGAGCAAACCTCGTCTCCACACCTGGCCCATAAACTATGGGATAATAGGCCTCGTCCAGATCTGGAAGATAACCAGGTCCTCAGGGGGACGTAACAAGATACAATATGCATGCCAGATATAGTACTGAATAAAAGTAAAGAGGGGTGTGCTAACCATCTAAGTGAATGCAATATAAGGACAACCTCGGAACATGTAGGTAGGTGTAGGCATAATGTCCAACGTCCTCTAGAGTGTGGTATCTACAACGTCCATTATTCCGAAGAATGAGGTATCTGTATATATATATCGTCCACACTCTAAGGGACGTGGTATCTGCAATGTATATACGTCCGTAACACTCCGAAGAGCGCGGTGTCTGAATATAGGGAGTCACCGGGTCTGTGGTTCCTCTAGATACCACGGAGTCCGATGGGTGTATCCCATACGTTTATCAGTTGTCCTTCCCTCCCAATGTAGATACGCAAGTCGAATGCACGACTTGAGTGTACCGTATCTAGATGTCAAGTCTCAATTAACTATATTACTCTAGAATACATGCTAGTCCGTGATGCATGTCGTACGTACCGATAGCGAATCGGGTACGCGGACCCGCATCCCAATATGAATGTACCATCGTGATACGTGTATAGTGCCATGGTCTAGGAAAATATCAGAATATCCTCGCATTAATGGGTGAGTCAGCTAAAAACTAGGTCAAGTATACTACTCATCGACGCATTGTCGACTGCACCCGAGTCAATCTCGGACGCGCACAGTTTTATGCATATTTGCAACATTTATTATTTAATTTTAAGCAGTAAATCAGCAAGGTATACTTGCCTGTCCCGGGTAGCTGCGAAATCCAAAGTCCTGCTCCTGATGCCTCGACGGTACTGTCCAGCAATCCTATATAGGATATAGTAATGACCAAATTAGTCGCTACAATAGCACGACTAAGACACACTGCTTGTATCTACAGCTGACATAGGGTCGGGACTGTATATATATATAGCTAATACAAGTATATACATATACACTAAATCATATTTAATTATATTAAAATAACATATTGTTTAATAGTGCAAAAATAGTACTTATGTATTAATTAGTATATACTAAATAATACACACAGTAAATATGTATACATAATTGGTAATAACATAAATTCATATATTTAGATAGAAATTATGTACATAAATTAATATATACAACATAAAGAAAGGTATAAAAAAATATATACACATACTTGTAGGTATATATATATATATATATATATATATATATATATATATAATATATATACTTAATTTCCAGAAAATGTATTTAACACAATAAATACTATATATTTAATATTCTTCATATTTTTAAAATGTACATACATACATACATACATACATACGTACGTACGTACATGCTACATATGTTTAAGTATTAATACGAAAATATACTAAGAAAATAGTATTATATTATATATAAAATAAATCACAAAAATTACTTTTATTAAGATTTATATTAAATACTTAGTATTTTTTGTAATACAATAATATATACACACTTCTATGTATTTATATGTACATTTACACATAAATACGAAATTGGTATTTATAAATAATATTAGTAATATTATTAGTGTAACATATGTTTATTTATTTATTGATATATATACATAGTATACAAGGAATATAGCAGGTATTTATATATATATACAGGGTATTCATTAAATTCAGAAAATACGTATTAAATACAAGGAAAATACAGGATCTATATACCTAAACCTTGCAACCTAAAATACATGCATAAATACTAACAATTATACATAAAATAATGTACCGTATAGTAGCTCAGGTCGAGGGGGTCACGGTGACGGGACGTCGTCGGCGGGGGTGGCCGGACGGAGCTCCGGTGAAGCTCGGGGATGTCGGCTGCTACAACAGCGGCTGGAAGCTACTGGCGCTGCGGGGGCGACTATGGGTGGCTGTGGCGTCGACCGGCGGCGAGGCTTGGCGGGGAGGAAGGGGGTTGGCCGGGGAGGAGTGTGGCTGAGTTGGGTAGTCGACGGTGCAGTTGTGTCAGAGTACGGGGAGGTCGGGTGGTCGGCTGTGCGTGCGGGAGGGGGCAGCTCGGGTTGGTGTTGGGCTGCTGGGGGGTTACTGCCGGCGGCTAGGTGGCGGGTGGCGGTGGTGGCAGGTGGGGGAAAGGCCGGCGAAGGTGGTTGGGTGGCTTTAGGGGTGGTCGGAGTTGGTGGTTGGCCGGAGTTGGGCGGCGGGTGGTGGTTTGTTGGGGTCGGGCTAGGGGCTGAGTTTAGGGAGTTTGGGTTTATGTATAGAGTCCTAGGTTTGTGTGCCCTCTTTAATGAGGTACTAGGTTGTTTATGTAGGTGAGAGAGTGGGGGGGATGCCTTGGGATTAGGGCTGGCTGGACCTAGCTTTTGGGGAGTTGGGGATGTCCATCAAGATGAGGGGAGGGCTAGGAATGGGGCATTTTAAATGGAGGGCTAGGATCACTTCCCAAAAAGTGATGTAAGGACATAAAAATGGGGGGGAAAATAAAGTGAACGGTTAGGGCATGACCAATTCTTTTTCATGATGTTTGGGCCAATGAGAGGGGGACACCTCATTGCAATTTTGTAAATAGGCCCCTGAACAATTTGATATTTGCATAATTTCTGGAATTAGGGATTTAATGTAAACAAACACCATGTTTGGTGCTCCTCATTGGACTAGGATGGTGTATGGTATTTTGTATGAGGCTTGTGGGTGTGGATGTGGGTTTGGGTTGGAGTAGGGTCTAATTCAATTGAGGTTAGGTCACCACATTAATTAATGCGTAATTAATGCACCGGTGTTTCTAATTTAATTTAACGAGAACCGGGGGTCTAAATTGGGTTGGACAAGGGTTATTAGTGTGGTAGGCTCAGTGTACAATAATATCATGATCTGGGTTGGTCAAGACGGATCGAGGTGGGGTCTCAATTTCGATCGGAACGGACAACGAACGTAATTACGTAATTTAATTAATTTGCGTACGGACGTTTGTAACGACTTTTGTGCGACTAAAATCAGGCACGAAAATCCGTATCCGGGGTTTGTTCTAGGTTCAATATGATGGGTTAGCATGTCTAGGCCAAGTATGCAGAATTTGTTTTAGGGTAACAGCTAGTGTAGTATCCTAAAATAACCAATCATTGTACAAGTATTATAACACTATATAATAATCTTAATTATACCTAGTTAACCCTAATTAGGCCAAATTAATTAATTAACCCTAATTTCTGGTCGAGGGGGTTTACAACATACCCTCCTTAGAGCATTTCGTCCTCGAAATTAAAAAGACATATATCAAAACTATTGAATGAAATAAATACTATCACATACCTAGGCCTTCGAAGAGATGGGGAAAATGCTGCCGAATATCGTCCTCTCGTTCCCAGGTTGATTCACTTGGTGCGTGATGCCACAATGCGACACAAACTAGAGGGATAGTCTGGCCTCGCAGTACCTTCTCGCTCTGGTCTAGGATCTCTACCGGCTCCTCCTGGTATGACAAGCTTGGACCAACGGTGATCTCCGAGTGGTCAAGCACATGGCTCGAATCCGGTATGTACCTCCTCAGCTGAGATACATGGAAGACGTCGTGAACTCCTTCCAGTGTCTGCGGCAAGGCTAATCTGTAAGCAACTTCTCCGACGCGCTCTAGCACATCGAAGGGTCTGATGTACCTCGGACTCAGCTTCCCTCTGCCTCCAAATCTGATGGTTCCTCTGGTAGGTAAAATCTTCAGGAACACATGTTCTCCCACCTGGAACTCTAGGGGTCGTCAGTGCACATTAGCCCAATGCTTCTGCCTGTCCTGTGCTGCTCGCAGATGCCCCTGGATCTTCTTCACCTTCTCCACTATATGGATGATCAGCTCTGGCCCTAGAATCTGCCTCTCGCCTACATCGCTCCAACATACTGGGGATCGACACTTCCTACCATACAATGCCTCATAGGGAGCCATCTGAATGCTCGCCTGATAGCTATTATTGTAGGAAAATTTAACCAAGTGCAAGTGGTCCTCCCAGGAACCGCTGAAGTCGAGCATGCATGCCCTCAACATGTCCTCCAGAGTCTGAATGGTGCGCTCGGATTGTCCATCTGTCTGCGGGTGGTACGAAGTACTGAACTTAAGGCGGGTACCAAGACTCTCTTGCATACTCCTCCAAAAGTACGATGTGAACCTCGTATCCCTGTCAGACACGATACTGACTGGCACTCCAAGCAATCGTACAATCTCCCTCATGTACATGTCTGCCAAGACTTCCGTAGATTGCCCAACCCTGAAGGGTAAAAAGTAGGCAGACTTGGTGAGTCTATCTACGATTACCCATACCGCATTGCGACCACTAGGACTCCTCGGGAAACCCGTGACGAAGTCCATGGTGATGTGCTCCCATTTCCACTTCGGTATCGGGAGCGGTTGATGTAATCCGACAGACCTCTGATGCTCAGCCTTGACTTGCTGACACACCAGGCACTTAGCCACGAAGCGGGCTATCTCTCTCTTCATCCCGTGCTACCAGTAGTACTGCCTCAGGTCTTGATACATCTTCGTGCCTCCTGGATGTATAGAATAGGTCGAACTGTGTCCCTCCATCATCAGCTCCTGGCGTAGCTCTCCATTCGGAACATAGAGACAATCTCCACATCTCAAAGTCTCGTCCTCGTGTATACGCAGTCCCGTCTGTATTCCAGCCTCTGTCCTCTGTCGAAGCCTCTAAAATCTGGCGTCTGTCGGCAAAGCAGCCTTGATTCTCTCCACTAATGTCGATTGTACCTGGAAACTCGATATCTGGCCTCTACTCTGGGCATGACGACTTCGATACCCAACTGTTCTAGATCTCTCAACAGATGTTGTTGGGTAGTCAGGAAAAATGCTATGGGCTTCCTGCTTAAAGCATCGGCTACCACATTAGCCTTTCCCGGATGGTACTGCAGCTCAATCTTGAAGTCCGCCATCACTTCGAGCAAACGTATATGCCTTTGGTTCAGGTCCTTCTGGGTGTAGACGTATTTCAGGCTCTTGTGATCGGTGAATATCTCCACGCGCTCTCCGTATAGGTAGTGCCTCCAAAGCTTCAAAGCAAAGATCACTGCGGCAAGCTCCAAGTCGTGGGTAGGATAGTTCTTCTCATGGGTCCTCAACTGCCTAGAGGCATAGGCCACAACCTTCCCATGCTGCATCAGAACGCATCCTAATCCTTTCCCGGATGCATCGCTATAGATCACGAATCCTCCGGGTCCAGAAGGTACGGTCAAGATGGGTGCTGTAGTCAGACGCTTCTTCAGCTCATCGAATGCCGTCTGACACTCCTCTGTCCAGGTGAACTCCTGATCCTTGCGGGTCAAGCGGGTCATCGGCTCTGCGATCCTTGCGAAGTTCTCTATGAACCTCCGGTAATATCCGGCAAGTCCTAGGAAACTCCTCACCTCCGAGACGTTGGTAGGGGTCGGCCACATCTCTACTGATGAGATCTTCGTGGGATCTACTGAAATGCCATCTTCCGAGATAACGTATCCAAGAAATGCGACATGATCTAGAAGAAACTCGCACTTGCTCAGCTTGGCATAAAGCCTCTCTCGTCTCAGCGTCTCTAACACTAGCCTCAAGTGCTCCCCGTGCTCCTCGTGGCTCTTCGAATACACCAAGATGTCGTCGATGAAGACTACCACAAACTGGTCCAGGTACTCATGGAAGACTCGGTTCATCAGGTTCATAAACACAGCAGGCGCATTTGTCAACCCGAAAGGCATCACTAAGAACTCGTAGTGACCATAGCGAGTCCTAAATGCTATCTTTGGAATGTCCTCCCTTCGCACCTTCACCTGATGGTAGCCCGATCTTAAGTCAATCTTCGTGAACACCACTGCTCATGTCAGCTGGTCGAACAGATCGTCGATTCGCGGTAGAGGGTACTTGTTCTTGATAGTCAGAGCATTAAGGGCTCAGTAATCAATGCACATCCGGAATGTTCCGTCCTTCTTGGGTACAAAAAGCACTGGTGCTCCCCAGGGTGATGTACTAGGACGAATAAATCCCTTGATCTGCAACTCCTCTAGCTGTAGCTTCAGCTCGTCAAGCTCCTTCTTCGCCAACCGGTACATATTTGATGATACCGGTGCTGCTCCAGGTACTAGCTCAATGGTAAACTCCACCTCTCTATCAGGCGGTAGGCCTGGCAACTCCTCTGGGAAAACGTCCTCGAACTCTGCAACAATTTCTGGGGGTGCCGTCTCCATCGCCATGTAAGCTCTAGCTGCATGTCCTACTCCTCGCTCGATGGTGCCTCGCATGAATTCGAACTCCGGGTGTCCTGGCAGTCTAAAAGTAACGCTACCCTTCCGACAATCTAGCACGACATTGTACTGGCTTAACCAGTCTATGCCCAGAACTACGTCGAAAGCTTGTATTGGGAGTACCAACAATCACGCTCTTATCTCTCTACCACAAACTACTATCGAGCACGTTCTAATGGTGCTGGTAACCGGTACGATGCCTCCTCCGGTAAGTATTCTCCAACTCTTAGGTAAAGGGGAAGTTGCTACTCTATGCATTGCTATGAAGCTACTAGATATAAATGACAGTGTAGCTCCAGAATCAAACAGTGCAGTTGCAGGTAATGATGCAACTAGAATTGTACCTGCTATAGCCTCTCCCTCTGGTTCCTCCTCGATAGATTCTAAAGCAAAGGCTTGACCGTGCCTCTGCCCTCCTGCCTGCTGTCGGGCCTGGTTGAAGTGTGCCTCCTGTGGGACCAAGGGTGGTCCTCTCTGCTGTCCTCCGGTAGCTGGTGGACGCTGGCCTCCTGTTGGGGGTAGTATCCTCAGTGGTGCTGCTTGTGGTCTTTGTCCAGTCTGGGGTGCTCCATCTCTGCGCTGGGGGCAATCTCTAGCAAGGTGCTGGCTGGCTCCACAAACCATGCAGAGCTCGAGCTTCTTTCGGCAGTCTCTGATGACGTGTCCCCTCTTGCCACAGAAGTGACAGGTCGGAAGCTCCTTCTGCTGGTATGGCGTTGTCCTCTACTGTGCCTGCGCTCCTGGACGGCAGATCGGTCCTCCTGCTCCTTGCTGGGTCCTGGCGGGTACGTTCGCGCTGGAACGTCTCGCTCCTCCTATCGCCTCCTGGATCCTCGCCTCTGATAGTACCTCTTCATAAGAGATCCTCGCCTGGGTAGTAGTGTACCTCTGCAGCTCGTGAGAGAGACCATGGTGGAATCTTCTGTCTTTCTCCAGGTCATTGGGGATCAGGGCTGCACCAAATTGGCTGAGTCTACTGAACTCTCCGTCGTAGGCGTCCACAGTCAGGTTCCCTTGCTCCAGGTGCAGGAACTGAGAGTACAGGGCGTTCCTCACCGTAGCGAGGAAATACTTCGCGTTGAAGTGTTCCAGAAATTCCTCCCAAGTCTGCTGTCTGCCGATACTGCGCTCCATAGAGTCCCACCAGTGATGGGCGTTGCCTGTGAGTTGGGCCCTCACCGCGGTCATCCAGAGATCGGGGTGTAACTGCGAACCCTCTAACAGCATCTCAGTGTTGGAGACCCAGTCTGAGATCTCCTCTGCCGTCTCCTTACCCGAGAAGGTTCTCGGGCCCATCTATCTGAAGCCTCGTACAGTGCCTGCTTGCTGGACAGGTGTAGGTGCTGGTGCTGCTGCTTGGACAGGTGCCCTCTCCAGTACTGCCATCAGACCCTGTCTCAGAATCTCCGTCTGCTGCCACTGGGCCTGCATCATCATCTGGAAGAACTGTATCATCTGGGGCTGTCCCTCCGCTGGTGGCATATGAGGTAGAAACGGTGGAGGTGGTGGAAGAGGTACCTCCGATTGTCTCCTTGGTGTCTCCTCGGGTGCCGGCCTCTCGTACTGCGGCATCGGTGTCGCCCTCGAGGTCTGCCCCTCGAAGTACTGCCTCGGGATCGTCTGCGACGTCTGGCCCTCTGGCTGCTGCGTCCCTTCATCGGGAGAGACCTGATGCCAGTGCATCATCGGGGCTTGAGGGATCACCTGTGCCTCTGGCTGAGGCTGCTCTCTGGGTGGTCCCTGAGTCGTATCCTCCCTCGGTGCTGCAGGTGGCACTATGGCACCAAGTATCTCACGTCGGCTATGAAGGTTCATCTCGCTGTAAGAGATAGAAGTTCATTAGAGAGAGTACAGAATAATCAAACAGGATACAAATATATTACAATTTGGAAGAGGTTCAAAGGCGTAATCAAGTGGATGAGACCTAGTAATTTTTATCCTATTGCAGGCTCGCTGGGCACGTTGCCATACCACAAGCGATAAACATTTGATATCGATGACCTGCATGGGCCACCACTAAAACCATGTCATGCCCCAGTCACAAAATATATGGAACCAGGCCACGTGGCATTGGCCAGCTGACACGTCTCCGAGGATATCCCAATTTAATGGATCCTGGCGAAGCGTGCTACGCTGTCCTAAATCTAACAAGTCTAATATAAACAACAGGCAGTGTCTAATCTCATCCATAAACAACAAGTAAATACTGAAATAAAAGACTGGAATATAAGGACATAGTCGAATGACATAATACAACTAAAATATGTCTGGTAGGAACAAACCCACTACAAATGTTGGAGATAAAGTACTGATAGTCCAAAAATAAAGTACTAAAAATAAGAGTGACTGGAACAACTGCTAACTAGGTAAGGAGCTCCAGTCATAGGCGGAAGGCCTACCAATCTGATCAGGGGTACTCTGATGGAAGGACCTCTAGCTCCTCGTCAAGAGCAAACCTCGTCTCCACACCTGGCCCATAAACTGTGGGATAATAGGCCTCGTCCAGATCTGGAAGATAACCAGGTCCTCAGGGGGATGTAACAAGATACAATATGCATGCCAGATATAGTACTGAATAAAAGTAAAGAGGGGTGTGCTAACCATCTAAGTGAATGCAATGTAAGGACAACCTCGGAACGTATAGGTAGGTATAGGCATAACGTCCAACGTCCTCTAGAGTGTGGTATCTGCAACGTCCATCATTCCGAAGAATGAGGTATCTGTATATATATATCGTCCATACTCTAAGGGACGTAGTATCTGCAATGTATATACGTCCGTAACACTCCGAAGAGCGCGGTGTCTGAATATAGGGAGTCACCGGGTCTGTGGTTCCTCTGGATACCACGGAGTCCGATGGGTGTATCCCATACGTTTATCAGTTGTCCTTTCCGCCCAATGTAGATACGCAAGTCGAATGCACGACTTGAGTGTACCGTATCTAGATGTCAAGTCTCAATTAACTATATTACTCTAGAATAGATGCTAGTCCGTGATGCATGTCGTACGTACCGATAGCGAATCGGGTACGCGGACCCGCATCCCAATATGAATGTACCATCGCAATACGTGTATAGTGCCATAGTCTAGGAAGATATCAGAATATCCTCGCAGTAATGGGTGAGTCAGCTAAAAACTAGGTCAAGTACACTACTCATCGACGCATTGTCGACTGCACTCGAGTCAATCTCGGACGCGCACAGTTTTATACATATTTGCAATATTTATCATTTAATTTTAAGCAGTAAATCAGCAAGGTATACTTGCCTGTCCCGGGTAGCTACGAAATCCAAAGTCCTGCTCCTGATGCCTCGGCGGTACTGTCCAGCAATCCTATATAGGATATAGTAATGACCAAATTAGTCGCTACAATAGCACGACTAAGACACACTGCTTGTATCTACAGCTGACATAGGGTCAGGACTGTATATATATATAGCTAATACAAGTATATACATATACACTAAATCATATTTAATTATATTAAAATAATATATTGTTTAATAGTACAAAAATAGTACTTATGTATTAATTAGTATATACTAAATAATACACACAGTAAATATGTATACATAATTTGTAATAACATAAATTCATATATTTAGATAGAAATTATGTACATAAATTAATATATACAACATAAAGAAAGGTATAAAAAATATATACACATACTTGTAGGTATATATATATATATATATATATATATATATATATATATACATATACATATAATATACTTAATTTCTAGAAAATGTATTTAACACAATAAATACTATATATTTCATATTCTTCATATTTTTAAAATGTACATACATATATACATACATACGTACATGCTACATATGTATAAGTATTAATACGAAAATATACTAAGAAAATAGTATATATTATATATAATATTAAATCACAGAAATTACTTTTATTAAGATTTATATTAAATACTTACTATTTTTTTGTAATACAATAATATATACACACTTCTATGTATTTATATGTACATTTACACATAAATACGAAATTGGTATTTATAAATAATATTAGTATTATTATTAGTGTAACATATGTTTATTTATTTATTGATATATATACATAGTATACAAGGAATATAGCAGGTATTTATATATATATACAGGGTATTCATTAAATCCAGAAAATACGTATTAAATACAAGGAAAATACAGGATCTATATACCTAAACCTTGCAACCTAAAATACATGCATAAATACTAACAATTATACATAAAATAATATACCGTATAGTAGCTCAGGTCGAGGGGGTCACGGTGACGGGACGTCGCGGGCGGAGGTGGCCGGACAGAGCTCCGGCGAAGCTCGGGGACTTCGGCTGCTACAACAGCGGCTGGAAGCTACTGGCGCTGCGGGGGCGACTGTGGGTGGCTGTGGCGTCGACCGGCGGTGAGGCTTGGCGGGGTGGAAGGGGGTTGGCCGGGGAGGAGTGTGGCTGAGTTGGGTGGTCGACGGTGCAGTGGTGGCGGAGTACGGGGAGGTCGGGTGGTCGGCTGTGCGTGCAGGAGGGGGCAGCTCGGGTTGGTGTTGGGCTGCTGGGGGGTTGCTGCCGGCGGCTAGGCGGCGGGTGGCGGTGGTAGCAGGTGGAGGAAAGGTCGGCGAAGGTGGTCGGGTTGCTTTGGGGGTGGTCAGAGTTGGTGGTTGGCGGCCGGAGTTGGGCGGCGGGTGGTGGTTTGTTAGAGTCGGGCTAGGGGCTGAGTTTTAGGGAGTTTGGGTTTATGTGTAGAGTCCTAGGTTTGTGTGCCCTCTTTAATGAGGTACTAGGTTGTTTATGTAGGTGAGAGAGTGGGGGGGGGGGCTGCCTTGGGATTAGGGCCGGCTGGACCTAGCTTTTGGGGAGTTGGGGATGTCCATCAAGATGAGGGGAGGGCTAGGAATGGGGCATTTTAAATGGAGGGCTAGGATCACTTCCCAAAAAGTGATGTAAGGACATGAAAATGGGGGGAAAAATAAAGTGAACGGTTAGGGCATGACCAATTCTTTCTTCATGATGTTTGGGCCAATGAGAGGGGGACACCTCATTGCAATTTTGCAAATAGGCCCCTGAATAATTTGATATTTGCACAATTTCTGGAATTGGGGATTTAATGTAAACAAACACCATGTTTGGTGCTCCTCATTGGGCTAGGATGGTGTATATTATTTTGTATGAGGCTTATGGGTGTGGATGTGGGTTTGGGTTGGAGTAGGGTCTAATTCAATTGAGGTTAGGTCACCACATTAATTAATGCGTAATTAATGCACCGGTGTTTCTAATTTAATTTAACGAGAACCGGGGGTCTAAATTGGGTTGGACAAGGGTTATTAGTGTGGTAGGCTCAGTGTACAATAATATCATGATCTGGGTTGGTCAAGACAAATCGAGGTGGGGTCTCAATTTCGATCGGAACAGACAACGAACGTAATTACGCAATTTAATTAATTTGCGTACGGACGTTTGTAACGACTTTTGTGTGACTAAAATCAAGCACGAAAATCCGTATCCGGGGTTTGTTCTAGGTTCAATATGATGGGTTAGCATGTCTAGGCCAAGTATGCGGAATTTGTTTTAGGGTAACAGCTAGTGTAGTATCCTAAAATAACCAATCATCGTACAAGTATTATAACATTATATAATAATCTTAATTATACCTAGTTAACCCTAATTAGTCCAAATTAATTAATTAACCCTAATTTCTGGTCCAGGGGGTTTACACAATGTAACCTTACATCTCTTGTCCACGATGTCTCATGTCCATAACATGTAAGATCATGACATCTAGCTAGTATAACGAGTCATAATGATATCTATATAATATGCAAGTCTTATATCACGAATCCTGTAAGCCTATAGAGAATCAATATGAATAACTCAAGAAAGATTATGTCACGTAAAATAGTATCAAGTGTCCTACGGTATAATATACTTGGTAAACCAAGCACGTAAAAATAGGATCGTGGAATTAACTCTCTAAGTGACGTTACTCGACTTCGCGTACGACATCGACACCCGAATCTTGTTCGGACGCTAAGTAACGTCTCACGGTCCTAGGTTGAGCAGGCACATCACAAGAATATATATATATGGAAAGAAACACAAACAAATAATATAACATAATCTACTGCAAGTTTGGTAAGGTACGCTTGCCTGAATTCTGGATATGACGACATCCAAGTAGCGAGCTTAATGCATCAACTGCTTCTGAAAAGATGGAATCAGTACGAACATCTTCGAATACTGCGACAAATATCACCAATATTTACAAAATATAAGAAATAGCTAGGATTGACTACCCATAAGTCTGATTTGGACACAGGAGCTAAAACGACAATTTAGGGTTAAAGCGGTATCCAATTGTGGCCCACTTTGCATCGTAAAATATGTCGAAGATAAAGTTATACAAATCTAGCAAGTTTAGTGTCTATGAATCCAGAATGAGGTTACGACCTCAACTGAATGTTTGAAATTGGATCCCGGTGAGCCGGTCACGAAAGCACCCGTCAAGTGGAACCGTAGGGCCCACAAAATAGTATTTTGTCAACGTTCTCAGAATCGAACCAAACTTGGGTCAAAGGACCAGCGTAACACTGCGATTCTAATGGTGTAAGTTTTATTATAAAACAACGAGCACACACAACGTTATGGCAAGGTGTCAGAATAGAGGCCGATACGGTATTTTTTGACGAATACGAGTTGATTCTGGTGAGCACGTACATCCAAATCAAGTTCCGAAAAATCTTACACGTTCGCATTGACGATTCGTGCCTTTCGGTGTAATCCGTACATGATAAAGTTATCTCGTTTTACGGGACGTACCCATTTCAAGATATTTTAGGTTTTCCAAAATACGTTTTATGTCAACTTCGTGCTGATTTTCCAGAAAATATAAACCCAAATAATTAAATCTATTTGAAGGAAATTAATCACGGTTACGTTTTTTACCAGGCTGTTTAATTTAGAATTTTAACATAGCATATTATTTTAGAGATAATGGGACTTAAACACGGGTACTTGAAACCGTTTTCTTGTTCTAAAAACTCGATTTTTTTTCTCGTTTTAGGTCTCAATTTGCGATTGATACAAAGCATGATAAACAAAATTATTTGGAAAAAAAATTATGGAGGTTATGCAGTCTTCGCGTAGGATTCGACGGTTTGTTGTTTGTTTACCTGTGTAGGAAGAAACAGAGATGGGAAGAAGGGTACCTCGAATGCTTTGTTGCTCGCGATTCGGGTGCGGGTCTGCTTGCGGCAGCGCGTGGCGGCGATCGACGGAGTCGGGCGACGGTGGAGGTGTCTGTCTGGGCGGCGATGACTGTCGCCGTGGGTAGGGTCGCTGGTGAGTCTCCGGCGGATTGCTGTTGCTACAATCGTTGTCACCCGCGCATGCACCCACGCGCGTACTGTCGCGGCCTCGTTGGGAGGCTGCGGTCGGAGCCGGTGTCGGCGGTGGCGCTGGAAGTCTAGGTCGATGAGTGAGGTGGTGGTCTGATGGTGATGGTGGCAGTGGCTGTATTTAGTAGCTGAACCGAAGGGTTACGCAGGGGGTGGGGATGATAGGTTTTGGGTTTGGGTTTCGGGTTTGGGTTTGGGTTTTATTCATTTTTTCTTTTCTTTTATAATACCCTATATATGTGTATATATATATAGCCATATATATATATATATAAGAAAATAGTCTTGTACCCTAAATAATTTTCAGAAAAATTCTATAATACTTTAATAGTAGTTGTATACCCAAAATTTATTTTCTGTAAAATATTTATAATTAATAAATATACATAAATATCTATACAAGTTAATAAATCTATGCATATTTTCAAATTAGCTAAAATTAATAATTTTTTTTCTTATACTCAAATAATTACATAATACCAATAAAAATAATAAAATTTAAAATTTAAAATCAGGGGGTTCACAGTGCTTGTGAGTTATGGAAGATGAATAAATGGAGAGCGTTGGATGCCCATTTAGTCTACTTGACCACACTTGAGTCCAACATAAAGTGGTTAAGTGATGAGGTGCATAGTTGGGCCAAATCCAAAGTGTGTATAGCTGAAATAATTTCCTAATGTATTAAGTATGAGAGTGTGCGTGAAATATCATGATGTTTGGTGTTTTGTAGAGATGACAATGGTATAAAATGTTTGGCATAAACCATGCAGGGGTTTGGAAATATTTGGATTGAGTTTTGTTGGTGCCGATGGATCAATTTGGTCTAGTTTGTCTAGTCAATGTATTATATATATATAAATATTTTATAATTTAATTCTTTAAATATTAATTCAAATAAAATGAATTAAATATATTATAAATCTAACAAATTAACCCTACTAAAAATGAGGGTGCTTACAGGTTAAGGTTAGAGTTATGGTTATGGTTAGTGTTTTAGGGTTGGGGTTAGGGTTAGGATTTTAGAGATTTAGGGTTAGTGTTATGGTTGGGGTTAAGGTTGAGGTTAAGGTTATGTTAGGGTTGGGGTTGAGTTTAGGGTTAGAGTTAGGGTTTTGGATTTTTGGGTTAGGGTTAAGGTTAAGGTGAAGGTTAGGGTTTGGATTTTGTTTGATTGATCTTTAAAATAACTACAACATTGTTAAGAAACACATATCTTGTTTATGACCTCCCTTTATGGAGATCATATAAATAATCATGTGTCTACATATCCATCAAGGTTAGCACATTCATATGAATTAAATAAAAAAATAGTTCCTTTAATATATCTACAAATGTGCTTTATAGTCCAGTCTCTATGTGTATGCACAAATCTATATCTTGTGTTAAATAGAATACTTATTATATTTAAATATGGTACTTCTGGACCCATAACATGTTCATTTCTCTTATTTCAGTCAGAATATGGTCTAATGACATGAGTCATGACCACTATATGCATACTGAGTGAATGAAAACTAATCATATTAAATCCTTCCGAAGATTTTCTATTCAAAAGATTTTTTCTTCATGAGATCCTCTTTTAAGAAGATTTTCTCTTCAAGAGATACTACTATGAAGAATCTATTTGATGATCTGTTCATGAACACGCATAGACATATATGATCATCATTATATCCTTTCCTAGATAGATGCACACAGTATATATAGAACCATTTTAGTATAGAGAAATACACTATTTGGACTAAATACCAAGTCTAGAGATACACACTATTTGGACTAAAATAGCAAGTCTAGAGATACACACTATTTGGACTAAAATGGTTCTATATGAACACTATATGGACTAAAAATACCAAGTCTAGATATACACACTATAGGGTTTTAAGGATAAGATTTTGGTTAGGGTTAGGATTTTAGTTAGGGTTAGGGATAGGGGTTAGGGTTAAGGTTAAGGTTTTAGGGTTAGGCGTTAGGGCTAGGGTTTGGGATTAGGGTTAGGATTAGATTTTTAGGGTTAGGGTTCATGTTAGGGTTTTTAGGGTTGGGGTTAAAGGTTGGGTTTTTTAGGGTTAGGGTTAAGGTTTTTAGGGTTGGGGTTAGGGTTAGGGTTTTGGGATAGGGTTTGGGTTGGGGTTGGGGTTGGGGTTGGGGTTATAGTTAGGCTTAGGTATTAGGGGTTAGATTAGGGGTTTAGGGTTAGGGTTAGGGGTTAGGGTTTTAGGGTTATGGTTAGGGTTTTAGGTTTAGGGTTTTTAGGGTTAGGATTAGGGTTTTTAGGGTTGGGGTTAGGATTTTTAGTGTTAGGGTTAAGATTTTGGGGTTAGGGTTAGGGTTTTTAGGGTTAGGGTTTTTAGGGTTTGGGTTTTTAGGGTTTGGGTTTTGGTTTGCGTTAGGGGTTAAGTTTAGGGTTATAGGATTAGGGTTAGGGTTAAGGTTAGGGGTTAGGGGTTGGGTTGGGTTTGGGTTAGGATTAGGGGTTAGGTTTTAGGGTTAGGGGTTTAGGGTTAGGGTTAGGGTAAACAATAATAAAGATATCGAAAGGAATAAATGAGTACAATTATGAAGTCCAAGGGCGATAATCAAATGCTAAGAAAATTTTAAATCAGTTGTGGATTGAGATACTAATACTGCTAATCCTGATTATAGGCCTGCTCGGTACTGGAAAATAACCAAAATGATTTAATCAGAACCTGCTTGGGCCACCACAAAAATATGTAATGCCCAGTCCTAAAATACGTAGGACTAGGAATACATAACATGCCAGCTACACATTCGATAAGACTCTGATCCGATTCGAATACGTATAAGCTGTATTATAATGGCCACTAACTAAATAATCAAGTAAATACAAATATCTATAATGAACAAAATACTACAAGAATGAGCTGCATGTGCTAAAGTTGGCCGCCCAGTAACACACAAGCTCGAATAGACTCAAGAAAGGAATATGAGTCTATAAAACTAGGCTACATCAGCAGATGAATTAATTAATAATATGAATAAATAACCATAACTCCGGTAGAAATGATATAAGTACCTGGCACCAATGTCCGCATGACAAAGCAAAACACATTAGCAACTCTAGACAGGCTCCGTAATAGTCTATGCTATAAAACTGGCAAGGGACCAGGTCGTCAGAGGGACGTAACAAGGTACAAAAAATATCATGCCAAAGTAAAACAGTATAATGCCACATACTCAAGGGTAAACTACTGTAACCATCTAAGTGATATGCATGTGAGAACATCACTCGTACTCAGGCTGAAACCACTACAGGCTCTGTGTCTAGGAGCCCATAGTAGCAAGTAATATCTCGTAGGGCCAGTAAATGTGCCAAAGATCTGAGACAGAGTCTAAGGCACCTCTAGTAACATATTATACATATATAAACATAATCAGCCTGTAGTATGGTGTGTCTCTCCCCACCCAATGTAACCTCACATCTCATGTCCACGATGTCTTATGTCCATAACATGCAAGATCATGACATCTAGCTAGTATAACGAGTCATAATGATATCTATATAATATGCAAGTCTTATATCACGAATCTTGTAAGCCTATACAGAATCACTATAAATAACTCAAGAAAGATTCTGTCACATAAAATAGTATCAAGTGTCCTACGGTATGACGTACTTGGTAAACCAAGCACGTAAAAATAGGATCGTGGAATCAACTCTCTAAGTGACGTTACTCGACTCCGCGTACGGCGTCGACACCCGAATCTTGTTCGGACGCTAAACAATGTCTCACGGTCCTAGGTTGAGCAGGTACATCACAAGAATATATATATATATATATATATATGGAAAGAAACACAAAAAATAATATAACATAATCTACTGCAAGTTTGGTAAGGTACGCTTGCCTGAATTCTGGATATAACGACATCCAAGTGGCGAGCTTAATGCGTCAACTGCTTCTGAAAAGATGGAATCAGTACGAACATCTTTGAATGCTGCGACAAACATCACTAATATTTACAAAATATAAGAAATAGCTAGGATTGACTACCCATAAGTCCAATTTGGACACAGGAGCTAAAACGATAATTTCGGGTTAAAGCGGTATCCAATTGTGGCCCACTTTGCACCATAAAATGTTTCGAAGATAACGTTATACAAATCTAGCAAATTTAGTGTCTACAAGTCCAGATTGAGGATACGACCTCAACGGAATGTCCGAAATTGGATCCCGGTGAGCCGGTCACGAAAGCACCCGTCAAGTGGAACCATAGGGCCCGCAAAACAGTATTTCGTCAACGTTCTCAGAATCGAACCAAACTTGGGTCACATGACCAGTGTAACGCTGCGAATCTGATGGCATAAGTTTCGTTATAAAACAAGAAGCACACACAAAGTTATGACAATGTGTCAGAATAGGTCGATACGGTATTTTTCGACGGATACGCGTTGATTCCGGTGTGCACGCACATCTAAATCAAGTTCTACAAAATCTCACATGTTCGTATTAACGATTCGTGCCTTTCAGTGTAATCCGTACACGATAAAGTCATCTCGTTTTACGGGACGTACCCAGTTTCGAGATATTTTAGGTTTCCAAATCACGTTTTATGTCAACTTCACGCTGATTTTCCAGAAAATATAAACCCAAATAATTAAATCTATTTGAAGGAAATTAATCACTGTTACATTTTTTACTAGGCTGTTTAATTTACAATTTTAACATAGCATATTATTTTAGAGATAATGGGACTTAAACACGAGTACTTGAAACCGTTTTCTTGTTCTAAAAAGTCGATTTTTTTTCTCGTTTTAGGTCTCAATTTGCGATTGATACAAAGCATGATAAACAAAATTATTTGGAAACAAAATCATGGAGGTTATGCAGTCTTCACGTAGGATTCGACGGTTTGTTGTTTGGTTACCTTTGTAGGAAGAAACGGAGAAGGGAAGAAGGGTACCTCGAATGCTTTGTTGCTCGCGATTCGGGTGCGGGTCTGCTTGCGGCAGCGCGTGGCAGCGATCGACGGAGTCGGGCGACGGTGGAGGTGTCCGTCTGGGCGGCGGCGACGGTCGCCGTGGGTAGGGTCACTGGTGAGTCGTCGGCGGATTGCTGCTGCTACAACCGTTGTCACCTGCGCATGCACCCACGTGCGTACTGTCGCGGCCTCGTTGGGAGGCTGCGGTCGGAGCCGGTGTCGGCGGTGGCACTGGAAGTCTAGGTCGATGATGGAGGTGGTGGTCTGATGGTGATGGTGGCGGTGGCTGTATTTAGTAGCTGAACCGAGGGGTTGCGTAGGTGGGGGATGGTTAGCTGATAAGTTTTGGGTTTGGGTTTGGGTTTCGGGTTTGGGTTTGGGTTTTATTCATTTTTTTCTTTTCTTTCTTTTCTTTTATAATACCCTATATATATGTGTATATATATAGCCATATATATATATAAGAAAATAGTCTTGTACCTTAAATAATTTTCAGAAAAATTCTATAATACTTTAATAGTAGTTGTACACCCAAAATTTATTTTCTGTAAAATATTTGTAATTAATAAATATACATAAATATCTATACAAGTTAATAAATCCATGCATTTTATATTTTTCTAATTAGCTAAAATTAATAAAATTTTTCCTTATACTCAAATAATTACATAATACCAATAAAAATAATAAAATTCAAAGTTTAAAATCAGGGGGTTCACAGTGCTTGGGAGTTATGGAAGATGAATAAGTGGAGAGCGTTGGATGACCATTTAGTGTACTTGACCACACTTGAGTCCAACATAAAGTGGTTAAGTGGTGAGGTGCATAGTTGGGTCAAATCCAAAGTGTGTATAGCTGAAATTATTTCCTAATGTGTTAAGTATGAGAGTGAGCGTGAAATATCATGATGTTTGGTGTTTTTTAGAGATGACAATGGTACAAAATGTTTGGCATGAACCATGCAGGGGTTTGGAAATGTTTGGGTTGAGTTATGTTGGTGCCGATGGATAAATTTGGTCTCGTTTGTCTAGTTAAAGTATTATATATATATATATATAAATATTTTATAATTTAATTCTTTAAATATTGATTCAAATAAAATGAATAAAATATATTATAAATCTAACAAATTAACCCTACCAAAAATGAGGGTGCTTACAAGTTAAGGTTAGAGTTATGGTTATGGTTAGTGTTTTAAGGTTGCGGTTAGGGTTAGGATTTTAGATATTTAGGGTTAGTGTTATGGTTGGGGTTAAGGTTGGGGTTAAGGTTATGTTAGGGTTGGGGTTGAGTTTAGGGTTAGAGTTAGGGTTTTGGATTTTCAGGTTAGGGTTAAGGTTAGGGTTTGGATTTTGTTTGATTGATCTTTAAAATAACTACAACATTGTTAAGAAACACATATCTTGTTCGTGATCTCCCTTTATGGAGATCATATAAATAATCATGTGTCTACATATCCTTCAAGGTTAGCACATTCATATGAATTAAATAAAAAAATAGTTCTTTTGATATATCTAAAAATGTGCTTTATGTTCCAGACTCTATGTGTATGTACAAATCTATATCTTGTGTTAAATAGAATACTTATTGCATTCAAATATGGTACTACTGGACCCATAACATGTTTATTTCTCTTATTTTGGTCAGAATATGGTCTAATGACATAAGTCATGACCACTATATGCGTACTGTGTGAATGACAACTAATCATATTAAATCCTTCCGGAGATTTTCTATTCAAAAGATTTTTTCTTCATGAGATCCTCTTTTAAGAAGATTTTCTCTTCAAGAGATACTACTATGAAGAATCTATTCGATGATCTGTTCATGAACACGCATAGACATGTAGGATCATCATTATATCCTTTCCTAGATAGATGCACACAGTGCATATAGAACCATTTTAGTATAGAGAAACACACTATTTGGACTAAATACCAAGTCTAGAGATACACACTATTTGGACTAAAATACGAAGTCTAGAGATACACACTATTTGGACAAAAATGGTTCTATATGAACACCATATGGACTAAAAATACCAAGTCTAGATATACACACTATAGGGTTTTAAGGATAGGGTTTTGGTTAGGGTTAGGATTTTAGTTAGGGTTAGGGATAGGGGTTAGGGTTAGGGTTAAGGTTAAAGTTTTAGGGTTAGGCGTTAGGGCTAGGGTTTGGGATTAGGGTTAGGATTAGATTTTTAGGGTTAGGGTTCATGTTAGGGTTTTTAGGGTTGGGGTTAAAGGTTGGGGTTTTTAGGGTTAGGGTTAAGGTTTTTAGGGTTGGGGTTAGGGTTAGGGTTTTGGGATAGGGTTTGGGTTGGGGTTGGGGTTATAGTTGGGGTTAGGGTGAGGTATTAGGGGTTAGGGTTGGGGTTTAGGGTTAGGGTTAGGTGTTAGGGTTTTAGGGTTATGGTTAGGGTTTTAGGGTTAGGGTTTTTATGGTTAGAATTAGGGTTTTTAGGGCTAGGGTTTTAGGATTTTTAGGATTAGGGTTAGGATTTTATGGTTAGGGTTTTTAGGGTTAGGGTTAAGGTTAGGGTTTTTAGGGCTTGGGTTTAGGTTTACTTTAGGGGTTAAGGTTAGGGTTATAGGATTAGGGTTAGGGTTAAGGTTATAGGTTGGGGTTGGGGTTTGGTTTAGGATTAGGGGTTAGGTTTTAGGGTTAGGGGTTTAGGGTTAGGGGTAAGGGATTGGGGTTGGGGTTAGGGTTTTAGAGTTAGGGTTAGGATTTTATGGTTAGGGTCAGGGTTGTGGGTAGGGTTTTAGGGTTAGGGTTTTTAGGGTTAGGGTTAGGGTTACGGTTTTAGGGTTAGGGTTTTAGTGTTAGGATTAGGATTAGGGTTAGGGTTAGGATTTTAGGATTAGGGTTAGGGTTAGGGTTAGGGTTAGGTTATGGTTTTAGGGTTAGGGTTTTGGGGTTTGGGTTGGGGATAGGGTTAGGGTTATAGGGTTGGGCTTGGGGATAGGGTTAAGGTTAGGGTTAGGGTTAGGGTTAGGGTTAGGGTTAGGGTTAGGGTTGGGGTTAGTATTTTAGGTTTAGGCTTAGGGTTTGAGTTAGGGTTTTAGGGTTTGGGTTTTAGGGTTGGAGTTGGTGTTAGGGTTAATGGTAGGATTAGGGTTGGGGTTGGGATTATGGTTAGGGTTATGGTTAGGGTTTAGAGGTAGGGGTTAGAGGTAGGGTTGGGGTTGGGGTTGGTGTTAGTATTTTAGGGTTTTAGGGTTAGGGTTAGGGTTTAGATTAGATTTAGGGTTTAAGATTTTTGGTTAGGATTAGGGGTTAAGGGTTAAGGGTTAGGGGTTAGGTTTAGGTTTATAGTTTAAGATTAGGGTTAGGGTTAGGGTTTAGGGTTTAGGTTTAGTGTTTAGATTTATGGTTAGGATTAGGGTTAAGGTTAGGGTTAGGGGTTAGGGTTAGGGTTAGAGGTTAGGGGTTAGGGTTAGGGTTAGTATTTATGGTTAGGGTATTAGGGTTATAGTTTTAGGGTTTGGTTTTTCGGGTTCAGGTTCGGGTTAGGGTATTAGGGTTAGGGGCACCTATCCTATATTCCTAGGACTTTTCAGGAGGTCACCCTTCATACATTTCCGTAGGATGAGTGACCACTTAGGAAGTCCTAGAAAAGTATGATGGGTGACCTCCCATATGATCAGTGACCACATAAAAAGTCCTAGAAATGTTGGATGCGTAACCTCCCATAGGATGGGTGATCTCCCGTAGGATGGGCGACCACCTAGGAAGGCCTAGGAATATTTTATGGGTGACCTCCAGTAGGATGGGTGACCTCCTAAAAGTCTTGGAAATGTTGGATGGGTGATCTCCCATAGGATGTGTGACCACCTAGAAAGTCCTGGAAAGTATGATAGATTACCTCTCAAAGGATGGGTGACCACATAGTCAGTCATGGAAACCTCCCATAGGATGGCTGACCACCTAAAAAGTCGTGGGAATATAGGATATGGGACCACCTGGAAAGTCCTGGGAACGTAGGATGGGTAACCACCTAGGAAGTCCTGGGAACATATGATGGATGACCTCCCATATGATGGATGATCACATAGGAAGTCCTAGAAATGTTTGATGGGCGACCTCCCGAAGGATGGGTGACGACCCAAAGGATGGGTGACGACCCAAAGGATGCGTGACGATCACCCATCCTATAGGAGGACTTCCTAGGTGGTCACCCATACTACAAAAGGTCACCCATCCTATATTCCCAGGACTTTCTAGGTGGTCGCCCCTCCTACGAGAATGTAGGATGGGTGTCCTCTCATAGGATGGGTGACCACCTAGGAAGTCTTGGTAATATAAGATGGGTGACCTCCCGTATGATGGATGACCTCCCATAGGATGGGTCACCCATCCTACAGGTGGTCACCCATCCTACATTCCCAAAACTTCCCATGAGCTAATCCATCATACGGGAGGTCACCCATCCTACATTCCCAGGACTTCCCTGGAGGTCACCCATGCTATGGGATGTTACCCATCTTACGGGAGGTCACCCATCCTATGGGAGGTCACCCATCCTACGGGAGATCACCCATCCAATATTTTTATGACTTTCTATGTGGTCACCCATCATATGAGAGGTTTCCATCATACTTTCACAGGACTTCCTAGGTGGTCAGCCATCCTACGGGAGGTAACCAATCCTACATTCCCAGGACTTCCCAGGAGGTCACCCATCCTAACTTCTCATAGGATGGGTGACCACCTAGGAAGTCCTGGGAATATAGGATGAGTTACCTCCCGTAGGATGGGTGACCTCCCATAGGATGGGTGACCACCTAGGAAGTCCTAGGAATGTTGTATGGGTGACCTTCCATAGGATGGGTGACCTTCACCCATCCTATGGAAGGTCACCTATCCTACGGGATGTCACCCATCCAACATTTTTAGGACTTCCTATATGGTCACCCATCATACGTTCCCAGGACTTCCTAGGTGGTCACTTATACAATGGGAGGTCACCCATCCTACGTTCCCAGGACTTTCCAAGAGGCCATCCATCCTATATTCCTAGGACCTCCTAGGTGGTCACCCATCCTTGGGGAGGTTCCCATGGCTGACTATGTGGTCACCCATCTTATGTGAGGTAACCCATCATACTTTCTATGACTTCCTAGGTGGTCACCCATCCTATGGAAGGTCACCCATCTTACATTCTCAGGATGTCACCAATAAGATGAATTAATTAACAATATGAATAAATAACCATAACTCCGGTAGAAATGATATAAGTACCTGGCACCAATGTCCGCATGATAAAGCAAAACACATTAGCAACTCTAGACAGGCTCCGTAATAGTCTATGCTATAAAACTGGCAAGGGACCAGGTCGTCAGAGGGACGTAACAAGGTACAAAAAATATCATGCCAAAGTAAAACAGTATAATGCCACATACTCAAGGGTAAACTACTATAACCATCTAAGTGATATGCATGTGAGAACATCACTCGTACTCAGGCTGAAACTACTACAGGCTCTGTGTCTAGGAGCCCATAGCAGCAAGTAATATCTCGTAGGGCCAGTAAATGTGCCAAAGATCTGAGACAGAGTCTAAGGCACCTCTAGTAACATAGTACATATATATAAATATAATCAGCCTGTAGTATGGTGTGTCTCTCCCCACCCAATGTAACCTCACATCTCATGTCCACGATGTCTTATGTCCATAACATGCAAGATCATGACATCTAGCTAGTATAACGAGTCATAATGATATCTATATAATATGCAAGTCTTATATCACGAATCTTGTAAGCCTATACAGAATCACTATGAATAACTCAAGAAAGATTCTGTCACATAAAATAGTATCAAGTGTCCTACGGTATGACGTACTTGGTAAACCAAGCACGTAAAAATAGGATCGTGGAATCAACTCTCTAAGTGACGTTACTCGGCTCCGCGTACGGCGTCGACACCCGAATCTTGTTCGGACGCTAAACAACATCTCACGGTCCTAGGTTGAGCAGGTACATCACAAGAATATATATATATATATATATATATATATATATATATATATGGAAAGAAATACAAAAAATAATATAACATAATCTACTGCAAGTTTGGTAAGGTACGCTTGCCTGAATTCTGGATATAACGACATCCAAGTGGCGAGCTTAATGCGTCAACTGCTTCTGAAAAGATGGAATCAGTACGAACATCTTTGAATGCTGCGACAAACATCACTAATATTTATAAAATATAAGAAATAGCTAGGATTGACTACCCATAAGTCCAATTTGGACACAGGAGCTAAAACGATAATTTCGGGTTAAAGCGGTATCCAATTGTGGCCCACTTTGCACCATAAAATGTTTCGAAGATAACGTTATACAAATCTAGCAAATTTAGTGTCTACGAGTCCAGATTGAGGATACGACCTCAACGGAATGTCCGAAATTGGATCCCGGTGAGCCGGTCACGAAAGCACCCGTCAAGTGGAACCATAGGGCCCGCAAAACAGTATTTCGTCAACATTCTCAGAATCGAACCAAACTTGGGTCACATGACCAGTGTAACGCTGCGAATCTGATGGCATAAGTTTCGTTATAAAATAAGAAGCACACACAAAGTTATGGCAAGGTGTCAGAATAGGCCGATACGATATTTTTCGACGGATACGCGTTGATTCCGGTGTGCACGCACATCTAAATCAAGTTCCACAAAATCTCACATGTTCGTATTGACGATTCGTGCCTTTCAGTGTAATCCGTACACGATAAAGTCATCTCGTTTTACGGGACGTACCCAGTTTCGAGATATTTTAGGTTTTCCAAAACACGTTTTATGTCAACTTCACGCTGATTTTCCAGAAAATATAAACCCAAATAATTAAATCTATTTGAAGGAAATTAATCACTGTTACATTTTTTACTAGGCTGTTTAATTTACAATTTTAACATAGCATATTATTTTAGAGATAATGGGACTTAAACACGAGTACTTGAAACCGTTTTCTTGTTCTAAAAACTCGATTTTTTTCTCGTTTTAGGTCTCAATTTGCGATTGATACAAAGCATGATAAACAAAATTATTTGGAAACAAAATCATGGAGGTTATGCAGTCTTCACGTAGGATTCGACGGTTTGTTGTTTGGTTACCTGTGTAGGAAGAAACGGAGAAGGGAAGAAGGGTACCTCGAATGCTTTGTTGCTCGCGATTCGGGTGCGGGTCTGCTTGTGGCAGCGCGTGGCAGCGATCGACGGAGTCGGGCGACGGTGGAGGTGTCCGTCTGGGCGGCGACGACGGTCGCCGTGGGTAGGGTCACTGGTGAGTCGTCGGCGGATTGCTGCTGCTACAACCGTTGTCACCCGCGCATGCACCCACGTGCGTACTGTCGCGGCCTCGTTGGGAGGTGCGGTCGGAGTCGGTGTCGGCGGTGGCACTGGAAGTCTAGGTCGATGATGGAGGTGGTGGTCTGATGGTGATGGTGGCGGTGGCTGTATTTAGTAGCTGAACCGAGGGGTTGCGTAGGTGGGGGATGGTTAGCTGATAAGTTTTGGGTTTGGGTTTGGGTTTCGGGTTTGGGTTTGGGTTTTATTCATTTTTTTCTTTTCTTTCTTTTCTTTTATAATACCCTATATATATGTGTATATATATATAGCCATATATATATATAAGAAAATAGTCTTGTACCTTAAATAATTTTCAGAAAAATTCTATAATACTTTAATAGTAGTTGTACACCCAAAATTTATTTTCTGTAAAATATTTGTACTTAATAAATATACATAAATATCTATACAAGTTAATAAATCCATGCATTTTATATTTTTCTAATTAGCTAAAATTAATAAAATTTTTCCTTATACTCAAATAATTACATAATACCAATAAAAATAATAAAATTTAAAATTTAAAATTAGGGGGTTCACAGTGCTTGGGAGTTATGGAAGATAAATAAGTGGAGAGCGTTGGGTGCCCATTTAGTGTACTTGACCACACTTGAGTCCAACATAAAGTGGTTAAGTGGTGAGGTGCATAGTTGGGTCAAATCCAAAGTGTGTATAGCTGAAATTATTTCCTAATGTGTTAAGTATGAGAGTGAGCGTGAAATATCATGATGTTTGGTGTTTTTTAGAGATGACAATGGTACAAAATGTTTGGCATGAACCATGCAGGGGTTTGGAAATGTTTGGGTTGAGTTATGTTGGTGCCGATGGATAAATTTGGTCTCGTTTGTCTAGTTAAAGTATTATATATATATATATATATATATATATATATATATAAATATTTTATAATTTAATTCTTTAAATATTGATTCAAATAAAATGAAAAAAATATATTATAAATCTAACAAATTAACCCTACCAAAAATGAGGGTGCTTACAAGTTAAGGTTAGAGTTATGGTTATGGTTAGTGTTTTAAGGTTGCGGTTAGGGTTAGGATTTTAGATATTTAGGGTTAGTGTTATGGTTGGGGTTAAGGTTGGGCTTAAGGTTATGTTAGGGTTGGGGTTGAGTTTAGGGTTAGAGTTAGGGTTTTGGATTTTCGGGTTAGGGTTAAGGTTAGGGTTTGGATTTTGTTTGATTGATCTTTAAAATAACTACAACATTGTTAAGAAACACATATCTTGTTTGTGATCTCCCTTTATGGAGATCATATAAATAATCATGTGTCTACATATCCTTCAAGGTTAGCACATTCATATGAATTAAATAAAAAAATAGTTCCTTTGATATATCTAAAAATGTGCTTTATGTTCCAGAATCTATGTGTATGTACAAATCTATATCTTGTGTTAAATATAATACTTATTGCATTCAAATATGGTACTTCTGGACCCATAACATGTTTATTTCTCTTATTTTTGTCAGAATATGGTCTAATGACATGAGTCATGACCACTATATGCGTACTGTGTGAATGATAACTAATCATATTAAATCCTTCCGGAGATTTTCTATTCAAAAGATTTTTTCTTCATGAGATCCTCTTTTAAGAAGATTTTCTCTTCAAGAGATACTACTATGAAGAATCTATTCGATGATCTGTTCATGAACACGCATAGACATGTAGGATCATCATTATATCCTTTTCTAGATAGATGCACACAGTGCATATAGAACCATTTTAGTATAGAGAAACACACTATTTGGACTAAATACCAAGTCTAGAGATACACACTATTTGTACTAAAATACGAAGTCTAGAGATACACACTATTTGGACTAAAATGGTTCTATATGAACACCATATGGACTAAAAATACCAAGTCTAGATATACACACTATAGGGTTTTAAGGATAGGGTTTTGGTTAGGGTTAGGATTTTAGTTAGGGTTAGGGATAGGGGTTAGGGTTAGGGTTAAGGTTAAGGTTTTAGGGTTAGGCGTTTGGGCTAGGGTTTGGGATTAGGGTTAGGATTAGATTTTTAGGGTTAGGGTTCGTGTTGGGGTTTTTAGGGTTGGGGTTAAAGGTTGGGGTTTTTAGGGTTAGGGTTAAGGTTTTTAGGGTTGGGGTTAGGGTTAGGGTTTTGGGATAGGGTTTGGGTTGGGGTTGGGGTTATAGTTGGGGTTAGGGTGAGGTATTAGGGGTTAGGGTTGGGGTTTAGGGTTAGGGTTAGGTGTTAGGGTTTTAGGGTTATGGTTAGGGTTTTAGGGTTAGGGTTTTTAGGGTTAGGATTAGGGTTTTTAGGGTTAGGGTTTTAGGATTTTTAGGATTAGGGTTAGGATTTTATGGTTAGGGTTTTTAGGGTTAGGGTTAAGGTTAGGGTTTTTAGGGATTGGGTTTAGGTTTACTTTAGGGGTTAAGGTTAGGGTTATAGGATTAGGGTTAGGGTTAAGGTTATGGGTTGGGGTTGGGGTTTGGATTAGGGGTTAGGTTTTAGGGTTAGGGGTTTAGGGTTAGGGGTAAGGGATTGGAGTTGGGGTTAGGGTTTTAGAGTTAGGGTTAGGATTTTATGGTTAGGGTCAGGGTTGTGGGTAGGGTTTTAGGGTTAGGGTTTTTAGGGTTAGGGTTAGGGTTAAGGTTTTAGGGTTAGGGTTTTAGTGTTAGGATTAGGATTAGGGTTAGGGTTAGGATTTTAGGATTAGGGTTAGGGTTAGGGTTAGGGTTAGGTTATGGTTTTAGGGTTAGGGTTTTGGGATTTGGGTTGGGGATAGGGTTAGGGTTATAGGGTTGGGCTTGGGGATAGGGTTAAGGTTAGGGTTAGGGTTAGGGTTAGGGTTGGGGTTAGTATTTTAGGTTTAGGCTTAGGGTTAGAGTTAGGGTTTTAGGGTTTGGGTTTTAGGGTTGGAGTTGGTGTTAGGGTTAATGGTAGGATTAGGGTTGGGGTTGGGATTAGGGTTATGGTTATGGTTAGGGTTTAAAGGTAGGGGTTAGAGGGTTAGAGGTAGGGTTGGGGTTGGGGTTGGTGTTAGTATTTTAGGGTTTTAGGGTTAGGGTTAGGGTTTAGGTTAGATTTAGGGTTTAAGATTTAGGGTTAGGATTAGGGGTTAAGGGTTAAGGGTTAGGGGTTGGGTTTAGGGGTTAGGTTTAGGTTTATAGTTTAAGGTTAGGGTTAGGGTTAGGGTTTAGGGTTTAGGTTTAGTGTTTAGATTTATGGTTAGGATTAGGGTTAAGGTTAGGGTTAGGGTTAGGGGTTAGGGGTTAGGGTTAGGGTTAGGGTTAGGATTAGGAACATAGCATATTATTTTAGAGATAATGGGACTTAAACACGAGTACTTGAAACCGTTTTCTTGTTCTAAAAACTCGATTTTTTTCTCGTTTTAGGTCTCAATTTGCGATTGATACAAAGCATGATAAACAAAATTATTTGGAAACAAAATCATGGAGGTTATGCAGTCTTCACGTAGGATTCGACGGTTTGTTGTTTGGTTACCTGTGTAGGAAGAAACGGAGAAGGGAAGAAGGGTACCTCGAATGCTTTGTTGCTCGCGATTCGGGTGCGGGTCTGCTTGCGGCAGCGCATGGCAGCGATCGACGGAGTCGGGCGACGGTGGAGGTGTCCGTCTGGGCGGCGGCGACGGTCGCCGTGGGTAGGGTCACTGGTGAGTCATCGGCGGATTGCTGCTGCTACAACCGTTGTCACCCGCGCATGCACCCACGTGTGTACTGTCGCGGCCTCGTTGGGAGGCTGCGGTCGGAGTCGGTGTCGGCGGTGGCACTGGAAGTCTAGGTCGATGATGGAGGTGGTGGTCTGATGGTGATGGTGGCGGTGGCTGTATTTAGTAGCTGAACCGAGGGGTTGCGTAGGTGGGGGATGGTTAGCTGATAAGTTTTGGGTTTGGGTTTGGGTTTCGGGTTTGGGTTTGGGTTTTATTCATTTTTTTCTTTTCTTTCTTTTCTTTTATAATACCCTATATATATGTGTATATATATATAGCCATATATATATATAAGAAAATAGTCTTGTACCTTAAATAATTTTCAGAAAAATTCTATAATACTTTAATAGTAGTTGTACACCCAAAATTTATTTTCTGTAAAATATTTGTAATTAATAAATATACATAAATATCTATACAAGTTAATAAATCCATGCATTTTATATTTTTCTAATTAGCTAAAATTAATAAATTTTTTCCTTATACTCAAATAATTACATAATACCAATAAAAATAATAAAATTTAAAATTTAAAATTAGGGGGTTAGCAGTGCTTGGGAGTTATGGAAGATGAATAAGTGGAGAGCGTTGGATGCCCATTTAGTGTACTTGACCACACTTGAGTCCAACATAAAGTGGTTAAGTGGTGAGGTGCATAGTTGGGTCAAATCCAAAGTGTGTATAGCTGAAATTATTTCCTAATGTGTTAAGTATGAGAGTGAGCGTGAAATATCATGATATTTGGTGTTTTTTAGAGATGACAATGGTACAAAATGTTTGGCATGAACCATGCAGGGGTTTGGAAATGTTTGGGTTGAGTTATGTTGGTGCCGATGGATAAATTTGGTCTCGTTTGTCTAGTTAAAGTATTATATATATATATATATATATATATATATATATATATAAATATTTTATAATTTAATTCTTTAAATATTGATTCAAATAAAATAAAAAAAATATATTATAAATCTAACAAATTAACCCTACCAAAAATGAGGGTGCTTACAAGTTAAGGTTAGAGTTATGGTTATGGTTAGTGTTTTAAGGTTGCGGTTAGGGTTAGGATTTTAGATATTTAGGGTTAGTGTTATGGTTGGGGTTAAGGTTGGGCTTAAGGTTATGTTAGAGTTGGGGTTGAGTTTAGGGTTAGAGTTAGGGTTTTGGATTTTCGGGTTAGGGTTAAGGTTAGGGTTTGGATTTTGTTTGTTTGATCTTTAAAATAACTACAACATTGTTAAGAAACACATATCTTGTTTGTGATCTCCCTTTATGGAGATCATATAAATAATCATGTGTCTACATATCCTTCAAGGTTAGCACATTCATATGAATTAAATAAAAAAATAGTTCCTTTGATATATCTAAAAATGTGCTTTATGTTCCTGAATCTATGTGTATGTACAAATCTATATCTTGTGTTAAATATAATACTTATTGCATTCAAATATGGTACTTCTGGACCCATAACATGTTTATTTCTCTTATTTTTGTCAGAATATGGTCTAATGACATGAGTCATGACCACTATATGCGTACTGTGTGAATGACAACTAATCATATTAAATCCTTCCGGAGATTTTCTATTCAAAAGATTTTTTCTTCATGAGATCCTCTTTTAAGAAGATTTTCTCTTCAAGAGATACTACTATGAAGAATCTATTCGATGATCTGTTCATGAACACGCATAGACATGTAGGATCATCATTATATCCTTTCCTAGATAGATGCACACAGTGCATATAGAACCATTTTAGTATAGAGAAACACACTATTTGGACTAAATACCAAGTCTAGAGATACACACTATTTGGACTAAAATACGAAGTCTAGAGATACACACTATTTGGACTAAAATGGTTCTATATGAACACCATATGGACTAAAAATACCAAGTCTAGATATACACACTATAGGGTTTTAAGGATAGGGTTTTGGTTAGGGTTAGGATTTTAGTTAGGGTTAGGGATAGGGGTTAGGGTTAGGGTTAAGGTTAAGGTTTTAGGGTTAGGCGTTAGGGCTAGGGTTTGGGATTAGGGTTAGGATTAGATTTTTAGGGTTAGGGTTCATGTTGGGGTTTTTAGGGTTGGGGTTAAAGGTTGGGGTTTTTAGGGTTAGGGTTAAGGTTTTTAGGGTTGGGGTTAGGGTTAGGGTTTTGGGATAGGGTTTGGGTTGGGGTTGGGGTTATAGTTGGGGTTAGGGTGAGGTATTAGGGGTTAGGGTTGGGGTTTAGGGTTAGGGTTAGGTGTTAGGGTTTTAGGGTTATGGTTAGGGTTTTACGGTTAGGGTTTTTAGGGTTAGGATTAGGGTTTTTAGGGTTAGGGTTTTAGGATTTTTAGGATTAGGGTTAGGATTTTATGGTTAGGGTTTTTAGGGTTAGGGTTAAGGTTAGGGTTTTTAGGGATTGGGTTTAAGTTTACTTTAGGGGTTAAGGTTAGGGTTATAGGATTAGGATTAGGGTTAAGGTTATGGGTTGGGGTTGGGGTTGGGGTTTGGATTAAGGGTTAGATTTTAGGGTTAGGGGTTTAGGGTTTGGGGTAAGGGATTGGGGTTGGGGTTAGGGTTTTAGAGTTAGGGTTAGTATTTTATGGTTAGGGTCAGGGTTGTGGGTAGGGTTTTAGGGTTAGGGTTTTTAGGGTTAGGGTTAGGGTTGAGGTTTTAGGGTTAGGATTTTAGTGTTAGGATTAGGATTAGGGTTAGGGTTAGGATTTTAGGATTAGGATTAGGGTTAGGGTTAGATTATGGTTTTAGGGTTAGGGTTTTGGGGTTTGGGTTGGGGATATGGTTAGGGTTATAGGGTTGGGCTTGGGGATAGGGTTAAGGTTAGGTTTAGGGTTAGGGTTAGGGTTGGGGTTAGTATTTTAGGTTTAGGCTTAGGGTTAGAGTTAGGGTTTTAGGGTTTGGGTTTTAGGGTTGGAGTTGGTGTTAGGGTTAATGGTAGGATTAGGATTGGGGTTGGGATTAGGGTTAGGGTTATGGTTAGGGTTTAAAGGTAGGGGTTAGAGGGTTAGAGGTAGGGTTGGGGTTGGGGTTGGTGTTAGTATTTTAGGGTTTTAGGGTTAGGGTTAGGGTTTAGGTTAGATTTAGGGTTTAAGATTTAGGATTAGGATTAGGGGTTAAGGGTTAAGGGTTAGGGGTTGGGTTTAGGGGTTAGGTTTAGGTTTATAGTTTAAGGTTAGGGTTAGGGTTAGGGTTTAGGGTTTAGGTTTAGTGTTTAGATTTATGGTTAGGATTAGGGTTAAGGTTAGGGTTAGGGTTAGGGGTTAGGGGTTAGGGTTAGGGTTAGGGTTAGGGTTAGGGTTAGGAACATAGCATATTATTTTAGAGATAATGTGACTTAAACACGAGTACTTGAAACCGTTTTTTTGTTCTAAAAACTATATTTTTTTCTCGTTTTAGGTCTCAATTTGCGATTGATACAAAGCATGATAAACAAAATTATTTGGAAACAAAATCATGGAGGTTATGCAGTCTTCACGTAGGATTCGACGGTTTGTTGTTTGGTTACCTGTGTAGGAAGAAACGAAGAAGGGAAGAAGGGTACCTCGAATGCTTTGTTGCTCGCGATTCGGGCGCGGGTCTGCTTGCGGCAGCGCGTGGCAGCGATCGACGGAGTCGGGCGACGGTGGAGGTGTCCGTCTGGGCGGCGGCGACGGTCGCCGTGGGTAGGGTCACTGGTGAGTCATCGGCGGATTGCTGCTGCTACAACCGTTGTCACCCGCGCATGCACCCACGTGCGTACTGTCGCGGCCTCGTTGGGAGGCTGCGGTCGGAGCCGGTGTCGGCGGTGGCACTGGAAGTCTAGGTCGATGATGGAGGTGGTGGTCTGATGGTGATGGTGGCGGTGGCTGTATTTAGTAGCTGAACCGAGGGGTTGCGTAGGTGGGGGATGGTTAGCTGATAAGTTTTGGGTTTGGGTTTGGGTTTCGGTTTGGGTTTGGGTTTTATTCATTTTTTTCTTTTCTTTCTTTTCTTTTATAATACCCTATATATATGTGTATATATATATAGCCATATATATATATAAGAAAATAGTCTTGTACCTTAAATAATTTTCAGAAAAATTCTATAATACTTTAATAGTAGTTGTACACCCAAAATTTATTTTCTGTAAAATATTTGTAATTAATAAATATACATAAATATCTATACAAGTTAATAAATCCATGCATTTTATATTTTTCTAATTAGCTAAAATTAATAAATTTTTTTCTTATACTCAAATAATTACATAATACCAATAAAAATAATAAAATTTAAAATTTAAAATTAGGGGGTTCACAGTGCTTGGGAGTTATGGAAGATGAATAAGTGGAGAGCGTTGGATGCCCATTTAGTGTACTTGACCACACTTGAGTCCAACATAAAGTGGTTAAGTGGTGAGGTGCATAGTTGGGTCAAATCCAAAGTGTGTATAGCTGAAATTATTTCCTAATGTGTTAAGTATAAGAGTGAGCATGAAATATCATGATGTTTGGTGTTTTTTAGAGATGACAATGGTACAAAATGTTTGGCATAAACCATGCAGGGGTTTGGAAATGTTTGGGTTGAGTTATGTTGGTGCCGATGGATAAATTTGGTCTCATTTGTCTAGTTAAAGTATTATATATATATATATAAATATTTTATAATTTAATTCTTTAAATATTGATTCAAATTAAATGAATAAAATATATTATAAATCTAACAAATTAACCCTACCAAAAATGAGGGTGCTTACAAGTTAAGGTTAGAGTTATGGTTATGGTTAGTGTTTTAAGGTTGCGGTTAGGGTTAGGATTTTAGATATTTAGGGTTAGTGTTATGGTTGGGGTTAAGGTTGGGGTTAAGGTTATGTTAGGGTTGGGGTTGAGTTTAGGGTTAGAGTTAGGGTTTTGGATTTTCGGGTTAGGGTTAAGGTTAGGGTTTGGATTTTGTTTGATTGATCTTTAAAATAACTACAACATTGTTAAGAAACACATATCTTGTTTGTGATCTCCCTTTATGGAGATCATATAAATAATCATGTGTCTACATATCCTTCAAGGTTAGCACATTCATATGAATTAAATAAAAAAATAGTTCCTTTGATATATCTAAAAATGTGCTTTATGTTCCAGACTCTATGTGTATGTACAAATCTATATCTTGTGTTAAATAGAATTCTTATTGCATTCAAATATGGTACTTCTGGACCCATAACATGTTTATTTCTCTTATTTTTGTCAGAATATGGTCTAATGACATGAGTCATGACCACTATATGCGTACTGTGTGAATGACAACTAATCATATTAAATCCTTCCGGAGATTTTCTATTCAAAAGATTTTTTCTTCATGAGATCCTCTTTTAAGAAGATTTTCTCTTCAAGAGATACTACTATGAAGAATCTATTCGATGATCTGTTCATGAACACGCATAGACATGTAGGATCATCATTATATCCTTTCCTAGATATATGCACACAGTGCATATAGAACCATTTTAGTATAGAGAAACACACTATTTGGACTAAATACCAAGTCTAGAGATACACACTATTTGGACTAAAATACGAAGTCTAGAGATACACACTATTTGGACTAAAATGGTTCTATATGAACACCATATGGACTAAAAATACCAAGTCTAGATATACACACTATAGGGTTTTAAGGATAGGGTTTTGGTTAGGGTTAGGATTTTAGTTAGGGTTAGGGATAGGGGTAAGGGTTAGGGTTAGGGTTAAGGTTAAGGTTTTAGGGTTAGGCATTAGGGTAAGGGTTTGGGATTAGGGTTAGGATTAGATTTTTAGGGTTAGGGTTCGTGTTGGGTTTTTTAGGGTTGGGGTTAAAGGTTGGGGTTTTTAGGGTTAGGGTTAGGGTTTTTAGGGTTGGGGCTAGGGTTAGGATTTTGGGTTAGGGTTTTGGGATAGGGTTAGGGTTGGGGTTATAGTTGGGGTTAGGGTGAGGTATTAGGGGTTAGGGTTGGGGTTTAGGGTTAGGGTTAGGTGTTAGGGTTTTAGGGTTATGGTTAGGGTTTTAGGGTTAGGGTTTTTAGGGTTAGGATTAGGGTTTTTAGGGTTAGGGTTTTAGGATTTTTAGGATTAGGGTTAGGATTTTATGGTTAGGGTTTTTAGGGTTAGGGTTAAGGTTAGGGTTTTTAGGGATTGGGTTTACGTTTACTTTAGGGGTTAAGGTTAGGGTTATAGGATTAGGGTTAGGGTTAAGGTTATGGGTTGGGGTTGGGGTTGGGGTTTGGATTAGGGGTTAGATTTTAGGGTTAGGGGTTTAGGGTTAGGGGTAAGGGATTGGGGTTGGGGTTTTAGAGTTAGGGTTAGGATTTTATGGTTAAGGTCAGGGTTGTGGGTAGGGTTTAGGGTTAGGGTTTTTAGGGTTAGGGTTAGGGTTAAGGTTTTAGGGTTAGGGTTTTAGTGTTAGGATTAGGATTAGGGTTAGGGTTAGGATTTTAGGATTAGGGTTAGGGTTAGGGTTAGGGTTAGGGTTAGGTTATGGTTTTAGGGTTAGGGTTTTGGGGTTTGGGTTGGGGATAGGGTTAGGGTTATAGGGTTGGGCTTGGGGATAGGGTTAAGGTTAGGGTTAGGGTTAGGGTTAGGGTTGGGGTTAGTATTTTAGGTTTAGGCTTAGGGTTAGAGTTAGGGTTTTAGGGTTTGGGTTTTAGGGTTGGAGTTGGTATTAGGGTTAATGGTAGGATTAGGGTTGGGGTTGGGATTAGGGTTAGGGTTATGGTTAGGGTTTAAAGGTAGGGGTTAGAGGGTTAGAGGTAGGGTTGGGGTTGGGGTTGGTGTTAGTATTTTAGGGTTTTAGGGTTAGGGTTAGGGTTTAGGTTAGATTTAGGGTTTAAGATTTAGGGTTAGGATTAGGGGTTAAGGGTTAAGGGTTAGGGGTTGGGTTTAGGGGTTAGGTTTAGGTTTATAGTTTAAGGTTAGGGTTAGGGTTAGGGTTTAGGGTTTAGGTTTAGTGTTTAGATTTATGGTTAGGATTAGGGTTAAGGTTAGGGTTAGGGTTAGGGGTTAGGGGTTAGGGTTAGGGTTAGGAACATAGCATATTATTTTAGAGATAATGGGACTTAAACACGAGTACTTGAAACCGTTTTCTTGTTCTAAAAACTCGATTTTTTTCTCGTTTTAGGTCTCAATTTGCGATTGATACAAAGCATGATAAACAAAATTATTTGGAAACAAAATCATGGAGGTTATGCAGTCTTCACGTAGGATTCGACGGTTTGTTGTTTGGTTACCTGTGTAGGAAGAAATGGAGAAGGGAAGAAGGGTACCTCAAATGCTTTGTTGCTCGCGATTCGGGTGCGGGTCTGCTTGCGGCAGCGCGTGGCAGCGATCGGCGGAGTCGGGCGACGGTGGAGGTGTCCGTCTGGGCGGCGGCGACGGTCGCCGTGGGTAGGGTCACTGGTGAGTCATCGGCGGATTGCTGCTGCTACAACCGTTGTCACCCGCGCATGCACCCACGTGCGTACTGTCGCGACCTCGTTGGGAGGCTGCGGTCGGAGCCGGTGTCGGTGGTGGCACTGGAAGTCTAGGTCGATGATGGAGGTGGTGGTCTGATGGTGATGGTGGCGGTGGCTGTATTTAGTAGCTGAACCGAGGGGTTGCGTAGGTGGGGGATGATTAGCTGATAAGTTTTGGGTTTGGGTTTGGGTTTCGGGTTTGGGTTTGGGTTTTATTCATTTTTTTCTTTTCTTTCTTTTCTTTTATAATACCCTATATATATGTGTATATATATATAGCCATATATATAAGAAAATAGTCTTGTACCTTAAATAATTTTCAGAAAAATTCTATAATACTTTAATAGTAGTTGTACACCCAAAATTTATTTTCTGTAAAATATTTGTAATTAATAAATATACATAAATATCTATACAAGTTAATAAATCCATGCATTTTATATTTTTCTAATTAGCTAAAATTAATAAATTTTTTTCTTATACTCAAATAATTACATAATACCAATAAAAATAATAAAATTTAAAATTTAAAATTAGGGGGTTCACAGTGCTTGGGAGTTATGGAAGATGAATAAGTGGAGAGCGTTGGATGCCCATTTAGTGTACTTGACCACACTTTAGTCCAACATAAAGTGGTTAAGTGGTGAGGTGCATAGTTGGGTCAAATCCAAAGTGTGTATAGCTGAAATTATTTCCTAATGTGTTAAGTATGAGAGTGAGCATGAAATATCATGATGTTTGGTTTTTTTTAGAGATGATAATGGTACAAAATGTTTGGCATGAACCATGCAGGGGTTTGGAAATGTTTGGGTTGAGTTATGTTGGTGCCGATGGATAAATTTGGTCTCGTTTGTCTAGTTAAAGTATTATATATATATATATATATAAATATTTTATAATTTAATTCTTTAAATATTGATTCAAATAAAATGAATAAAATATATTATAAATCTGACAAATTAACCCTACCAAAAATGAGGGTGCTTACAAGTTAAGGTTAGAGTTATGGTTATGGTTAGTGTTTTAAGGTTGCGGTTAGGGTTAGGATTTTAGATATTTAGGGTTAGTGTTATGGTTGGGGTTAAGGTTGGGGTTAAGGTTATGTTAGGGTTGGGGTTGAGTTTAGGGTTAGAGTTAGGGTTTTGGATTTTCGGGTTAGGGTTAAGGTTAGGGTTTGGATTTTGTTTGATTGATCTTTAAAATAACTACAACATTGTTAAGAAACACATATCTTGTTTGTGATCTCCCTTTATGGAGATCATATAAATAATCATGTGTCTACATATCCTTCAAGGTTAGCACATTCATATGAATTAAATAAAAAAATAGTTCCTTTGATATATCTAAAAATGTGCTTTATGTTCCAGACTCTATGTGTATGTACAAATCTATATCTTGTGTTAAATAGAATACTTATTGCATTCAAATATGGTACTTCTGGACCCATAACATGTTTATTTCTCTTATTTTTGTCAGAATATGGTCTAATGACATGAGTCATGACCACTATATGCGTACTGTGTGAATGACAACTAATCATATTAAATCCTTCCGGAGATTTTCTATTCAAAAGATTTTTTCTTCATGAGATCCTCTTTTAAGAAGATTTTCTCTTCAAGAGATACTACTATGAAGAATCTATTCGATGATCTGTTCATGAACACGCATAGACATGTAGGATCATCATTATATCCTTTCCTAGATAGATGCACACAGTGCATATAGAACCATTTTAGTATAGAGAAACACACTATTTGGACTAAATACCAAGTCTAGAGATACACACTATTTGGACTAAAATACGAAGTCTAGAGATACACACTATTTGGATTAAAATGGTTCTATATGAACACCATATGGACTAAAAATACCAAGTTTAGATATACACACTATAGGGTTTTAAGGATAGGGTTTTGGTTAGGGTTAGGATTTTAGTTAGGGTTAGGGATAGGGGTTAGGGTTAGGGTTAGGTTAAGGTTTTAGGGTTAGGCGTTAGGGCAAGGGTTTGGGATTAGGGTTAGGATTAGATTTTTAGGGTTAGGGTTCGTGTTGGGTTTTTTAGGGTTAGGGTTAAAGGTTAGTGTTTTTAGGGTTAGGGTTAGGGTTTTTAGGGTTGGGGTTAGGGTTAGGGTTTTGGGTTAGGGTTTTGGGATAGGGTTAGGGTTGGGGTTATAGTTGGGGTTAGGGTGAGGTATTAGGGGTTAGGGTTGGGGTTTAGGGTTAGGGTTAGGTGTTAGGGTTTTAGGGTTATGGTTCTGGTTTTAGGGTTAGGGTTTTTAGGGTTAGGATTAGGGTTTTTAGGGTTAGGGTTTTAGGATTTTTAGGATTAGGGTTAGGATTTTATGGTTAGGGTTTTTAGGGTTAGGGTTAAGGTTAGGGTTTTTAGGGATTGGGTTTAGGTTTACTTTAGGGGTTAAGGTTAGGGTTATAGGATTAGGGTTAGGGTTAAGGTTATGGGTTGGGGTTGGGGTTGGGGTTTGGTTTAGGATTAGGGGTTAGGTTTTAGGGTTAGGGGTTTAGGGTTAGGGGTAAGGGATTGGGGTTGGGGTTAGGGTTTTAGAGTTAGGGTTAGGATTTTATGGTTAGGGTCAGGGTTGTGGGTAGGGTTTTAGGGTTAGGGTTTTTAGGGTTAGGGTTAAGGTTTTAGGGTTAGGGTTTTAGTGTTAGGATTAGGATTAGGGTTAGGGTTAGGATTTTAGGATTAGGGTTAGGGTTAGTGTTAGGGTTAGGTTATGGTTTTAGGGTTAGGGTTTTGGGGTTTGGGTTGGGGATAGGGCTAGGGTTATAGGGTTGGGCTTGGGGATAGGGTTAAGGTTAGGGTTAGGGTTAGGGTTAGGGTTAGGGTTAGGGTTGGGGTTAGTATTTTAGGTTTAGGCTTAGTGTTAGAGTTAGGGTTTTAGGGTTTGGGTTTTAGGGTTGGAGTTGGTGTTAGGGTTAATGGTAGGATTAGGGTTGGGGTTGGGATTAGGGTTAGGGTTAGGGTTTAAAGGTAGGGGTTAGAGGGTTAGAGGTAGGGTTGGGGTTGGGGTTGGTGTTAGTATTTTAGGGTTTTAGGGTTAGGGTTAGGGTTTAGGTTAGATTTAGGGTTTAAGATTTAGGGTTAGGATTAGGGGTTAAGGGTTAAGGGTTAGGGGTTGGGTTTAGGGGTTAGGTTTAGGTTTATAGTTTAAGGTTAGGGTTAGGGTTAGGGTTTAGGGTTTAGGTTTAGTGTTTAGATTTATGGTTAGGATTAGGGTTAAGGTTAGGGTTAGGGTTAGAGGTTAGGGGTTAGGGTTAGTATTTATGGTTAGGGTATTAGGGTTATAGTTTTAGGGTTAGGTTTTTCGGGTTCAGGTTCGGGTTAGGGTTAGGGTATTTGGGTTATGGGCACCTATCCTATATTCCTAGGACTTTTCAGGAGGTCACCCATCATACATTTCCGTAGAATGAGTGACCACTTAGGAAGTCCTAGAAAAGTATGATGGGTGACCTCCCATATGATCAGTGACCACATAGAAAGTCCTAGAAATGTTGGATGCGTAACCTCCCATAGGATGGGTGATCTCCCGTAGGATGGGCGACCACCTAGGAAGGCCTGGGAATGTTTTATGGGTGGCCTCCAGTAGGATGGGTGACCTCCTAAAAGTCTTGGAAATGTTGGATGGGTGATCTCCCATAGGATGTGTGACCACCTAGAAAGTCCTGGAAAGTATGATAGATTACCTCTCAAAGGATGGGTGACCACATAGTCAGTCATGGGAACCTCCCATAGGATGGCTGACCACCTAAAAAGTCTTGGGAATATAGGATATGGGACCACCTGGAAAGTCCTGGGAACGTAGGATGGGTAACCACCTAGGAAGTCCTGGGAACATATGATGGATGACCTCCCATATGATGGATGATCACATAGGAAGTCCTAGAAATGTTTGATGGGCGACCTCCCGAAGGATGGGTGACGACCCAAAGGATGCGTGACGATCACCCATCCTATAGGAGGACTTCCTAGGTGGTCACCCATACTACAAAAGGTCACCCATCCTATATTCCCAGGACTTTCTAGGTGGTCGCCCCTCCTACGAGAATGTAGGATGGGTGTCCTCTCATAGGATGGGTGACCACCTAGGAAGTCTTGGTAATGTAAGATAGGTGACCTCCCGTATGATGGATGACCTCCCATAGGATGGGTCACCCATCATACAGGTGGTCACCCATCCTACATTCCCAAAACTTCCCATGAGCTAACCCATCATACGGGAGGTCACCCATCCTACATTCCCAGGACTTCCCTGGAGGTCACCTATGCTATGGGATGTCACCCATCTTACGGGAGGTCACCCATCCTATGGGAGATCACCCATCCTACGGGAGATCACCCATCCAATATTTTTATGACTTTCTATGTGGTCACCCATCATATGAGAGGTTTCTATCATACTTTCACAGGACTTCCTAGGTGGTCAGCCATCCTACGGGAGGTAACCAATCCTACATTCCCAGGACTTCCCAGGTGGTCACCCATCCTAACTTCTCATAGGATGGGTGACCACCTAGAAAGTCCTGGGAATATAGGATGAGTTACCTCCCGTAGGATGTGTGACCTCCCATAGGATGGGTGACCACCTAGGAAGTCCTGGGAATGTTGTATGGGTGACCTTCCATAGGATGGGTGACCTTCACCCATACTATGGGAGGTCACCTATCCTACGGGATGTCACCCATCCAACATTTTTAGGACTTCCTATATGGTCACCCATCATACGTTCCCAGGACTTCCTAGGTGGTCACTTATACAATGGGAGGTCACCCATCCTACGTTCCCAGGACTTTCCAAGAGGCCATCCATCCTATATTCCCAGGACCTCCTAGGTGGTCACCCATCCTTGGGGAGGTTCCCATGGCTGACTATGTGGTCACCCATCTTATGTGAGGTAACCCATCATACTTTCTATGACTTCCTAGGTGGTCACCCATCCTATGGAAGGTCACCCATCTTACATTCTCAGGATGTCACCAATAAGATTGGGTGAGCATATAGGAATTCCTCCCGTAGGATGGGTGACCGTCACCCATCTAACGGGAGGTCACCCATATAAAATTCCCAGGACTTCCTAGGTGGTCACCTATCTAATGGGAGGTCACCCATCCTACAGGAGGTCCCCTATCCAATATTTCCAGGACTTCCTATGTGGTCACCCATAATATGGGAGGTCACCCATCATACGTTCTAGGACTTCCTAGGTGGTCACCTATCCTATGGGAGGTCACCAATCCTATATTCCTAAGACTTTCCAGGAGGTCACCTATCCTATATTCCTAGGACTTATTAGGTGGTCACCTATCCAATGGGAGGTTCCCATGACTTCCTATGTTGTAACCCATCCTATGGGAGGTAACCCATCGTACTTTTTAGGACCTCCTAAGTTGTCACCCATCCTTAGGGAGGTCACCCATCCTATGGAAGGTCACCCATCTAATATTCCCATGACTTCCTAGGTAGTCACCCATCTTATGGGAGGTCATCCATCCTACGGTAGGTCACCCATCCTACGGAAGGTCATCTATCATACGGGAGGTCACCCACCCTATATTACCAGGACTTCCTAGGTGGTAACCCATTCTATGGGTAGACTTCCTATATGGTCACCCATCCAATGGGTGGTCACCTATCCTATATTCCCAGGACTTCCTAGGTGGTCACCCATCCTACGAGAGATCACCCATCCTACGGGAGGTCACCCATCCTACATTTCTAAAACTTCCTAAGAGGTCACCCATCCTACGGGAGGTCACCCATACTTTATTCCCAGGAATTTCTACGTGGTCACCAATCCTACGGGTGGTCACCCATCCTACGGGAGGCCACCCATCCTATTGGAGGTCACCCATCCTACGGGAGGTCACCCATACAATATTCCCAAAACTTTCTAGGTGGTCAACCATCCTATAGGAGGTCACCCATCCGACATCTTCAGGACTTCCTATGTGGTTACCCATCCTATGGGAGGTCACCCATCCTATATTTCCAGGACTTTCTAGGTGGTCACTCATCCAATTGGAGGTCATCCATCCTACGGGAGGTCACCCATCCTACATTTCTAGGACTTCCTACGTGGTCACCCTTCCTACGTGAGGTCACCCATCCTATATTTCCAAGACATTCTAGGAGGTCACCCATCCTATGGGAGGTCACCCATCCTATATTCCCCAGACTTCCCAGGAGGTCATCCATCCTATGTAGAAGCATAAAAAATACGTTGCTGAGTTATACGCAGTATTTCAGTGCTGTGTGGAGTAAGGCGTGACTTCAGAGCCATCGGCGTACAAATAGAGCTTTATCGCTAGTACAGCATAAAATATAGCTCCAAAATAACTCGCGTAAATACAGTATGTTCAGACTGCTTCAGCGTAAAAAGGTTGTTACATCACCACTCTAGCATAAAATCTACTCGCTTTTAATGCAGTGGGAAGTCGTACGAAGAACTCTTCGTATTCCTCGAATGAACCTGTCAGATCATACAGTGAATCTGACTCATGACAAAGAGTACTGCACGACTATCCAGACGACGGCTGTAATGATGGTGCGACACAGAGACCCAAACCATCGTTTAGTAACATTTCCTTGGTACAAATCGCTGTTACACGTTCAAGGGAATACGTCGCCTAGTTTTACACAGGCATATGTGACCTTTTATGCTCCGCAGAAGACAAAACAAACCGCCACGTCAAAAGGTGCTCTTCGTACAGAGCTCGAGGCACGTCTCTGCAGTTAATGCGCGTGATAGGGGCAGATCTCTGTATTTAATGCACGGGATTTGGTTCTATTTTCAAAGACTGGATGAGCCATAATTACGGCTAATACGTCCACATCATCACCTCTGCATATTACGCCATCAGGCTATTTTCAGCTATAGGAGCACGCTGTACGCTATCTCCTTGAAATATGCCGACCTGGCTATTTTTAGCTATAAAGAGTACGCCGTATGCTATCTCCTCGGAATACGCCAACTCAGGCAATATTTGTATGGGTGCGTGATAAGGTTATTTGGTCCAGAATACTCTTAAGACCTTAGTCAAGGAAGGAGGATCGGCTATCTTTTATGCTAGCTACCTATCCATGCAGCATCAGGCTTCTACGCCTACTGGGCTTCTATGCCTACTTGACAACGATTTGGCTTCTACGCCATGGTGACAGTTATTGGCTTCTATGCCAACCCTTTTTACGTAAGGAGTAGTTACCTATGTGGCTTGCATGCCATGATCTTTGCAGCAGTTATATACGTTACCTCATCATAGGACACGCGTCACACGTGGATTCAGAAGATCATTTATACGTGGGTGGCAATTATTATAACCGTCGCATAAAAAGTGCCACACTCTCCACTGTCCGGCTTCTACGACGACTGAACGGTTATTGTCACTAAAACCCTATAAATAGAGACCTCTATTGACAAAGGTCCAGGGTCGAAAGGGGTGAAAAGGTCAAAATCTCCAAGGTCGAAGGGTCAAAAAAAGGTCAAAAACTCGGAGAATAGAGGTCGAAGAGTCAAAAAATCAAAGAGAGTATAACACATGCAGAGAGTAGCGATCGACGATTTTGGCATCGAGCATCCACTCCCCTTTTGCAATATTTGAAGCTTCTCCGTTTTCTACAGCGCTTCTTCATCATCGTATGGTCCAAGGGACAAAGTGATCGACTATAGATCAGACTCCTATAGCAATATTTACCCAGATTAAAATTTATACTTGACATTCTCGTATAGGATTAATTGTACTTCTTGTTTGTAAACCAAAGAGAGGGTTTCGTATAACCCTTATTTTATTTCTTTTGTTTTATCAAACACAAGATGGCGACTCTGCTGGGGACATCTTTCTCATCTGACGAGAAAGCAATTGCTTAACACGATACAGTATCAGTGGAAACAATGAAGAAGACCCTGGTCGTCCAGTTCGACCAATCTGCCTACGAAGATATGCTTCGAGCAGGGGGTAGCTCTCACTCTCTCTCTGTCCAAGACAACAGGAAGCTGCGTAAGGTCTTGATGCCCCGGACATCCCCTACCATTCCTGCCGACTCTCTGATTTCTCTGACCAACAAGGTTGTAGCTTCGCAACCTCCACGCCCTGCGCGTAAAACCCTATCTCCCATTTGTGACGTAGTAGACAAAACTTCTGACAATGCCTCAGTGCTAGTCCAGAATTCATCTTCGCGCTCTATGCGTAAAACTCTGTCTCCCGTCTGTGACGTGGTAGACAAAACTTCTGACAATGTCTCAGCGCTAGTCCAGAAGTCTGCTTCGCACTCTGCACATAAAACTCTGTCTTCCGTCTGTGATGTGGCAGACAAAATTTCTGATAATGCCTCAGCGCCAAATCAGAAATTCCAAACGTGCTCCGCGCATAAAAATGCATCTGCCCTCCTTGGAAAAACAGATGGTCCCTGCAATCTACGCAAAGGAAAACAAGTGGCGAAATTCTCAACTTCTCGGCCTTTACGCCAGCAACAGAAGAATCTGCCCGCCCTCCGGATTATGCGAGAAGCTGATGGCCGATTGAGGACCTCCTTAGTTTTACGCCAGCCTGAGCAGAACTCCAAAATACGCCAGGTGAAGCCCCTCAGCGTAAAGAAGGCTCAGTTTATGGAAAGGCACACTCCTTGGGGTTCATCTGCTACTCATATGGCTAACCTGCTGTACACGGGTGGCAGGGGAAAAGTTATGGTTCCCAATATCCACATGCCAACTGATGTAAACAGGAGGAACAAGCCTTTTTCTTCTTCTTCTGTTAATTATCCTGACTTGCGTGAATTCCTGATCTAGAAACACAAATACAGGAGTCATAACCAGGATTCTGTTCCCCTGACTACCAAGCGTGGGGAGATTATGTGGGAAGATGTGTCAACATCTAATGTCGTCATGACATATGGGCCACATGAAGATTCTGTCTTTATTGTTCCTCCAACTCGCGACGACCAGCATCCAATAGTCTTTAGTCGTATGCGGAGCAGACCGATTATACAAGAAGAATTTTGCGAGTCTGAGGGTGGTAAAATGCAAATCCACAGGTATAGCCCACAAGCTTTAAAGATTATACAAAGCATGGGTTATGATTTAAAGTTGAAATAAGGCCTCAACTACGGAAAAGGCAGACGAACACCGTTGCATGGTAATTGTTACTGTCAACAAGCTCGTTTTGGGTTGGGGTATACTGCATCTCCTGCAAACTCAAAACCTCGAGAGTTTGATCCTGTAATACCAGAGGCAAGACCTTCTAAATCAACTTCTGTGGACAAATGCCATGACATGTCTGGAGATAGTCTACCTCGACAAAATAGGGCATCATCCAAAGCTGGGTGTAGAATTCCCTCTAAGTCCGAAGATGATGCAACGATGACGATCTTCCCGGAAGACCGTAAAACTCAGGCATCGGGAGCCCCAAGGCGAAAAGGGACTTTCTCCTTCAACGAGGATGACATCATTGAAATCTTCAATATGTTGATGAAGGAACACAAACTTCGGCTACCCAATATCAGATATCCTGAGAGGGCTGGCAAAGTCGATGACCCAGATTATTGTCTCTTTCATCGGTACATTCATCATCCTACAAAGGCGTGCTATGTACTGAAAAGGAGTATCCAGGAGTTGATCGACGCCAAAGTCATCACTTTGCATCTGTAAACGAGGGGACGACCACTGCAAATTAATTTCATTTTAACTCTGATATCGGTTGTCACGTCCATATTACCTTTGATATCGGTTGTCATCATAACTTGACACTTGTACTTAACTCTAAGTACACCAGTGGTGTTAAGTCCACAAAAACTACTATGTTCATATTACCTCTGAGCAGATGTATACCTCCATCCCCGATGGAGTCACAACCCGAGAGTTTGTCATGTTCATATTACCTCTGAATAAACCATCCGAGTTTTGGCTATCGATCATCTCGTCCATATTACCTCTGATATCGGTTGTCATCTCAACTTAGCCCCCGTACTTAACTCTAAGTATGCCAGTGGTGTTAGGTCCACAAAAAACTGCCATGTCCATATTACCTCTGGTAGAATTTGTCTCAAACCTATTACTTGCACTAATGTGCACAAAAAGTAATGGGTCCACTAAAATTCCTCCAGTGGGATGTCCTCAACAAATATGGTATCATACTACGTCCATATTACCTCTAGTATAATATCTAAAACTTGCACAAACAATCAAAAAGAAATGGAGGGCTCTTATATGATTATAAATCGTGCTTACAGATTAGCCAAGTCTAATGAAAATTTGGCAATGGCTACTATCAACTGCAAATTACCGAAGAAGTACTATACTTGATCTCCTTCATTTAACGGAGTATGACAAAGATCTTATTCTGATGATACCATGCACAAAGGTTAGCTGGATCATATTCTATCAGGTTCATGTGACCTCCGAATAGATATCCTTAACTAATTTGTAAACCTATCATGTTAATGATACCTCTGATAGTGTTTAGTATACAAATTTAGTTTGATTATATTCTTTCAGGTTCATATTAACTCTGAATAGATTTACATTCAACAAAACCTTAACGAAAGAATGTCATATTAATGATACCTCTGATATCACTTTCACCCTAGCCTATCACATTCTAAAATAATGGGTCCACAAAGTCAGAAAATGTGTCTTTATTATCTCCGAGAAATTACAGGAGAAACAAAAAAGGTACATCATTTGGGAGGAGCAGCCAAATCACGGATCTGCTGCGCCAGTGCGACCATCTTCTCATTCCTGGAGCTCAGAACGGTAGCGCGATCCCGCTCCAATCTAGCCTCCTCATTGTTCAAGGCAGACATTTTAGACCAATGATGCACAAAATCTGCATGGAGGATACCCACACGTGCCAGGTTCTGCTGAGATGCTTCCCTCCGGTCATTCAGTACATCTTAAGCTGCCGACAAAGAGAGAGCCTTCTCCTTGGCCTTAGCAAGTTCGTCTTCCAATTGGCAGATCCTCGCTGACTCTTTCTCATATTCGGCCTCGCACTGGGCCAGCTGGGGAATAACATACCCTAATGAGGCATGCTCTTCATTCATCTTTTCTGCTGAGCCTCGATGGACTTGCTCAGAGTTTCCATCTCCCCAACAAGCCTTGCAGTCAGAGAGTAATATTCAGCCTGAACCAGGTCATCAATGCTGCCCTGGGATAATTATAAATAATTATTAATGGGTTGTTCCAAACCATTAACTATATGCTCCAGTGTATCAGCTCTCCCAGCGTCGTTGAAATCTCTGATCAGCACTATCGCAAACTGGGAGGACCTCCTCAGAGCCTCAAAACCTAGATTCTTCGCCAGCACCATCAATATCAGCGTATTCAAAGTGGTATAGAAAATACTAGTATACTGCTCAATTAACATGGCGAAATCAGATTGGGTGCTGGGAGTGGCTGCAATATCGGCGAATCCCCTTCCAGGAACGACTCCAGAGGGTGTCATCATAGTCGTCGCTTCAGTAGAGGGTGCGACAAAGGTAGAGGCACCGACAACGGCCGAAGTGGCTGGCGTACTCAAAGGAGGCATAGTCGTAATGATAGGATCATCCTCCTCTCGAGACATCAGAACTATTTCGGGCGAACCGGCACCCGAAAATGTTTCCTCTTCGAAGTCGGGCACCTCCATGTCGTCGGCAGGAGCGGCAACAAAGCCAAAAGTTGCGTCGACACTGCTCTCTCCGTAGATGTCTTCCCCTGAAAAGAAGACAAAAGAAAGTTAATATCAACATGATATTAATTTTTCTAAAAGAGGCATAAAGATGACGTTTACCCATGGTCGATGGTATATATGTTGCGTCGGCAGCCAGTACAGCTAAATTATTTCTTAATGATGCTAAACGAGCTATCATACTTGGAGAATGGGGTGTGCCAACTTACACTGGCAGGTACTCCTCCAGGTTTTCACCAAGATCCACTCGAGGCTCATCGGGTGGAATCTTGCTGGATGTACTTACAAACGCAGCAAGGGTTACTCCCATTACTGGTCTGGATAAAGATATTCTTATTGCGCTTGGCCTCGAAGGCGATCTCGTACTACTACCTGAAGCGGTAGCAGTGACAGCAGCTTCGAGCAAAGAATCTCCGGCACTGCCAGCCGAAACTGTGGAGGTTCCCTCTCTAATAGGCGAAGGACCTCTAGTCAAAAATTTATCCCCAACAGGGGAAACAGCAGGTTCACTCCTAGGAACCTCAGGGCGGGAAGTCCTGACAGGACCACTAACTGTCTTCTTCTTCTTGCGAGGGGAAACCTCCTTCAGAATAGGAGCCCGTCACTTTCCAGGGATAATAAGGGGCTCTGTAGGCAGAGGTATTACACCTCTCGGTACTGTAATCAAAAACTCATCTGTACCGACAGCGTCTTCACCTTCGTCAGAGGAGACTGATGGGACATCATCTCTTCCAGCAGACTTATAAGTGGGCATCCTAAAACTTCCACGCATATCAAAATTGTGATGGAAGGTATTGACGGCCAAATAAAACTAGGCGTATGAATGGAGGATGCATAATTCCATGGAGAGAAAAGTCACGGGTATAGTAAAGGCCGCTCCAGTATAACCCATTATGATGTACCGCCATTATCTCGCTCCATCAATAAGTCCACCTCTGGACTTGAAGCTGGTGATGGCATTTTTCACATGCAACTGGTCATACCCGAACTGCCTGGCGAACCGACTAGGCAGATAGGGCTCCAAGAAGCAATGGTCTTCACTTCTGTACAATAAATGGGAAGGTCTAATGCAGACCAACCAATAAAAAGCTTCAGGAGAAAGAACAGTCTTCCCTTCACCTGAATCCTGAAGTCTCGTCCCCTGTTGATTGAGATGTACAGTAGGGACGATGCAGAAGAGCTTCCAACTGTGAGCAAAATTTAACGCTCGCCGACAGTCTAAAATTGTGGTCACGTTCCAGGTAGAATTCTTGTAATTCAACAAGAAATTACTCCCCGAACTACTGCCAGAGCCGGGAGACATCACCCTGGGGTTATGGAGAATTAACCATCCCATCAAATACAGGAACGGTAATTTTATCCTGGAAAAGCTGTCACGCCGTGTTTCATCGGCAAGCAGCCCATCAGTAATGGCCCTCAGGCCAGTTTGTATGCGGCATACCATGGCAGGAAGCAGGCCCAGTCTTGCCCCGAATACCAGACGCACTGCAGGCCATATGGTGTTGCAGTAAATGCGATCAGAAGATGCAATGCCAGGTACTACCAGTCGGCGTAGCCATACAGAGAGGAAGCCAGCCAGTTGAGCTTCCCTTGACAAAGGCCTGCGGCAATGCCTCATATAACTATAGGCTTTAGTGCCGGCAGGGTAACTCCCTATCTCCTCATCGAGGACCTGATCTAAAGCCCCAACATCTTCAATAAGATCATCGACTACTTGGGCATTAAGCACGCTCAGAAGGCTCAGAGGCTTATCCCTGCTATCCACGACTTTGTCTGGCTTAGCAGCCCTGGCCTGATGAAAGAAGAGATAGGACGCCCACTTATTGGTATGAACCAAATCAGAGGGCTCATTATGAAAGCTGGTGCAAGCAAGGTAGTGGCACATCAGCTCCTGGTACACTGCCACTACACGAGGGTCTGTATCCCCTAACTCTCTGTTAGTGGGAACATACTCTTCATAAGGAGTATTCCCCATTGGCAGTCTTGAAATCTCTGCCATCTCATGGAGGGCCAATCCCAACTCCCCTAGCAGAGTGGCAAAAGTCCCGGTGAGCGAGATATATCGCTCTATCAGGGCCAGAAACAGGTTGGGGTTGAGAGGTAACCCAACACTGGTAGTACTCACAGCCGCGTACAGACCAATGTTCTCCAGCTCAGTCTGAAAATGCTTCAGGGCCCAGGCAACTAAAGGAGCCCATCGAAGATTTTTAGGGGTAAGCCACCCATTAGTCCGAGGATTAACCTTTGGGTATACTCCTCCTTGTCCTATGAACTCATTACAGAAAGTCGATAATTGGACTGGTTGGAGCAGTGAAGTGTCTTCACTCGGGACACTACTGGGAAACAATCCCCTAAAGGGCATTACAGAGCCGGAAGGGCGGCTTACAAATGACCCTTTGTCGGATCCTTTCTGGTAAAATATCTTTTCCGGCTGGCCGTGAAGATTGGGAGTCAGAGTCCACGACATCCTCCTCGGATGCGTGGCATGGAAGAATGCCGAGATGGAATAATCTCTCGGCATCCTGGGCAGGTACATAACCATGCCCCCAGCAGTAAAAACCCAGTCTTCCTTCTTGGGCTTCGTCTGGGATTGTTTGTCAATCATATCCCCGAAGAGGAAAGCCGGTTTTATGTATTGAGCCCCATCTATATGCGTCAGGGGCTCCCCGTTGATCATGCTCAACAGCATTCGTTCCCCTTGGGATGATATCAGATTTCTCTTTCATTCAGGATATTAGGGTCCGGAAATCAGAAATGTCACATGGGACAAATCCTCCAGGTAATTGGAGTTCAGCATCCCAGCAGTAGAACCCATCACCTCAGCCAACGGAGATATCTGCAAGTTAACTACAAAGTGCAAGAAAAACAAATCAGTTTCTATACTAGACCTCACAGTCTTACAGTTTATGCCAAAGATCAACAGTCTGTGCTTTTATGCCAAGACTGTGAAAACTTGAATTTCTACGCTGGAACCAATTACCTAAGCATAAAATTCAAGATTGGCAGTATACACAAAAATTTGACAGTCCGTATTTTTACGTCAGACTGCCAAAGTTTGAGTTATTACGCCAAAATTTTTATCCAGAGCGTAACACCCAAAATTTGAAGTATACGCCAAATTTTGACAGTTAAAGCTTTTACGTCAGACTGCAAAAATATAGAGTTTTTACGCTGACATATTAGAAATGTGGGCATAAAAGATGAAACATCTTTGCGCATCATCTTCCTCGAAGAGGCGTTCAGCACTGAAGATGACCTAGCACATCCACGTACAACGTATGCGAAGGGTTTTCTTCATTTTTCTCGCCCTAAAAGCTTTACCTATAATGCCCGGCGCACAGCTCGTCGGTGGGACACTTTGTTCAGAGCGAGGTTCGCCCTGCCCGATGGGAGTCGCTCTTGCTTGGGCAGAGAAGCGAGAAGAGGAGGCAGCCTTCTTTCCCTTAGAGGTAGAGGTTGGTTTTGGTGCCATTGCTAAAAACTCAGAATGCTCAAAGAAGAAACGAAGGAGAGTACTCAAAGAGATGAAGGTTTTCTTTTGCAAAAGACAGATGAAAAGTTTTTCTCTGAAGGCCTTGGGGTATATATAGAGTTCAGATGGACTCCTCGAATCCCTAACCAAATCTGATATTTAATACTCGGTTATGATTCGGGACCACGTCAGCCTATCATTAAGGAAAGACGGGCAGTCAGCGAATTCAAAAAGTTTTTCGTGCAGAGCAGATTCGTAATTTTATACTAAAGAGTTCTTACGCTCGGGAAGCTACAAATCTACGGTTTTACGCTCAGAGGCTATAAGTCTACAGTTTTACGCCCGGATGCTTTTATGCTCGGTAGCTTTTACGCTCGAGAGGCTACAAACCTACGACTTCACGCTCAGAAGCTACAAATCTATGATTTCACGCTCGGTAGCTTTTACGCTCAGAGGCGACAAATCTACGACTTCACGCTCGGAAGCTTTCTTGTCAGAGGCTACAAATCTACAGTTCTACGCCCGGATGCTCTTATGCTCAGCATCTTTTACGTTCGAGAGGCTACAAATTATGATTTTATGCTCATCTACATTACAGATCTATGACTTTCCGCATATCTGAAAATACACAGGCTAGAGTATGCGTATATCTAAACAAATCTTAAGGCGGTCAATTGCAAGGGTTCACGCAGAAGATGCTCCTTCTTGGCCTCAAAACACCCCAAGTACCCAAAGCATACATAGTCAGCATTGAAAATGACTCTTCTCCTTGGGTCGATTGGAAGTTTATCCAAAATCTAATATGAATATTTTTTCGACAGTTCAAGCATGGTCAGTTTTGACAGACAGCCATTTCTCGCCCTATTTCAAGGGATTTTCGGGAAATCACTCTTGAAGATGATGGTCTGAACAAAAATTCCTCTTATCAGAGAAGTGACAGTTCAGAATTCTACGCAGTTTCTTATTCCTAACAGCAGGACAGTTCAAATATTTGACTTAAATGCCAAGCAGTTTTATACGTATCCTTAGTTACGCGTAAAAGACAGGACGGGACCAAATACTCTTTTTATCAGAGTCGGCGTAAGTTATCCAGACGTGTCAAAGCCACACATATTCAGACTTCATCACAGCAAAAAAATATGGCAAATCATCAGATGCGTAAAAGAAGACAACTTCATTAAATCATAATTACATATGATGGAAATCCAGTCTACAAAGGGTTTTTTTTATCTTCATGATTACATATAAGGGAAATCCCGTCTACAAAGGGTTTCTCATCTTTATTTAAAGATCACGCCAAGAGTCTGTTCTGTCATGTTCTCATATTGGTGGAGATCTTTTTCCGTCTTCTTCAGCAGTTAATCGGCTTCCGCGGTCGATTAACAAGAAAATGATTAATGGCGGAAGGATACACAACTGGGCTTATCTAAATTATTCAAGAGCCCATCCTCCATACGCCATGACAGATTGAGTTAAGGTTTTAGACCCAACTCAATACTAGAAGATAGGGCTAGTTTGTCTGCCCTCGTCCACCAACGACAGGAGAAAATACAGCTTGCAAGCTGTATGGTCGAATGTGACCCTTCCTCTCTCCTGGACGAATCGCCATATGAAGTTGCTGATTATCCCAAGCAAAGGAAGCTATGATATCCTTCCATGATCCATCGTTGCAGAGAACATTTGCTCGAAGATGCCTTCTTTTTCGGCTCCTTATATACTGGAAGAACATGGTCTTCTTCTTCCTCAAGTCGACCCGACGAACTACGGCAATATGGAAAGAACAGGTTAAACTCCTCAGCATTTATATAGGCAAAAGAGAATACACCGAATCCCAACAAATCTCCAAAAACCCGCCGAGAAATCAGCCTTGAGGAACGAGCCAGACTTGACCGTTTCATGCTTCATTCAAAGTATTTCAAATTACGAGGAATTTGAAAACTTTGAAGGGGGTCTTGTAGAAGCATAAAAAATACGCTGCTGAGTTATACGCTGTATTTCAGTGCTGTGTGGCGTAAGGCGTGACTTCAGAGCCATCGGCATACAAATAGAGCTTTATCGCTAGTACAACGTAAAACATAGCTCCAAAATAACCCGTGTAAATGCAGTGTGTTCAGACTGCTTCAGCGTAAAAAGGTTGTTACATCACCACTCTGGCGTAAAACCTACTCGCTTTTAATGCAGTGGGAAGTCGTACGAAGAACTCTTCGTATTCCTCGAATGAACCTGTCAGATCATGTAGTGAATCTGACTCCTGACAAAAAGTACTGCACGACTATCCAGACGACGGCTATAATGATGGTGCGGCACAGAGACCCAAACCGTCATTTAGTGACATTTCCTTGGTACAAATCACTTTTACGCGTTCAAGGGAATACGCTGTCTAGTTTTATACAGGCAGATATGAGCTTTTACGCTCTACAGAAGACAAAACAAACCGCTACGTTAAAAGCTGCTTTTCGTATAGAGCTCGAGGCACGTCTCTGCAGTTAATGCGCGTGATGGGGGCAGATCTGTGCATTTAATGCACGGGATTTTGTTCTATTTTCAAAGACTGGGTGAGCCATAATTACGGCTAATACGTCCACACCATCACCTCTGCATATTACGCCATCAGGCTATTTTCAGCTATAGGAGCACGCTGTACGCTATCTCCTTGAAATACGCCGACCTGGCTATTTTCAGCTATAAGGAGTACGCCGTATGCTATCTCCTCGGAATACGCCAACTCAGGCTATATTTGTATGGGTGCGTGATAAGGCTATTTGGTCCAGAATACTCTCAAGACCTCAGCCAAGGAAGGAGGATCGGCTATCTTTTACGCTAGCTACCTATCCATGCAGCATCAGGCTTCTACGCCTACTGGGCTTCTACGCCTACTTGGCTTCTACGCCAACTTGACAACGATTTGCCTTCTACGCCATGCTGATAGTTATTGGCTTCTACGCCAACCCTTTTTACGCAAGGGGCAGTTACCTATGTGGCTTGCATGCCGTGATCTTCGCAGCAGTTATACGTGTTACCTCATCATGGGACATGCGTCACACGCGGATTCAGAAGATCATTTATACGTGGGTGGTAGTTATTATAACTGCCGCATAAAAAGTGCCACACTCTCCACTGTCCGGCTTTTATGCCGACTGGACGGTTACTGTCACTAAAACCCTATAAATAGAGACCCCTATTGACAGAGGTCGAGGGTCGAAAGGGGTGAAAAGGTCAAAATCTCCAAGGTCGAAGGGTCAGAAAAAAGGTCAAAAACTCGGAGAATAGAGGTCGAAGAGTCAAAAAATCAAAGAGAGTATAACACAGACAGATAGTAGCGATCGACGATTTTGGCATCGAGCATCCACTCCCCTTTTGCAATCTTTGAAGCTTCTCCGTCTTCTACAATGCTTCTTTATCATCGTATGGTCCAAGGGATAGTGATCGACTGCAGATCAGACTCCTATAGCAATATTTACCCAGATTAAAATTTGTACTTGACATCCTCGTATAGGATTAATTGTACTTCTTGTTTGTAAACCAAAGAGAGGGTTTCGTTTAAACCTTGTTTTATTTCTTTCGTTTATTATCAAACATCCTACGATAGGTCACCCATCCTATATTCCCTGGACTTCCTAGGTAGTCACCCATCCTACGGGTGGTCTCCCATCCAACATTTTTGGGAGTTCCTATATGGTAACCCACCCTACGGGTGGTCACCTATCCTACGGGTGGTCACCCATCCTATATTTTTTGGACTTCCAATATACTCACCCATCCAATGGGAGCTCATCCAGCCTTAGTTATAGCACTAGTCTAAATATAGATCAAATTGGGCTTGTCTAAAGTAATTAATTGGGTTGGTCATGTCATGTTGGTTTTGTCCACTAGGGTTATGAAGTACCATGTAGCATAAATGGATTACCAAGATGGGAGACCCAGGAGGTCACCCATCCTACAGGAGGACTTTCTAGGAGGTTATCTATCCTACGGGAGGTCACCCATCCTACATTCCTAAGACTTCCTTGGTGGTCACCCATCCTATGGGAGGTCATCCATTGTAAACCCCCTCGACCAAATTTAGGTTTATTTAGCTTAGATAGAGAGACTAGGATTAAATTGGCGACAATTAGAGTTGAATACAGTAAATTAAAATTATTGTGCAATAATTATATTACTTAATACACCTTACCGTTGCTTCGATAGTTGGAGCGCTACACTAGCTATTACTTGCAAACAAATTTCATACACATTTGTTTGATAATAAACGAAAGAAATAAAATAAGGTTTATACGAAACCCTCTCTTTGGTTTACAAATAAGAAGTACAATTAATCTTATACGAGGATGTCAAGTACAAATTTTAATCTGGGTAAATATTGATATAGGAGTCTGATCTGCAGTCGATCACTTATCCCTTGGACCATACGATGATGAAGAAGCGCTATAGAAGATAGAGAAGCTTCAAAGATTGCAAAAGGGGAGTGGATGTTCGATACCAAAATTGTCGATCGCTACTCTCTGTCTGTGCTCTTCTCTCTCTGTTCTTCGATTTTTTTGACTTCTTTTTCGACCTTTCGACCCTGGACGTCTGTCAATAGAGGTCTCTATTTATAGGGTTTTAGTGACAGTAACCGTCCAATCGGCGTAGAAGCCGTACAGTGGAGAGTGTGGCACTTTTTATGCGATGGTTATAATAACTGCCACCCACGTATAAATGATCTTCTAAATCCACGTGTGACGCGTATCCTATGATGAGGTAACGCGTATAACTGCTGCGAAGATTATGGCATGCAAGTCACGTAGGTAACTGCCCCTTGCGTAAAAAGGGTTGGCGTAGAAGACAATAACTGTCACCATGGCGTAGAAGGCAAATCGTTGTCAAGTTGGAGTAGAAGCCAAGTAGGCGTAGAAGCCCAGTAGGCGTAGAAGCCTGATGCTGCATGGATAGGTAGCTAGCGTAAAAGATAGTCGATCCTCCTTCCTTGACTGAGGTCTTGAGAGTATTCTGGACCAAATAGCCTAATCACGCACCCATACAAATATAGCCTGAGTTGGCGTATTCCGAGGAGATAGCATACGGCGTACTCCTTATAGCTGAAAATAGCCAGGTCGGCATTGTAGAAGCATAAAAAATACGCTGGATGACTATACGCGTCATATCGGTGCAGAGCAGCGTAAGCAGAGGCATTCAGAGCCATCAGGCGTGCAAATAGAGCCTTTTCCGCTAAAACAGAGCGTGAGACATAAAAGGCTCGAAGGACCATCCGCGTAAGGCAGTACGTCCAAAGCTGCTTCAACGTAGACAGGGTGCCTCATCGCCTCCAGGGCGTAAAACTTATCCCTTCTCATACGCAGCATTGAAGTGTACAGGAGACGCTTCTTATTCCCCGAAGTGAACCTGTCAAAGCCTGCAATGAACCTGTCAAAGCCTACAATGAACCTGACGTCTGGACTTCTGACAAAGGGATACGGCTCGACAACCCAAGCGACGGCTATAATGATGGCACAGCACTGCCACCCAGGCTGTCAAATATCGCCGTCCCCTTCGCGTAAACTGCTTTTCTAAGCACGGAGGGGTATGCTGCCTTGTTTAACACAGGCAAAATGCGAGTTGTTTACGTTCCGCAGTAGACAAACTGCCTGCCGCGCCAAAAGCTGCACTCCGTATGGGGTTCGAGGCACGTCTCTTCGCCTAATGCACAGAGCGATGACAGTTTCTCAAGGCACGTCTCTGCGACTGATGCGCAGAAAGGGTTGCAGACCGTCAAAGAATATGCCTCCACATTTAATGCGCAGGATGGTGGCAAATTTCAGCATTTAATGCAAGAGATTTGATTATATCTTCAAAAGCCGTAATTCTGGCTAAGACGTCCACATCAGCACTGTGGCACGACACGCAGCGGCTTCTACGCCTATCCAGCGTCTGCATCCATTGGGCTCCGACGCCTGTTCGGCCTCTGTGCCCTTTCGGCTTCTACGCCTGTTCGGCCACTGTGCCCCTTCGGCTTCTACGCCTGTTTGGCCCCTGTGCCCCTTTGGCTTCTACGCCTGTTCGGCCCCTGTGCCCCTTTGGCTTCTACGCCTGTTCGGCCCCTGTGCCCCTTTGGCTTCTACGCCTGCTCGGCCCCTGTGCCCCTTCGGCTTCTACGCCTGTTCGGCCTCTACGACCACTCGGCTTCTACGCCTGTTCGGCTTCTATGCCGGTTTGATAACTATTTGGCTTCTATGCCATGGTGACAGACATTTGGCTTTTATGCCAACCTCTTCTATAAAATGGATACCTACCTAGGTGGCTTTTACGCCATGATCTTAGTAGCAATTGTACGCGTTGTGTCCCCTTAGTTGGACCCGCGTCACAAGCTCATTCAAAAGATCATCTATACGTAGGCATTGGTTACTTTAACCGTTGTGTAAAAGGGTGCTGTACTTTCCACTCCTCGGTTGTTACACCGACGGAGTGGTCACTGTCACCAAAACTCTATAAATAGAGACCTCTATCAATGAGGAACAAGGTCAAAAAACTTCAGACTTGAAGATCGTACAAGGTCGAAAAACTTTAGACTTGAAGATCGAACAAGGTCAAAAAACTTCAGACTTGAAGATCGAACAAGGTCGACTTGAAGATCGAACAAGGTCGAAAAACTTCAGACTTGAAGATCGAACCAGAGAGAGAGAGAGAGAGAGAGAGAGAGAGAGAGCGCCCGGGGCTCAGGCAAAGACTAGGGATCGACGACTTTGGCATCGTGCATCCACCCTCTTCTGTAACCTTCGAAGCTGCTTCCTATCTTCTACGGCACTTCTTCAACATCGTGTGGTCCAAGGGCTAAAGTGATCGACCGCAGATCAGACACCTATAGCAATATCTACCCAGATTAAATAAATTATACTCCCATATCCTCGTATAGGATCAAATTGTACAAGTTTGTTTGTAAACAAAAGAAGGCGGTTCTGTGTAAACCCCCTATTGAATACATTTCTATTCTTTCGTTTAATACCACAAACAAGATGGCGACTCTGTTGGGGACATCTTTCTCTTCTGACGAGGAAGCAATTGCTTAACACGATGCGGTATCTATAGGAACCGTGAAGAAGACACTGGTCGTCCATTTCGACTAGTCTGCCTATGAAGACATGCTTCGAACTGGGGGTAGCTCTCACTCTCTCTCCGTCCAAGACAACAGGAAGCTGCGCAAGGTCTGGATGCCCAAGACATCCTCTACCGTTCCTGTGGACTCTCCGATCTCTTCGAACTCTCCGACCAATGAAGTTGTAGCACTGCTCCCTCCGTGCCTGCACGTAAAATTCAGTCTCCCGCTACGCGCAGTACAGACGAAACTTTGGACAAAGCCTCAGCGCTGACCCAGAAGTATCCACTGCGCTCTACGCGTAGGAACCAGTCTCCCGCTACGCGCAGTACAGACAAAACTTCGGGCAAAGCCTCAGCGCTAACCCAGAAGTATCCACTGTGCTCTACGCGCAGAAACCAGTCTCCCGCTACGCGCGGTACAGACCAAACTTCTGGTGATGCCTCAGCGCCAGGTCAGAAGTACAAATCATGCCCCAGGCGCAAGATAATATCTGACCTCTACGAGGAACCAGATAAGCGCCGGGATTTCCGCGAGGGGAAGCGAGCAGCAAAATACTCAACTCCTCAGCCGTTACGCCAGCGAAGAAGCAATCTGCCTACCCTCCGGGTTACGTGAGAAATCAACGGCCGACTGAGGACCTCTTCAGCTTTACGCCAGTCTGAGCAAATCTCCAAATTACGCCAGGCGAAGTCCCACAACGTAAAGCAAGCTCAGGTTGCTACTCCTCGTGACCTACGCAAATCCCTAATCCAGATGCGTAAGGAGAGGGGACCTTCCAACATGTCTATTACGCCCCCTAGCGAGCAATGTTGTAATAGTCATAAAATTGTGATTGACTGCTATTGTTCTAAAGCAAAACGGTCAGTTTTTGACCGACTGAGCTACTCTTAGTCTTTCCCAGAAGAAGAGCCCGCGTATGCATCCGTGAACATGGCTACACGCATACCTAAAAGAAGGTCGAGCTCAAGACGTCATCCCTCTGGGCCTCCGAGCCGAAGGAGATTCGAAGACCTCCTCAGGAACACTAAAGCCGGAGTGTTTCAAAACACCCGTGCAAGGTCATAGCAACCAGCTTCGTACTCATCTGATTCCGACGCTGGGGGTCACCAATCTCCCAGATCAGATGCTGAGAGTATAGAGTCGACTTCTGCAGCGACCTATACTAATCCTTCGATGACGCCCAGGGAAATAAGAGTTTACGCTGTTGAAGATGAATGCGAGGAAGCCTCGCCGTCAGGAAACGCGGAACAACGCATCACTGTGCTGGAGACATCTCTGAAACAAATGCAATCCGTAATAGAGAACATGCACCAGATGATGCTAACTCAGCACGCAACTGCCATGGCTCAAGCGTCGGTCTCGCCAACTCAGATACGTGTGGGGGTGGACTTGCCACCATCCAACCCAAGCCAAGAGCCCGCTCTAGATCAAGAGTCAGCAGTTCCTCCGCTTTCTCACTCGGTGAATATATTACCTCCCATTGGAGTCACGATACAACCAACTCCATACTACACTGTAGCCCCGCTTCCAATTGAAAATTTGATGCAGGCAGTGCGGGAGTTGAAAGCCCAGTTTGATGCCTTGAAGCACAAAGATCAGCTCAAGAAACTAGGAATCAACCAGCCTTACCCAGCTATCTGGGAAGAAGTCCCTTTTCCTCCAAAGTACAAACCTCAAACTATAGCTCTGTTCGAAGGAAAAATATCACCAAGTCAATACATAAACTATTTCAGTATGATGACGGTGTTGCTACAAGGGAACGACGCCCTCCTCACTCGGGTGTTCAAAGGCTGCCTCTCAGGAGTAGCCTATCAGTGGTACCATAGCTTGGCGGACAACTGCATTACTTCCTTCGAAGACTTCAAAGCTTTATTCTTCACGCGATTCTACGAGGGTGGAATGGACATGTCTATGTCCTCTCTCATCGAAGTCAAGCAAAAGGAAAAGGAGGACGTTCGCACCTTCGTCGAACGTTTTCGTCAGGCCATCTTACAGATGCCTCCAGGAGTTCCAGACTCGGTGTTAGTAGACATTTGCAGGAAGAACCTCCTTCCTGTAGTCTCGGTGTTTACAGGACCATATCAGTTCTATGAGTGGCCCTCGTTCATCGTCTCGGCAGTAGCCGCCGAAGACAACAGTCGCAAGGCGTGCGACAATGGCATCATGATCTCCGCCTTCGATAGAGGCAAAAGGTCATCTCCCAGCAGCGACCATCCTCGCAGCTCCAAGGGAAAATAAGCTATGACGGTCAATACGTCCAGACAAAAGACGGCAGCGACCACGCAGACAAAGCCCGGGACTTCCAGGCCCTTCGAAGTCTACTCTTTCGACGACGACGATATCTCTAGTATATTCGAGTGCCTCGTCAAAAGTGGCAAGATCACCCTTCCGGAGCTAAGGCGGCCACAAGAAGTCGGCAGTACTGACGACCCCAAATACTGTATCTTCCACAGATACGTACACCACCCAACAAAGGCGTGTTACGTACTGAAAAGGAAGATCCAGGGGTTGATCGATGCTAAGGCCATCACTCTGTACAACACCGAGAAGACGATCACAGCCAACATAATCTCTCTACGGTTCGGCAATCTACCTTCCCAAGAAGTCATGGATGGTGTCACACCCATTTCTCGAGCTACGATAGATATCGTCAATCTTCCTCTAGCTAGAGATCAAAATCAAGACCTGGTACCCCTGACCACCCGGCAGGGCGAGATTATGTGGGTTCATCCGGATTTGGTGTCAGAGCTCGAAGAAGAGACTAAAGCTACTAAAGCTACGTCTAGAAGAAGCTCCAAGTGCAAACCATGCCATATGGTCGTAACTTCTTCGCCATCAGACGAAGACGAGGTACTTGCTGCAACCCGTTCAGGGAAAGCCTACCTCAACGACTACGGAGCAAGTCAGGTGGATGCACCGGCGGACGTTTTAACTGCCAAACCTGCAGGACCAGGCCCCATCACATCAGAGGCCAGCCCTTCAAAACCGACGCCGGCAGACAAAGGGAAGCAAAGAGAAGTGCGCTTTGATAAACCTGTAAAAAATATTCGAAACAAAGGTTTTGAGAAGCCGTACAACTTCGACATCCTGGCCCAACTAGCTAATACACCAGCCAGGCTCTCCATCTTTGAGCTACTCAGGCTCTCCCAAGACACTCGTCTAGCCCTGAATGAAGCGCTGATGCAGGCGGAGGCATGCTTGACCCAGCTCAAGTCCCCCGACGAAGGACCAGTGGCGTGTCCTCAATGCCACAGTGTGATGGAAGTGGTCCCAAATATCACTTTCACCCAAGACGACATGCTGCTAAAACATAATAAGCATGACAGGCCCCTCTATTACACCGGGTACGTCGGTTCCATGGAGGTCGATCGGATTCATATAGATCCGGGATCGTCGATCAGCATCATCCCTCACAGTCGGCTCAGATCATTGAGGATTCCTACCAGCGAACTGGCTTATACCTCTACTACAATCGTGGGTTTCAACGCCGGAAGAAGTAAGCCGTTGGAGAAGATTCGCCTGAGGATCCAGATTGGCAACCTCAGATCGGTGGCCACATGTTACGTCATCGATTCAGAGGTATCCTACAATATTTTGCTGGGAAGACCGTGGATCCACGATCACAACATCGTTCCTTCAACTCTACATCAATGTCTTAAATATGTAGACCCCCAAGGAATGGTACAAATGGAGGTTGCCGACCTAAACCCATTTAAAGGAGTAGAGTCCTACTATTCCGTCGTCGTGTTGTACCCTCAGGGCCACACGGAAGAAATATCGGGCCTGACGGAGATGGAATCCCACCGGGAGCCAGGAGAACCCTCTGCCACACTACCGCTGTCAATCAGAGTGAAAGGACGAACCACTCGTCCAAAAGCCATAGAGCCTATGGCTATTCACCTGAACAGATCCAGCTCAGGAAAAGAAAGCAATTCTCCAGCGGTCGCTCTGAACCAAAAGCCTCCACCTTTGGTCATCAACCTTCGACGCAACGGGCAGCCGACCGATGTAAACACGACCAGGAATAGAGTTCCAGATGATAATAAACATCCTCTTTTCTAGTACATTAATGCTCAGATTCCAAATCAGGAATCCACTCCCCGTGACGAGGTAGAACCCATAGCACGAAAATTCTTGGAAGCTATAAACTCCTACCGTTCGCATATCTGGGAAGCAGCGTCATCATTCAACGTCGTCACAACGTATGGACCGCATGAGGGTTCTATCTTCATTGTCCCGCCTACCTGCAGCAGTCAGCGTTCAATAGTCTTCGGCTGCATGCGCAATCAACCGGCTATCCAAGAAGATCCTTTCGATGATGATACTGAAAAAATGCAGATTCACCAATACAGCCCGCAGGCGTTGAGGATCATGCAAAATATGGGTTACGACTTGGAACGGAGGCCAGGCCTCAACCATGGAAGGGGTAGACGAATGCCGCCGCACGGCGACCCCCGCTATCAGCAAATCCGTTTCGGGTTAGGATATGCCACCTCCCTTACGACTTCTAAGTCAGACGAGGACATCTTTTCCTCCTCCCAGGACGGCCCGTCGCCCTCCAACTCACCTGAAGCTCTCAAACAAGCATTATCAGCAAATATGGTGATGACAGATCCCGTTGAAGCAGACGAGCAAGATTCTAAGCCATTTGAGAATGACCCTTGGGCTCAACAAATGGATACGCAGTGAGAATTCTGCTTCGAGCAGAGGGAACCTCCAACCAAAGACGAAGTTATCTAGGTTGACGTTGGGAGTGAACTTTCGCCAAAACCGATATTCATCAGCAATAATCTTTCCCCAGCTGAACGGGAAGAAGTTATCCGGTTGATAAAAGAATATATCGACATCTTTGCGTGGAATTATGAGGACATGCCGGGCCTTGACCCGAAGGTGGCTACTCATAAGCTCAATATATTGACCGACTCGAAGCCTATGAAGCAGCACCAACGCTGGTTCCGCCCGGACATGATGGACGCCATCGAAGCTGAAGTCAAGAAGTTGATAGCCTGCGGTTTCATCCGGGAAGAACAACATCCCGACTGGGTCGCCAACGTTGTCCCAGTTATGAAAAAAATAGGAAAATACGTATCTGCATCGATTACCGAGATCTGAATGCAGCCTGCCCCAAGGATGAGTTCCCTCTTCCCATCACGGACATCATGATCGAAAACACCTGCGGTTTTGAACGCATGTCTTTCATGGACGGATTCTCGGGATACAATCAGATCAAGATGCATCCTGAAGACGAGAAGCACACTGCCTTCTGCACCCCGTTAGGAGTGTATTGCTATACGGTCATGCCCTTCGGATTGAAGAACGTCAGGGCTACATACCAATGGGCTAGCGGCATATTCCATGAACATTTACGCAAAACAGTAGAATGTTACGTGGACGACATAGCCGTCAAGAGCCGCCTCAAGGATGATCACATTCAAGACTTGAGGACGGTATTCGAGTTAATGCGCCAACATCAACTCAAGATGAACCCTACGAAGTCCTTCCTGGGTGTATCTAGTGGCAAATTCCTGGGATTTGTCATCACCGCCAAAGGCATCCAGGTGGACCCTGACAAAGTCCAGGCCATCGTAGAAATGCGACCGCCCCACAATCTGAAGGAACTCCGAGGATTTCAAGGCCGTCTGGCTTATATCCGGAGGTTCATATCCAACCTCTCGGGAAGATGTTAGTCCTTTTCGCATCTCATGAAGAAAGGTGTATCCTTTGTGTGGGACGAAACCTGTCAGCAAGCATTCGGGGATATCAAACGCTACCTTACCAGTTCGCCAGTTCTGGTGCCTCCCATCATGGGGAAACCATTCTTGCTGTATGTTCGAGCGATGGATCATTCGCTAGGAGCTCTTCTCGCACAAAAAAATAACGTGGGACATGAATATGCTATCTACTACCTCAGCAGGATGATGGTCGGGGCCGAACACCGGTACAACCCAGTGGAGAAAGAATGTTTGGCTCTGATGTTCGCTATCCAGAAGACGCGGCACTATGTCACCGGCCAGACTATTCATATCATCTCCAGGATCAACCCTCTTCGAGTACTGATGAGCAAACCGAGTATTCTTAATTCCCGACTCGCAACTTGGGCAATGCTGTTAACACCATATGACATGGTGTACGTCCTGCAGAAGTCCATCAAAGGCCAAGCGCTGGCCGACTTCCTAGCTGCTCATCCGATCCCGGAGGCCTCCAAATTATACGAAGACATCCCCGACGAAGTTGCAGAATGTAATTTTGCAATAGAAAGTGACGCATGGCAACTGTTCTTCGACGGCGCCTCCAGGACTGGTCCCCAGGGAAACGTGGTTTCAGGTGTAGGAATCGTCCTGGTCACTCCTGATAAACTCGTCATCTACCGGGCATACTCTCTTAATGAACCATGCTCCAACAATGTGGCAGAATACAACGCTCTGCTAATCGGGCTCCAAGTCGCTAAAGAGCTGGGGGTCGAGTCCCTGGAAGCTTTCGGTGATTCTCTGCTTATCGTCAATCAAGTCAGAGGAATATATAAAGTCCGGAATCCAGACCTCATCCCCTATCACCAAGCGACGGTCGAGGTAGCCATGACATTCAAAGGGTTCTTCCTAGAGCATGTACCTCGATCCCAGAATCTGGAAGCTGATGCCCTAGCCAGTCTAGCTGCGGATTTAGCCACTCCTATAAGAAGGCAGAATTTGGTGATCCTTCTTAACAGAGATTTATTCTGCGTGAAGAACAACCTTCACATAGAACGCAGCCACGCTGTGAACATAGATCCCCCTGGAAGAGACTGGAGGAGTCCCTTCATAGATTTCGTCGCATACGGAATCTTGCCAGAGGACCCCAGAGAAGCAGTATTCGTCAAGAGACGATCATTACGCTTCTACTTCGATGCATCTTCACAATGCCTATATCGTCGAATTTACGATGGACTGCTATTAAGATGTCTCTCAGACGATGAAGCACAGCAGATTATCCGGGAAGCTCACGATGGCGTATGCGGAGCGCATCATTCCGATCCTAAGCTGCAGGATCGTATCAGGAGAATGGGTTATTACTGGCCCACTATGATCACAGACGTAATCAACTATGCAAGACAATGCAGAGCCTGCCAGGTTCATGCAGACTTCATACATCAACCGTCTGAATATCTATACCCTACGGTTGCATCCTGGCCTTTCGAAGCATGGGGTATGGACATCGTTGGTCCTATTCACCCGTCTTCTTCCAGAGGTCACCGGTTCATACTAGCAATCACGGATTATTTCTCCAAATGGGCAGAGGCAATCCCTCTTGCTGAGGTAAAAGCGTCTGACATAATCAGCTTCATCAAGCACCACGTCATTTATCGCTTTGGGATTCCTCGAAGGACAATCCACGACAATGGGCCTCAGTTTATCAGCCAAGCGTTTTATCGGTTTTGCGATAAAAATTGAATACATAATATTGCCTCTACGGCATATTATCCAGCTGCTAATGGTTTGGCGGAAGCTTTCAACAAGACCATTATCAAACTCCTGAAGAAGCTGGGCGAATGTCTCTGGGCGTACCGTACAACGATACGGACACCGACAGGTTGTACCCACTTTTCACTGGTCTACGGAAGCGAAGCAGTTCTTCCCATCGAAATCCAGATCCCGTCGCTCAGGATAGCCGTGGCTAGTGATCTGACTCAAGAAAAGAATGACCTGTTAAGGCTTCAAGAGCTGGAAGGATTAGACGAGAAACGCCTCCAAGCTCAACAGAGCATCGCGCTCTACCAAGCACGCATTTCCAGAGCTTTTAATCATAAAGTAAAGGAAAGAGTGTTCAAAGTCGGCGAGCTAGTCTTAGCCGTAAGAAGGCCGATGATTCTCACTCACAGGAGTAAAGGGAAATTTTAGCCCAAGTGGGAAGGCCCTTATGTGATCGAGACAACGTTCTCGAATGGCGCTTACAGGTTAGCCCAGCCTAATGGAGATCTATTAATGGCTCCTATCAACGGTAAATTCCTGAAGAGGTACTATGCTTAACCTCCTCTACCCCCAAAGTGGAATATAGCGGGAATCCCAATTCTGACAAAACTACTTCCACAACGAAGTTAGCTAGGTCATAATTCTATCATATCCGTATGACCTCTGAATAGATATGTCCTGCAAGAAGTTTTATCGAGAGTTTATCATGTCCATACTACCTCTGATATCACTCTCACCTAAACCTGTCATTTATATTACGAAATGATGGGTCCACAAAGTCAGAAAAGATGCGTTTTATTTCCAAAAAGAGCAGAATTACATTGGGGAAGCTAAGAGCAAGGAAGGGTACATCATTGCGGGGGAGCAGTCAGATCGCGAATCAACTTCGCCAGTGCAGCTACCTTCTCGCCCCTGGAAACCAAGGCATCAGCGCGGGCCCGTTCCAGCCGTGCCTCAGGATTGTTCGTAAAGGCCAGCTCGGCCCTTGCCCTGAGAGAGCCAGCTCGGTCAGCTTCTGCACGATCCAATTCCCGTTGAGCAGTGCTCAGTCGACCGGACGCTACGCCTAGACCTGCCAGCGACTGAGAAGCCCACTCATCTGCACGAGCGAGTTTCTCCTTCAACTTGCTGACCCTAGCTGCGTTCCCTTCGTGCTCGGATTGGCACCGCGTCTCAACAGCAAGAGCCTCCTCCACAATGGATTTTCTTTTATCCATCTCCAGCTTATGCGCCTTGATGGAACTATCCAAGCTCACCAGCTGTTTGGTAAGCCGCGTAGTCATAGAGTCGTATCTGGCCTGGACTTCGGCTTCAAAACTGCCCCGAGTCAGCTGCAAGTATTCGTTAATGGGTTGCTCCAACCCATTAACCATCGCCTCCAGGGCATCAGCTACCCCGGAATCGCCGAACGCTCTGACGGCCCCAATCAAAAACTGGGAAGCCTTCTTCAGGCGCTCAAAGTCCAGATTCTTCGCCAACACCATTGTTATCAGCGTGTTCAAATTGGCGTAGAAGGTGCCGGTATACAGCTCAGTCAGCGCAACCAGATCTGGTTGGACGCCAGGAGTGGCTGCGATATTGGCAAGTTCCCCTCCAAGGACGATTGCAGACGAGGTGGCCATAGCCGCCGCCTCGACAGGGGGTGCGACCAAAGAAGGTGCAGCAACGACGGTCGAAGTCATCGCCATACTCACAAGAGGCGAGGTCACGACGACAGGTTCGTCCTCCTCTTGAGATGACGAAACCACTCCGGGCGAGCTGGCCCCCGAAGCCATTTCCTCCTCGAAGCGGAATGCCTCCGTATCATCGTCAGGAGCCCGAGCAGAACCAGAAGGCATTTCGGCACTATACTCCCCGTGGGCGCCATCCCCTGAAAAGAGGACAAGAAAGTTGATATTAATATGATATTAATCTTTCTAAGAGGAGACATAAAGATGACCTTTACCCGTAGCCAACGGTATATATGCCGCATCTGCAGCCGATGTAGCTATATCACGCCTTAATAATGCAATACGAACTGTCATACCTGGAGAAGGAGGTGGGCCAACCGACATCGCCAGGAGCTCCGCCAAGCCTCCACCGAGACGTGTTCGAGATTCGTCGGCTGGAACCTCGCCGGTCATGCTCACGGGCGCAGTAGGAGTTTTCTCCGTTGCTGGTCTAGAGGAAGATTCTCCCATTTGCCTCGGCCACGCGGACGATTTCATTCCACTACCAGAGGCAGTGGCAGCAATGGCAGCCTCAAGCAGAAGTTCTCCGACACCGCCTGCCGAAACTGAGAGTCCCCCTCCGAGAGGCGGGAAACCTTCAATCAAAGGGACCTCCCCAACAGGAGAGGCAGCAGGTTCCTCTCTAGGAGCCTCAATGCCAGGAATTCGGAGAGGACGATCAGCCATCTTCTTCTTCCTCTTGCGAGGGGAAGTCTGCTTCGAGACAGAAGCCCTTCGCTTCCCAGAGACAGCCAAAGCCCCCGCAGGCAGAGGCACTTCGCACCTCGGCACCGACACCAAAGGCTCATCCGGAGTGACAGACTCACACTCGTCAGATGAAACCGAGGGGACTTTGATTCTTCCCCCAGGCTTGGAAGAAGGCACCCTGAAACTTCCACGCGTGTCAAAATCGCGATGGAGGGTGTTGATCGCCACGTAGAACTGAGCATACGAATGGAGGATGCGCAGCTCTGTAGAGAGGGTGGCGACCAGCACAATGAAGATTGCTCCCGTGCAACCCATAATGAAGTACCGCCATCCCCTGGCTCCATCAATGAGTCCGCCCCTGGACCTGCAGCTGGTGATGGCATTGCCCACGTGCAGCTGATCGTACCCAAACTGCCTGGCAAACCGTCTGGGCAAATAAGGCTAGAAGAAGCAATGATCTTCGCTTCTGTACAGCAAGTGGGAGGGTCTGATGCAGACCAACCAATTAAAGGCCTCCAGAGAAAGATTGGTCTTTTCTTCGCCTAAATCCTCGAGCCTGATCCCCGACTGATTACGATGTACAGAAGGGACAGTGCAGAAGATCTTCCAACAATGACCAAGGCCCAACGTCAGCCGACAGTCCACGACTGTGTTCACGTTCCAGAGGGAGCCCTTGTAGTTCAGCAAGAAACTACCCCCCGTGCTGCTACCAAGACCGGGAGACATCACCCGGGGGTTGTAAAGAATTAACCATCCCATCAAGTACAGGTATGGTAATTCCACCCGGGGAAAACTCTCACGTCGAGCTTCGTCGACGAGCAGTCCATCAGTTATGGCTCTCAGGCCAGCCTGTATACGGCACACCATGGCAGGAAGCAAGCCCAGCCTTGCCCCGAACACCAGACGGACGGCGGACCACAGGATGTTCCGATAAATGCGGTCCGCGGACGCGGTGCCAGGCACCACTACTCGACGCAGCCATAGGGAGAGAAAGCCAGCCAGCTTGGCTTCCTCGGACAAAGGCCTGCGGCAGCGCCTCAAGTAGCTATAGGCCTTAGTGCTTGCAGGATACTTTCCAACCCTGTCAGCGAGGAACTGATCTAGAGCTTTAGCCTCCTCCATAAGATCCTCAATGACCTCGGCATTGAGCACGCCCAAGCAGTTCACGGGCTCATGCTTGTCCCCCGAAACCTTCACCGACTTGACGGCCCTGGCCCAGTGGAAGAAGAGGTAGGACATCCACTTAGTGGTGTGAGCCAAGTCAGAAGGCTCATTATAAAAGGCAGTACACGTGAGGTAGTGGCACATCAGCTCCTGGTACACCTCCACAACCCGAGGGTCAGAGTCCTCCAACTCCTGGTTGGTAGGAACATACTCTTCATATGGGATATCCCCCATCGGCAGTCTCGAGATCGCTGCCATTTCGTGGAGGGCCAACCCCAACTCCCCCAGTGGAGTGGCGAAGGTCCCGGTGAGCAAAATATATCGCTCCATCAGCGCCAGAAAGAGGTTAGGGTTGGGAGGCAACCCAACAATCATCACGCTCACGGCGGCATACAGTCCGATGACTTCCAGCTCTCTCCGAAAATGCTTCAAAGCCCAGTCAACTAGGCAGGACCATCGGAGATTTGTTGGGGTGATCCACCCATTGCACCAAGGATTCTCCTTGGGGTATACCCCCCCTCGCACCATGAAGTCATTACAGAAAGTCGGCAATTATACCGGCTGGATCATTGAACTGTCTTCACTCGGGACGATGCCCGGGTACAGTCTCCTGAACAACGTCACGACGCCAGTGGGGCGGCTGACAAACGACCCCCGGTCGGCTCCTTTCAGATGAAAGATCTTCCCCTGCTTCCCGTGAAGATCAGGAGTCAGCGTCCACGACATCCTCCTGCGATATGTGGCATGGAAGAAAGCCGAGATGGGATAATCTCTCGGCATCATGGACAAATACAAGACCACGCTCTCGGTAGGAAAAACCCAGGGTTCTCTCTTGGGCTTCGTCTGGGACTGCTTGTCTATCATGTCCCCAAAGAGGAAGGCCGGCTTAAGGTACTGTTCCCCGTCTACGTACGTTAGGGGCTCCCCGTTGATCTTGCTCAGCAACATTCGCTCGCCCTGAGCCTATATCAAGATCCCCCTCCCTTCGGGATACTGGGGTCCGGAGATAGGAAATGTCACATGCGACAGATCCTCCAAGTAGTTCAAGTGCAGCATCCCAGCAGCGGATCCCATCACCTCGGCCAGCGGAGACTCCTGCAAGTCGACTGCAAAAATGCAAGGAAAATACGTCATTACGAACCTTGTAACGTAAAAGACCAAGAAGCGACAGTCTGTTCTTTACGCCAAGACTGTACAAAATTTGGTCATCCTACGCCAGGAGTCATATCCTAAAGCGTAATTGGTGGTATACGATCCGTGCTTTACGCCAGACTGATAAAATTATAGTTATTACGCTGGAGGTCCCATCCAAAGCGTAAAACTAAAGAATATACACCAAGTCTTCGATAGCCAGAGCTTTTACGCTCACAACTACGAAGACATGGAGCTTTTACGCTGACACATTAGAAATATGGGCGTAAAAGATGAAAACGTCTCCGTGCGTCATCTTCCTCAAAGAGGCTATCAGCACAGAAGACGACCTAGCGCGGTCACGTTCAGCGTGTGCGAAGGATTTTTCGTCGTTCTTTGTCATTTCTGATGGCTATACCTCTAAGATCGGGTGCGCTACTCGTCGACAGGATCCTTCGCTCAGAAGGAAGTTCGCCTCGCCCGACCGAAGACTCCCTCGTCGGGGCAGAAGGATGAGAAGAAGAGCCTATGCTCTTTCCCTTGGTAGAGAGGGTTTGCTTCGGCGCCATTTCTGGAAACTTGGAGTGCTCGGAGAAAGAACGAGGGGAAAAAACTTGAAATCAAAGCTGTCTCTCGCAGAAGACGGATAAAAAGTTTCTCTCTCCAAAGCTCAGGATATATATAGAGTTCGAGTCGACTCCTCGAATCCTCAGGCGGCTCCTCGAAACCCCAACCAAATCTCATAAATTAAATATTTGGTTATGATTGGGTACTACGTCAGCCCGCTACTCTCGAAAGACGGACAGTCAGCAGATTCGAAGAGTCTTTCGTGCAAAAGCAGGTCAGCGGTTCCTATGCTAAGGGGCTTTTCTACACTCGATAGCAACCGATCTACGGTTTTACGCTCGTAAGCTACAAGTCTATAGTTTTACGTCCGGATGCCTTTGTGCTCGGTAGCTTTTATGCTCGAGAGGCCACAAACCTATGACTTTTTACGCTCAGCAGGTACTAAATCGATGATCTCACACTCGATGGCGCTTAGTTTACGCTCGGAGGCAACAGATCCGTAACCTCTACGCTCGGAAGATTTCTTTCATTCATAGGCTACAAATCTACAGTTCTACGCTAAGGAGCTTTCTACGCTCGACAGCAACAGATCTACGGTTCTATGCTCGCAAGCTATCAGTCTATAGTTTTATGCCCAGATGCCTTTGTGCTCGGTAGCTTTTATGCTCGAGAGGCTACAAACCTACGACTTCACGCTTAGCAGCTCCAAATCGATGATCTCACGCTCGGTGGCTTTCTACGCTCAATAGCCCTACGAACTCAAGATTTTCAGCTCATCTACGCTACGGATATCTGACTTTCCGTATATCCGAACTCAAGACGGTCAATTACAGGAGTTCATACAGAAGATACTCCTTCTTGGCCTCAATATATCCCAAGTACCCGAAGCATACAAGAGTTCAAAGATTGAGAAATTACTCTTCTCGGGTCAATTGGAGGTTCATCCAGACTCCAGTCTGAATATCTCGTCTATCAAGATGGCAAACTCAGTTTTGACAGCCATTCCTCGACCCTGTTCCAAGGGATTTTCGAGAAGTCACTCTTGAAGACGGAGTCTGAACAAAAATTCTGTTCATCAGAAGTTCAGAGCTCTACGCGGTTCCTCAGTCCTAGCAACAGGGCAGTCACAAAATATTCAAGATGCTCAACAGCGTTCTATGGACTATTCGCTATGCGTAAAGGACAGGACCTAACACTCTTTTTACAGAGTCGGCATACAGAATCAAACGTGTCGAAGCTACACATATTCAGACTTCAACAGCAACGTATGGCAAGACGATCATATGGAAAAGAAAGACAATTTTATTAAAATCAAAATCATGATTACATATGAGGGAAATCCTGTCTACAAGGGGTTTTTTCTTCACTTGTTTCATGGTTACATATGAGGGAAATCCTGTCTATAAAGGATTTCCTCGTATTTATCGGAAGGCCGCCCCAGGATCCGTTCTACCGGGTTCTCGCATCGGCACAGGTCTTCCTCTTATTCCATGACAGTTCATCGACCACCACAGTCATGAACAAGAAGATCGCTGGCGGGAGGATACAGAACTGGGCCTGCATGAATTATGCAGATCCCCTACTCCGTACGCCATGGCCGATCCAGTTGAAGATTCTTTAAATTCCAACTCGATCGAGGACAGCAGTCACAGTTTGTCTGCTCTTGTCCGCGGAGGTCTCAGGGGGAAATATACAGCTTGCAAGCTGTGTGGTCAAATATGACCTTTCCCCTCTCCCGAAGAACAGCCACGTAAAGTTGCTGATTATCCCGAGCAAGGGAGGCTAAGATATCCTTCCATGATCCATCGTTGCAGTGGACACTTGCTCGAAGTTGCCATCTTTTTGGCTCCTTACACGCTGGAAAAATATGATCTCTTTCTTTCTCAAATCGACTCGGCGAACTCCGGCGATCATCTCTGCGTGGTGATGAAAATATGGGGAGAATAGGCTAACTCCCCCAGCCTTTTTATAGGCGAAAGGGGTCACACCGATCCCCAATAAATCCGCTATAAAGTCGGCATCGACCGTTTCAACGCTCCATTCAGAAATGTTTCGAGTCACGAGGTGCGGTTCATGCTTCATTCAAAGCGTTCCAACTTCTGAGGAACTTGAAAGCTTTGAAGGGGGTCTTGTAGAAGCATAAAAAATACGCCGGATGACTATACGCGGCATATCGGTGCAGAACAGCGTAAGCAGAGGCATTCAGAGCCATCAGGCGTGCAAACAGAGCCTTTTCCACTAAAACAAAGCGTGAGACATAAAAGGCTCGAAGGACCATCCGCGTAAGGCAGTACGTCCAAAGCTGCTTCAGCGTAGACAGGGTGCCTCATCGCCTCCAGGGCGTAAAACTCATCCCTTCTCATATGCAGCATTGAAGTGTATAGGAGACGCTTCGTATTCCCCGAAGTGAACCTATCAAAGCCTGCAATGAACCTGACGTCTGGACTTCTGACAAAGGGATACGGTTCGACTACCCAAGCGACGGCTATAATGATGGCACAACACTGCCACCCAGGCTGTCAAATATCGCCGTTCCCTTCGCGTAAACTGCTTTTCTAAGCACGGAGGGGTATGCTGCCTTGTTTAACACAGGCAAAATATGAGTTGTTTACGTTCCGCAGTAGACAAACCGCCTACCGCGCCAAAAGCTGTACTCCGTATGGGGTTCGAGGCACGTCTCTTCGCCTAATGCACAGAGCGGTGACAGTTTCTTAAGGCACGTCTCTGCGACTGATGCGCAGAAAGGGTTGCAGACCGTCAAAGAATACGCCTCCACATTTAATGCGCAGGATGGTGGCAAATCTCGGCATTTAATACAAGAGATTTGATTATATCTTCAAAAGCCGTAATTTCGGCTAAGACGTCCACATCAGCACTGTGGCACGATATACAGCGGCTTCTACGCCCACCCAGTGTCTGCATCCATTGGGCTTCGATGCCCGTTCGGCCTCTCTGCCTCTTCGGCTTCTACGCCTGTTCGGCCCCTGTGCCCCTTTGGCTTCTACGCTTGTTCGGCCCCTGTGCCCCTTTGGCTTCTACGCCTGTTCGGTCCCTGTGCCCCTTTGGCTTCTACGCCTGCTCGGCCCCTGTGCCCCTTCGGCTTCTACACCTGTTCGGCCTCTACGACCACTCGGCTTCTACGCCTGTTCGGCTTCTATGCCGGTTTGATAACTATTTGGCTTCTATGCCATGGTGACAGACATTTGGCTTCTATGCCAACCTCTTCTACACAATGGATACCTACCTACGTGGCTTTTACGCTGTGATCTTAGTAGCAATTGTATGCGTTGTGTCCCCTTAGTTGGACCCGCGTCACACGCTCATTCAAAAGATCATCTATACGTAGGCATTGGTTACTTTAACCGTTGTGTAAAAGGGTGGTGTACTTTCCACTCCTCGGTTGTTACACCGACGGAGTGGTGACTGTCACCAAAACTCTATAAATAGAGACCTCTATCAATGAGGAACAAGGTCGAAAAACTTCAGACTTGAAGATCGAACAAGGTCGAAAAACTTCAGACTTGAAGATCGAACAAGGTCGACTTGAAGATCGAACAAGGTCAAAAAACTTTAGACTTGAAGATCGAACCAGAGAGAGAGAGAGAGAGAGAGAGAGAGAGAGAGCGCCCGGGGCTCAGGCAAAGAGTAGGGATCGACGACTTTGGCATCCTGCATCCACCCTCTTCTGCAATCTTCGAAGCTACTTCCTGTCTTCTATGGCACTTCTTCAACATCGTGTGGTCCAAGGGCTAAAGTGATCGACCGCAGATCAGACACCTATAGCAATATCTACCCAGATTAAATAAATTGTACTCCCATATCCTAATATAGGATCAAATTGTACAAGTTTGTTTGTAAACAAAAGAAGGCGGGTTCTGTGTAAACCCCCTATTGAATACATTTCTATTCTTTCGTTTAATACCATAAACAGGCGTATTTCAAGGAGATAGCGTACATCGTGCTCCTATAGCTGAAAATAGCCTGATGGCGTAATATGTAGAGTGATGATGTGGACGTATTAGCCGTAATTATGGCTCACCCAGTTTTTAAAAATATAACCAAATCCCGTGCATTAAATACAGAGATCTGCCCCCATCACACGCATTAACTGTAGAGACGTGCCTCGAGTTCTGTACGAAGAGCAGCTTTTGACGTGGCGGTTTATTTTGTCTTCTGCGGAGCGTAAAAGCTCATATCTGCCTGTATAAAACTAGGCGGCATATTCTCTTGAACGCATAAAAGCGATTTGTACCAAGGAAATGTCACTAAACGACGGTTTGGGTCTCTGTGCCGCACCATCATTACAGCCGTCGTCTGGATAGTCGTGCAGTACTCTTTGTCAGGAGTCAGATTCACTGCATGATCTGACAGGTTCATTCGAGGAATACGAAGAGTTCACCGTACGACTTCCCACTGCATTAAAAGCGAGTAAGTTTTACGCCAGAGTGGTGATGTAACAACCTTTTTACGCTGAAGCAGTCTGAACACACTGCATTTACGCGGGTTGTTTTGGAGCTATGTTTTATGCTGTACTAGCGATAAAGCTCTATTTGTACGCCGATGGCTCTGAAGTCACGCCTTACGTCATACAGCACTGAAATACTGCGTATAACTCAACAGCGTATTTTTCATGCTTCTACAAGACCCCCTTTAAAGTTTTCAAATTCCTCGTAATTTGAAATACTTTGAATGAAGCATGAAATGGTCAAGTCTGGCTCGTTCCTCAAGGCTGATTTCTCGGTAGATTTTTGGGGATTTGTTAGGATTCAGTGTATTCTTTTTTGCCTATATAAAGGCTGAGGAGTTTAACCTGTTCTTTCCATATTTTCTTTACCACATAGAGATGATTGCCGGAGTTTGTCGGGTCGACTTGAGGAAGAAGAAGACCATGTTCTTCCAGCATATAAGGAGCCGAAAAAGAAGGCGTCTTCGAGCAAATATCCTCTGCAACGATGGATCATGGAAGGATATCATAGCTTCCTTTGCTCGGGATAATCAGCAACTTCATATGACGATTCGTCCAGGAGAGAGGAAGGGTCACATTCGACCATACAGCTTGTAAGCTGTATTTTCTTCCGTCATTGGTGGATGAGGGCAGACAAACTAGCCCTGTCTTCCAGTATTGAGTTGGGTCTAAAACCTTAACTCAATCTGTCATGGCGTATGGAGGATGGGCTCTTGAATAATTTAGACAAGCCCAGTTGTGTATCCTTCCGCCATTAATTATTTTCTTAATCGACCGCGAAAGCCGATTAACTGCTGAAGAAGACGGAAAAAGATCTCCACCAATATGAGAACCTGACAGAACAGACTCTTGGCATGATCTTTAAATAAAGATGAGAAACCCTTTGTAGACGGGATTTCCCTCATATGTAATCATGAAAATGAAAAAACCCTTTGTAGACTGTATTTCCATCATATGTAATCATGATTTAATGAAGTTGTCTTCTTTTATGCATCTGATGATTTGCCATATTTTTTTGCTGTGATGAAGTCTGAATATGTGTAGCATCGACACGTTTGGATAACTTTAAGCCGAATCTGATAAAAAGAGTATTTGGTCCCATCCTGTCTTTTACGCGTAACTAAGGACGCGTAAAAAATTGCTTGGCATTTAAGTCGAATATTTGAACTGTCCTACTATTAGGAATGAGGAACTGCGTAGAATTCTGAACTATTACTTCTCTGATAAGAGGAATTTTTGTTCAGACCATCATCTTCAAGAGTGATTTCTCGAAAATCCCTTAAAATAGGGCGAGAAATGGCTGTCTGTCAAAACTGACCATGCTTGAATTGTCGAGAAAATATTCAGATTGGATTTTGGATGAACTTCCAATCGACCCAAGGAGAAGAGTCATTTTCAATGCTGAACTCTGTATGCTTTGGGTACTTGGGGTGTTTTGAGGCCAAGAAGGAGCATCTTCTGCATGAACCCTTGCAATTGACCGCCTTAAGATTTGTTCAGATATACGTATACTCTGGCCTGTGTATTTTCAGATATGCGAAAAGTCATAGATCTGTAATATAGATGAGCATAAAATCATAAGTTTGTAGCCTCTCAAGCGTAAAAGCTGCTGAGCATAAGAGCATCCGGGCGTAGAACTATAGATTTGTAGGCTCTGACAAGAAAGCTTCCGAGCGTGAAGTCGTAGATTTATCGCCTCTGAGCGTAAAAGCTATCGAGCGTGAAATCATAGATTTGTAGCTTCTGAGCGTGAAGTCGTAAGTTTGTAGCCTCTCGAGCGTAAAAGCTACCGAGCATAAAAGCATTCGGGCGTAAAACCGTAGACTTATAGCCTCTGAGCGTAAAACCGTAGATTTGTAGCTTCCCGAGCATAAGAACTCTTTAGCGTAAAATTACGAATCAGCTCTGCACGAAAAACTTTATGAATTCGCTGACTGTCCGTCTTCCCTAAATGATAGGCTGACGTGGTCCCGAATCATAACCGAGTATTAAATATCGGATTTGGTTAGGGATTCGAGGAGTCCATCTGAACTCTATATATACCCCAAGGCCTTCAGAGAAAAACTTTTCATCTGTCTTTTGCAAAAGAAAACCTTCGTCTCTTTGAGTACTCTCCTTCGTTTCTTCTCTGAGCATTCTGAGTTTTTAGCATTGGCACCAAAACCATCCTCCACCTTTAAGGGAAAGAAGGCGGCCTCCTCTTCTCGCTCCTCTACCCAAGCAAAAGCGACTCCCATCGGGCAGGGCAAACCTTGCTCTGAACGAAGTGTCCCACCGACGAGCTGTGCGCCGGGCATTATAGGTAAAGCTTTTGGGACGAGAAAAATAAAGAAAATCCTTCGCACACATTATACGTGGATGCGCTAGGTCATCTTCTGTGCTGAACGCCTCTTCGAGGAAGATGATGCGCAGAGATGTTTCATCTTTTACGCCCATATTTCTAATGTGTTAGCGTAAAAACTCCATATTTTTGCAGTCTGGCATAAAAGCTTTGACTGTCGAAATTTGGCGTATACTTCAAATTTTGGGTGTTACGCTCTGGATGAAAATTCTGGCGTAATAACTCAAACTTTGGCAGTCTGGCATAAAAACACGGACTGTCAGATTTTTGTGTATACTGCCAATCTTGAATTTACGCTTAGGTAATAGGTTCCAGCGTAGAAATTCAAGTTTTCACAGTCTTGGCATAAAAGTACAGACTATTGATCTTTAGCATAAACTGCAAGACTGTGAGGTCTAGTATAGAAACTGATTTATTTTTCTTGCACTTTGTAGTTAACTTGCAGATATCTCCGTTGGCTGAGGTGATGGGTTCTATTGCTGGGATGCTGAACTCCAATTACCTGGAGGATTTGTCCCATGTGACATTTTCGATTTCCGGACCCCAGTATCATGAAGGAAGGGGAAATCTGATATCGTCCTAAGGGAAACGAATGCTGTTGAGCATGATCAACGGGGAGCCCCTGACGCATATAGATGGGGCTCAATACATAAAATCGGCTTTCCTCCTCGGGGATATGATTGACAAACAATCCTAGACGAAGCCCAAGAAGGAAGACTGGGTTTTTACTGCTGGGGGCATGGTTATGTACCTGCCCAGGATGCCGAGAGATTATCCCATCTCGACATTCTTCCATGCCACGCATCCGAGGAGGATGTCATGGACTCTGACTCCCAATCTTCACGGCCAGCCGGGGAAGATATTTTACCAGAAAGGATCCGACCAAGGGTTATTTGTAAGCCGCCCTTCCGGCTCTGTAATGCCCTTCAGGGGATTGTTTCCGGGTAGTGTCCCGAGTGAAGACACTTCACTGCTCCGACCAGTCCAATTATCTACTTTCTGTAATGACTTCATGGGATAAGGAGGAGTATACCTAAAGGTTAATCCTCGGGCCAATGGGTGACTTACCCCTACAAATCTTTGATGGGCTCGTTTAGTTGCCTGGGCCCTGAAGCATTTTTAGACTGAGCTGGAGAGCATTAGTCTATACGCGGCTGTGAGTGCTACCAGTATTGGGTTACCTCTCAACCCCAACCTATTTTTGGCTCTGATGGAGCGATATATCTCGCTCACCGGGACTTTCGCTACTCCGCTAGGGGAGTTGGGATTGGCCCTCTACGAGATGGCAGAGATTTCAAGACTGCCAATGGGGGATACTCCTTATGAAGAGTATGTTCCCACTAACAGGGAGTTGGGGGATACAGACCCTTGGGTAGTGGTAGTGTACCAGGAGCTGATGTGCTACTACCTTGCTTGCACCACCTTTTATAATGTGCCCTCCGATTTGGCTTATACCAACAAGTGGGCGTCCTATCTCTTCTTTCATCAGGCCAGGGCTGCTAAGCCAGACAAAGTTGTAGATAGCAGGGATAAGCCTATGAGCCTTCTGAGCTTGCTTAATGCTCAAGTAGTCGATGATCTTATTGAAGACGCTGGGGCTTCAGATCAGGTCCTCGATGAGGAGATAGGAAGTTACCCTGCCGGCCCTAAAGCCTATAGTTATATGAGGCATTGCCGCAGGCCTCTGTCAAGGAAAGCTCAACTGGCTGGCTTCCTCTTTGTATGGCTACGCCGACTGGTAGTACCTGGCATTACATCTTTGGATCGCATTCACCACAACACCTTATGGCCTGCAGTGCATCTGGTGTTCGGGGCAAGACTGGGCCTGCTTCCTGCCATGGTATGCCGTATACAAGCTGGCCTGAGGGCCATTACTGATGGGCTGCTTGCCGATGAAACACGGCGTGACAGCTTTCCCAGGGTAGAATTACCGTTCCTGTATTTGATGGGATGGTTAATTCTCCATAACCCCAGGGTGATGTCTCCCGGCTCTGGCAGTAGTTCGGGGAGTAATTTCTTGTTGAATTACAAGAATTCCACCTGGAACGTGACCATAGTTTTAGACTGTCGGCGAGCGTTAATTTTTGCTCACAGCTGGAAGCTCTTCTGCACCGTCTTCACTGTACATATCAATCAACAGGGGACGAAACTTCAGGATTCAGGTGAAGGGAAGACCGTTCTTTCTTCTGAAGCTTTTTATTGGTTTGTCTGCATTAGACCTTCCCATTTATTGTACAGAAGTGAAGACCATTGCTTCTTGGAGCCCTATCTGCCAAGTCCGTTCGCCAAGCAGTTCGGGTATGACCAGTTGCACGTGGGAAACGCTATCACCAGCTTCAAGTCCAGAGGTGGACTTATTGATGGAGCAAGAGGATGGCGGTACTTCATAATGGGTTATACTGGAGCGGCCTTTACTATACCCGCGACTTCTCTCTCCATGGAATTGTACATCCTCCATTCGTACGCCCAGTTTTATGTGGTCGTCAATACCTTCCATCATGATTTTGATATGCGTGGAAGTTTTAGGATGCCCACTTATAAGTCTGCTGGAAGAGACGATGTCCCATCAGTCTCCTCTGACGAAGGTGAAGACGCTGTCGGTACAGATAAGTTTTTGATGACAGTACCGAGATGTGTAATACCTCCTCTTGCAGAGGCCCTTATTATCCCTGGAAAGCGACATGCTCCTATTCTGAAGGAGGCTTCCTCTCGTAAGAAGAAAAAGACGGTTAGTGGTCCTGTCAGGACTTCCTGCCCTGAGGTTCCTAGGAGTGAACCTGCTATTTCCCCTGTTGGGGATAAATGTTTGACTAGAGGTCCTTCGCCTATTAGAGAGGGAACCTCCACAGTTCTGGCTGGCAGTGTCGGAGATTCTTTGCTCGAAGCTGCTGTCGCTGCTACCACTTCAGGTAATGGTACGAGATCGCCTTCGAGGCCAAGCACAATAAGAATATCTTTATCCAGACCAGTAACGGGAGTAACCCCTGATGCGTCTGTAAGTACATCCAGCGAGATTCCACCCGATGAGCCTCGAGTGGATCTTGGTAAAAAACCTGAAGGAGTACCTGCCAGTGTCAGTTGGCACACCCCTTCTCCAGGTATGACAGCTCGCTTAACATCATTAAGAAATGATTTAGCTGTACTGGCTGCCGATGTGACATATATACCATCGGCCATGGGTAAACGTCGTCTTTATGCCTCTTTTAGAAAAATTAACATCATGTTGATATTAACTTTCTCTTGTCTTCTTTTCAGGGGAAGACATCTACGGGGAGAGCAGTGTCGACTCAACATTTAGCTTTGTTGCCGCTCCTGCCGACGACATGGAGGTGCCCGACTTCGAAGAGAAAATATTTTCGGGTGCCGGCTCACCCGAAACAGTTCCGATATCTCTAGAGGAGGTTGAGCCTATTATTACGACTATGCCTCCTTTGAGTACGCCAACCACTTCGGTCGTTGTCAGTGCCTTTACCTTTGTTGCACCCTCTACTGAAGCGACGACTATGACGACACCCTATGTAGTCATTCCTGGCAGGGGATTTACCGATATTGCAGCCACTCCCAGCACCCAATCTGATTTTGCCATATTAATTGAGCAGTATACTAGTATTTTCTATACCACTTTGAATACGCTGATATCAATGGGGCTGGCGAAGAATCTAGGCTTTGAGGCTCTGAGAAGGTCCTCCCAATTTACGATAGTGCCGATCAGAGATTTCAACGACGCTGGGAGAGCTGATACACTGGAGCAGATAGTTAATGGTTTGGAATAACCTATTAACACTTATTTGCAATTATCCAGGGCAGCATTGATGACCTAGTCCAGGCTGAATATGACTCTCTGACTGCGAGGCTTGTTGGGGAGATGGAAGCTCTGAGCAAGTCCATCGAGGCTCAGTAGAAAGAGATGAATGAAGAGCATGCCTCATTGGTGTATGTCATTCCCCAACTGGCCCAGTGCGAGGCCGAATATGAGGAAGAGGCAGCGAGGATCCGCCAATTAGAAGATGAACTCGCCAAGGCCAAGGAGAAGGCTCTCTCTTTGTCGGCTGCTCGAGATGTGTTGAACGACCGAAGGGAGGTGTCTCAGCAGAACCTAGCACGTGTGGGTATCATCCACGCAGATTATGTTCGTCATTGGTCTGAAATATCTGCCTTGAACGATGAGGAGGCAAGGTTGGAGCAGGCTCGCGCTACCGTTCTGAGCTCCAGGAATGAGAAGATGGCCGCACTAGCGCAGCAAATCCATAATTTGGCTACTCCTCCCAAATGATGTACCTTTTTTGTTTCTCCTGTAATTTATCGAAGATAATAAAGACACATTTTCTGACTTTGTGGACCCATTATTTTAGAATATGATAGGCTAGGGTGAAAGTGATATCAGAGGTATCATTAACATGACATTCTTTCATTAAGGTTTTGCTGAATATAAATCTATTCAGAGTTAACATGAACCTGAAAGAATATAATCCAAATAAATTTGTATACTAAACACTATCAGAGGTATCATTAACATGATAGGTTTACAAATTAGTTAAGAATATCTATTCGGAGGTCACATGAACCTAATAGAATATGATCCAGCTAACCTTTGTGCATGGTATCGTCAGAATAAGATCTTCGTTATACTCCGTTAAACGAAGGAGATCAAGTATAGTACTTCTTCGGTAATTTGCAGTTGATAGTAGCCATTGCCAAATTTTTATTAGACTTGGCTAATCTGTAAGCGCAATTTGCAATCATATAAGAGCCCTCCATTTTTTTATGATTGTTTGCGCGAGTTTTAGACATCATACTAGAGGTAATATGGACGTAGTATGATACCATATTTGTTGAGGACATCCCACTGGGGGATTTTTAGTAGACCCATTACTTTTTACGCACATTAGTGCAAGTAATAGGTTTGTGACAAATCCTGCCAGAGGTAATATGGATATGGCAGTTTTTTATGGACCTAACACCACTGACGTACTTAGAGTTAAGTACGGGTGCTAAGTTGAGATGACAACCGATATCAGAGGTAATATGGACATGATGATCGATAGCCAAAAACTTGGAAAGTTTGTTCAGAGGTAATATGAACATGACAAACTCTTGAGTTGTGACTCCATCGGGGATGGAGGTATACATCTGCTCAGAGGTAATATGGACATGGCAGTTTTTGTGGACTTAACACCACTGGTGTACTTAGAGTTAAGTACAGGTGTCAAGTTGCGATGACAACCGATATCAGAGGTAATATGGACGTGATAATTGATGGCCAAACCAAAAAGGTTTGTTCAGAGGTAATATGAACATGACAACCTTAACTGGGAAAATAAACAAATATTTTGGACAATAGTTCAGAGGTAATATGGACGTGAACTCCTGTCCGAAAAATTCACTGTGGAGTGATTTTCTTGAGTGAGCAAATTGTCACGTTAAAGTGAAATCAATTTGCAGTGGTCGTCCCCTCATTTACAGATGCAAAGTGATGACTTTGGCGTCGATCAACTCCTGGATTCTTCTTTTCAGTACATAGCACGCCTTTGTAGGATAATGAATGTACCGATAAAAGAGACAATAATCTGGGTCATCGACTTTGCCATCCCTCTCAGGATATCTGATGTTGGGTAGCCGAAGTTTGAGTTCCTTCATCAACATATTGAAGATTTCAATGATGTCATCTTCATTGAAGGAAAAAGTCTCTTTTGGCCTTCGGGCTTCCGATACCTGAGTTTTACGGTCTTCCGGGAAAATCGTCATCGTTATATCATCTTCGGACTCAGAGGGAATTCTACCCCCAGTTTTGGATGCTGTCTTATTTTGTCGAGGTAGACTACCCCCAGACATGTCGTGGCATTTGTCCATAGAAGTTGATTTAGAAGGTCCTGCCTCTGGTATTACAGGATCAAACTCTCGAGGTTTTGAGTTTGCAGGAGATGCAGTATACCCCAACCAAAAACGAGTTTATTGATAGTAAGAATTACCATGCAACGGTGTTCGTCTGCCTTTTCCATAGTTGTGGCCTTGTTTCAATTTTAAATCATAACCCATGCTTTGTATAATCTTTAAAGATTGTGGGCTATACCTGTGGATTTGCATTTTGCCACCCTCAGACTTACAAAATTCTTCTTGTACAATCGGTCTGCTCCGTATTCGACCGAAGACTATTGGATGCTGGTCGTCACGAGTTGGAGGAACAATAAAGACAAAATCTTCATGTGGCCCATATGTCATGACGACATTAGATGTTGACGCATCTTCCCACATGATCTCCCCACGTTTGACAGTTAGGGGAACTGAAGCCTGTTTATGACTCCTGTCTTTATGTTTCTGGATCAAGAATTCGCGCAAGTCAGGAGGTTTAACAGAAGAAGAAGAAGGCTTGTTTCTCCTGTTTACATCAGTTGGCATGCGGATATTGGGAACCATAACTCTCCCCCTGCCACCCGTATACAGCAGGTTAGCCATCTGAGTAGCAGATGATCCCCGAGGAGTGTGTCTTTTCGCAAACTGGGCCTTCTTTACGCTGAGGGGCTTAACCTGGCGTAATTTGGAGCTTTTATCTGGCTGGCGTAAAACTGAGAAAGCCCTCAATCGGCCATTAGCTTCTCGCGTAATCTGAAGAGCGGGCAGATTTTTTTCTTGTGGGCGTAAAGGCCGAGAAGTTGAGAATTCCGCCATTTGTTTTCCCTTGCGTAGATTGCAGGGACCATCTGCTTTTCCAAGGAGGGCAGATGCATTTTTACGCGCGGAGCGCATTTGGAATTTCTGATTTAGCGGTGAGGCATTATCAGAAATTTTGTCTGCCACATCACAGACGGAAGATAGAGTTTTATGCGCAGAGCGCGAAGCAGACTTCTGGATTAGTACTGAGGCATCACCAGGAGCTTTGTCTGCCACGTCACAGACGAGAGACAGGGTTTTACGCGCAGGGCGCGGAGGTTGTGAAGCTACAACCTTGCTAGTCAAAAAAACTGGAGAGTTGGTAGGAATGGTAGGGGATGTTTGGGGCATCCAGACCTTACGCATCTTCCTGTTGTCTTGGACTGAGAGAGCGTGAGAGCTACCCCCTGCTCGAAGCATATCTTCGTAGGCGGATTGGTCGAACTGGACGACCAGGGTCTTCTTCATTGATCCCACTGATACTGCATCGTATTGAGCAATCACTTTCTCGTCAGATGAGAAAGATGTCCCCAGCAGAGTTGACATCTTGTGTTTGATAATAAACAAAAGAAATAAAATAAGGTTTATACGAAACCCTCTCTTTGGTTTATAAGCAAGAAGTACAATTAATCCTATACGAGGATGTCAAGTACAAATTTTAATCTGGGTAAATATTGCTATAGGAGTCTGATCTGCAGTCGATCACTTTGTCCCTTGGACCACACGATGATGAAGAAGCACTGTAGAAGACGGAAAAGCTTTAAAGATTATAAAGGGGAGTGGATGCTCGATGCCAAAATCGTCGATCACTACTCTCTGTCTGAGCTCTTCTCTCTCTGTTCTTCGATTTTTTTGACTTCTTTTCCGACCTTTCGATCCTGGACCTCTGTCAATAGAGGTCTCTATTTATAGGGTTTTAGTTACAATAACCGTCCAGTCGGCGTAGAAGTCGGACAGTGGAGAGTATGGCAATTTTTATGCGACGGTTATAATAACTGCCACCCACGTATAAATGTTCTTCTGAATCCGCGTGTGAGGCGTGTCCCATGATGAGGTAACGTGTATAATTGGTACGAAGATCACGGCATGCAAGCCACGTAGGTAACTGTCCCTTACGTAAAAAGGGTTGGCGTAGAAGCCAATAACTGTCACTATGGCGTAGAAGCCAAATCGTTGTCAAGTTGGCATAGAAGCCAAGTAGGCGTAGAAGCCCAGTAGGCATAGAAGCCTGATGCTGCATGGATAGGTAGCTAGCGTAAAAGATAGCCGATCCTCCTTCCTTGACTGAGGTTTTGAGAGTATTCTGGACCAAATAGCCTTATCACGCACCCATACAAATATCGCCTGAGTTGGCATATTCCGAGGAGATAACATACGGCATAATCCTTATAGCTGAAAATAGCCAGGTCGGCGTATTTCAAGGAGATAGCGTACATCGTGCTCCTATAGCTGAAAATAGCCTGATGGCGTAATATGCAGAGGTGGTGATATGGACGTATTAGCCATAATTATGGCTCACCCAGTCTTTGAAAATAGAACCAAATCCCGTGCATTAAATACAGAGATCTGCCCCCATCACGCGCATTAACTGCTGAGACGTGGCTCGAGCTCTGTACGAAGAGCAGCTTTGACGTGGCAGTTTGTTTTGTCTTCTGCGGAGCGTAAAAGCTCACATCTGCCTGTATAAAACTAGGCGGTGTATTCCTTTGAACGCGTAAAAATAATTTGTACCAAGGAAATGTCACTAAATGATGGTTTGGGTCTCTATGCCGTACCATCATTACAGCCATCGTCTGGATAGTCGTGCAATACTCTTTGTCAGGAGTCAGATTTACTGCATGATCTGACAGGTTCATTTGAGGAATACGAAGAGTTCTCTGTACGACTTCCCACTGCATTAATAGCAAGTAGGTTTTACGCCAGAGTGGTGATATAACAACCTTTTTACGCTGAAGCAGTCTGAACATACTACATTAATGCGGGTTGTTTTGGAGCTATGTTTTATGCTGTACTAGCGATAAAGCTCTATTTGTACGTCGATAGTTCTGAAGTCACGCCTTATGCCACACAGCACTGAAATACTGCGTATAACTCAGCAACGTATTTTTTATGCTTCTACAATATTTTCTAGACATGCCAGACTACCATTTTGACCCTTGTGTAACTCATAATACTCTATCTTGTGCTTCATTTTAGTCGCACAATATTCGTTGCAATCGTCTAGTTTTAAATCCTAATAAATCAAACCTTGCATAATTGTTTGTTCTAATCGAAATTTAAGACACAGACCCAACCCACTTTCATATAACCCATATTATAGCACTAACCTATTCTGAGTCTGCTATGCCCATGACACTTGTGTATCACCTAATTTTAACCCTATGTATTTCCAATTGATTAAAGAACACCTTGCGCATTAGTTTTTAATTAAATTATTGAGAAGACCAACCTCACCCATGTTTGTGGTGGAAAATGAAAGAATGAAAATGTATTCAAGATAGGGTTTACACGAAACCCGCCTTCTTTGGTTTACAAACAAACTTGTACAATTTGATCCTATAAGAGGATGTGGGAGTATAATTTATTTAATCTGGGTAAATATTGCTATAGGTGTCTGATCTGCAGTCGATCACTTTAGCCCTTGGACCACACGATGATGAAGAAGTGCCGTAGAAGACAGGAAGCAGCTTCGAAGGTTGCAAAAGAGGGTGGATGTACGATGCCAAAGTCGTCGATCCCTGCTCTTTGCCTGAGCTCCGGATACTCTTTCTTTCTCTCTCTCTCTGTCTTGACCTCTGGTTCGATCATTCTTGGAAGTTCGACCTTGGATCTGATATTGGTTTTCTTGACCAATTTTTCGACCTCGTTCCTCATTGATAGAGGTCTCTATTTATAGAGTTTTAGTGACAGTGACCACTCCGTCGGTGTAGAAACCAAGGAGTGGAAAGTACAGCACCCTTTTACACAACGGTTAAAATAACCAATGCCTGCGTATAGATGATCCTTTGAATGAGCGTGTGACGTCGGTCCAACTAAGGGACAAAACGCGTATAATCGCTACGAAGATCACGGCGTAGAAGTCACATAGGTAGGTATCCCTCGTGTAGAAGAGGTGGGCGTAGAAGCCAATGTCTGTCACCATGGCGTAGAAGCCAAGTAGGCATAGAAGCCAAAATAGGCGTAGAAGCCGAGTGGTCATAGAGGATGAGTGGGCGTAGAAGCCGAGTGAGCACCGGAGTTGAATGGGCGTAGAAGCCGCTGCGTACCGTGCCAGAGTGCTGATGTGGACGTCTTAGCCAGAATTACGGCTTTTGAAGATATAATCAAATCTCTTGCATGAAATGCCGAGATTTGCCACCATCCTGTGCATTAAATACGGAGGCGTGTTTTTGAAGGTCTGTAGCCCTTCTACGCATCAGTCACCGAGACGTGCCTTGAGAAACTGTCACCGCTCTGTGCATTAGACGTAGAGACGTGCCTCGAGCCCCATACGGAGTGCAGCTTTTGATGTGGCAGGCGGTTTGTCTACTGCAGAGCGTAAACAGCTTATGTCTGCCTGTGTAAAACAAGGCAGCGTATCCCTTCGTGCACGTAAAAGTAGTTTACGCAAAAGAGATGGCGGTAAATGACAGCCTGGGTCGCAGTGCCGTGCCATCATTATAGCCGTCGTCTGGGTAGTCGAGCAGTATCCCTTTGTCAGAAGTCCAGACGTCAGGTTCATTGCAGGATCTGACAGGTTCACTTTGGAGAATATGAAGCGTCTCTCGTACACTTCAATGCTGTATTGCAAGAGGATGGGTTTTACGCCCAGGAGTCGATGAAGCACCCTGTTTACGCTGAAGCGGTTTGGACGTACTGCCTTACGTTGAGCTTATATTTCATGCTGTGTTTGGCAGAGAAAGCTCTGTTGCACGCTTGATGGCTCTGAAGGTCTATGTTTACGCTGCTCTGCATCAATATGCTGCGTATAGCCATCCACCGTATTTTTCATACTTCTACAAGACCCCCTACAAAGCTTTCAAATTTCTCAGAATTTGAAATGCTTTGAATGAAGCATGAATCGCTCCTCGTAACTCGAAACATTTCTGAATGGAGCGTTGAAATGGTCGATGCTGACTTTATGGCAGATTTATTGGGGACTGGTGTGACCTCTTTCACCTATAAAAAGGCCGAGGGTTTAACCTGTTCTCCCCACATTTCCATCACCACGCAGAGATGATCGCCGGAGTTCGTCGGGTCGACTTGAGGAAGAAGGAGATCATGTTCTTCCAGCATGTAAGGAGCCAAAAAAGACGGCATCTTCGAGCAAGTGTCCACTGCAACGATGGATCATGGAAGGATATCTTAGCCTCCCTTGCTCGGGATAATCAACAACTTTGTATGGTAGTTCTTCGAGAGAGGGGAAGGGTCGTATTTGACCACACAGCTTGCAAGCTGTATATTTTCCCCTGAGACCTCCGCGGATAAGAGCAGCAACTAGCTCTGACCTCGGGTATTGAGTTGGGTTAAATACCTCAACTCAATCTACCACGGCGCTGGGCGTAGGAAAGCAGTACCCTACTTTTCTGTTGGAGGATGGGTCTATGCCCAGTTTTGTATCCTTCTGCCACTGATCATCTTCTTGGAAGAAGAGGAAGACCGTCACCAACGTGAGAACCTGTCAAAACAGCTTCTCGGTGCGATCTTCAGACGATGATGAGGAAGCCCTTTTGTCGACGGAATTTCCCTCATATGTAACCCTGAAAAATAAAGAAAAACCCCTTGTAGACAGGATTTCCCTCATATGTAATCATGATTTTGATTTTAATAAAATTGTCTTTCTTCTCCGCATACGATCATTTTGCCATACGTTGCTGTGAAGTCTGAATATGTGTAGCTTCGACATGTCTGATTCTTTACGCCGACTCTGTATAGAAAGAGTGCTAGGTCTAGTCTTTTGCGCATAGCGAATAGTCCATAGAACGCTGTTGAGCATTTTGAACATTTAGAACTGTCCTGTTGCTAGGACTGAGGAACCGCGTAGAGCTCTGAACTGTTGTTTTCACTTCTGTGTAAACAGAATTCTTGTTTCAGACTTCATCTTCAAGAATGACTTCTCGAAAAATCCCTTGGAACAGGGTCGAGAAATGGCTGTCGAACTGAGTTGCCATCTTGATAGATGAAATATTCGGACTGGAGTCTGGATGAACCTCCAATTGACCCGAGAAGAGTAATTTCTCAATGTTTGAACTCTGTATGTTTCGGGTACTTAGGATATTTTGAGGTCAAGAAGGAGTATCTTCTGTGTGAACTCTTGTAATCGACCGCCTCGAGAACTGTTCGGATATGTGGAAAGTCAGAGATCCGTAGTGTAGATGAGCTAAAAATCCTGAGTTCGTAGCCTATTGAGCGTAGAAAGCCACCGAGCGTGAGATCATCGATTTGGTATCTGCTGAGCGTAAAGTCGTAGGTTTGTAGCCTCTCGAGCATAAAAGCTACCGAGCACAAAGGCATCCGGGCATAAAACCATAGACTTGTAGCTTGCGAGTGTAAAACCGTAGATCTGTTGCTGTCGAGCGTAGAAAGCTCCTTGGCGTAGAACTATAAATTTGTAGCCTGTGAATAAAAGAAATCTTCCGAGCGTAAGGTTGTGGATCCGTTACCTTCGAGCGTAAACTAAACGTCTCCGAGCGTGAAATCATCGATTTGGTATCTGCTGAGCGTAAAGTCGTAGGTTTATAGCCTCTCGAGCATAAAAACTACCGAGCACAAAGGCATCCAGGCATAAAACCATACACTTGTAGCTTGCGAGCGTAAAACCGTAGATCTGTTGCTGTCGAGCGTAGAAAGCTCCTTAGCGTAGGAACCGCTGACCTGTTTTTGCACGAAAAACTCTTCGAATTTGCTGACTGTCCGCCTTTCGAGAGTAGTGGGCTGACGTAGTACCCAATCATAACCAAATATTAATTATGAGATTTTGGTTGGGGTTTCGAGGAGCCTGTCCGAGGATTCGAGGAGTCGACCCGAACTCTATATATATCCCAAGCTTTTGAGAGAAAAACTTTTCATCCGTCTTCTGCGAAAGAGAGCCTTCGACTGTTTTGAGTCTTTCCCCTCGTTCTTCTTTCGAGCGCTCCGAGATTTCAGAAATGGCGCCGAAACAAATCCCCTCCACTAAGGGAAAGAGTATAGGTTCTTCTTCTCGTTCTTCTGCCCCAGCGAGAGAGTCTTCGGTCGGGCAAGGTAAACTTTCTTCTTAGCAAAGTATCCCACCGACGAGTAGCGTACCCGGCCTTAGAGGTAGAGCCTTTGGGATGACAAAGAACGACAAAAAATCTTTCACACACGTTGAACGTGACCGCGCTAGGTCATCTTCTGTGCCTATAGCCTCTTTGAGGAAGACGACGCACGGAGACGTTTTCATCTTTTACGCCCACATTTCTAATGTGCCAGCGTAAAACTCCATGTTTTCGCAGTTTTGAGCGTAAAAGCTCTGACTGCCAAAAACTTGGTGTATAATATAAAATTTTAGTTTTACGCTTATGGATAGGACCTCCGGCGTAATAACTAGAATTTTGGTAGTCTGGCATAAAGCACGGACTGTATACCGCCAATTACGCTTCTGGATGTGACTTCCGGCATAAAATGACCAAATTTTGTACAGTCTTGGCGTAAATCAAAGATGGTCGTTTCTTGGTCTTTATGTTGCAAGAGTTGTAATGACGTATTTTCCTTGCACTTTTGCAGTTGACTTGCATGAGTCTCCACTGGCCGAGGTGATGGGTTCCGCTGCCGGGATGCTGCACTCAAACTATCTGGAGGATCTGTCCTACGTGACATTTCCTATCTCCGGACCCCAGTATCCTGAAGGAAGGGAGATCTTGATATCAGCTCAGGGCGAGCGGACGTTGCTGAACATGATTAACGGGGAGCCCCTGACGTACATAGACGGGGACCAGTACATCAAGCCGGCTTTTCTTTTTAGGGACATGATTGACAAACAGTCCCAGACGAAGCCCAAGAGAGAACCCTGGGTTTTCCCTGCCGAGAGTGTGGTCTTGTATCTGCCAACGATGCCAAGAGATTATCCCATCTCGGCTTTCTCCCATGCGACACATTCTAGGAGGATGTCGTGGACGCTGACTCCCGATCTTCACGGCAAGCCGGGGAAGATCTTTCATCTGAAAGGAGCTGACCAGGGGTCGTTTGTCAACCGCCCTTCCGATGTTGTGACACTGTTCAGGGGACTGTGCCCGGGCAGCGTCCCGAGTGAAGAAAGTTCAGTGATCCACCCGGTCCAATTGCCAACTTTCTGCAACAACTTTATGGGGCGAGGGGGGTATACCCCAAGGAGAATCCTAGGTGCAATGGGTGGATCACCCCAACAAACCTCCGATGGGCTTGCCTAGTTGCTGGGACTTGAAGCATTTTTGGAGAGAGCTGGAGGTCATCGGACTGTATGCTGCTGTGAGTGCGATGAGTGTTGGGTTGCCTCCCAACCCTAACCTGGTTATGGCATTGATGGAGCGATATATTTCGCTTACCGGGACCTTCGCCACTCCACTGGGGGAGTTGGGGTTGGCCCTCCATGAGATGGTAGTGATCTCGAGACTGCCGATGGGGGATACCCCATATGAAGAGTATGTTCCCACCAACCGGGAGTTGGAGGACTCGGACCCTCGGGTTGTGGAGGTGTATCAGGAGCTGATATGCCACTACTTCGCATGCACTACTTTTTATGATGAGCCTTCTGATTTGGCTCACACCACTAAGTGGATGTCCTACCTCTTCTTCCACCGGGCCAGGGCCGTCAAGTCGAAGAAAGTTTCGGGGGGCAAGAATGAGCCCGTAAACTGTTTGGGCGTGTTCAGTGCCCAGGTCGTCGAGGATCTTATGGAGGATGCTAAATCTCCAGATCAGATTCTCAATAACGGGGTAGGAAAGTACCCTGAAGGAACTAAGGCCTATAGTTACTTGTGGCGCTGCCACAGGCCTCTGTCTAAGGAAGTCAGGCTGGCTGGCTTTCTCTCCATATGGCTGCGTCGAGTAGTGGTGCCTGGTATCGCGTCCGCGGACCGCATTCACCGGAACATCTTGTGGCCTGCCGTACGTCTGGTGTTCGGGGCAAGACTGGGCTTGCTCCCTGCCATGGTGTACCGTATACAGGCTAGTTTGAGAGCCATGACTGATGGACTGCTCGTTGATGAAGCTCGGCGTGATAGCTTTCCCCGGGTAGAGTTACCATACCTGTACATGATGGGATGGTTAATTCTCCACAACCCCCGGGTGATGTCTCCCGGCCTTGGCAGTAGTTCAGGGGGTAGTTTCTTGCTGAACTACAAGGACTCTCCCTGGAACATGAACACAGTTTTAGACTGTCGGCTGGTGCTGAGCCTCGGTCATTGCTGGAAGCTCCTCTGCACTGTCCCCCCTGTACATCATAATCAGTCGGGAATTAGGCTTAAGGATTTAGGTGGAGAGAAGACCAATCTTTTTCCGAAAGCTTTTAATTGGTTGGTCTGCATCAGACCCTCCTATTTGCTGTACAGAAGCGAAGATCATTGCTTCTTCGAGCCCTACTTGCCCAGTCGGTTCGCCAGGCAGTTTGGGTACGATCAGCTGTACGTGGGCAATGCCGTCACCAGCTTTAGGTCCAGGGGCGGACTTATTGATGGAGCCAGAGGATGGCGGTATTTTATCATGGGTTGTACGGGAGCAATCTTTATCGTGCCGGTGGTCACACTCTCCAAGGAGCTGCGCACCCTCCATTCTTATGCCCAGTTCTACGTGGCGATCAACACCTTCCATCGCAACTTTGACATACGTGGAAGCTTTAGGGTGCCTTCTCCCTAGTCTGGGGGAAGAGTCGAAGTCCCCTCGATTTCGTCTGACGAGGGTGAGGGGTCCGTCACTCCGGATGAGCCTCTGGTGTCGGTGCCGAGGTGTGAAGTGCCTCTGCCTGCGAGGGCTTTGGCAGTCTCTGGGAAGCGAAGGGCTCCTGCTTTGAAGCAGACTTCCCCTCACAAGAGGAAGAAGAAGACGGTTGCTCGTTCTCTCCGGATTCCTGGTATTGAGGCTCCTAGAGAGGAACCTGCTGTCTCCCCTGTTGGGGATGTCTCTTTGATTGGAGGTTCCTCGCCTTTCGGAGAGGGACCCTCAGTTTCGGCTGGCGGTGCCGGAGAACCCCTGCTTGAGTCTGCCGTTGCTGCCACCGCCTCCGGTAGTGGAACAAAATTGCCTGCGTGGCCGAGGCAAATAAGAGAATCTTTCCCTGGACCAGCAACAGATAAAACTCCTGCCGTGTCCGTGAGCAAGCCTGGCAAGATTCCGGCTGACGAACCTCGATCGTGTCTTGGTGAAGGCTCGGTAGAGCAACTGGTGGTATCGGTGGGCCCACCCCCTTCTCCAGGTATGACAGTTCGTATTACGTCATTAAGGCATGATTTAGCTACGTGGGCTGCAGATGCGACATATATACGTTGGCTACGGATTAATGTCATCTTTATGTCTCCTCTTAGAAAGATTACCATCATATTGATATCAACTTTCTTGTCCTCTTCTCAGGGGACGGCATCCACGAGGAGTATAGCGTTGAAGCGCCTTCTGGCTCTGCTCGGGCTCCTGGCGATGATACGGAGGCGCCCGACTTCGAGGAGGAAATATCTTCGGGGGCCAGCTCGCCCGGAGTGGTTTCGTCATCTCAAGAGGAGGATGAACCCGTTGTCGTGACCTCGCCTCTCGCGAGTATGCCGATGACTTCGACCATTATTGTCGCACCTCTTTCGGTCGCACCACCCGCCGAGGCGGCGGCTGTGGCCACCTTGTCATGAATCATTCCTGGAGGGGGACTCGCCAATATCGCGGCCACTCCTGGCATCCAATCGGATCTAGTTGCGCTGACCGGGCAATACACCAGCCTCTTTTATACCAGTTTGAAAACGCTGATATCAATGGTGTTGGCAAAGAATCTAGACTTCGAGCGTCTGAAGAAGGCTTCTCAATTTCCGATCGGGGCGGTCAGGGAGTTCGACGATTCTGGGGTAGCTGACGCCCTTGAGGCGATGGTTAATGGTTTGGAGCAACCTATTAACGAATACTTGCAGCTGGCTTGGGGCAACCTTGAAGTTGAGGTCCAAGCCAGATATGACCTCATGATTGCGCGGCTTACTAAACAGCTGGAAAGCCTAAATGACTCCATCAAAGCGCATAAGCTGGAGATGGGTGAAAGAAAAGCTGTCGTGGAGGAGGCTCTTTCTCTTCAGACGAAGTGCCAATCCGAGCATGAAGGGAACGTAGCGAGGGCCCGCAAGTTGAAGGAAAAACTCGCTCTGGCAGAGGAGTGGGCTTCTCAGTCGTTGGCGGGTCTAGATGTAGCGACTGGTAAACTGAGCACAGCACGACGGGATCCGGAACGCGCAGAAGCTGCCCGTGTTGGCTCTCTTCGGGCAAGGGCCGAACTGTCCTTTATGAACAATCCCGAGGCACGGCTGGAGCGGGCCCGCGATGATGCCTTGGTTTCCAGGGATGAGAGGATAGCTGTACTGGTACAGCTGATCCGCGATCTGACCGCTCCCCCATAATGATGTACCCTTTCTTCTTTTTGCTTCCCAAATATAATTCTGTTCTTTTTGGGAATAAATAAAGCGAATCTTTTCTGACTTTATGGACCCATCATTTCAGAATATAAATGACAGATTTGGGCGAGAGTGATATCAGAGGTAGTATGAACGTGATAGACTCTTGATAACCTTTTAGCAGGACATATCTATTCAGAGGTCATATGGACATGATAGAATATGACCCAACTAGTTTCGTTTTGGAAGTAGTTTTGTCAGAATTGAGTTTCTCGCTATATTCCACTTGAGCAGGGAAGGTTAAGCATAGTACCTTTTCAGGAATTTACCGTTGATAGGAGCCATTAACAGGTCTCTATTAGGCTGGGCTAACCGGTAAGCGCCGTTTGAGAACGTTATCTCGATCACATAAGGGCCTTCCCACTTGGGCTGGAATTTGCCTTTACTCCTGTGAGTAAGGATCATCGGCCTTCTTACGGCTAAAACTAGCTCGTCGACTTTGAACACTCTTTCCTTTACTTTATGAATGAAAGCTTTGGAAATACGTGCTTGGTAGAGCGCGATGCGCTGTTGAGCTTGGAGGCATTTCTCGTCTAATCCTTCTAGCTCTTGAAGCCTTAACAGGTCATTCTTTTCTTGAGTCAGCTCATTAGTCACGGCTATCCTGAGTGACAGGATCTGGATTTCAATGGGGAGAACTGCTTCGCTCCCGTAGACCAGTAAAAATGGGGTACAACCTGTCGGTGTTCGTACCGTTGTGCTGTATGCCCAGAGGCATTCGCCCAGCTTCTCATTCCAATCTCTTTTGTTTGAAGAGACGAACTTTTTCAAGAGTTTGATAATGGTTTTGTTGAAAGCTTCCGCCAAACCATTAGCAGTTGGATAATATGCCGTAGAGGCAATATTATGTATCCGATTTTTATCGCAAAATCGATGAAACGCTTGGCTGATGAACTGAGGCCCATTATCATTGATTATCCTTCGGGGATTCCCAAAGCGATAAATAACGTGATGCTTGATGAAGCTGATTACATTAGACGCCTTTACCTCAGCAAGAGGCATCGCCTCTGCCCATTTGGAGAAGTAATTCGTGATGGCCAGTATGAACCGGTGACCTCTGGAAGAAGACGGGTGAATAGGACCAATGATATCCATACCCCATGCTTCGAAAGGCCAGGATGCAACCGTAGGATGTAGATATTCAGACGGTTGATGTATGAAGTCTGCATGAGCCTGACAGGCTCTGTATTATCTTAAATAGTTGATCGCGTCTGCGATCATAGTGGGCCAGTAATAGCCCATTCTCCTGATATGATCCTGTAGCTTAGGACCGGGTTGATGCGCTCCGCATACGGCATTATGAGCTTCTCGGATAATCTGCTGTGCTTCGTCGTTAGAAAGACATCTTAATAGCAGTCCGTCGTAGGTCCGACGATATAGGCATTGTGAAGATGCATCGAAGTAGAAGCGTAATGATCGTCTTTTGACGGATACTGCTTCTTTTGGATCCTCCGACAAGATTCCGTATGCGACGAAATCTATGAAGGGACTTCTCCAGTCTCTTCTAGGGGGATCTGTGTTCATAGCGTTGCTGCGTTCTATGTGAAAGTTGTTCTGCATACAGAATAAATCTCTGTTAAGAAGGATTACCGAATCCTGTCTTCTTATAGGAGTGGCTAAATCCGCAGCTAGACTGGCTAGGGCATCAGCTTCCAGATTCTGAGATCGAGGTACATGCTCTAGGAAGAACCCTTTGAATGTCATGGCTATCTCGACCGTTGCTTGGTGATAGGGGATGAGGTCTGGATTCCGAACTTCATATATTCTCCTGACTTGATTGACTATAAGCAGAGAATCACCGAAAGCTTCCAGGGACTCGACCCTCAGCTCTTTGGCGACTTGGAGCCCGATTAGCAGAGCGTTGTACTCTGCCACATTGTTGGAGCATGGCTCGCTAAGAGAATATGCTCGGTAGATGACGAGTTTATCAGGAGTGACCAGGACGATTCCTACCCCTGAAACCATATTTCCCTTGGGACCAGTCCTGGAGGCGCCGTCGAAGAACAGTTGCCATGCGTCACTTTCCATTACGGAATTACATTCTGCAACTTCGTCAGGGATGTCCTCGTATAATTTGGAGGCCTCCGAGATCGGATGAGCAGCTAGGAAGTCGGCCAGCGCTTGGCCTTTGATGGACTTCTGAGGGACGTATACCATGTCATATGGTGTTAACAGCATCGCCCAAGTCGCGAGTTGGGAATTAAGAGCACTTGGCTTGCTCATCAGTACTCGAAGAGGGTTGATCCTGGAGATGATATGAATAGTCGGGCCGGTGACATAGTGCCGCATCTTCTGGATAGCAAACATCAGAGCCAAGCATTCTTTTTCCACTAGTTTGTACCGGTGTTCGACTCCGACCATCATCTTGCTGAGGTAGTAGATAGCCTGTTCATGACCCATATCGTTCTTCTGTGCGAGAAGAGCTCCTAGCGAATGATCCATCGCTCGGACGTACAGCAAGAATGGTCTTCCCATGACGGGAGGCACCAGAACTGGCGGACTGGTGAGGTAGCGTTTGATATCTCCGAATGCTTGCTGACAGGTTTCATCCTGTACGAAGGATACACCTTTCTTCATGAGATGCGAAAAGGGATGATATCTTCCCGAGAGGTTGGATATGAATCTCCTGATATAAGCCAGACGGCCTTGAAATCCCCGGAGTTCCCTCAGATTGCAGGGCGGTCGCATTTCTACGATGGCCTGGACTTTGTCAGGGTCCACTTGGATGCCTTTGGCGGTAATGACAAATCCCAGGAATTTGCCACTAAATACACCCAGAAAGGACTTCGTAGGGTTAATCTTGAGTTGATGTTGGCGCATTAACTCGAATATCGTCCTCATGTCTTGAATGTGATCATCTTTGAGGCGGCTCTTGATGGCTATGTCGTCCACGTAATATTCTACTGTTTTGCGTAAATGCTCATGGAATATGTTACTCATAGCCCGTTGGTATGTAGCCCCGGCGTTCTTCAATCCGAAGGGCATGACCGTATAGCAATATACCCCCAACGGGGTCTGCAAGGCAGTGTGCTTCTCATCTTCGGGATACATCTGATTGCGCCGAAGGTTGATAACCAGGGGTAGAGGCTTATGTCTGCTCAGAGGTAATATGGGCAGGGCAGTTTTTGTGGACTCAACACCTCTGGCGTACTTAGAGTTAAGTACGAGTGCTAAGTTACGATGATAATCGATATCAGAGGTAATATGAACATGATAATCGATAGCCGATTTTAGGAAGGTTTATTCAGAGGTAATATGGTCATGATAAACTCCCTGGGTTGTGACTCTATCGGGGATAGAGGCATACATCTACTCAGAGGTAATATGGACATGGCAATTTTTTGTGGACTCAACACCACTGGCGTACTTAGAGTTAAGTACGGGTGTTAAGTATAGATGGCAACCTATATCAGAAGATAGTGGATAGCTGAAAGTTTATTCAGAGGTAATATGAACATGACAAACTTTTGATCGTGACTCCTTTGGAGATGGAGGTACACGACTGCTCAAAGGTGATATGGACATGGCAGTCTTTGTGGACCTAACACTACTGGCATACCTAGAGTTAAGTACGGGTGCTAAGTTGAGATGATAATCGATATCAGAGGTAATATGAACATGATAATCGATAGCCGATTTTAGGAAGGTTTGTTCAGAGGTAATATGGATATGACAAACTCCTTGGATGCAATTCCATCGGGGACGGAAGTGCATATCTGCTCAGAGGTAATATGGACATGGCGACTTTGTGGACCTAACACCAATGGCGTACTTAGAGTTAAGTACGGGTGCTAAGTTGAGATGACAACCGATGTGATACTCGATAGCCAAAAACTCGGAGAGTTTGTTCGGAGGTAATATGAACATGACAAACTTCTTGGTTTTAAGAAATGAAATGCTTGGATGATGAACATAAGCTTATGTCTGGACAATTCACCGTAGAGAGTTTTTCTTGAGTGAGGATAGTCCTGAAGAATCCACTGGAGAGACCTTTTTAGGGACTCTTCCTTAGGTACATTTTTGAAGAGAGCGAATTGTTACGTAAAAAATAAAAATCCAATTGGTGAGGACCGTCCCCTTGTTTACAGATTCAAAGTGATGACCTTGGCCTCTATCATCTCCTAATTTTTTTTAGCACATAACATGCCCTTGTGGGGTGATGAGTGTACCGATGGAAGAGACAATAATCTGGGTCATCCACTTTGCCAGCCCTCTCAGGATGTTTGATGTCGGGTAGCTAAAGTTTGCGCTCTTTTATCAACATATCGAGGATTTCAATGATATCGTCTTCATTGAAGGAGGAAATCCCTTTTGGTTTTCGGGTTCCTTTTGCCTGAAATTTACGGTTTTGCGGGAAGATCGTCATCGTTGCATCATCTTCGGATCTTGAGAGAATTCTACCCCCAGCTTGGGATGACGCCCTATTTTGCCGAGGTAGGCTACCACCAGACATGCCGTGGCATCTGTCCATAGAAGCTGATTTAGAAGGAGCTGCCTCTGGTTGTATAGGATTAGACCTTAAAGATTCGGGTTTTGCAAGAGATGCAGTATACCCCAACCCAAAATGAGCTTGTTGACGATAAGAATTACCATACAGCGGTGTTCGTCTGTCCTTTCCATTGTTGAGGCCTGGCTTTAGCTTCAAATCATAACCCATGTTTTGTATAATTTTTAACGCTTGAGGGCTATATCTGTGGATTTGTATTCTGCCAGTTTCAGACTTGCAAAATTCTTCCTGCATGATCGGGCTGCTTTGTATGTGACCGAAGACTATTAGATGTTGGTCGTCGCGAGTTGGAGGGATAGTAAAGATGGAATCTTTACATGGTCCACTTGTCATAATGATATTAGATGTTGAAGCATCCTCCCACAAGATCTCCCCGCGTTTGACCATTAGGGGAATTGAAGCCTGTTTATGACCTTCGTCTTTGTGTTTCTGGATCAGATAATTGCGTAAGTCAGGAGGAGTAGAAGAAGAAGACAACGGTTTGTTCCTTCTGTTCCCACTAGTGGGCATGCGGAGACTGGGCACCATGGTTTTCCCTGTGCCACCTGTGTATAACAAGTTGGCCATCTGGGTGGCAAATAATCCCCGAGGAGGGTGTCTTTCCGCAATCTGAGCTTGCTTTACGCCGTGGGACTTGGCCTGGCGTAATTTGGAGATCTGCTCAGACTGGCGTAAAGCTGAAGAGGTCCTCAATCGGCCATCGGCTTCCCGCGTAATCCGGAGAGTAGGCAGATTGCTCCCTCGCTGGCGTAAAGGCCGAGAAGTTGAGTACTCTGCCGCTTGCTTCCCCTCGCGGAAATCACAGCGCTCATCTGGTTCCCCGTAGAGGTCAGATATTGTCTTGTGCACGGAGCATGATTTGTACTTCCAATTTGGTGCTGAGGCATCATCAGAAGTTTTGTCTGTACCGCGCGTAGCGGGAGACTGGTTTCTACGCGTAGAGCGCAGTGGATACCTCTGGGTTAGCGCTGAGGCTTTGCCCAAAGTTTTGTCTGTACCGCGCGTAGCGGGAGACTAGTTTCTATGCGTAGAGCACAGTGGATACTTTTGGGTTAGCGCTGAGGCTTTGCCCGAAGTTTCGTCTGTACCGCGCATAGCGGAAGACTGAATTTTATGTACAGGGCACGGAGGGAGCAATGCTACAACCTCATTGGTCGGAGAGATCGGAGAGATCGAAGTGTCCACAGGAATGGTAGAGGATGTCTTGGGCATCCAGACCTTGCACAGCTTCCTGTTGTCTTGGACAGAAAGAGGGTGAGAGCTACCCCCGGTTCGAAGCATGTCTTCGTAGGCAGACTGGTCGAATTGGACGACTAGTGTCTTCTTCACGGTTCTTACAGATACTGCATCGTGTTGAGCAATTACTTCCTCATCAGAAGAGAAAGACGTCCCCAGCAGAGTCGCCATCTTGTTTGTGGTGGAAAACGAAAGAATGAAAATGTATTCAAGATGGGGTTTACATGAAACCCGCCTTCTTTGGTTTACAAACAAACTTGTACAATTTGATCCTATACGAGGATGTAGGAGTATAATTTATTTAATCTGGGTAAATATTGCTATAGGTGTCTGATCTGCAGTCGATCACTTTAGCCCTTGGACCACACGATGATGAAGAAGTGCCGTAGAAGACAGGAAGCAGCTTCGAAGATTATAAAAGAGGGTGGATGTACGATGCCAAAGTCGTCGATCCCTGCTCTTTGCCTGAGCTCCGGATTCTCTTTCTCTCTCTCTCTCTCTCTCTCTCTCTCTCTCTCTCTCTCTCTTGACCTCTGGTTTGATCTTTCTTGGAAGTTTGACCTTGGATCTGATATTGGTTTTCTTGACCAATTTTTTGACCTCCCAATTTGTCGACCGTGGATCTGATATTGGTTTTGTTGACCAATTTTTCGACCTCGTTCCTCATTGATAGAGGTCTCTATTTATAGAGTTTTAGTGATAGTGACCACTCCCTCGGTGTAGAAACCAAGGAGTGGAAAGTACAATACCCATTTACACAACGGTTAAAATAACCAATGCCTGCGTATAGATGATCCTTTGAATGAGCGTGTGACGCGGGTCCAACTAAGGGACAAAACGCGTATAATCGCTACGAAGATCACGGCATAGAAGCCACGTAGGTAGGTATCCCTCGTGTAGAAGAGGTGGGCGTAGAAGCCAATGTCTGTCACCATGGCGTAGAAGCCAAGTAGGCATAGAAGCCGAAATAGGCGTAGAAGCCGAGTGGTCATAGAGGCCGAGTGGGCGTAGAAGCCGAGTGAGCACCGGAGCTGAATGGGCGTAGAAGCCGCTGCGTACCGTGCCAGAGTGCTGATGTAGACGTCTTAGCCAAAATTACGGCTTTTGAAGATATAATCGAAACTCTTGCATTAAATACCGAGATTTGCCACCATCCTGTGCATTAAATGCGGAGGCGTATTTTTGAAGGTCTGCAGCCCTTCTGCGCATCAGTCGCAGAGACGTGCCTTGAGAAACTGTCACTGCTTTGTGCATTGGACGTAGAGACGTGCCTCGAGCAACTGTCATCGCTTTGTGCATTAGACGTAGAGACGTGCCTCGAGCCCCGTACGGAGTGCAGCTTTTGATGTGGCAGGCGGTTTGTCTACTGCAGAGCGTAAATAGCTCATGTCTGCCTGGGTAAAACAAGGCAGCATATCCCTTCATGCACGTAAAAGCAGTTTACGCAAAGGAGATGGCGGTAAATGACAGCCTGGGTCGCAGTGCCGTGCCATCATTATAGCCGTCGTCTGGGTAGTCGAGCAGTATCCCTGGGTAGTCGAGCAGTATCCCTTTGTCAGAAGTCCAGATGTCAGGTTCATTGCAGGATCTGACAGGTTCACTTCGGAGAATACGAAGCATCTCTCGTATACTTCAATGCTGCGTTGCAAGAGGATGGGTTTTACGCCCAGGAGTCGATGAAGCACCCTGTTTACGCTGAAGCATTTTGGACGTACTGCCTTACGTTGAGCTTATATTTCATGCTGTGTTTGGCAGAGAAAGCTCTGTTGCACGCTTGATGCCTCTGAAGGCCTCTGTTTACGCTGCTCTGCATCAATATGCTGCGTATAGCCATCCACCGTATTTTTTATGCTTCTATAACCCAAAGCTAGACCCAGCCCATATACACCCTACACTCCTTCATGACAACTTGATTCACCCGCCCCAAGAAACCCTAACCGGCCTAATTCCCTTGGAGGACCCCTTTCTCTCTTTCTCTCTCTCTCTCTCTCTCTCTCTATATATATATATATATGTGTGTGTGTGTGTGTTTCTCCCTTCCCTAACCTAATAAAACCCTAGCCAAATCTGATTCACCTCCCCATCCAACCCGATCACTCATCTCCACCTTCTCCGATCATACAATGCCGCGCCACTTCAACCGCCTCATCCACCACCCCTTACGCCTGTCCCTCCCCGTTGACCCTGGACCACCGCCTCCCAACCGCTAGCACCACCGCCAGTCCACCTCCATCAACCATCATCACCATCCTCAATACCATCACCCACCCGACTCATTTTCCCGACTTCCCTCCACCACCTCCAGCGCCTGACTACTGACAGTGCCGCCACCAGCCTCACCATCACCACCACCCCAACACCACCAGCAACCAACCCTTGCACCACCGCCAACCGTCGCTGCCGCCAACCGCTGCTGCTGTTGCTGCAACTGCTACCGAGACTGCTGCTATCGCTGCTACTTCTCCGTGCACCGCCGGAGCTCCATCCCCTCGCCGAAGAACAGGACATCGACGAGCACCGACCCCCTCGGCCACGACTATGTATTGCATGTTTATTTTAATTAAATTTTATGTATCGTGGTGTCAACGTGTCGTCAAATGGACACGTGTAAAGTAAGGTGAACCCTAAGGGCAACATGTGTGTGTGTGTTCATTTAGATTAGTAATTACTCAAATAATAAATGACTTATTAATAAGAACTTTAGGATTTACCTAAAAAACTAGACATTGACCAAGTATACCTTAACATGATAGTAAGGACATATATTTTTGTACAAAACATAATTAGTTCATAACAGGACTTTGGTAAATTACTGCCTTGAAGTACCCGGTAACTAAGGACAGGATATGTATACTTTTTAGCTGCATACACACGCGACTCTGTTAGTTGACCAGCGTGACCCTTGTATCAGTGCCTAAGAAGCAGCATAGTATTTCTGTGCGTATTACTTTAGTATTTGATGATCGAATTGCTATATTATATTATATGTATAGGGTCGCTGGACCGGTCAGGAGAGACTTCAGGAGTAGGTTATTGGCATTCGCAGCTTGAGGACCCAGGCAAGATACCTTGCCATATTTACTATTTAATTTAAATTATACAAATGTTGTATGATATCTTGTTGCATTATTTTATACAACTGTGCACGTCCGAGATTAACTCGGGTGCAGTCGACGAATGCATCGATGAGTAGTGTACTTGACCTAGTCACTAGCAGACTCACCCCCCATTGTGAGGATATTCTGATATCATCTCAGACTTGACACTTATACATGCATCATGGTGACAAACTCATATTGGGATACGGGTCCGCGTACCCGACTAGCTATTGGTGCGTGTAACATGCATCACGGTTTAGTATGTAATCAGGGTTATATAATTAGTAGACATGGCATATATATACGTGGTTTGCACGTCGTGTATTCGACTTATATATCTACATTTGGGCGGGAAGGACAGCTAGTAGGCGTATGGGATACACACATTAGAATCCGTAGTATCCGGAGGAGCCACAGATCCAATGACTTCCTTTATACATATACTGCCTTCTTCGGAGCAATACGGACATATATATATTTGCAGATACCTCATTCTTCAGAATAATGGACGCTACATGTACAGATACCATGCTCTTCAAAGTGTTGGACGTTATGCCTACACCTACCCATATGTACCAATGTTGTCCTCACATTGCATTCACTTAGATGGTTAACACACCCTTTATTTTATTCAGTATTTATATATGGCATGCATTTTTGTATCTTGTTAGGCCCTTCTGAGGACCTGGTTCCCTTCCTGATTTGGACGAGGCATATTATCCTACAGTGTATGGACCCGGACTGGAGACGAGGTACGCATCCGAGGAGGAGCTAGAGGTGCTACCATCAGAGTTTCCGTGATCATTTGGTAGGCCTTTCGCCTAGGATTGGAGCATCATTATTTAGTCAGCCGTTGTCCTAGTCATTATTCTTTTTATCTGTCTTTCAGTACTTTTATTTTATCATAGTAGTGGGTTTGTTCCCACCAGACATTTGGGATTGTACTATGATATTTCAGACTGGCATTTATCTTCTAGTATTTATTTTAGTATTTCTTGTTTATATTGTGGATGAGATTAGATTACTTGTTTGATGTAGTATTGGACTTTTTAGTAGTTTTAGGACAATAGAGTACACTTCGCAGGATCCATTAAATTGGGTAATCCCTCGGAGACATATTAGCTGGCCATTATCATGTGCCCTGGTCCCGTATACTTTAGGACTAGGGCGTGACATGGTTTTAGTGGTGGCCCATGCAGGTCTTGTTTATCGCTTGCGGTATGGTAACATGCCCAGCGGGCCTGTAATATGATTGGAATTACTAGGTCTTATCCACTTTGATTACGTCTTTGAACTTCCTTCGTATTATTTCTAAATATCTGCATCCTATTTGCTTGATTCCGTACTCTTTTAATGAGGCTCTATCTCTTGCAGCATGATGAACTTACGCAGTGGACGAGGAGCATACGGTTGTAGAAGCATGAAAAATATGCTGGATAGCTATACGCAGCATGTTGATGTAGGACAGCGTAAAACAGAGGACCTCAGAGCCATCAACGTACAACAGAGCTTTTCCGCTAAGCACAGCGTAAAATATAGGCTCAAGGACCATCCGCATAATGCAGTATGTCCAGGCTGCTTCAGCGTAAAGAGGGTGCTACATCGCCTTTATGGCGTAAAACTCACCAGCTTTTAATGCAACATTGAAGTGTACGAGGGACGCTTCGTATTCCCCGAAATAAACCTGACAAGTCGTGCAGTGAACCTGACAAATCGTGCAGTGAACCTGCCGTCTGACTCCTGACAAAGAGTACTCCATGACTACCCAGACGACGGCTATAATGATGGTGCGGCACTGCAATCCAGGCTGTCATTTACTGCCATTTCCTCGGCGTAAACCGCTTTTACGCATACAAAGGAATACGCTACCTAGTTTTACACAGGCAGATGTGAGCTATTTAAGCTCCGCAGAAGACAAACAGCCTGCCACGTCATAAGCTGCTATTCATACAGGGCTCGAGGCACGTCTCTGCATTTAATGTGCAGGGCGGTGACAGGTTCTCGAGGCACGTCTCTGCGCAGAAAGGGTGGCAGACCTTCAAAACATGCCTCTATATTTAATGCACAGGATAATGGCGGATCTCTGCATTTAATGCGAGAGATTTGATTAAATGTCACTGAACCGTCGTTTAGTGACATCCCCTTTGCGTAAATTGCTTCTACGCATACAAGGGGATACGCTGCCCAGTTTTACACAGGCAGACGTGAGCTTCTTACGCTCCACAGAAGGCAAACAGCCTGCCATGTCAGCAGTTACTCTTCGTATAAGATTCGAGGCGCATATCTGCATTTGATACGCAGAATAATGGCAAATCTTCGGGATAACAAATCTTCGAAGACAGGTCTCTGCATTTAATACGCAGGATGGGGGCAGATCTCTGCATTTAATGCAAGAGATTTGATTATATCTCCAAAAGCTATAATTTTGGCTAAAGCTTCCACATCATCTCGGCTTCTACGCCCACTCGGCTCCTATGCCTAATCGGCTTCTACGCCTACTCGGCTTTTATGCCTACTTGGGCCTACTCGGCTTCTATGCCTACTTGGCTTCTACGCCATGGTGACAGTTATTGGCTTCTACGCCAATCTCTTCTACACAAGGATAACTACCTACATGGCTTCTACGCCGTGATCTTCGCAGTAGTTATACGCGTTGTCCCTTAGTTGGACATGCGTCACATGCTCATTCAAAAGGTCATCTATATGTAGGCAATAGTTATTGTAACCGTCGTGTAAAAGGGTGCTGTACTTTCCACTACTCGGTTTCTATACCGACTGAGTGGTCACTGTCACTAAAACTCTATAAATAGAGACCTCTATCAACAGGGGTCAAAGGTCGAAGAATGGAGTATTGAGGTCAAAAAATTGAAGGTCGAACGATCGGAAATTGGTCAAGGAATCCAGTATTAGATCCAAGGTCAACAATTGGGAGGAAAGAAGGAGGAGAGAAAACGGTAGAGAGAGAGAGTGAAGAATCCAGAGCTCAGGCAAAGAGAAGGGATCGACGACTTTGGCATCGGGCATCGACCCTCTTTAGCAACCTTCGAAGCTGCTTTCTGTCTTCTACGGTACTTCTTCAACATCGTGTGGTCTAAGGGCCAAAGTGATCGACTGCAGATCAGACACCTATAGCAATATTTACCCAGATTAAATAAATTGTACTTCGATATTTCTCGTATAGGATCAAATTTGTACAATCATGTTTGTAAACACCAACGAAGAAGGGCAGGGGTTTTCTTTAAATAAAAGAACCTTGTCGTTCCTCGTGTAATTCTTTTATTTATTTTATCCGAAACAAGATGGTGACTCTGCTGGGGACGTCTTTCTCTTCTGACGAGGAAGCAATTGCTCAATACGATACGGTATCCGTGGGATCCGTGAAAAAGACGCTGGTCGTCCAGTTCGACCAGTCTGTCTATGAAGACATGCTTCAAACAGGGGGTAGCTCTCTCTCTCTCTCTCTTTGTCCAAGACAACAGGAAGCTGCGTAGGGTCTGGATGCCCAAGACATCCTCTACCATTCCTGTCGACTCTCCGACCTCTCCGACCTCTCCGATCTCTTCGACCAACGAGGTTGTAGCATTTCTCCCTCCACGCCTTTCGAGTAAAATTCAGTCACCTGTCTTTGACAGGGCAGACAAAACTTCTGGCAAGGCCTCAGCGCTAATCCAGAAGTATACATCGGGCCCTGCGCATAAAATTTGGTCTTCCGTCCCTGGCGGAACAGATAAAACTTTGGACCATGCCTCAGCGCTAGTCCAGAAGCCTACACCGCGCTCTGCGCGTAGAAACCAGTCTCCCGTCCCTGGCGGAACAGACAAACTTTCTGACAATGCCTTAGTGCCAAGTCAGAAGTTCCAAACGCGCTCCGCGCGTAAAAATGCATCTGCCTTCCGCGAAAAAGCAGATGATCCCTGCAATCTACGCAAGGGAAAGCAAGCGACGGAATACTCAACTTCTCGGCCTTTACGCCAACAAGGGAACAATCTGCCCGCCCTCCGAATTACGCGAGAGACTGACGGTCGACTGAGGACATCCTCAGCTTTACGCCAACCAGAGCAGAGCTCCAATTTATGCCAGGAGAGGGCCCTCGGCGTAAAGCAAGCTCAGTTTGTGGAAAGACGTACTCCTCGAGGATCGTCTGCTACCCAGATGGCCAACCTGTTGTATACGGGTGGCACACGAAAAACTTCAGTTTCCAACATCCGCATGACCACTGATGTGAACAGAAGTTACAAATCTTCTTTTTCTTCTTTTGCAAATCCTCCTGACCTGCTTGAATATCTGATCCGGAAATGCAAGGGTAGGGGTACTTCCAGTATGTCTATTACGCCTCATAACGAGCACTATAGTAATAGTCATAGGATTGTAATTAATTGTTGCTGTTCAGAAACAAAACGGTCGATTTTCGACCGGTTGAACTACTCTCCGTCTTTCCAGGAAGAAGAGCACACACATGCATCAGTGAACATGGCTTCACATATACCTAGAGGAAGATCGAGCTCAAGACGTCATCCTTCTAGGACTCCGAGCCGAAGGAGATTCAACCAGCTCCTTAGGAACACTAAAGCTGGGGTGTTCCAAAACACCCGTTCGAGGTCGCGACAAACACCTTCGTACTCTTCTGATTCTGAAGCTGGGAGTCACCAATCTCCCAAATTAGATGCTGAAAGTATAGAGTCAACTTCTACAGAGACCAATACTCATCCTTCAATGACACCCAGGGAGATGGGAGTTTATGCCATTGGAGATGAACACGAGGAAGCTTCCCTGTCAGGGAGCGCTGAGCAACACATTACTACACTAGAGACATCTCTGAAAGAAATGTAATTCTTGATGGAGAACATACACCAGATGATGCTGACTCAACACATAGCTGCTATGGCTCAAGCGTTGGTCCCTCCAACTCAGATACGTGTGGGGGTGGACTTACCACCATCCAACACGATCCAAGAGCCTGCTCTAGATCAGGAGTCAGCAGTTCCTCTGCTTCCTTACTCGGAGAATGTACTACCTCCCGTCGGAGTCGCGATGCAATCGATTCCTCATCACTCCGTGGTCCCGCTATCGGCTGAAGATCCGATGCAGGCAATACGGGAATTAAAAGCCCAATTTGATGCCCTAAAGCACAAAGATCAGCTTAAGAAATTAGGAATCAACCAACCTTACCCAGCTATCTGGGAAGAGGTCCCTTTCCCTCCTAGATACAAACCACAGACAGTGGCTTTGTTCGAGGAAAAAATATCACCGAGTCAGTACATGAACTACTTCAGTATGATGACGGTGTTATTACAAGGGAACGACGCCCTCCTCACTCGGGTGTTCAAGGGCTGTCTCTCGGGGGTATCTTATCAGTGGTACCGAAGTCTGGCAGACAACTGCATTACTTCTTTTGAAGACTTCAAGGCTTTATTCTTCACGCGATTCTATGAAGAAGGGATGGACATGTCTATGTCCTCTCTCATCGAAGTCAAGCAGAAGGAAAAAGAGAATGTTCGCACTTTCGTCGAACGTTTCCGTCAAGCCACTTTGCAAATGCCTCCCGGAGTTCCAGACTCGGCATTGGTGGACATTTGCAGGAAGAACCTACTCCCCGTAATCTCGGTGTTCACAGGACCATATCAGTTCCATGATTGGCCCTCGTTCATCATCTTAGCGGTAGCCGCGGAGGACAACAGTCAGAAGGCGCGCGATAACGGTATCATGATCTCGGCCTCCAATAAAGGCAAGAGGTCATCCTCCAACATCGACCATCCTCATGGTACCAAGGGTAAAGAATCTCTGGCGATCAACACATCCAGGCAAAAGACTGTGGCTACCACGCAGACGAATCCTGGGACTTTCAGCCCATTAAAGTATACTCTTTCGACGACGACGATATTCCGAGCATATTCGAATATCTCGTCAAAAGCGGCAAGATTACCCTTCCTGAGGTGAGATGGGCCAATGAGGCCGACAGTACCAACAACCCCAAGTACTGTATCTTCCATAGGTACATACACCACCCCATGAAGGCGTGTTATATACTAAAGAGGAAGATCCAGGAGCTGATCGATGCTAAGGCCATCACTCTGTGCAACAGCGAGAAGACGGTCACAGCCAACATGATCTCTCTGCAATTTGGTAATCTATCTCCCCAAGAAATCTCGGATGGTGTTACACCTATTTCTCGGATGACGATGAACATCGTTAATCTCCCTCCGGCTAGAGGTTAAAATCATGACCTGAGACCATTGACTACCCAGCGAGCCGAGATTATGTGGGTTCATCCAGATTTGGTGCCAGGGATCGAGAAAGAGACTCAAGCTGCTAAGGCTAAGTCCAAAAAGAACTCAAAGCACAAGCCGTGTCACATGATTGCGGCAGACTCGGCATCAGAAGACGGGGTCTGGGCTACGAGAACCCGTTCAGGAAAAGCTTACCTCAAGGACTATGGAGCAAGTCAGAAAGATGCACCGACGGACGCTTCAGCTACCAAGCCTTCAGAACTAGAGCCCGCCACACTAGAGATCGGTCCTTCGAGACCAACTTCGGCGGACAAGGGGAAGCAAAAAGAAGTGCGCTTCGATAAACCTGTAAAGAACATTCAAAACAAAGGTTTAGAGAAGCCCTACAACTTCGACATCCTGTCCTAAGTAGCTAATATACCAGCCAGGTTGTCCATCTTCGAACTACTCAGGCTCTCCCAAGACACTCGTCAAGCCCTGAGTGAAGCATTGATGCAGGCAAACTCATACTTGACCCAGCTCAAGTCCCCTGACGAAGAACCAGTGGCATGCCCTCAATGCCACAGTGTGATGGAGGTGGTCCCAAACATCACTTTCACTTAAGATGACATGCTGTTAAAATATAACAGGCATGACAGACCCCTCTATTACACCGGATATGTCGGTTCCATGGAGGTCGACCGGATTCACATAGATCCAGGATCATTAATCAGCATCATTCCTCATAGTCTGCTCAGACCACTGAGGATTCCTACCAGCGAATTGGCTTACACCACCACTATAATCGTGGGTTTCAACGCCAGGAAGAGTAAGCCGTTAGGGAAAATTTGTCTGAGGATCCAGATTGGCAACCTTAGATAAGTGGCTACATGTTATGTCATTGATTCAGAGGTGTCCTATAATATTCTGCTGGGAAGACCTTGGATCCACGACCACAACATCGTTCCTTCGACTCTACATCAATGCTTTAAATATGTAGATGCCCAAGGAACAGTACAAACAAAGTTTGCTGACCTGAACCCGTTTAGAGGAGTAGAATCCTACTACTCTGATGCCATATTATACTCTCAAGACTACACAGAAGAGGTGTCAGCCGAAGCAGAAAAGGAATCCCACCGGGAGCCAGAAGAACCCTCTGCCAAGCAACCTCTGTCAATCAAGGTGAAAGGACGGACTACTCGTCCAAAAGCCATGGAGCCTATGGCTATCCACCTGAACAAAACCAGGTCAGGAAAAGGGGGTGATCCTCTAGTGATCACTTTGAACCAGAAGCCTCTATCCTTGGTCATCAACCTTCGGCGCAACAGGCAGTCGATCGATGTAAACGCAACCGGGAACGAAGTTTCAGATGATAATAAACATCCTCTTTTCCAGTATATTGACGCTCAAATTCCAAATCAGGAATCCTCTCCCCATGATGATATAGAACCTATAGCAAAAAAATTCTTGGAAGCTATAGACTCTTATCATCCGTATATGTGGGAAGTAGCATCATCATCCAATGTCACCACGACATATGGACCGTATGAGGATTCTATCTTCATTGTCCCGCCTACTCGCAGCAGTCAGCATTCAATAGTCTTTTCGGCCGCATACGCAATAGACTGACTATACAAGAAGATTCTCCCGATGACGATGCTGGCAAAATTCAAGTTCACAGATACAGCCCGCAAGCTCGGAAGATCATGCAAAATATAGGTTATGACTTGAAGCTGAAACCAGGTCTCAACTACGGGAAAGGCAGACGAATGCCGCTGCATGGAGATCCCTACTATCAACGAACCAGTTTTGGGTTAGGGTATACCGCCTCCCTTGCGACTTCTCAGTCAAACTAGGATATCTCTTCCTCTTCTCAGAATGGCTCCTCGTTCTCTGACTCATCTGATGCTCTCGAATGAACATTATTAGTAAATATGGTAGTAACAGATTCCTTTGAAGTAGACGAGCAAGAATTCAAACCATTTGAGAATGACACTTGGGCTCAACAAATGGATACACAATGGGAATTCTGCTTCGAGCAGAGAGAACCTCCCACTGAAGATGAAGTTATCTAGATTGACGTTGGGGATAAACTTTCACCAAAACTGATATTTATCAGTAACAACCTTTTCCGAAGAAGAAAGGGAAAAAATTATCCAGCTGATAAAAGAATATATCGACGTCTTTGCGTAGAATTATGAGGACATGCCAGGCCTTGATCCAAAGGTGGCTACTCATAAGCTCAATATATTGCCCGATTCAAAGCCTGTGAAGCAGCACCAACGCCGGTTCCTCCCGGATATGATGGACGCCATAGAAGCTGAAGTCAAGAAGTTGATAACCTGTGGTTTCATCCGAGAAGAACAACATCCCGACTGGGTCGCCAATGTTGTCCCGGTCATGAAAAAAAATGGGAAAGTACGTGTCTGCACCGATTACCGAGATCTAAATGCAGCCTGCCCCAAGGATGAGTTTTCTCTTCCCATCATAGACGTCATGATTGACAATACATGTGGGTTTGAACGTATGTCTTTTATGGACGGATTTTCAGGATACAACCAAATCAAGATGCATCCCGAGGACGAGAAGCACACTGCCTTCCAGACACCATTGGGGGTATATTGCTATACGGTCATGCTCTTCGGGTTGAAGAATGCCAGGGCTACGTACCAACGGGCTATGAGTAACATATTCCATGAGCATTTACACAAGACGGTGGAGTATTACGTGGACGATGTAGCTGTCAAAAGCCGCCTCAAGGATAATCACATCCAAGACTTGAAGACAATATTTGAATTGATGCGCCAACATCAACTCAAAATGAATCCTACAAAGTCCTTTCTGGGGGTATCTAGTGGCAAATTTTTGGGATTTATCATTACCACCAAAGGCATTCAAGTAGACCCTGATAAAGTGAAGGCCATCTTAGAAATGTGACCGCCCCGTAATCTGAGAGAACTCAGGAGATTTCAAGGCTGTCTGGCTTATATCCGGAGATTCATATCCAACCTCTCTGGGAGATGTCAGCCCTTCTCTCGTCTTATGAAGAAAGGTGTATCCTTCATATAGGATAAAGCCTGTCAGTAAGCGTTCGGTGATATCAAACGCTAACTCACTAGCCCGCCAGTTCTGGTGCCTCCAGTCATAGAAAGACCATTCGTGCTGTATGTTTGAGCGATGGATCATTCTCTGGGAGTCTTTTCGCACAAAAGAATGATATGGGCCATGAACAGGCTATCTACTACCTCAGCAGGATGATGGTCGGAGCCGAACACCGGTATAACCCAGTGGAGAAAGAATGCTTGGCTTTGATGTTCGCTATCCAGAAAATGCGGCACTATGTCACAGGCCAAACCATTCACATTATCTCCAGGATCAATCCTCTTCGAGTACTGATAAACAAGCCAAGTGTTCTTAATTCCTGACTCGCGACTTGGGCGATGTTATTAACACCGTATGACATGGTTTACGTCCCTCAGAAGTCCGTCAAAGGCCAAGCATTGGCTGACTTCCTAGCTGCTCATCCAATCCCGGAGGCCTCCAAACTATACGAGGACATTCTCGATGAAGTTGCAGAATGTAATTCCGTAATGGAAAGTGATGCATGGCAACTATTCTTCGATGGTTCCTCCAGATTTGGTCCCAGGGGAAACGTGGTTTCGGGAGTTGGAATTATCCTGGTTACTCCTGATAAGCTCATCATCTACCGAGCATATTTTCTTAGCGAACCCTGTTCTAACAATGGGGCAGATTATAACGCTCTACTAATCGGTCTCCAAGTCACTAAAGAATTGGGCGTCGAATCTCTGGAAGCTTTCGGTGATTCTCTACTGATCGTCAATCAAGTCAGAGGAATATATGAAGTCCGGAATCCAGACCTCATCCCCTATCACCGAGCAACGGTCGAGATAGCCATGACATTCAAAGGATTCTTCCTAGAGCATGTACCTCGATCTCAGAATCTGGAAGCTGATGCCCTAGCCAGTCTAGCTGCAGATTTAGCTACCCCTATAAGAAGGCAGAATTTGGTGATCCTTCTTAGCAGAAATTTATTCTGTGTGAAAAATAACTTTTACATAGAACGCAGCTACGCTGTGAACACAGCTCCTCCCAGGAGAGACTGGAGAAGTCCCTTCATAGATTTTATAGCATACATAATCTTGCCAGAGGACCCTAAAGAAGCAGTATTCATCAAAAGATGATCATTACGCTTCTATTTCGAGGCATCCTCACTGTGTCTATATCGCCGGACCTACGACAGACTGCTATTGAGATGTCTTTCAGGTGATGAAGCACATCGGATTATCCGTGAAGCTCACGACGACATATGTGGAGCGCATCAACCCGGTCCTAAGCTATATGATTGCATCAGGAGAATGGGCTATTACTGGCCTACTATGATCACAGATGCAATAAAGTATGCAAGACAGTACAAATCCTATCAGGTCCATGCAGACTTTATCCATCAACCTCCTGAACATCTACATCCTACAGTTGCGTCCTGGCCTTTCGAAGCATGGGGTATGGATATCATTGGTCCTATCCACCCATCTTCTTCCAAAGGTCACCGGTTCATACTGGCCATCACAGATTATTTCTCCAAATGGGCAGAGGCGATCCCTCTTGCTGAGGTGAAGGCATCTAATGTGATCAACTTCATCAAGCATCACGTCATTTATCGCTTCGGGATACCCCGGAGGATAATTCACGACAATGGGCCTCAGTTCATCAGCCAAGTGTTTCATTGATTCTGCGATAAAAATCGAATACAAAATGTGGCCTCTACGGCATATAATCTTGCTGCTAATGGTTTGGCGGAAGCTTTCAACAAAACCATTATCAACCTCTTAAAAAAGTTTGTCTCTTCGAACAAGAGGGATTGGAATGAGAAGCTGGGAGAATGTCTCTGGGCATACCGCACAATGGTACGAACACCGACAAGTTGTACCCCATTCGCACTGGTATACGGGAGTGAAGCAGTTCTTCCCATCAAAATCCAGATTCTGTCACTCAGGATAGCCGTGGCTAATGAGCTAACTCAAGAAAAGAATGACCTGTTAAGGCTTCAAGAGCTAGAAGGATTAGACGAGAAACACCTCCAAGCTCAACAGCGCATCGCGTTCTACCAAGCACGCATTCCCAGAGCTTTTAATCAAAAAGTAAAGGAAAGAGTGTTCAAAGTTGGCGAGCTAGTTTTAGCCATAAGAAGGCCGATGATTCTTACTCACAGGAGTAAGGGCAAATTCCAGCCCTAGTGGGAAGGCCCTTATGTGATCGAGACGATGTTCTCAAACGAAGCTTACAGGTTAGCCAAGCCTAATAGAGACCTGGTAATGGCTCCTATCAATGGCAAATTCCTGAAAAGGTACTATGCTTAACCTCCTTTGCTCAAGTAAAACAAGGCAAAAATCTCATTCTGACAAAACTACTTCCAAAACTATTTGGATCATATTCTATCATGTTCATATAACCTCTGAATAGATATATCCTGCTAAAACTTACCGAGAGTGTATCACGTCCAAATTACCCCTGATATCACTTTCACCCAAACCTGCCATTTATATTCCAAAATGATGGGTCCACAAAGTCAGATGAAAGCCTCTTTATTATTCCCAAAAAAAGAGCAAAAATACATTGAAAAGTAAAAAGTACATCATTTGGGGGGAGCGGTTAGGTCACGAATCTGCTGTGCCAGAGCAACCATTCTCTCATCCCGGGAGTTCAAGACGTCGGCGCGAGCCCGTTCCAGCCTCGCCGTATCGTTGTCCAAAGCAGCTAGCTTAGACCGAGCCCGCACAAAACCTGAGTGGAAAGCACCCACACGCGTCAGATTCTGCTGAACAGTCGCCCGTAGCTCCTTCAGCACATCTCGGGCTAGCGACAAAGCGAGAGCCTTCGCCTCTACTCGAACGAGCTCATCCTTCAATATGCGGGCCTGCGCTGCCACTTCCTCATATTCGGCTTCGCACCGGGTCAACTCGGGAATGACATACTCCAATTGGACACGTTCTTTGTCCATCTCCCGCTGCTGAGCCTCGATGGACTTATTCAGAGATGCCATCTGTTCAGCAAGCTGCACAGTCAGGGAGTCATACCTAGCTTGGACGAGACCATTAATGTTGCCTCGAGCTAGCTTCAAGTATTCGTTAATGGGTTACTCCAGACCATTAACTATATCCTCCAACATGTCAGCTACCCAAGTGTCGTTAAATTCTTGGATCGGCATTATCGCGGACCGGGAGGACCTCCTCAACGACGCAAAGCTCAAATTCTTCTTCAACACCATTTCTATTAACATTTTCAAGGTGGTATAGAAGATACTAGTGTACTGCTCGGTCAGCGCAGCTAGATCCGAATCTACGCTAGGAGTAGCCGCGATATCGGTGAATTCTCCTCCAGGAACAACCGCAGACAATGTTGCCACGGCCGTCGCCTCAACAGGTGGTGCGACAAAAGAAGAAGCGCCAACACCGGTGTTTGTGGTATTAAACGAAAGAACGAAATGTATATAATACGAGGTTTGCACGAAACCCGTTTTCTTTGGTTTACAAACAAACTTGTACAATTTGATCCTATACGAGAATGTAGGAGTACAATTTATTTAATCTGGATAGATGATTGCTATAGGTGTCTGATCTGCAGTCGATCACTTTAGCTCTTGGACTACACGATGGTGAAGAAGTGCCATGGAAGACGAAAAGCAGCTTCGTAGGTGGCAAAAGAGGATGGATGCACGATGCCAATGTCGTCGATCGCTACTCTTTGCCTGAGCTCTGGATGCTTCTCTCTCTCTCAACTCTTCGATCTCTCCTCAATCTCCAATATTTTGACCCGTAGTTCGATATCTTTGGAGGTTCGACCTTGTTCGATTTTTAAAGTCTCGACCTTGTTTGAGTTTTAAAAATCTCGACCTATTCCTCTGTTGATAGATGTCTCTATTTATAGAGTTTTGGTGACAGTGACCACTCAATCGGTGTGGAAACCGAGTAGTGGAAAGTACAGCACCCTTTTACACAACGTTTAAAATAACCAAAGCCTGCGTATAAATAACCTTTTGAATGAGAGTGTGACGTGGGTCCAACTAAGGGACAAAATGCGTATAATCGCTACGAAGATCACGGCGTAGAAGCCACGTAGGTAGGTATCCCCCGTGTAGAAGAGGTTGGCGTAGAAGCCAATGTCTGTCACCATGGCGTAGAAGCCAAGTAGGCATAGAAGCCGAGTAGGCGTAGAAGCCTGATGGCATAAAAGCCGAAGAAGCACAGAAGGCCGAATGAGCATAGAAGCCGAACGAGCATAGAAGCTGAATGGGCGTAGAAGCCGAGGTGTTGTGGACGTCTTTAGCCGAAATCACGTCTCTTGGAGATATAATCAAATCTCTCACAATAAATACAGAGATCCACCATCATCATTAATTGCTGAGGCGTGTTCCGAGGGCCTGCCACCGTTCTGAGCATTCGGTGCAGAGACGTGCCTCGATCCCTGTTCAAAGAGCAGCTTTTGACGTGGCAGTCTGTTTGTCTTCCGCGGAGCGTAAATAGTTTATGTCTGCCTGTGTAAAACAAGGCGGCGTATCCCCTTGTATGCATAAAAGCAGTCTCCGCTGAGGGGATGTCAGTAAACGACCATTCAGTGATATTTAATCAAATCCTCTGCATTAAATACAGAGATCCGCCATCATATTGTGGGGCGCGTCCCGAGTGGTCTGCCATCTTTCCAGCCGTCGTCTGGGTAGCCGTGCAGCACTTTTTGTCAGGAGTCAGATGTCAGGTTCACTACGTGACTTGACAGGTTCATTTCGGGGAAGACGAAGCGTTCCTCGTACGCTTTAACGCTGCTATAAAAACGGATGAGTTTTACGCCATGGAGGCGATGAAGCACCCCATCTACGCTGAAGCAGCCTGGACATACTGCATTTACGCGGATGGTCCCATCATATTTTATGCCATGCTCAGCAAAAAAGCTCCGTTGCACTCTTGATGGCCCTGGGGTCCCCTGCTTTACGCTGCCATGCATCACCATGTTGCGTAGAGCTATCCAGCGTATTTTTCATGCTTCTACAAGACCCCCTTCAAAGCTTTCAAATTTCTTCGGAATTTGGAACGCTTTGAATGAAGCATGAACCGCTCCTCGTAACTCGAAAGCGTTTCTGAATGAGCGTTGAAACGGTCGATGTTGACTTTATGACGGATTTATTGGGGACCGGTGTGACCTCTCTCGCTTATAAAAGGCCGAGGAGTTTAACCTGTTCTTCCCGCATTCCTTTCACCACACAAGGATGATCGCCGGAGTCCGTCAAGTCGATCTGAGGAAGAAGAAGACCATGTTCTTCCAGCATGTAGGGAGCCAAAAAAGATGGCATCTTCGAGCAAGTCTCATCTGCAACGATGGATCATGGAAGGATATCATAGCCTCCCTTGCTCGGAATAATCAGCAACTTTGTATGGCGGTTCTCCGGGAGAGAGGAAGGGTCATTTTAGACTATGGCGCTTGCAAGTGGCGCCTTCTCCTGTTACCTCCGGTGACGAGAGGCAGACAGACCAGCTCTGTCCCGGCTTGAATGGCTGGTGGTCTATAGGACAGTAGATTTACCCTGCTTTCCTTCTGTTGGAGGATGGTTCTATGCCCAGTTTTTTATCCTCCTGCCATTGATCATCTTCTTGGAAGAAGAGGAAGACCTTCACCGACGTGAGAACCTGTCAGAACAGCTTCTCGGTGCGATCTTCAGACGATGATGAGGAAGCCCTTTGTAGACGGGGTTTCCCTCAGATGTAATCATGAAAATGAAGAAAAACCCTTGTAGATTGGATTTCCCTCATATGTAATCATGATTTTAATCTTTTAATAAAATTGTCTTGCTTCTTCATATGATTATCTTGCCATACTTTGCTGTGAAGTCTGAATGTGTGCAGCTTCGACACGTCTGATTCTTTATGCCGACTCTATTTTAGAAAAAGTGCTAGGTCCTGTCCTGTCTTTTACGCATAACTAGAGATGCGTAGAAAGCCGCTTTAGTATTCGAGTGTTCGAACGGTCCTACTGTTTTAGGAGTGAGGAACCGTGTAGAATTTTGAACTGCTGCTTCTGATGAACAGAATTTTTTTGTTCAGACATCATCTTCAAGAATGATTTTTTAAAAATCCCTTGGAACAGGGTCGAGAAATGGCTGTCAAACTGAGTTGCCATCTTGATAGATAAAATATTCAGACTGGAGTCTGGATGAACTTCGAATTGACCCATAAAGAAGAGTAGTTTTTCAATGTTGAACTCGATATGCTTCGGGTACTTGGGATATCTTGAGGTCAAGAACGAGTATCCTCTGTTTGAACTCTTTGCAATTGACTGCTTTTGAGGACCGTTCAGATGTACGCGTGATCTGGCGACGTATCCTTCAGATGTGCGGAAAGGCGTGGAGCGTGAAATCATTAGTTTGCAGCTTCTGAGCGTAAACTAAACACCATCGAGCGTAAAATCATAGACTTGTAGTTCCTGAGCGTGAAGTCGTAGGTTTGTAGCCTCTCGAGCATAAAAGCTACTGAGCACAAAGGCATCTGGGCGTAAAACTCGACTTGTAGCCGTCGAACGTAAAGCCGTAGATTCGTAGCTGTCGAGCGTAGAAAGCTCCTTAGCGTAGAACTGTAGATTTGTAGCTTCTGAAAAGAAAATTTTTTCCGAGCGTGAAGTCGCGGATCTGTTGCTTCTGAGCGTAAACTAAGCGCCATCGAGCGTGAGATCATCGATTTGTTATCTGCTGGCATGAAGTCGTAGGATTGTGGCCTCTCGAGCATAAAAGCTACCGAGCACAAAGGCATCCGGGCGTAAAACCATAGACTTATAGCTTGCGAGCGTGAAACCGTAGATCTGTTGCTGTCGAGCGTAGAAAGCTCCTTAGCGTAAGAACTGCTAACTTGCTTTGCGCGAAAAACTTTTTCGAATTCGCTGACTGTCCGTCTTCTCTGAATAATAGGCTGACGTAGGACCCAATCATAACCGAATATTTAATAAGGAGATTTGGTTCGGGGTCCGAGGAGTCCATCCGAACTCTATATATATCCCAAGTTTTCTGAGAGAAAAACTTTTCATCCGTCTTCTGCGAAAGAAAGCCTCCGACTGTTCGAGCTCTTCTGCTAGTCTTCTCTGAGTCTTCAAAGTTTCCAGTAATGGCCTCTAAGCAATCCTCCTCCTCTAAGGGAAAGAAGATTGATTCCTCTTCTCTTTCTTCTGCCCAAGCAGGAGTGCCTCCGGTTGGACAGGGCGAACACCATTCTGAGCTGAGCATCCCGCCGATGAGCAGTGCACCCGGCCTGATAGGTAGAGCTTTTGGGATGAATGATAACGACTAAAAAATCCTTCGCACACGTTGAACGTGACCGCGCTAGGTCGTCTTCTGTGCTGATAGCCTCTTTGAGGAAGATGATGCACGTGGTCATTTTATCTTTTACGCCCAAATTTCTAATGTGTCAGCGTAAAAACTCCAGATTTTTGCAGTTGAGCGTAAAAAGCTTTGACTGCCGAAAACTTGGTGTATACTGCATAATTTTGAACTTTTACGCTTGTGGATGAAAATTCTGGCGTAATAGCTCGAACCTTGGTAGTCTGGCGTAAAGCACAGACAATATACTACCGACTTGAATTTTTTGCTTTTGGATGACAATTCCGGCGTAAACGATCAAGTTTGTATAGGCTTGGCGTAGAGCTCAGACCGTTGCCTCTTGGCATGTGTTACGATATTGTAACGTCTAGTATAAAACTGACGTGTTTTTCTTGCACCCTTGCAGTTAACTTGGGCGTGTCTCCGCTAGCCGAGGTGATGGGTTCTGCCGTCGGGTTGCTGCACTCCAACTATCTAGAGGATCTGTCCCATGTGGTATTTCCTATCTTCGGGCCCCAATATCCCAAAGGAAGGGAAATCTTGATATCGGCTCAGGGCGAGCGAACGTTGCTGAACATGATTAATGGAGAGCCTTTGACGTATGTAGACGGGGACCAGTATATAAAGCCGGCCTTTCTCTTCGGGGACATGATTGATAAGCAGTCCCAGACAAAGCCAAAGAAAGAGCTCTGGGTTTTCCCTGCCGGGAAGTTGGTCTTGAGTCTGCCCAAGATGCCGAGAGATTATCCTATCTCGGCATTCTTCCATGCTACGCATCATAGGAAGATATCGTGGACGCTGACTCCCGATCTTCACGGTAGGCCGGGGAGGATCTTCTATCAGAAAGGATCTGGCCTATTTGTCAGCCGCCCTTCCGGTCCTGTAACGTTGTTCCGGGGATTATACCCGGGTAGTGTCCTGAGTGAAGACAGCTTGGTGCTCCAGCCGGTGCAATTGTCGACCTTTTGCAATAATTTCATGGGGCGTGGAGGAGTATACCCCAAGGCGAATCCTCGATGTAATGGGTGGATGACCCCAACAAATCTTCGATGGGCTCACTTAGTTGATTGGGCCCTGGAGCATTTTCGGATCGAGTTGGAGAACATCGGTCTGTTGGCAGCTGTGAGTGCCACCAACGTTGGGTTACCTCCTAACCCTAACCTATTTTTGGCATTGATGGAGCGATACATTCCGCTCACCGGGACTTTTGCCACTCTGCTGGGGGGGTTAGGATTTGCCCTTCATGAGATGGCAGAGATCTCGAGACTGCCGATAGGGGATACTCCGAACGAAGAGTATGTTCCCACGAACCGGAAGTTAGAAGATTCAGACCCTCGGGTAGTGGAAGTGTATCAGGAGCTGATGTGCCACTACCTTGCTTGCACCGCCTTCTATGTTGAGCCTTCATATTTGGCTCACACCAGTAAATGGACGTCCTACCTCTTTTTTATCGGGCTAGGGCTGCTCAGCCGAAGAAAGTCTTGAAAGTCAAGGATGAGCCTGTGAATCCTCTGAGCGTGCTGACTGCTCAGGAAGTCGACGATCTCCTGGAGGATGCTAGGGCTCCGGATCAGATCCTCGTCGAAGGGATAGGAAAATATCCTACAGGTGCTAAGGCCTACAGCTATATGAGGCATTGCCATAGGGCTTTATCCAAGGAAGCTCAACTGGCTGGCTTCTTCTCTATATGGCTGCGCCGACTGGTGGTACCCGGCATCGCATCTGCGGATCGTATTCACCATAATATCTTATGGCCTGCAGCGCGTCTGGTGTTTGGGGCGAGACTGGGCTTTCTTCCTGCCATGATATGCCGCATACAAGCTGGCCTGAGGGCGATGACTGAGGTGCTGCTCGCTGATAAAGCTCGGCGTGAAAGCTTTCCCCGTGTGGAATTATCATACCTATATTTGATGGGATGGTTAATTCTCCATAACCCCCGGGTGATGTCTCCCGGTTCCGGCATTAGCTTGGGGGGGAGTTTTTTGCTGAATTACAAGAAATCCTTTTGGAATGTGCTCACAGTTTTAGACTGTCGGTGGGTGCTGTACTGCGGTCACAGCTGGAAGCTCCTTTGCACTGTCCCGTCTGTTCATCGCAACCAATCGGGGATTAGGCTTGAGGACTCAGGTGGAGATAGGACCACTCTTTTTCCTGAAGCCTTCAATTGGTTGGTCTGCATTAGACCTTCCCACCTACTGTACAGAAGTGAAGATCACTGTTTCTTCGAGCCCTACCTGCCTAGTCGGTTTGCCAGGCAGTTTGTGTATGATCAGTTGCATGTGGGCAACATCTTCACCAGCTTCAGGTCCTGAGGTAGACTCATCGATGGAGCGAGGGGATGGCGATATTTTATCATGGGCTGCACCGGGGCAATTTTTATTGTGCCCTTCGTCATACCCTCCATGGAGCTGCGCATCCTGCATTCGTATGCCCAGTTCTATGTGGCAATGAACACCTCCCATCGCAATTTTGAAATGGGTGGAAGTTTTAGGGTGCCCTCTTCCAAGCCTGGGGGAAGGGTCAAAGTCCCCTCGATTTCTTCTGACGAGGGTGACGAGTCCGCTACTCCGGATGAGCCTCTCGTATCGGTACCGAGGGGTGAAATACCTCCGCCTGTAAGGGCGTTGGTAGTCTCCGGGAAACGAAGGGCTTCCGCTCTGAAGGAGGCTTCCCCTCGTAAGAGGACGAAGAGGATGGTTACTCGTCCTCTCCAGATTCCTGGCATTGAGGCTCCTGGAAGTGAGCCTGCTTCTCCCTATGTCGGGGATGAATCTTTGATTGGGGGTTCCTCGCCTTTTAGAGAGGAACCTTCTACAGCTTCGGCCGGTGGCATTGGAGAATCTCAGCTGGAGGCTGCTACCGCTGCTACCGCTTCAGGTAGTGGAACGAAGTCGCCTTTGAGGCTGGTTATAAGATTCCATATACCTTTGTCCGGATCAGCATTGAGAGAGGCCCCTGCCGTGCCCGTCAGCGCTTCTAGCAAGATTCCAGTTGAGGAGCCTCAAGTAGATCTCGGCGAAGACCTGGAAGAGTATTTGCCAGTATCAGTTAGCAGGCCCTCTTCTCCAGGTATGACAGCTTGGCTAGCATCACTGTCATCTTTTCGTGCCTCTTCTTTTAGGAAAATTAACATCATGTTTGACATTAACTTCCTCTTGTCTTCTTCTCAGGGGACGACCTCTTCGGGGAGGGCAATGTATATGGGTCCTTCGGTTCCGTGTCAGGTCCTAGCGTTGATACGGAGGCGCCTGATTTTGAAGAGGAAGCATCTTCGGGTGTCGGCTCGCTTGCCGACGAGGTTTCGATACCTCAAGAGGACGACCCTGTCGTTGCGATAATGCCTCCTTCGAGTATGCTGGTTACTTCGTCTGGTGTTGGTGCTTCCTCTTTTGTCGCACCCCCTGTCGAGACAAGGACTGTGGCCACGTCGATTGTGGTCGCCTCTGGAGCGCGGTTCGACAATATTGCAGCCACTCCCAGCATGCATTCCGGCCTAGCTGCGCTGACCGAGCAATATACCGGTATCTTCTATAATACTTTGACAACGCTGATATCAATGGTGTTGGAGAAGAATCTGAATTTTGAGCGTCTGAAGAAGTCCTCTCAGTTTTCGATAGAGGCGATTAGGGACCTTGGCGATACTGGTTTAGCTGACGCCCTGGCGGAGGTAGTTAATGGTTTGGAGCAACCCGTTAACGAATACTCATAGCTATCCCAAGGCAGTGTTGACGATTTGGTCCTGGCTAGACATGACTCCTTGACTGCGCAACTTGTTGAAAAGGTGGAAGACCTGAATAAAATCCTCCAAACAAATCAGCGGGAGATGGATGAAGAAAAAGTCGTCTTGGAGGAGGCTATTGCTCTTCAGACGAAGTACAAGGCTGAGCATGACGGGAATGTAGCGAGGGTCCTTAAACTGGAGATGAAGCTTGCTCAGGGAAGGGAATGGGATTTTCAGTCGTCAGAAGGTCTCGATGTGGTGAATGGCCGACTGGTCATAGCAAAACAGAACTTGGCGAGGAAGGATGTCGCCCGTGCTGGTTTCCTTCGAGCTAGAGCCGAGCTATCCCTCTTGATTAATGACGAGGCACGGCTGGAGCGGGCCCGTGCTGATGTCTTGGATTCCAGGAATGCGAAGATGGCCAGACTGGCGCAGCATATTCACGATTTGACCGCTCCTCCTTCATGATGTACTTTTGCTTTTGCTTTTTAATGTACTTCCGCTCTTTTTTTGGGGAATAATAAAAAGGCTTTTCATCTGACTTTGTGGACCCGTGACGGGTTTGGGTGAAAGTAATATCAGAGGTAGTATGTACGTGATAGTCTCTCGGTAAACTTTAGCAGGGCGCATCTATTCAGGGGTCATATGGACATGATAGAGTACGGCCCAACTAGTTTCATTTTGGAAGTAGTTTTGTCAGAATGAGATTTTCACATTTATTCCACTTAAGCAGAGGAGGTTAAGCATAGTACCTTTTCAGGAATTTGCCATTGATAGGAGACATTAGTAGGTCTCCATTAGGCTGGGCTAACCTGTAAGCGCCGTTTGAGAACGTTGTCTCGATCACGTAGGGGCCTTCCCATTTGGGCTGAAATTTGCCCTTGCTTCTGTGAGTGAGAATCATTGGCCTTCTTACAACTAAGACTAGCTCGCCAACTTTGAACACTCTTTCCTTTACTTTCTGATTAAAAGCTCTGGAATTGCGCGCTTGATAGAACACGATGCTCTGTTGAGCTTGAAGGCGTTTCTCGTCTAATCCTTCTAGCTCTTGAAGCCTTAAAAGGTCATTCTTTTCTCGAGTTAACTCATTGGCGACTGCTATCCTGAGTGACGGGATTTGGATTTCGATGGGAAGAACTGCTTCGCTCCCGTAGACCAGTGAAAATGGGGTGCAACCTGTCGGTGCTCGGACCGTTGTGCGGTATGCCCATAGAGATTCTCCCAGCTTCTCGTTCCAATCTCTTTTGTTCGAAGAGACGAACTTTTTCAAGAGTTTGATAATGGTTTTGTTGAAGGCTTCCGCCAAACCATTAGCAGCTGGATAATACGCCGTAGAGGCGACATTTTGTATCCGATTTTTATCGTAAAATCGATGAAACGCTTGGCTGATAAACTGAGGGCCATTGTCATGGATTATCCTTCGGGGAATCCCAAAGCGATAAATGACGTGATGCTTGATGAAGCTGATCACATTAGATGTTTTTACCTCAGCGAGAGGGATCGCCTATGCCTATTTGGAGAAGTAATCCGTGATGGCCAGTATGAACTGGTGACCTCTGGAAGAAGACGGGTGAATAGGACCAATGATGTCCATACCCCATGCTTCAAAAGGCCAGGATACAACCGTAGGATGTAGATGTTCAAACGGCTGGTGTATGAAGTCTGCATGGACCTGACAGGCCTTGCATCGTTTGGCATACTTGATTGCGTCTGCGATCATAGTGGGCCAGTAATAGCCCATTCTCCTGATACGATCCTGTAGCTTAGGACCGGGTTGATGCGTCCCGCATACGCCGTCGTGAGCTTCGTAGATAATCTGCTGTGCTTCATCATTAGAGAGACATCTCAATAGCAGTCCGTCGTAGGTCCGGCGATATAGGCATTGTGAAGATGCATCGAATTAGAAGCGTAATGATCGTCTTTTGACGGATGCTGCTTCTTTAGGGTCCTCCGACAAGATTTTGTATGCCACGAAATCTATAAAGGGACTTCTCCAATCTCTCGTAGGAGGATCGGTGTTCACAGCGTAACGAATTCTGCCTTCTTATAGGAGTAGATAAATCTGCAGCTAGACTGGCTAGGGCATCGGCTTCCAGATTCTGAGATCGAGGTACATGCCCTAGGAATAATCCCTTGAATGTCAAGGCTATCTCGATCGTTGCTTGGTGATAGGGGATGAGGTCTGGATTCCAGACTTTATATATTCCCCTGACTTGATTGACGATAAGCAGAGAATCACCAAAAGCTTCCAGAGATTCGACCGCCAGCTCTTTAGCGACTTGGAGCCCGATTAGTAGAGCGTTGTACTCTGCCACATTGTTGGAACATGGCTCGTTAAGAGAATATGCTCGATAGATGACGAGTTTATCGGGAGTAACCAGGATAATTCCTACCCCTGAAACCACATTTCCTTTGGGACCAGTCCTGGAGGCGCCGTCGAAGAACAGTTGCCATGCGTTACTTTCCATTGCGGAAATACATTCTGCAACTTCGTCGGGAATATCCTCGTATAATTTGGAGGTCTCCGGGATCGGATGAGCATCTAGGAAGTCAGCCAATGCTTGGCCTTTGATGGACTTCTGAGGGACGTACACCATGTCATATGTTATTAATAACATCGCCCAAGTCGTGAGTCTAGAGTTAAGAACACTTGGCTTGTTCATCAGTACCCGAAGAGGATTGATCTTGGAGATGATATGAATAGTCTGGCCGGTGACATAGTGCCACATCTTCTAGATAGCGAACATCAGAGCTAAACAATCTTTTTCCACCGGATTGTACCGGTGCTCAGCTCCGATCATCATTCTACTTAGATAGTAGATAGCCTGTTCATGTCCCGCGTCGTTCTTCTGTGCGAGAAAAGCTCCCAGAGAATGGTCCATCGCTCGAACGTACAGGAAGAATGGTCTTCCTACGACGAGAGGTACCAGAACTGGCGAACTAGTGAGGTAGCGCTTGATATCCTCGAACGCTTGCTGACAGGCTTCTTCCCATACGAAGGATACACCTTTCTTCATGAGGCGAGAAAAAGGCTGGCATCTTCCAGAGAGGTTGGATATGAATCTCTGAATATAGGCCAGACGACCTTGAAATCCCCTAAGTTTCTTCAGATTATGGGGTGGTCGCATTTCCAAGATGGCCTTGACTTTATCAGGGTCCACTTGAATGCCTTTGGCGGTAATGACGAATCCCAGAAATTTGCCACTAGATACACCCAAAATGGCATTTATAGGATTCATTTTGAGTTGATGTTGGCGCATCAACTCAAATACCGTCTTTAAGTCTTGGATGTGATTAACCCTGAGGCGGCATTTGACAGCTATATCGTCTACGTAACATTCCACTGTCTTCCGTAAATGCTTGGGGAATATGTTACTCATAGCCCGTTGGTTAGTAGCTCCGGCGTTCTTCAACCCGAAGGGCATGACCGTATAGCAATATACCCCAGTGGTGTCTGGAAGGCAGTATGCTTCTAGTCTTCAGGATGCATCTTGATTTGATTGTATCCTGAGAATCCGTCCATGAAAGACATATGTTCAAAACCGCAGGTATTGTCAATCATGACGTCTGTGATGGAAAGAAAAAACTCGTCCTTGGGCAGGCTGCGTTCAGATCTCGGTAATCGATGCAGACTCGTACTTTCCCATTCTTCTTCAAGACCGGGACAACATTGGCGACCCAGTCGGGATATTGTTCCTCCGGGATGAAACTGCAGGCTATCAACTTCTTGACTTCAGCTTCAATAGCGTCCATCATATCCGGGCGGAATCGGCGTTGGTGCTGCTTTACAGGCTTTGAATCGGGCAATATGTTGAGTTTATGAGTAGCCACCTTTGGATCAAGTCCTTGCATATCCTTATAATTCCACGCAAAGACGTCGATGTATTCTCTTATCAGTTGAATGACTTCTTCCCTTTCAGCTGGGGAAAGATTGTTACTGATAAATATCGGCTTTGATGAAAGTTTATCCCCAACATTAATCTGGATAACTTCATCTTTGGTGGGAGGTTCTCTCTGCTCGAAGCGGAATTCCCACTGTGTATCCATTTGCTGAGCCCAAGCGTCATTCTCGAATAGTTCGGATTCTTGTTCGTCTGATTCGAAGGGATCCGTCACTACCATATTCACTGGTAATGTTTGCTCGAGAGCACGAGATGAGTTGGAGGGCGATGAGCCATCTTAAAAAGGGGAAAATGTGTCCCCATCTGACTTGGAAGTCGTAAGCGAGGTGGCATACCCTAACCCGAAATGAGTTTGTTGATAGCGGGGATTGCCGTACGGCGGTATTCGTCTACCTTTCCCATAGTTGAGACCTGGCTTCAGTTTCAAGTCATAACCCATATTTTGCATGATCTTGAAGGCTTGCGGGCTGTATCTGTGAACTTGTATTTCACCAGCATCGTCATTGAAGGAATCTTCTCGTATAGTCGATTCGTTGCAAGTTCGGCCGAAGACTATTGAATGCTGACTGCTGCGGGCAGGCGAAACAATGAAGATAGAGTCCTCATGGGGTCCATATGTCATGACAACATTAGATGATGACGCTACAGGTTCTATATCGTCATGGGGAGAGGATTCCTGACTTGGAATCCGAGCGTCGATATACTAGAAAAAAGGATGTTTATTATCATCTGGAACTCCGTTCCTGGTTGTATTTACATCAGTCGGCTGCTTGTTGTGCCGAAGGTTGATGACCAAGGGTGGAGGGTTCTGGTTTAAAGTGATCACTAGAGGATCACCCCCTTTTTCTGACCTGGTTTTGTTCAGGTGGATAGCCATAGGCTCCATGGCTTTTGGATGAGTAGTTCGCCCTTTCACTCTGATTGACAGTAGTTGTTCGACAGAGGATCCTTCAGGCTCCCGGTGGGATTCTTTCTCTGCTTGGGCTGACACCTCCTCCGCGTAGTCTTGAGAGTACAACACGGCATCGGAATAGTAGGATTCTATTCCTTTGAATGGGTTTAGGTCAGCAACCTCCATTTGTACTATTCCTTGGGGGTCTACATATTTAAGGCATTGATGTAGAGTTGAAGGAACGATGTTGTGGTCGTGGATCCACGGTGTACCTAGCAAAATGTTGTAGGATACCTCTGAATCGATGACATAGCATGTAGCCATCGATCTGAGGTTGCCAATCTAGATCCTCAGGCGAATTTTCCCCAACGGCTTACTTCTTCCGTCATTGAAACCCACGATTATAGTGGTGGTGTAAGCCAATTCGCTGGTAGGAATCCTCAGCGATCTGAGCAGACTATGAGGAATGATGCTAATTGATGATCCCGAATCTATGTGGATCCGGTCGACCTCCATGGAACCAACGTATCCGATGTAATAGAGGGGTCTGTCATGCCTGCTATGTTTTAACAGCATGTCATCTTATGTGAAAGTGATGTTCGGGACCACCTCCATCACACTGTGGCATTGAGGACACGCCATTGGTTCCTCGTCAGGGGACTTGAGCTGGGTCAAGTAAGCTTTCGCCTGTATCAGTGCTTCACACAGGGCTAGACGAGTATCTTGGGAGAGCCTGAGTAGCTCAAAGATGGACAACCTGGCTGGTGTATTGGCCAGTTGGGCCAGGATGTCGAAGTTGTATGGCTTCTCTAAACCTTTGTTTTGAATATTTTTCACAAGTTTATCGAAGCGTACTTCTTTCTGCTTTCCCTTGTCCGCCGAAGTCCGTCTTGCAGGATCGGCCTGTGGTATGGCGGGCTATGTAGCTGAAGCGTCTGTCGGTGCATCTTTCGGACTTGCTCCGTAGTCCTTGAGGTAAGCTTTCCCTGAACGGGTTGCGGCCAAAGCCTCGTCTTCGTCTGATGGCGAAGAAGTTGCAACCATATGGCATGGTTTGTATTTGGAGTTCTTCCTAGACTTAGCCTTAGCAACATTAGTCTCTTTCTCGAGTTCTGATACTAAATCCGGATGAACCCACATGATCTCGCCCCGCCTGATGGTTAAGGGTACCAGGTCATGATCTTGACCCCTAGCCGGAGGGAGATTGACGATATTCATCGTTGTCCGGGAAATAGGTATCACACCGTCCGGGACTTCTTGGGGAGGCAGATTGCCAAATTACAGGGAGATCATATTGGCCGTGACCGTCTTCTCGGTGTTATGCAGAGTGATGGCCTTAGCATCGATCAGCCCCTGGATCTTCCTTTTCAGTATGTAACATGCCTTGGTCGGGTGGTGTACGTATCTGTGGAAGATGTAGTACTTGTGGTTGTTGGCACTGCCGGCTTCACTGGGCCGCTTCTCCTCCGGAAGGGTGATCTTGCCACTCTTGACGAGACACTCAAATATACTCGGAATATCTTCGTCGTCGAAAGAGTATACTTCGACGGGCCTGGAAGTCCCAGGTTTCGTCTGCGTGGTTGCCGCAGTCTTTTGTCTGGACGTATTGATTGCCAGAGCTTCTTTTCCTTTGGAACTGCGAGGATGGTCGCCGTTGGGGGATGACCTTTTGCCTCTGTCGGAGGTAGAGATCATAATGCCATTGTCGCTCGCCTTGCGACTGTTGTCATCGACGGCCGCTGCTGAGATGATGAACGAGGGCCAGTCGTGGAACAGATATGGTCCTGTGAACACCGAGACCACGGGAAGGAGGTTCTTCCTGCAAATGTCCACCAACGCAGAGTCTGAAACTCCTGGAGGCATCTGTAGCGTGGCTTGACGAAAATGTTCGATGAAGGTACGAACGTCCTCTCTTTCCCTCTGCTTTACTTCGATGAGAGAGGACATAGACATGTCCATTCCTCCCTCGTAGAATCGTGTGAAGAATAAAGTCTTGAAGTCTTCGAAGGAAGTAATGCAGTTGTCCGCCAGGCTGCGGTACCACTGGTAAGCCACTCCTGAGAGACAGCCCTTGAACACCCGGGTGAGGAGGGCGTCATTCCCTTGTAGCAACACCGTCATCATACTAAAATAGTTCATGTACTGACTTGGCAATATTTTTCCCTCGAACAGAGCCATAGTCTGAGGTTTGTATCTCGGAGGAAAAGGGACCTCTTCCCAGATAGCCGGGTAAGGCTGGTTGATTCCAAATTTCTTGAGCTGCTCTTTGTGCTTCAAGGCATCGAATTGGGCTTTCAACTCCCATACTGCTTGCATCAGATTTTCAACCGGTAGTGAGACCACGGATTGGTGCGGAGTCGGTTGTATCGCGACTCCCGCAGGAGGTAATGCATTCTCCGAGTGAGGAAGTGTAGGACCAGCTGACTCTTGATTTAGAGCAGGTTCTTGGACCGTGTTGGATGGTGGCAAGTCTACCCCACACGTATCTGTGCTGGCGGGACTGATGTTTGAGCCATAGCAGCCGCCTGTTGAGTTAGCATCATCTGGTGCATGTTCTCCATCATGGATTGCATTTGTTTCAGAGACGTCTCCAGTATAGTGATGTGCTGTTCCTCGCTTCCTGACGGCAAAGCTTCCTCATGTTCATCTCCAATGGCGTATACTCCTATTTCCCTGGGCGTTATCGAAGGATGTGTATAGGTCACTGCAGAAGTTGACTCTATACTCTCAGTATTTGATTCGGGAGAATGGTGACCCCCAGCGTCGGAATCAGAGGAGTACGAAGTCAGTTGTTGTGACCTCGAACGAGTGTTCTGGAACACCCCATCTTCAGTGTCTCTGAGGAGTATGTTGAATCTCCTTTGGCTCGGAGTTCCAGAGGACGGACGTCTTGAGCCTGAGCTTCCTCCAGGTATATGTGAAGCCATGTTCACAGATGCATGCGTGGGCTCTTCTTCTAGGAAAGATAGAGAGTAGCTCAGTCGGTCAAAAATTGGCCGTTTTGCTTTAGGACAGCAGCAATTAATTACAATCCTGTGACCATCACAACAGTGCTCGCTAGGAGGCATAATAGCCATGCTGGAGGATTCTCTCTCCTTGCGTCTCTGGATTAGATACTTCGCAGGTCAGGAGAAGTTGTAGAAGAAGAAGATGGCTTGTTCCTCCTGCTCCCATTGGTAGGCGTGCGGATGATGGGGACCATAGTCTTCCTTGTGCCACCCGTATACAAAAGATTGGCCATCTGGGTGGCGGGTAATCTCCGAGGAGCGCGTCTTTCCGTCAATCGAGCCTTCTGTATGCTTAGGGACTTCGCCTGGCGTAATTTCGAGCTTTGCTCATGTTGGCGTAAGGCTGAGGATGTTCTCAGGCGGCCATCAGCTTCTCGCGTAATTTGGAGGGCGGGCAGATTGTTTCCTTGCTGGCGTGAATGCCGAGAAGTTAAGTAGCTCGCTGCTTGCTTTCCCTTACGGAGATCATGGGTGTCATCTGGTTCCCCGTAGAGGTCAGATGTTGTCTTACGCACGGAGCATGCTTTGTACTTCCAATTTGGCGCTGAGGCATCATCATAAGTTTTGTTTATTCTGCCACGGACGGGAGACTGGTTTCTATTCGTAGAGCGCAGTGGAGACCTCTGGGTTAGCGCTGAGACTTTACCTGAAGTTTTGTCTGTACCGCGCATAGCGGGAGACTGGTTTCTACGCGTAGAGCGCAGTGGATACTCCTGGGTTAGTGCTGAGGCTTTGCCCAAAGTTTCGTCTGTACCGCGCGTAGCGGAAGACTGGTTTCTACGCGTATAGCGCAGTGGATACTTCTGGGTTAGCGCTGAGGCTTTGCCCGAAGTTTCGTCTGTACCGCGCGTAGCGGGAGACTGAATTTTACGTGCAGGGCACGGAGGGAGCAATGCTACAACCTCATTAGTCGGAGAGATCGGAGAGGTCGGAGAGATCGGAGAGTCCACAAGGATGGTAGAGGATGTCTTGGGCATCGAGACCTTGCGCAGCTTCCTGTTGTTTTGTACAGAGAGAGAGTGAGAGCTACCCCCCATCCGAAGCATGTCTTCGTAGGCAGACTGGTCAAACTGGACGACTATTGTCTTCTTCACGGATCCTACGGATACCGTATCGTGTTGAGCAATCGCTTCCTTATCAGAAGAGAAAGATGTCCCCAGCAGAGTCGCCATCCTGTTTATGGTATTAAACGAAAGAACAAAATGTATATAATACGAGGTTTGCACGAAACCCGCTTTCTTTGGTTTACAAACAAACTTGTATAATTTGATCCTATACGAGGATGTAGGAGTACAATTTATTTAATCTGGGTAGATGATTGCTATAGGTGTCTGATCTGCAGTCGATCACTTTAGCCCTTGGATTACACGATAGTGAAGAAGTGCCATGGAAGACAGAAAGCAGCTTCGTAGGTGGCGAAAGAGGATGGATGCACGATGCCAATATCGTCGATCGCTACTCTTTGCCTGAGCTCTGGATGCTTCTCTCTCTCTCTCAAAAACTCTTCGATCTCTCCTCAATCTCCAATGTTTTGACCCGTGGTTCGATCTCTTTGGAGGTTCGACCTTGTTCGATTTTTAAAGTCTCGAACTTGTTCGAGTTTTAAAAATCTTGACCTGCTCCTCTGTTGATAGTGGTCTCTATTTATAGAGTTTTGGTGACAGTGACCACTCAATCGGTGTGGAAACCGAGTAGTAAAAAGTATAGCACCCTTTTACACAACGGTTAAAATAACCAAAGCCTATGCATAGATGACCTTTTGAATGAGCGTGTGACGCGGGTCCAATTAAGGGACAAAACGCGTATAATTGCTACGAAGATGACGGCGTAGAAGCCACGTAGGTAGGTATCCCCCGTGTAGAAGAGGTTGGCGTAGAAGCCAATGTCTGTCACCATGGCGTAGAAGCCAAGTAGGCATAGAAGCCGAGTAGGCATAGAAGCCTGATGGCATAAAAGCTGAATAAGCACAGAAGGCCGAATGAGCATAGAAACCGAACGAGCATAGAAGCTGAATGGGCGTAGAAGCCGAGGTGATGTGGACATCTTTAGCCGAAATTATGGCTCTTGGAGATATAATCAAATCTCTCGCATTAAATGCAGAGATCCTCCATCATCATTAATTGCCGAGGCGTGTTCCGAGGGCCTGCCACCGTTCTGAGCATTCGGTGCAGAGACGTGCCTCGAGCCCTGTTCAAAGAGTAGCTTTTGACGTGGCAGTCTGTTTGTCTTCCGCGGAGCGTAAATAGTTCACGTCTGCCTGTGTAAAACAAGACGGCGTATCCCCTTGTATGCATAAAAGCAGTCTCCGCTGAGGGGATGTCAGTAAACGACGGTTCGGTAATATTTAATCAAATTCTCTATATTAAATGCAGAGATCCGCCATCATACTGTGGGGCTCATCCCGAGTGGTCTGCCATCTTTCCAACCATCGTCTGGGTAGCCGTGCGGCACTTTTGTCAAGAGTCAGATGTCAGGTTCACTGCGTGACTTGACAGGTTCATTTCGGGGAAGACAAAGCGTTCCTCGTACACTTTAACGCTGCTATGAAAGCGGATGAGTTTTACGCCATGGAGGCGATGAAGTACCCCGTCTACGCTGAAGCAGCCTGGACATACTGTATTTACGCGAATGGTCCAATCATATTTTATGCCGTGCTCAGCGGAAAAGCTCCGTTGCACTCTTGATGGCCCTGGGGTCCCCTGCTTTACGCTGCCCTGCATCACCATATTGCGTAGAGCTATCCAGCGTATTTTTTATGCTTATACAATCGGACGAAGTGACCGGCGTACTCAAAGGAGGCATTGTCGCAATGACAGGCTCGTCCTCCTCTTGAGATATCGGAATCTCTTCGACAGGCGAGATGGCACCTAAAGATGTTTCCTCATCAAAATCAGGCACCTCCATGCCGCCGCTAGGACCTCACACAGACCAAAAGGGCGCATCTACACTGCCCTCCCCGAAGATGTCTTCCCCTGAAAAGAAGACAAAAGGAAGTTAATATCAGCATAATGTTAATTTTCCTAAAAGAAGAGGCATAAAAGACCATATTTACCCATGGCCAATGGTGTATATGTCGCGTCCGTGGCCAGTACAGCTAAATCATTTCTTAGTGATGCTAAGCAAGCTGTCATACCTGGAGAAGGGGGTGCTCTAACGAACACTGGCAAATGCTCTTCCAGGTCCTCGTCAAATTCCAACCGAGGTTCATTAGCTGGAATCTCGCTGGGTGCACTTACAGGCACGGTAGGGGTCTCTCCCGATGTTCATCCGCATAAAGATATACGGAATCTTATTATGCTCGGCCCCGAAGGCGACCTCGTTCCACTACCGAAAGCAGTAGTAGCGACAGCAGCCTCCAACAAGAATTCTCCGGCACCGACAACCGGGACTGTAGAGGGTCACTCTCTAAAACACGAGGAACCTCTAATCAAAGAATCATCCCCAACATGGGGAGATGCAGGCTCACTTCTAGGAGCCTCAATACCAGGAATCCGGAGAGGATGAGTGACCGTCTTCTTCTTCCTCTTGCAAGGGGAAGTCTCCTTCGGAGTAGGAGCCCTTCGCTTCCTAGAGATTACCAAAGGCCCTGCAGGCAGAGGTACTTTACCCCTCGATACCACCAACAGAGGCTCATCTGGATTGACGGACTCCTCACCCTCGTCAGAAAAAACCGAGGGGACTTCGACTCTTCCCCCAGACTTGGAAGAAGGCACCCTAAAACTTCCATGCATATCAAAATCGTTATGGAAGGTGTTCGTTGCCACATAGAACTGGGCATACGAATGGAGAATGCGCAGCTCCGTGGAGAGTGAAATGACGGGCACGGTAAAAGTTGCCTCAGTGCAACCCATGATAAAATATCGCCATCCTATGGCTCCATCAATGAGTCTGCCCCTGGACCTGAAACTGGTGATGGCATTGCCCACGTGCAACTGGTCGTACCCGAATTGCCTGGCGAACCGACTGGGCAAGTATGGCTCGAAGAAGCAGTGGTCTTCACTCCTGTATAGTAGATGGGAAGGCCTAATGCAGACCAACCAATTAAAAGACCTAGGAGAAAGAACGGTCTTCTCGGCACCTACGTCCTAAAGTCTGATCCCCTGTTGATTGAGATGTACAGGGGGGACAGTGCAGAAGAGCTTCCAGCTGTGACTAAGATTCAGCGCCCGCCGACAGTCTATAACTGTGGTCACATTCCAGGAAGAATTCTTGTAGTTCAACAAGAAACTAGCCCCCGAACTACTGCCAGAGTCGAGAGACATCACCCTGGAGTTATGAAGAATTAACCATCCCATCAAATACAGGTATGGTAATTCTACCCTGGGAAAGCTATCACGCCGAGTTTCATCGGCAAGCAGCCCGTCAGTCATGGCCCTCAGGCCAGCTTGAATGCGGCACACCATGGCAGGGGGCAAGCCCAGTCTTGCCCCGAATACCAGACGCACTACAAACCATAGCGTGTTGCGGTGAATGCGGTCCACAGATGCGATGCCGGGTACCACCAGTCGGCGCAACCATATGGAGAGGAAGCCAGCCAGTTGAGCTTCCCTAGACAGAGGCTTGCGGCAACACCTCAAATAATTATAGGCCTTAGTGCCTACATGATACTTTCCTATCCCTTTGTCGAGGATCCAGTCTGGAGCCCCAACATCTTCCATGAGGTCGTCGACTACCTGAGCATTAAGCACGCTCAGAGGATTCAAAGGCTGAGCCTTGCCTTCCAATACCTTCTCTGGCTTAGCAGTCCTGGACCGGTGAAAGAAGAGGTAGGACGTCCATTTATTGATGTGAGCCAAATCTGAGGGCTCACCATAAAAAGCGGTACAAGCGAGGTAGTGGTACATCAGCTCCTGATATACCTCTACTACCCGAGGGTCTGAATCCCCCAACTCCCGGTTCGTGGGAACATACTCTTCATATGGAGTATCCCCTATCGGCAGTCTCGAGATCTCTGCCATCTCGTGGAGGGCCAATCCCAACTCCCCCAGTGGAGTGGCAAAAGTCCCTGTGAGCGAGATATATCGCTCCATCAGTGCAAGAAACAGGTTGGGGTTGAGAGGTAACCCAACAGAGGTGGCAATCACAGTTGCATACAGACCAATGCCCTCCATCTCGATCTGAAAATGCTTCAGGGCCCATTCAGCTAAGAAAGCCCATCAAAGATTTGTAGGGGTGATCCACCCACTTGTCCGAGGGTTCACCTTAGGGTATACTCCCCCGTGCCCCATGAAATCATTGCAGAAAGTCGGTAATTGGACCTGCTGAATTACTAAACTGTCTTTACTCGGGACACTACCCGGGTACAGTCCCCTGAACGTCGTCACATTGCCGGAAGGGCGGCTGACAAACGACCCCTGGTCAGCTCCTTTCAGATGAAATATCTTCCCCGGCCTGCCGTAAAGATCAGGAGTCAGCGTCCACGACATCCTCCTAGGATGTGTAGCATGGAAGAATGCCGAGATGGGATAGTCCTTCGGCATCTTGGGCAGATACAAAACTAAGCTTCCGGCAGGGAAAACCCAGAGTTCTTTCTTGGGCTTCGTCTAGGACTGCTTATCAATTATGTCCCCGAAGAGGAAAGCCGGCTTTATGTATTGGTTCCCATCTATATACGTCAGGGGCTCTCTGTTCATCATGCTCAGCAGCTTCCGCTCTTCTTGAGTCGATATCAGGATTTCCCTTCCTTCAGGATACTGGGGCCTGGAGATAGGAAATGTCACGTGCGACAGATCCTCCAGATAGTTGGAGTGCAGCATCCCGGCGGCAGAACCCATCACATCGGCTTGCGGAGACGCGTGCAAGTTAACTACAAAATGCAAGAAAGACAAGTCAGTTTTTATAATCTTGCAGCATATGCAAAGAAAATCAATAGTCTGTGCTTTACGCCAAGACTGTAAAAAACTTGATCATTATGTTGGAATCCATTTCCCAAAACGTAAAGTTCAAGACTGCCAGTATACGCAAAGCTTTCGACAGTCTATGTTTTACGCCAGACTGCCAAGATTTGAGTTATTATGCTAGAATTTCTATCCCTGCGTAACGCTCAAATTATATAGTATATGCCAATTTTCGTTAGTCAAAGCTTTTACGCCAAACTGCAAAAATATGGAGTTTTTGCGCTGACACATTAGAAATATGGGCGTAAAAGATGAAACATCTCAGTGTATCATTTTCCTCGAAGAGGGTATCAGCACAGAAGACGACCTAGCGCGTTCACGTACAACGTGTGCGAAGGATTTTCAGTCGTTCATTTTTGTCCCAAAAGCTCTATCTTTAAGGCCGGGTGCACTGCTAGTCGACGGGATACTTCGTTCAGAATAAAGCTCGCCGTGCCCGATGGAAGTCGCCCTCGCTTGAGCAGAAGAACGGGAAGAAGAAGCAACCTTCTTTTCCTTAGAGGAGGAGACTTGTTTGGAGGCCATTACTGGAAACTTTGAAGACTCGGAGAAGAAACGAAGAAGAACTCGAACAGTCAAAAGCTTTCTTTCGCAGAAGACGGATGAAAAGTTTTTCTCTCAGAAACTTGGAGTATATATAGAGTTCGGATAGACTCCTCGAATCCCAAACCAAATCTCATATTTAATACTTGGTTATGATTGGGGACTACGTCAGCCTATTTACTCGGAGAAGGCGGACAGTCAACGAATTCGAAAAGTTTTCGTGCAAAGAAGATTCATGGTTTTTACGCTAAGGAGCTTTCTACGCTCGGCAGCTACAGATCTACGGTTTTACGCTCACAAGCTACAAGTCTATAGTTTTTACGCCCAGATGCTCTCATTCTTAGTAGCTTTACGCTCGAGAGGCTACAAACCTACGACTTCACGCTCAGCAGCTACGAATCTATGACCTCACGCTCGGTGGCTTTTTACGCTCAGAGGCAACAGATCCACGACTTCACGCTCGAAAGATTTTCTTTTCAGAAGCTACAAATCTACAGTTTTTTATGCTAAAGAGCTTTCTACGCTCGACAGCTACAGATCTACAGTTTTACGCTCACAGGCTACAAGTCTATGGTTTTTACTGTCACTACCACTTTTCCAGGTAAGGGCATTTGTGTAAATTTACTATTTTGGATAATTATGTGTTTAATTAATTTGCTGAGATTTTAAAACTATTTATTTTATGATTGTTTTAGGTCAAGCCCTAGAACCCATTAGGTCAAACCCTAATGACTAAACCCTAATTGTAAACCCAGTTCTAGTGAAACCCTAGAATTCAAATTTTAGGGTAAAACCTCAAACCCTAGACTGGCTAAACCTTAGCTAATTAGGTTCTACATGACCTAACCTAGGGGTTAAACCTAGGCCATACACTAGAAACCCTAACTGGGCCTATATATATAAAAGGAACCCTCTCATTCTTCATATAGAGAGAGAAACCCTAGCCTCCATCTAGAGAAACCATCTCCCCACCCCATTTTTTGAGATTAAACCTAGGGCTTCCATTTTCTCCTCCTCCAAAGCAAGGGAAGCAAGGAACGTGGGTCAGGAAGCCTTGGAGAAGAAGAACCTCATTGAAGAAACCTTTCCTGCAGGTAAAACCCTAGTTTTCATTCCTTTAATTTCTGTTTTCAGATGATAATGGCCATTAGGAACCCACCCTAAGGGTTAGAATTCGAATTTTAGGGTTTCTACATGAAAACCTAGGAGATCTAGGGTTTTGGTGAATTTTATTTGGTTTTCCCCAAAATTCTGGAACCCTAATCCTAGGGACTTCGTGTAAGCATGAATACATCCCCTACGTGTAGTCTAGACATCCGAATTTAGGGTTTTCCTACTGTACACAGCCGGGTGATTTGTAAACCTGTGTATTTTGGGTTCTTTTGGAGCATATTCGGGTTGGGTCTTAGTGTAGGATCTGTGTTTAGTTTTAAATCTATTTTGAATCTATTTTGTTGTTGATGTATATATATAGGCATATGTGTAGATGTGTTGTTGTTTTGATTAGAGTTGTACAGTCGGGTTTGGGGATTTTAGTGCAGGTGTGTCCTTGTTCAGAATTTCTGGGTGTATGTGGCTGTGCATTGGTTGTATATAGATATGTATCAGTGTATTCAGAACTTGTGAGTGAAATAGTGCATCAGTGTGTGCAGATTTGCTGTGCAGTGTATTAGAGTATCAGTGAATAATGTGCGAGAATCAATATGTTTTAGATACCTGAGAGAGTATTATGTATAGGTGTTTGTGTATCAGTCAATGAGAAGTAGTGTGTGGTATTTCCTGTGCACTGAGTGAACCTTGTGTAATGTTACCTGTGTTTCAGTAAGTTATTTGTGTGTGCATTGAGGGTAAGTTCATGTGTATTAGATTAGGTGAGGAGCATGACTGTGTGTAAGTGACCTGTGTCAGTATGTGAAATCAGTATACATGTGAGTGAGTGTGGCTATGTGAGGCATTATGTGTGAACTTGGGTATTCTCAATGTTAGCAACTGTGTGAAATCCATGAAGTCTTGTGTCAGTATGTAACAGTCACTATGTGTAGGTATGTGTCTGTGTGTGTCAGTTATGTTGTGTATGAGTGTAGTTAGGAATTAGTCAGTGTCTACTAGTGTTTTCCCTATGTGTATCAGTTAGGTGATAGAATGTGGTGTGTGTGAGTTCTAGGTGCAGATTCTGTGAGAAGGAAGGGAGAGAGGGCAGTTGTGTACTGTGTGTTCCTGTGTGAACCTAGCTAGAGATCAGTGTGTGCATTTCAATGTGTACTAGTGTGTTCACCTGGGACTCAGGCAGTTTTAGATTCCAGTGTGTGTGTGAGATGACTGAAACCTAGTGTCTAGTTGATTATGTGCATCAGTGTGTGGGTATCCCAAACTGGGTGTTTAAGTATCAGAATTTTGTGTTGGCATCAGTTTAGGGTACCAGTCCAGATGGGGTGGACTGAACATGGTACTAGATGGTCAGGGCTTGGTATCAGTGAGGGGAGTGCATATGCTTTGTGAGTTAATTTTCTGTGCATAGGAATTATTCCTAATGTGTGATATGTGTGGTAGTGTGTATAACTGTGGGTATGCCTGTGTGTCTGAGACATGTGTGAGTGTGAGAACCTGTGTGTTTTTGGCTTAGGTTTAACTAGTGCTGTATGTGTGAGGTGTTGTTTAGTGTCAGTTGTGGGGGGTGCCAGCCAGAGAGGCCTGGGTGAGAGTGAGTGAAATTCCCAGGATACCTGGGTCAGTATATGTGTACCTGTGTATTAGATACTTGAGTGTTAATATGTGTAGATTTTATCCATACCTATGTTGAGTATCAGTTGATTGAAGAATAGTGTGATGTAGTCAGTGACTGTTTGTATCTACTGTGTGTTTGTATCAGTAAATTATTAGTTCTGTGGGTTGTATTCAGTGAGTGATTTTAGGAGATTATGTATCAGTGAAAATCTATGTGTGAGGACTGTGAGTGTGGTGTATCAGATATCTGTGTCTGTGTGCAGGGAACAAGTATCAGTATAATTTGCACTGTGGCAGCAAGGTACCAGTAGCAGCAATGAGAGGCATTCACAGTAGTGGGTAGGATATCCATGTGTTTGTGTAGGAAGTTAGTGCCAAGTATTGGGAAGTGATGAGTTGTTAAGGTATTACTAGTATTTGCTGATACACTATAGTATCAGCAACTATAGTTGCCATGACTTGGGATATGAAATTGATCCAATCCATTGGCAGCTAGTATATATATATCTTAGGTGACACTGAGTTGGGTTAAGGATTAGGATTAAGAGTAGGTAAGTATTAACTAGCAACATAGTATTTTTAGCATACTATTTAAAGTATCAGTACGTAAGTGTTAAGATATGTGTGGTATCTCAGTTAGACTAAAGTTTTCAACTTAAATCTAGGTACTAACTAGATATCATGGTACCTTACTATATAAGCTAATTGTGTATTAATAATATCTAGTATGGCAGTTATAGACTAGCATAAGACTAGCATTAATTAGAGTTTGACCAAATGATCTAGTTAATCATAGGTAAACCTAGTATAGACCTAGAAATGGCCTAACACCCCATTTCAAAATTAGCTAATCACTCTTATTATTTCCAAACACCATTTAACATTGTTATCTTATATATAGGTCATTGTGATCCCACTTTGGACATCGATCCTCACATTTTGCTCAGGACCACAGGCGAGTACATTCTCTGACAGTTTTCATTGTTGATTACTTCTATAAATTGTAGTGTATTACATACTTGATTCCGACACTGTGGATACACGAGTTAGCACCCTAGATCCCCATCATGAGGAGTCGTGATTGGAATCCATCGTGCTAGCTGGGGGATGGGGAACTATTAGTAGATTATGTGATCATATCCAAACATTATATGTACTATAGCTCACCCCACTTCTCACGTCGGGTGCAGCCTGACCACTTATATGCTCCATAGCTGTTATATATGATTAGCCTGACCACTATATGCACCATAGCTAACCATGCGGTTAGCCTGACCTAAAAGAATCATAGCTAATCATATATAACCAGCCTGATCCAGTCCCAAGCCGATCACATGATAAACTAATATTTCAAATACTTAGCTAGATGTTTATTTTATTCTGATTCACTTGTTCTAGCATTCACTATTTATTGCTCATTGCTAGATGCTCTATTGTCTATTTCATTTCTCCAGTACCTCACATGTTCAGCTCTTATTTCCATCTTGTATCTCTTACACTGTTTATAGATTTTGTCAATTTAATGAAACTGCTGTTAGTGCTTGTGCTTCGCTCCAATCCTGACTGGATAACAATATTTTCAGAGGACCTGGAGGACTATTGCCCTACTCATTACGGCCCAGGAATAGAGGGAGATTTCACTCCAGAAATCCCAGAGGAGGTGCCTATCCTAGAGGAGAACTTACCAGCCTGTTCTTAGATTACTTTTCTGCATTATTGTTTTAGACTGAGACTAAGATGTATTTATTTTATTTGTGACTTTGTGAGGTCATTTAGACCCAGGATTTGGGTTGGACTTATTGTGGTTGGTTTTTATTTAGAACTCTTTTCAATTCTCATCGTGCCATTATGTTATAGTTGTGATTGAGTATAATATAGCATTGTGATTTATTTATCATTGTCCTCCGTACGGAGTTGAGACTATAGACAGGATATTCTATGTTTGTGACCTAGACAGCGTTCTACCGTCGATGCTGCGGCGTAGGCTGGACGTACCCACGACTCATGCCCAAATTCCGGGTGCGGGTCGTGACATTTATGCCCGGATGCTCTCATGCTCAGTAGCTTTATGCTCGAGAGGCTACAAACCTACGACTTCACGCTCAGCAGCTACGAATCTATGATCTCACACTCGGTGGCTTTTTACACTCAGAGGCTACAAACTTATGATTTTACGCTCTATGACTTTCCGCATATCTGAAAGATACGCAGGCCAGAGTACAGTACATCTGAACAATTCTCAAGGCGGTCAATTGCAAGAGTTCACACAGAAGATACTCCTTCTTGACCTCAAAATATCCCAAGTATCCAAAGCATACAGAGTTTAACATTGAAAATTACTCTTCTTCATGGGTCAATTCGAAGTTCATCCAGAATCCAGTCTGAATATTTCGTCTACAGTTCAAGATGGCGACTCAGTTTTTGACAGCCATTTCTTGCCCTATTCCAAGGGATTTTTGAGAAACCATTCTTGAAGATGAGAGTCTGAACAAAGATCCTGTTTATCAGAAGTAACAGTTCAGAATTCTACGCGGTTCCTCATTCCTAACAGCAGGACAGTTCGAACACTTGACTGCTAAAGCGGCTTTCTGCGCATCCTTAAGTTATGCGTAAAAGACAAGACAGAACCTAGCACTCTTTCTAACAGAGTCGGCATAAAGTATCAGACGTGTCGAAGCTACACGTATTCAGACTTCACAGCAAAGATATATGGCAAGATGATCATACACAAAAGAAAGACAATTTTATTAAAATTAAAATCATGATTACATATGAGGAAAATCCAGTCTACAAGGGTTTTTCTTTATTTTCATGATTACATATGAGGGAAATTCTGTCAACAAAGGACTTCCTCATCGTCGTCTGAAGATCGCGCCCAGAATCTGTTCTGCCAGGTTCTTGCAAGGGCAAAATTCTTCATCCATCTTCTCCAGCAGCCAGTCGGTGACCGCAAACCGAATGACATATGATCAACGGCGGGAGGATATAAAACTGGGCCTGCTAAAATTACGCAGACCCATCCTCCAATATAGGGAAGTAGGGTAAATCTGCTTTCTTGCGTCCGGTGCCGTAACAGATTGAGCTGAGATGTTTGACCCAACTCAATCTCGGACAGCAGCTAGTTTGTCTGCCCTCGTCCACGAGTAACGGGAGAAGATACAGCTTGCAAGTTGTGTGGTCTAATACGACCCTTCCTCTCTCCCGAAGAACCGCCATACAAAGTTGCTGATTATCCCCAGCAGAGGAGGCTATGATATCCTTCCATGATCCATTATTGCAGAGGACATTTGCTCGAAGATGCCATCTTTTTTGGCTCCTTACATGCTGGAAGGACATATTCTTCTTCTTCCTTCTCAAGGCGACCGGACGAACTCCGGCGATCATCTCTGTATGGTGAAAGAAATGTGGGAAGAACAGGTTAACTCCTCAGCCTTTTTATAGGCGAAAGAGATCACACCGATCCCGAATAACTCCGCCATAAAGTCAGCCTTGAAAGAACGTGTCAGACTTGACCGTTTTAGAGCATTTCAAATTACGAGGAACGTTTCATGCTTCATTCAAAGCATTTCAAATTATGAGGAATTTAAAAGCTTTGAAGGGGGTCTTGTAGAAGCATAAAAAATATGCTGGATAGCTATACGCAGCATGTTGATGCAGGGCAGCGTAAAATAGAGGACCTCAGAGCCATCAACGTATAATAGAGCTTTTTCGCTGAGCACAGCGTAAATTATAGGCTCAAGGACCATCCATGTAATATAGTATGTCTAGGCTGCTTCAGCGTAAAAAGGGTGCTACATCGCCTTTATGGCTTAAAACTCACCAGCTTTTAATGCAGCATTGAAGTGTACGAGGGACGCTTCGTATTCCCCGAAATAAACCTGATAAGTCGTGCAGTGAACCTGATAAATCGTGCAGTGAACCTGACGTCTGACTCCTGACAAAGAGTACTCCACGACTACCCAGACGACGGCTATAATGATGGCGCGGTACTGCAACCCAGGCTGTCATTTACTGCCATTTCCTCGACATAAACCGTTTTTACGCATACAAAGGATTACGTTGCCTAGTTTTACACAAGCAGATGTGAGCTGTTTACGCTCCGCAGAAGACAAACAGCCTACCACGTCAAAAGCTGCTATTCATACAGGGCTCGAGGCACGTCTCTGCATTTAATGTGCAGGGCGGTGACAGGTTCTCGAGGCACGTCTCTACGCAGAAAGGGTGGCAGACCTTCAAAATATGCCTCTGTATTTAATGCGCAGGATTATGGCGGATCTCTGTATTTAATGCGAGAGATTTGATTAAATGTCACCGAACCTTCATTTAGTGACATCCCCTTTGCGTAAACCGCTTCTACGCATACAAGGGGATACGCTGTCCAATTTTACACAAGTAGACGTGAGTTTCTTACCCTCCGCAGAAGGCAAACAGCCTGCCACATCAGCAGTTACTCTTCGTACAGGATTCGAGGCGCGTATCTGCATTTGATACATAGAATAAGGGCAAATCTTTAGGACAGCAAATCTTCGAAGACAGGTCTCTGCATTTAATGTACAGGATGGGGGTAGATCTCTGCATTTAATGCAAGGGATTTGATTATATCTCCAAAAGCTATAATTTTGGCTAAAGCATCCACATCATCTCGGCTTCTATGCCCACTCGGCTCCTACGCCTACTCGACTTCTACGTCTACTCGGCTTCTATGCCTACTTGGCTTCTACGCCTACTCGACTTCTACGCCTACTTGGCTTCTACGCCATGGTGACAATTATTGGCTTCTACGTCAACCTCTTCTACACAAAGGATAACTACCTACGTGGCTTCTATGCCGTGATCTTCGCAGCAGTTATACGCGTTGTCCCTTAGTTGGACACGCGTCACATGCTCATTCAAAAGGTCATCTATACGCAGGCAATGGTTATTATAACCGTCGTGTAAAAGGGTGCTGTACTTTCCACTACTCGGTTTCTATACCGACTGAGTGGTCACTGTCACTAAAACTCTATAAATAGAGACCTCTATCAACAGAGGTCAAAGGTCGAAGAATGGAGTATTGAGGTCAAAAAATTGAAGGTCGAACGATCGAAAATTGGTCAAGGAATCCAGTATCAGTTCCAAGGTCGACAAATAGGAGAAAAGAAGGAGAAGAGAAAATTGTAGAGAGAGAGTGAAGAATCCATAGCTCAGGCAAAGAGAAGGGATCGACGACTTTGGCATCGGGCATCCACCCTCTTTAGCAACCTTCGAAGCTGCTTTCTGTCTTCTATGGCACTTCTTCAACATCGTGTGGTCCAAGGGCCAAAGTGATCGACTGCAGATCAGACATCTATAGCAATATTTACCCAGATTAAATAAATTATACTTCGACATTCCTCGTATAGGATCAAAATTGTACAATCTTGTTTGTAAACACCAACGAAGAAGAGCGGGGGTTTTCTTTAAATAAAAGAACCTTGTCGTTCCTCGTATAATTCTTTCATTTATTTTATCCGAAATAATGGTGCCGTGGTGCCAGCTGACACCACTCAAAGAGAGGAGATATCCCATAGACCACTTGGAGAGCAACCAGCACCACAGGCCCCGGTGATTCTACAGGCCCTGCTGATACATTGGTGCAAGACATCTTAGGGCGATCCTACGCAGCAGCACGAGGGTCAGACTTCACAAAAAATTCCAATACAGCATTTTGAGGGCCAGACTTCGGGGGCTACACCGATGCCATAAACAGAGAGACCGATATCTGAGGAGACACCTACCGCGCAGCTGGAGGTCCCATTGCCACCACCTCTACCTTATCCACCTCAGATGCCACAATCAGATGGACAACCACAAATGCTTCAATTCTTCCAGGCTATGATACAGGCACAGTGGCATCAGACCGATACGTTGAGACAAAGCTTGATAGAAGTTCTGGAGAGGACACCTGCCCCAGCACCCATACCAGCACCTCCACCAGTTCAGACAGTTGGTACTGTATGACGGTTCCGACAGATGGGCCCGAATACTTTTTAGGGCAATGAGACAATAGAGGAGATCTCTGATTGGATGACCGCAGTGAGGGCCAACACGGAGATGCTACTAGAGGCTTCTTAGCAACATCCAGACCTATGGATGAAGGCAGTGAGGGCCCAACTGAAAGGCAACGCCCATCACTGGTGGGATTCCATAGAGCGCTGCGTAGGCAAGACACAGACGTGGGAGCAGTTCTTAGAGTAATTCAATACAAAGTATTTCCCGGCTACAGTCAGAAATGCCCTGTACTCCCAGTTCCTGCATCTAGAATAAGGAAATATGACCGTAGACGCATACGACGCAGAATTTAGCCAACTTAGAAGATTTGGTGCCGTCTTGATACCCAATAATCTAGAGAAGGCCCAAAGATTCCATCACGACCTTACTTTCGAGCTGTAGAGGTACACCACCACCCAGGCGAGGATTTCTTATGAGAAGGTTTTGTCAGAGGCGAGGATCCAGGAAGCCATTGGCAGAGGAGCAAGACGTTCCAGCACGACCGTACCAGCCAGAGCCCAGCCCGGAGCAGGAGGACCAATCCGTCATCCTGGAGCACAAACACAACAGATGACAGTGCCATACCAGCACAAGGAGCTTCCGACTTGTCACCATTGTGGCAAGAGGGGATACGTCGTTAGAGATTGTCGGAAGAAGCTTGGATTGTGCATGATATGTGTAGCAAGTCAGCACCATGCCAGAGATTTCCCACATCGTAGAGATGCAGCACCGCAGACAGGACCGAGGCCAGTAGCACCAGTTTCGAGGATACTACCCCCGCTAGGAGGTCAACGTCCCTAACACCCAGAGGATTTTAGAGGGGACCACCCTTGGCCCCACAGGAGGCACAGTTTGATCGAGCCAGACAGTAGGCCGGAGGGCAGAGGCACGGGCAGGCCTTTGCACTAACAGCGACTGAGGAAGAAACATAAGGGGAAGCTATCACAGGTACTATTTTAGTTGCATCATTACCTGCGACTATATTGTTTGATTCTAGTGCTACACTATCTTTCATATCTAGTAGTTTCATAGCTATGCATAGAGTAGCTACTTCTCCCTTGCCTAAGAGTTAGAAGATTCTTACCGGAGGAGGCATCGTGCTGGTTTCCAGCACTATTAGAGCGTGCTCGGTAGTCGTGTGTGGTCGAGAGACGAGAGCACAATTTTTGGTATTCTGATGCCAAACTATGACATTGTGTTAGGCATGGACTGGTTAAGCCAGTATAATGCCGTACTGGATTGCCGGAGGGGTAGCATCATTTTTAGACCGCCAGATCAACCGGAGTTTGAGTTCATACGAGGGACCGTCGAGCAAGGAGTAGGACAGACATCTGGAGCTTACATGGCTATGGAGACGGCACCCCCACCGATAGTTGCATAATTCAAGGATATTTTCCCAGAGGAGTTACCAGGCTTACCGCCAGATAGAGACATGGAGTTCACTATTGAGTTAGTACCTGGAGCAGCACCGATATCTTCCAATGTGTACCGATCGGAGAAGAAGGAACTAGATGAGCTGAAGCTACAGTTAGAGGAGTTGCAGATCAAGAGATTTGTTCGTCCTAGTGCATTACCCTGGGGAGCACCAGTGTTGTTTGTACCAAAGAAGGATGGGACAGTACGTATGTGCATTGATTACAGAGCCCTTAATGCTTTGACTATCAAGAACAAGTACCCCCTGCTGCAGATTAATGATTTGTTCGACCAGCTGACAGGAGCTGTGTTGTTCACGAAGATCGACTTGAGATCGGGTTATCATCTGGTAAAGGTACGGAAAGAAGTGTAAACCCCCTCAACCAAATTTAGGATTATTTAATTTAAATGGAGAGACTAGGATTAATTTGGATACAATTAGGATTAAAGTACAATAATTATGTGACTTACGTTGCTTCGATGTTTGGAGCACGACACTAGTAGTTACCTTCAAACCAATTTTATATACTTCTCCTAGACATGCCAGGCTACCCATCTGACCCTTGTGTAACTTTTAGATACTCAATATTGTGCTCCAATTGAGCTGCACAATATTCGTTGCAAATGTTTATGTATTATTTCAATAAGTCCAGTTTTCCTTATAACCTAAATTAGGGTATTAACCTACTCTGAGCCTGCTATGCCCATGACTCTTTTGTTTTACTCAAATTTAACTCCATGTGTTCTCAATTGACAAATGAACGCCTAGTGCATTTGTTCTAATCTAATTAAATGTGAGGCTAATTTCACCCTAAACAAGACCTAACCAAGCCCACGTGCACTCTTTCACGTGGACCAGCCCCACCCCAACAAGGCCGGATAGGACCAAGTCCCGAGGCCAGCCCACAAACCCCCTATATAAATATACTTTTTCTCCCATTGAAACCCTAGATCACACCATCATCCTCAACTTCACAAACCTAGCCGAACCCTAAAACCCGAGCACCTCCCCTACTTTCGACCAGTCAACACCTCAGGCCGCCACCCCTACCACCGAATCACCCCTTCGACGCCGGACCACCACCCCAGCCGCTGGTACAGTGCCTCCATCCACCATCGCCACCGTCTCCACCTTCACCATTAGCACCATCCCTATCATAGCTACCCCGATGACCAATCCTGACTGCTCCCAACCGCCTCTAGCGCTACCAACTGCCACTATCCGGCGGAGAACCACCTCCCCTAATGACCTGACCTTCTCCCAGGCCCCATTCCCCCGCCGGCCAGGCCGCTGCCCCCGCTGCAAGACCGCTGCGGCTATTGTAGTTGCTGTTACAGCCGCCGCCGTTGCTGCTTGTTCGCCGGCCGACGCAGAGCGCCATCCTCGCCGGAGGACGGCCAGAATTCGAGCACAGACCCCCACGTTCATCCTCGAATAGGTAACCCTCGTTTGGCCCCTTTCTCCAATGTATCATGAATAGTGTATCGTCGTGTCGTCGAGTTTGTATCGCGTGTCGTTACGTGAACACAAACAAGTTATATGGAACCCTATAGGTGGGTAAGTATGTTAATTGGATTTAATCAGCAATTAACAGATGAAAATTATTCCCAATCATAAAAATGGTATAAGAAACTTGCATTTCACCTAAAAACGTAGACATAGACCTAGTACACTTAACATGGAAAATGAGGACATGTATTGTACAAAACATAAATAGTTTCGTAACCCATAACTTTAGTAAATTATTGTCTGGAGGCACACGGTAACCGAGGACAGAGCACGTGTGCACCTTAGCTACGTGCACACGCGACTCGGTAGTCGACTAGCCGTGACCCTTGCTTCAGTACCTAAGAATAACGTAGTATCTATATGTATTGGTTTAGTGTCTGATGGTGGATTGCTATATCACATTGTATGTTTAGGGTCACTGGACTAGACTGGAGATACTGCAGGAGCAGGCTATTGGCATTCACAGCTTGACGACTCAGGCAAGATACCTTGCCATATTTACTGTCTAATTTAAATTATGCATATATTGTATGATATCTTGTTGCTTTATTTCATATGACTGTGCGCGTCCGAGATTGACTCGGGTGCAGTCGACGGTTGCGTCGATGATTAGTGTACTTGACCTAGTCATTAGCAGACTCACCCCATTGGAGGATACTCTGATATCTTTCGAGACCTGACACTCTTACACGTTTTACTGTGACAAATTCATATTGGGATACGGGTTCGCATACTCGACTAGCTATCGGTACGTGTGACATGCATCACGGTTAGTACGTAATTCATGGTTTTATGTTAGTAGAGACTTGGCATATAGATACGTGGTACGTACGTCGAGTATTCGACTTGCGTATCTACATTGGGTGTGGAGGACATTAGTAGGCATATGGGATACACACATTAGAATCCGTAGCATCCAGAGGAGCCACGAATCCAATGACTCCCTTTACACTGCTGCCACATTCTTCGGAGCGATATGGACGATATACTGCACTGCTGCCACGCTCTTCGAAGTGTTGGACGTTATGCCTACGCCTAACCATACGTACCAAAGTTGTCCTCACATTGTATTCACTTAGATGGTTAGCACACCCTTTATTGTATTTATTTTATTCAGTATTTATATATATGGCATGCTTCTATGTATCTTGTTACGTCCCTCTGAGGACCTAGTACCTTTTCAGATTTGGACGAGGCATATTACCCCACAGTATATGACCCAGGACAGGAGACGAGGTACGCTACCGAGGAGGAGCTAGAGGTGCTACCGTCAGAGTTTTCATGATCAGTTGGTAGGCCTTCTGCCTAGGATTGGGTGCATCATTATCTAGTCAGCCGATGCCCTATTCATTACTCTTTTTATCTATCATTCAGTACTTTTATTTCATCATAGTAGTGGGTTTGTCCCCACCAGACATTCTTGGTTGTACTATGATATTTGAGACCGGCGTTTATGATCCAGTATTTATTTTAGTACTTCTTGCTGTTTATATTATGGATGAGATTAGATTACCTATTGTTGATTTATATGGGACATTTTAGTATTTAGGACAGCATAGCACTCTTTATTAGGATCCATTAAATTGGGATATCCTCGGAGACGTGACAGTTGGCTATTGCCATGTGGCCTAGTCCCGTGTATTTTGGGACTGGGGCTTGACAAGAAGACATACCAAAGACAACATTCAGGACTCGTTATGGTCACTACGAGTTCTTGGTGATGCCTTTTGGACTGACGAATGTGCCTGCCGTATTTATGAACTTGATGAATAGTGTCTTCCACCAATACCTAGACCAGTTCATGGTAGTCTTCATCGACGACATTTTGGTGTATTCAAAGAGCCACGAGGAGCATGAAGTTCACTTGAGACTAGTGTTAGAGACGCTGAGGGGTGAGAAGCTTTATACAAAGCTGAGCAAGTGTGAGTTTCTCCTTGATCGTGTTGCTTTCCTTGGTCACATTATCTCAGGAGATGGTATTTTGGTAGATCCAACGAAGATTTCGTCAGTAGAGACGTGGCCGACCCCTACCATTGTCTTAGAGGTGAGGAGTTTCCTAGGACTTGTCGGGTATTACCAGAGGTTCATAGAGAACTTTGTAAGGATCGCAGAGCCGATGACCCGCTTGACCCGCAAGGAGCAGGAGTTCACCTAGACAGAGGAGTGTCAAATGACGTTCGACGAGCTGAAGAAGCGTCTGACTACGACACCTATCTTGACTATACCTTCTGGACCCGGAGGATTCATGATCTAGAGCGATACGTCCGGGAAAGGATTAGGATGTGTCTTGATGCAACATGGAAAGGTTGTAGCCTATGCCTCTAGATAGTTGAGGAACCATGAGAAGAACTACCCCACTCACGACTTGGAGCTTGCCATAGTGATCTTTGCCTTGAAGCTTTGGAGGTGTTTGTGGTATTAAACGAAAGAATGAAAGTATATTTCAATGACAGGGTTTATGCGAAACCTGCGCCCTTTGGTTTATAATGTAATCCTATACGAGGATGTGGGAGTACAATTTATTTAATCTGGGTATAAATTGCTATAGGTGTCTGATCTGCAGTCGATCACTTTAGCCCTTGGACCGCACGATGTTGAAGAAGTGTCGTGAAAGACAGGTAGCAGCTTCGAAGGTTGCAGGAGAGGGTGGATGCACGATGCCGAAGTCGTCGATCCCCGCTCTTTGCCTGAGCTCCGGGCTCTCTCTCTCTCTCTCTCTCTCTCTCGATCTCCGGTTTGATCTTTCTTGGAAGTTCGACCTTGGATCTGATATTGGTTTCTTGACCAATTTTTCGACCTTGTTCCCCATTGATAGGGGTCTTTATTTATAGAGTTTTGGTGACAGTGACCACTCCGTCGGTGTAGAAACCGAGGAGTAGGAAGTACAATACCCTTTTACACAACGGTTAAAATAAACAATGCCTGCGTATAGATAACCTTTTGAGTGAGCATGTGACGAGTGTCCAACTAAGGAAAGAAAATGCGTATATCTACTGCGAAGATCACGGCGTAGAAGCCACGTAGGTAGGTATCCCTCGTGTAGAAGAGGTTGGCGTAGAAGCCAAATGACTGTCATCCTGGCATAGAAGCCAAGTAGGCATAGAAGCCGAACAGGCATAGAAGCCGAACAGGCATAGAAGCCGAATAGGCGTAGAAGCCAAACAGGCATAGAAGCCGAACAGGCATAGAAGTCGAGTAGGCATAGAAGCCGAGTGGTCGTAGAGACTGAGTGGTCGTAGAGACTGAGTGGGCGTAGAAGCCGTATGAGCACAGATCCTGAATGGGCGTAGAAGCCGCTGCGTACCGTGCCAGAATGGGCATAGAAGCCGCGTGAGCACAGATCCTGAATGGGCGTAGAAGCCGCTGCGTACCGTGCTGATGTGGACGTCTTAGCCGGAATTACGGCTTTTAAAGATATAATCAAATCTCTTGCAGAGATTTGCCATCATCTTATGCATTAAATGCGGAGGCGTGTTTTGAAGGTCTGCAGCCCTTCTGTGCACCCGTCGCAGAGACGTGCCTTGAGAGAAACTGTCACCGCTCTGTGCAATTAGACGTGGAGACGTGCCTCGAGTCCCGTACAAAGTGCAGCTTTTAACGTGGCAGGCGGTTTATCTGCTGCGGAGCGTAAAACAGCTCATGTTTGCCTGTGTAAAACAGGGCAGCGTATTCCCTTGTACGCGAAAGAGCGATTTATGCTGAGGGGACTCCAGTAAACGACGGTTCGGTGATGCTTTAACCAAATCCTCTGCATTAAATACAGAGATCCGCCATCATACTGTGGGGCGCGTCCCGAGGGGTCTGCCATCATTTCCAGCCGTCGTCTGGGTAGCCGTACAGCATTTTTTGTCAGGATTCAGAGGTCAGATTCACTGCGTGACTTGACAGGTTCATTTCGGGAAAGACGAAGCGTTCCTCGTACGCTATAACGCTGCTTCGAGAGCGGATGAGTTTTACGCCATGGAGGCAATGAAGAACTCTGTTTACGCTGGAGCGGCCTGGACGTACTGCACTTACGCAGATGGTCCTTTGAGCTTATTCTTCACGCTATATTTTAGCAAAAAAAGCTCTGTTGCACGCTTGATGGCTCTGAAGGCCTCCGTTTACGCTGCTCTGCATCAAGAGGCTGCGTAGCTCTTCCCATCGTATTTTTCATGCTTCTACAAGACCCCCTTCAAAGCTTTTAAATTCCTTGGAATTTGAAACGCTTTGAATGAAGCATGAACGGCCCCTCGTAACTTGAAATGTTTCTGAATGGAGCGTTGAAACGGTCGATGCAGACTTTATGGCAGATTTATTGGGGACCGCTGTGATCTCTTTCGCCTATAAAAAGGCTGGGAGGGTTAACCTGTTCTCCCCACATTCCCATCACCATGCAGAGATGGTCGCCGGAGTTCGTCGGGTCGACCTAAGGAAGAAGGAGATCATGTTCTTCCAGCATGTAGGGAGCCGAAAAAGACGGCATCTTCGAGCAAGTGTCCACTGCAATGATGGATCATGGAAGGATATCTTAGCCTCCCTTGCTCGGGATAATCAGTAACTTTGTATGGCGTTGCCCCAAGAGAGAGGAAGGGTCATATTTGATCACACTTCTTGCAAGCGGTGTTTTCTCTTGTTATACTTTCGGGGATGAGAGAGAAGACAAGCTGTAACAGCCGTCTCCCAGGACTGAGTTGGGTTTAATACCTTAACCCAATCTGTCGTGGTGCACGGAGCATAGGATATGCATAATTTATGCAAGCCCTAACTCTGTCGTTCTCTCGCCACTGATCATCTCCTTCGAAGAAGAGGAAGACCTGCACCGATGCGAGAACCCGGTAGAACAGATTCTTGGGGCGATCTTCCGACGACGAGGGGGTATCTCCTTAGACGGAGTTTCCCTCAGATGTAATCATGAAAATGAAAAGAAAACCCTTGTAGATTGGATTTCCCTCATATGTAATCATGATTTTAATCTTTAATAAATTGTCTTGCTTCTTCATATGATCATCTTGCCATACGTTGCTGTGAAGTCTGAATATGTGTAGCTTCAACACGTCTGAATCTTTATGCCGACTCTGATAGAAAGAGTATTAGGTCCTATCCTTTACGCATAGCGAATAGTCCATAGAATGCTGTAGAGCATTTGGAATATTTTAGAACTGTCCTGTTGCTAGGACTGAGGAACCGCGTAGAGCTCTGAACTTCTGATGAACAAAATTTTTGTTTAGACTTCGTCTTCAAGAATGACTTCTCGAAAATCCCTTGGAACATGGTCGAGGAATGGCTGTCAAAACTGAGTTGCCATCTTTTGATAGACGAAATATTCAGACTGGAGTCTGGATGAACCTCCAATTGACCCGAGAAGAGTAATTTCTCAATGTTTGAACTCTTGTATGTTTTGGGTACTTGGGATATGTTGAGGCCAAGAAGGAGTATCTTCTATGTGAACTCCTGGCAATTGACCGCTTTGGGGACTGTTCGAATATGCGAAAAGTCGTGGAGCATGAAATCATCAGTCTGTAGCCTCCGGGCGTAAAATACCATCGAGCGTGAAATCATAGACTTGTGGTTCCTGAGCGTGAAGTCGTAGGTTTGTATCCTCTCGAGCATAAAAGCTACCGAGCACAAAGGCATCCAGGCATAAAACCATAGACTTATAGCTGTCGAACGTAAAGCTGTAGATTCGTAGTTGTCGAGCGTAGAAAGCTCCTTTAGCGTAGAACTGTATATCTGTAGCCTGTGAGCGTAGAACACTATCGAGCGTGAAATCGTAGGCCTGTGGTTCCTGAGCGTGAAGTCGTAGGTTTGTAGCCTCTCGAGCATAAAAGCTACCGAGCACAAAGGCATCCGGGCATAAAACCATAGACTTATAGCTGTCGAACAAAGCTGTAGATTCAAAGCTGTCGAGCGTAGAAAGCTCCTTTAGCGTAGAACTGTATATCTGTAGCCTGTGAGCGTAGAACACCATCGAGCGTGAAATCGTAGGCTTGTGGTTCCTGAGCGTGAAGTCGTAGGTTTGTGGCCTCTCGAGCATAAAAGCTACCGAGCACAAAGGCATCCGGGCATAAAACCATAGACTTATAGCTTGCGAGCATAAAACCGTAGATCTGTTGCCGTCGAGCGTAGAAAGCTCCTTTAGCGTAGGACCTGCTGAACCGTCTTGCACGAAAAACTTTTTGAATTTGCTGACTGTCCGTCTTTTAAGGTTAGTGGGCTGACGTAGCATCCAATCATAACCCATCATTTAATTTGCGAGATTTGGTTAGGGTCTCGAGGAGTCCGTCTGAGGATTCGAGGAGTCGGCCCGAACTCTATATATATCCCAAGTTTTTTGAGAGAAAAACTTTTTAGCCGTCTTCTGCGAAAGAGAGCTTTTGACTGTTCGAGTTTCTCTTCGTTCCTTCTCCGAGCACCTCGAGTCTTCAGAAATGGCGCCGAAATAAACTCCCTCCGCTAAGGGAAAGAGTATAGGTTCCTCTTCTCATTCTTCTGCCCCAGCGAGGGAGTCTTCGGTCGGTCCAGGCGAATTTCTTCTGAGCGAAGTATCCCGCCGACGAGCAGTGCACCCGGTCTTAGAGGTAGAGCCTTCGTGGTGACAAAAATGACGAAAAATCCTTCGCACACGTTGAACGTGACCGCGCTAGGTCATCTTCTGTGCTGATAGCCTCTTTTGAGAAAGATGATGCACGGAGACGTTTTCATCTTTACGCCCATATTTCTAATGTGCCAGCGTAAAGACTCCAAATTTTCGTAGTTCTGAGCGTAAAAGCTCTGGCTACCGAAAATTGGCGTATATCGTAAAATTTGAGTTTTACGCTTGTGGAGAGGACTGTTGGCGTAAAATAGCCAAATTTGCATAATCCTGCGTAGAGCACAGACTGTCATTTCTTTGGTCTGCATGTTCATGCAAGACTTGTGATGACATATTTTCCTTGCACTTTTGTAGTTGATTTGGGTGAGTCTCCACTGGCCGAGGTGATGGGCTCCGCTGCTGGGATGCTGCACTCGAACTACCTGGAGGATCTATCCCACGTGGCATTTCCTATCTTCGGACCCCAGTACCCTGAAGGAAGGAGGATCTTGATATCGGCACAGGGCGAGCGAATGTTGCTGAGCATGATCAACGGGGAGCCCCTGACATATGTTGACGGGGAGGAGTACATAAAGCCGGCTTTCCTCTTTGGGGACATGATCGACAAACAGTCCCAGACGAAGCCCAAGAGGGAGCCCTGGGTTTTCTCTGCCGGGAATTTGGTTTTGTACCTGCCAACGATACAGAGGGATTATCCCATCTCGGCTTTCTTCCATGCGACGCATCCCAGGAAGATGTCGTGGATGCTGACTCCTAATCTTCACGGCAAGCCGGGAAAGATTTTTCATCTGAAAGGAGCTGACCAGGGGTCATTTGTCATTCGCTCTTCCGGCGTTGTGACGTTGTTCAGAGGACTGTGCCCGGGCAGTGTCCCGAGTGAAGACAGCTCAGTGATCCAGCCGGTCCAATTGTCGACCTTCTGTAACGACTTCATGGGACGAGGCGGGATATATCCTAAGGAGAATCCTCGGTGAAATGGGTGGATCACCCCAACAAACTCCCGATGGACATGCCTAGTTGACTAGGCCTTGAAGCACTTCCGGAGAGAGCTGGAGGACATTGGACTATATGCCGCTATGAGTGCGACGAGCGTCGGGTTGCCTCCCAATCCTAATCTGTTCTTGGCACTGATGGAGCGATACATTTCGCTCACTGGCACCTTTGCCACTCCACTGGGGGAGCTGGGACTGGCCCTTCATGAGATGGCGGTTGTATCGAGATTGCCGATGGGGAATACCCCATATGAAGAGTACGTTCCCACCAACCGGGAGTTGGTGGACTTGGACCCTCGAGTGGCGGAAGTGTATCAGGAGCTGATGTGTCAATACTTCACGTGCACCACTTTCTATAACGAGCCTTCTGATTTGGCTCACACCACCAAGTGGATGTCCTACCTCTTCTTCCACCGAGCCAGGGCCGCCAGGTCGGAGAAAGCCTCGGGGGGCAAGAATGAGCCCGTGAACTGTTTGGGCGTGCTTAGTGCCCAGGTCGTGGAGGCTCTTATGGAGGAGGCTGAAGCTCCGGATCAGATTCTCGTCGAGGGGGAAGGAAAGTACCCTGAAGGCACTAAGGCCTGTAGTTACTTGAGGCACTGTCGCAGGCCTCTGTCTAAGGAAGCCCAGCTGGCTGGTTTCCTCTCCATATGGCTGCGTCGAGTAGTAGTGCCCGGTACTGCGTCCGCGGACCGTATTCACTGGAACATTCTGTGGCCGGCAGTGCACCTGGTGTTCGGGGCAAGACTGGGCTTGCTTCCTGCCATGGTGTGCCGTATACAGGCTAGCTTGAGAGCCATGACCGATGGGTTGCTCGTTGATGAAGCTCGGCGTGAGAGTTTTCCCCGGGTGGAATTACCATACCTGTATTTGATGGGATCGTTAATTCTTCACAATCCCCGGGTGATGTCTCCTGGCTCCGGTAGAAGCTCGGGGGGTATATTCTTGCTGAATTACAAGGATTCTCCCTGGAATGTGAGCACAGTTTTAGACTGTCGGCTGGTGTTGAACCTCAGCCACGGTTGGAAGCTTTTCTGTACTCCCTCTCATGTACATCACAATCAATCATGGACGAGGCTCGAGGATTCAGGTGGAGAGAAGATCGATCTCTATCTGGAAGCTTTTAATTGGTTGTTCTGCATTAGACCCTCCCACCTGCTGTATAGGAGCGAAGACCATTGTTTCTTCGAGCCCTACTTGCCTAGTCGGTTTGCCCGGCAGTTTGGGTATGATTAGTTGCACGTGGGCAATGCCGTCACCATCTTTAGGTCCAGGGGCAGACTCATAGATGGAGCCAGAGGGTGGCGGTATTTTATCATGGGTTATACGGGAGCAACCTTCATTGTGCCGGTCGTTACAACCTCCACGGAGCTCCGCATTCTCCATTCTTACGCCAAGTTCTATGTGGCGATTAACACCTTCTATCGTGATTTTGACACGCGTGGAAGCTTCAAGGTACCTTCTCCCAAGCCTGGTGGAAGAGTTGACGTCCCCTCGGTTTCTTCGGACGAGGGCGAGGAGTCTGGTACTCCGGATGAGCCTCTGGTATCGGTGCCGAGGTGTGAAGTGCCACCGCCTGCGGGGGCTTTGGTAGTCTCTTCTGGGAAGCGACGGGCTTCTGCTCCGAAGGAAGTTTCTCTTCGTAAGAAGAGGAAGGAGACGGTTGCTCGTCCTCTCCGCATTCTTGGTGTTGAGGCTCCCGGGAGTGAACCTGCCTCTCCCCATATCAGGGATGATTCTTTGGCTGGAGGTTCCTCGCCTTTTAGAGAGGGACCTTCTACAGTTCCGGCTGGCGGCACCGGAGAATCCTCGCTAGAGGTTGCTGTCGTGGCTACTGCTCCAGGTAGCGGAGCGAGATTGCCTGCGTGGCCGAGGCAGATGGGAGAATCTTTCCCGAGGTCAGCAGCGGGTAAAACTTCCGTTGTGTCAGCGAACACGTCTGGCGAGATTCCAGCTGATGAACCTCGACCGCGTCTTGGTGAAGGCTTGACAGAACTCTCGGCGATGTCGGTCGGCCCACCTCCTTCTCCAGGCATGATGGTTCGTATTTCATCATTAAGGCGTGGTTTAGCTATATCGGCTGCAGATGCGTCGTATATGCCGTTGGCTCCGGGTAAGTGTCGTCTTTATGTCTCCCTTTAGAAAGATTATCATCATACTGATATCAACTTTCTTGTCCTTTTCTCAGGGGATGGCGTCCACGGAGAGCACAGCGTTGAAGCACCTTTTGGCTCTGCTCTGGCTCCTGGCAATGATACGGAGGCGTTCGACTTCGATGAGGAAGTGGCTTCGGGGGCCAGTACGCCCGGAGTAGTTTCGTCACCTCAAGAGGAGGATAAACCCGTCGTCATAACCTCGCCTCTTGTGAGTGTGGCGATAACTTCGACCGCCGTTGCCGTACCTTCTTCGGTCTCGCCATGCGTCGATGCAATAGCTGTGGCCACCTCGTCTACAATTATCCCTGGAGAGGGACTTGGTGATATTGCGGCCGCTCCCGGCGTTCAGTCGGATCTAGTTGCGTTGACCGAGCAACATACCAGCCTCTTCTATACCGGTTTGAAAATAATGATATCAATGGTGTTAGCGAAGAGTCTAGATTTCGAGCGCTTGAAGAAGACTTCTCTTGCTTCGATCGGGGTCATCAGAGAGCTCGACGATCCTGGGGCAGCTGACGCCCTGGAAGCGGTGGTTAATGGTTTAGAGCAACCCATTAACGAATATTTGCAGCTGACTCGGGGCAGCTTCGATGCTGAGGTCCAGACCAGGTACGACCACATGACCGCGCGGCTCACTACAAAGCTGGAAAGCCTAGACAACCTCATCAAGACACATGAGCTGGAGATGGATAGAGGAAAAGCTGTCGTGGTAGAGGCTCTCGCTCTTGAGATGAAGTGCCGATCCTAGCATGAAGGGAATACAGCGAGGGCCTCCAAGCTGAAGGAAAAACTCGCTCGGGGAGAGGAGTGGGCTTCTCAGTCGCTGGCAGGTCTAGACGTAGCATCCGGTCGACTGAGCGCATCACGACAGGATTTGGACCGTGTAGAAGCTGCCAGTGCGGGCTGCCTTCGGGCAAGGGCTGATCTGACCTTTACGAACACCCCCGAGGCACGGTTGGAGCAGGCTCGCGCCGACGCCTTGGTTCTTAGGAACGAGAGAATAGCTTCACTGGAGCGGCTGATTCGTAATCTGACTAATCTGCCATCATGATGTATCCTTTCTCTTTCTGCTTCCCAAGATGTAATTCTGCTCTTTTTTGGGAATAAGTAAAAGCGACTCTTTTCTGACTTTTGTGGACCCATCATTTCAGAATGTAAATGACAGGTTTTGGTGAGAGTGATATCATAGGTAGTATGGACGTGATAAACTCTCGATAACCTTTTAGCGGGACATCTATTCAGAGGTCATACGGACATGATAGAGTGTAACTCAACTAATTACGTTTTGGAAGTAGTTTTGTCAGAATCGAGATCCTCGTTATATTCCACTCGAGCGGGGGAGATTAAGCATAGTACCTCTTCAAGAATTTGCCGTTGATAGGAGCCATTAACAGGTCTCCATTAGGTTGGGCTATCCTATAGGCGCCGTTCGAGAACGTTGTCTCGATCACATAAGGGCCTTCCCACTTGGGCTGAAATTTCCCTTTACTCCTGTGAGTGAGAATCATCGGCCTTCTTACGGCTAGGACTAGCTCGCCAACTTTGAACACTCTTTCCTTTACTTTATAATTAAAAGCTCTGGAAATGTGTGCTTGGTAGAGCGCGATGCGCTGTTGATCTTGGAGGCGTTTCTCATCTAATCCTTCCAGCTCTTGAAGCCTTAACAGGTCATTCTTTTCTCGAGTCAGCTCACTAGTCACGGCTATCCTGAGCGACGGGATCTGGATTTCGATGGGAAGAACTGTTTCGCTCCCGTAGACCAGTAAAAAGGGGGTACAACCTGTCGGTGTCCGTACCGTTGTGCGGTATGCCCAGAGACATTCGCCCAGCTTCTCGTTCCAGTCTCTTTTGTTCGAAGAGACGAACTTCTTCAGGAGTTTGATAATAGTTTTGTTGAAAGCTTTCGCCAAACCATTAGCAGCTGGATAATATACCGTAGAGGCAATATTATGTATTCGACTTTTATCGCAAAATTGATGAAACGCTTGGCTGATGAACTGAGGCCCATTATCATGGATTATCCTTCGGGGAATCCCAAAGCGATAAATGACGTGGTGCTTGATGAAGCTGATTACGTCAGACGCCTTTACCTCAGCCAGAGGGATCGCATCTGCCCATTTGGAGAAATAATCCGTGATGGCCAGTATGAACTGGTGGCCTCTAGAGGAAGATGGGTGAATGGGACCAACGATATCCATACCCCATGCTTCGAAGGGCTAGGATGAAACCGTAGGATGTAGATATTCAGACGGTTGGTGTATGAAGTCTGCATGAACCTGACAGGCTCTGCATTGTCTTGCATAGCTGATCGCGTCTGTGATCATAGTGGGCCAGTAGTAGCCCATTCTCCTGATATGATCCTGTAGCTTAGGACCGGGCTGATGCGCACCGCATACACCGTCGTGAGCTTCCCGGATAATCTGCTGTGCTTCGTCGTCTAAGAGACATCTTAATAGCAGTCCGTCGTAGGTCCGACGATATAGGCATTATGAAGATGCATCGAAGTAGAAGCGTAATGATCGTCTTTTGACGGATACTTCTTCTTTGGGGTCCTCTAGCAAGATTTCGTTTGCAACAAAATCTATGAAGGGACTTCTCCAGTCTCTCCCCGGGGGATCTGTATTCACAGCGTAGCTTCGTTCTATGTGAAAGTTGTTCTTCACACAGAATAAATCTCTGTTAAGAAGGATTACCGAATTCTGCCTTCTTATAGGAGTGGCTAAATCCGCATCTTGACTGGCTAGGGCATCAGCTTCCAGAATCTGAGATCAAGGTACATGCTCTAGGAAGAACCCTTTGAATGTTATGGCTATCTCGACCGTCGCTTGGTGATAGGGGATGAGGTCTGGATTCCGAACTTCATATATTCCTCTGACTTGATTGACGATAAGTAGAGAATCACCGAAAGCTTCCAGGGATTCGACCCCCAGCTCTTTAGCGACTTGGAGCCCGATCAACAGAGCATTGTATTCCGCCACATTGTTGGAGCATGGTTCGTTAAGAGAATATGCCCGGTAGATGACGAGTTTATCAGGAGTGACCAGGACGATTCCCACCCCTGAAACCATATTTCCCTGGGGACCAGTCCAGGAGGCACCGTCGAAGAACAGTTGCCATGTGTCACTTTCCATTGCGGAATTACATTCTGCAACTTCGTCGGGAATGTCTTCGTATAACTTGGAGGCCTCCGGGATCGGATGAGTAGCTAGGAAGTCGGCCAGCGCTTGGCCTTTGATGGACTTCTGCGGGATGTACACCATGTCATATGGTGTTAATAGCATCGCCCAAGTTGCGAGTCGGGAATTAAGAATACTCGGTTTGCTCATCAGTACTCGAAGAGGGTTGATCCTGGAGATGATATGAATAGTCTGGACGGTGACATAGTGCCGCGTCTTCTGGATAGCGAACATCAGAGCCAAACATTCTTTCTCCACTGGGTTGTACCGGTGTTCGCCTCCGACCATCATCCTGCTGAAGTAGTAGATAGCCTGTTCATGTCCTACGTCGTTCTTATGCTTCTCAAAACCTTTGTTTGGAATTTTTTCACAGGTTTATCAAAGCGCACTTCTCTTTGCTTCTCTTTGTCGGCCGGCGTCGGTTTCGAAGGGCTGGCCTCTGGTACGACGGGGCCTGGTCCTGAAGGCTTGGCAGTTGGAGCGTCCGTCGGTACATCTTCCTGACTTGCTCCGTCGTCGTTGAGGTAGGCTTTTCCTGAACGGGTTGCTGCAAGTACCTCGTCTTCGTCTGATGGCGAAGAAGTTGTGACTATATGGCATGGTTTACATTTGGAGCTTCTTCTAGACGTAGCTTTAGTAGCTTTAGTCTCTTCCTCGAGCTCTGCCACCAAATATGGATGAACTCACACAATCTCACCCTGTCGGGTGGTCAGGGGTACCAGGTCATGATTTTGATCCCTTGCTGGAGGGAGATTGATGATGTTCATCGTTGTCTGGAAGATAGGCATGACACCGTCCGGGATCTCTTGGGGAGGCAGATTGCCAAACTGTAGAGAGATCATGTTGGCCGTGACCGTCTTCTCGGTGTTGTGCAGAGTGATGGCTTTAGCATCGATTAACCCCTGGATCTTCCTTTTCAGTATGTAACACTCCTTTGTTGGGTGGTGTACATATCTGTGGAAGATGCAGTATTTGGGGTCGTTAGTATTGCCGACTTCCTGGGGCCGCCTTAGCTCTGGAAGGGTGATCTTGCCGCTTTTGACGAGACACTCGAATATACTTGGGATATCGTCATCGTCGAAAGAGTAGACTTCGACGGGCCTGGAAGTCCCGGGTTTCGTTTGCGTGGTTGCCGCAATCTTTGGTCTGGCTGTATTGATTGCCAGGGCTTCTTTCCCTTTGGGACCACGAGTATGGTCGCTGCTAGGAGATGACCTCTTGCCTCTGTCAGAGGCAGAGATCATGATGCCATTGTCGCGCGCCTTGCGACCGTTGTCTTCGGCGGCTACTGCCGAGATGATGAACGAGGGCCAATCATGGAACTGATATGGTCCCGTGAACACCGAGACCACGGAAAGGAGGTTCTTCCTGCAAATGTCTACCAATGCAGAGTCGGGAACTCCTGGAGGCATCTGTAAGGTGGCCTGGCGAAAACGTTCGATGAAGATGCGAACGTCCTCCTTTTCCTTCTGCTTGACTTCGATGAGAGAGGACATAGACATGTCCATTCCACCCTCGTAGAATCGTGTAAAGAATAAAGCTTTGAAGTCTTCGAAGGAAGTAATGCAGTTGTCCGCCAAGCTACGGTACCACTGATAGGCTACTCCTGAGAGGCAGCCTTTGAACACCCGAGTGAGGAGGGCGTCGTTCCCTTGTAGCAACACCATCATCATACTGAAATAGTTCATGTATTGACTTGGCGATGTTTTTTCTTCGAACAGAGCCATAGTCTGAGGCTTGTACTTCGGAGGAAAAGGGACTTCTTCCGAGATAGCTGGGTAAGGCTGGTTGATTCCCAGTTTCTTGAGCTGATCTTTGTGCTTCAAGGCGTCAAACTGGGCTTTCAACTCCCGGACTGCCTGCATCAGATTTTCAGTTGGAAGCGGGGCTACGGTGTAGTATGGAGTTGGTTGTATCGTGACTCCAACGGGAGGTAATATATTCACCGAGTGAGGAAGCGGAGGAACTGCTGGCTCTTGATCTAGAGCAGGCTCTTGGCTTGGGTTAGATGGTGCAAGTCTACCCCCACTCGTATCTGAGTTGGCAGGACTGACGCTTGAGCCATGGCAGTTGCGTGCTGAGTTAGCATCATCTGGTGCATGTTCTCCATTATGTATTGCATTTGTTTCAGAGACGTCTCCAGTATAATGATGCGTTGTTTCGCGTTTCCTGACGGTGAAGCCTCCTCGCGTTCGTCTTCAATGGCGTAAGCTCCCATTTCCCTGGGTGTCATCGAAGGATTAGTATAGGTCGCTGCAGAAGCCGACTCTATACTCTCAGCATCTGATCTGGGAGATTGGCGACCCCCAGCGTCAGAATCAGACGAGTACGGAGCTGGTTGCCGTGACCTTGAACGGGTGTTTTGGAACACCCCAGCTTCAATGTTCCTGAGGAGGTCTTTGAATCTTCTTCGGCTCGGAGGCCCTGAGGGATGACGTCTTGAGCTCGACCCTCCTCTAGGTATGTTTGAAGCCATGTTCACGGACGCATACGCGGACTCTTCTTCCGGGAAAGACTGAGAGTAGCTCAATCGGTCGAAAACCGACCGTTTTGCTTTAGAACAGCAGCAGCCAATCACAATTTTATGACTATTACAATATTACTTTCTAGGGGGCGTAATAGACATGTTGGAAGGTCCCCTCTCCTTACGCTTCTGGATTAGGCATTCGCGTAGGTCAGGAGTAGCAACCTGAGCTTGTTTTACGTCGTGGGACTTCGCCTGGCATAATTTGGAGATTTGCTCCGACTGGCGTAAAGCTGAAGAGGTCCTCAATCGGCCATCGGCTTCTCGCATAATCCGGAGGGTAGGCAGATTGTTCTCTTGCTGGTGTAAAGGCCGAGAAGCTGAGTATTCGCCTGCTTGCTTCCCCTTGCGGAGATCACAACGCTCATCTGGTTTACCGTAGAGGTCAGATGTTATTTTGCGCGTGGAGCGTGATCTGTACTTCCGATTTGGCGTTGAGGCACCATCGAAAGTTTTGTCTGTACCGCGCGTAGCGGGAGACTGATTCCTACGCGTAAAGTGCAGTGGATACTTCTGGGTTAGCGCTGAGGCTTTGCCCGAAGTTTTGTCTGTATCCCGCGTAGCGGGAGACTGATTCCTGCACATAAAGCGTAGTGGATACTTCTGGGTCAGCGCTGAGGCTTTGCCCGAAGTTTTGTCTGTACCGCACGTAGCGGGAGACTGATTTCTACGCGTAAAGCACAGTGGATACTTCTGGGTCAGCGCTGAGGCTTTGCCCGAAGTTTTGTCTGTACCGCGCGTAGCGGGAGACTGAATTTTACGTGCAGGGCACGGAGGGAGCGATGCTACCACCTCATTGGTCGGAGAGATCGGAGAGATCGGAGAGTCCACAGGAATGGTAGAGGATGTCTTGGGCATCCATACTTTGTGCAGCTTCCTGTTGTCTTGGACGGAGAGAGAGTGAGAGCTACCCCCGGTTTGAAGCATGTCCTCGTAGGCAGACTGGTCGAAATGAACGACCCGTGTCTTCTTCACGGTTCCTACAGATACCGCATCGCGTTGAGCAATTACTTCCTCCTAAGAAGAGAAAGACGTCCCCAGCAGAGTCGCCATCTTGTTTATGGTATTAAACGAAAGAATAAAAGTGTATTTTAATGACAGGGTTTATGCGAAACCCGTGCCCTTTGGTTTACAAACAAACTTGTACAATATAATTCTATACCAGGATGTGGGAGTATAATTTATTTAATCTGGGTATAAATTGCTATAGGTGTCTGATCTGCAGTCGATCACTTTAGCCCTTGGACTGCGCGATGTTGAAGAAGTGCCATGGAAGACAGGTAGCAGCTTCGAAGGTTGCAGGAGAGAGTGGATACACGATGCCGAAGTTGTCGATCCCCGCTCTTTGCCTGAGCTCCGGGCTCTCTCTCTCTCTCTCTCTCTCTCTCTCTCGATCTTCGGTTCGATCTTTGTTGGAAGTTCGACCTTGGATCTGATATTGGTTTCTTGACCAATTTTCTGACCTTGTTCTCCATTGATAGGGGTCTCTATTTATAGAGTTTTGGTGACAGTGACCACTCCGTCGGTATAGAAACCGAGGAGTGGGAAGTACAACACCCTTTTACACAATGGTTAAAATAACCAATGCCTGCGTATAGATGACCTTTTGAGTGAGCATGTGACGCGTGTCCAACTAAGGGGACAAAACGCGTATATCTGCTGCAAAGATCACGGCGTAGAAGCCACGTAGGTAGGTATCCCTCGTGTAGAAGAGGTTGGCGTAGAAGCCAAATGACTGTCACCCTGGCGTAGAAGCCAAGTAGGCATAGAAGCCGAACAGGCATAGAAGCCGAGTAGGCATAGAAGTCGAGTGGTCGTAGAGACTGAGTGGTCGTAGAGACTGAGTGGGCGTAGAAGTCGCATGAGCGCAGATCCTGAATGGGCGTAGAAGCCGCTGCGTACCGTGCCAGAATGGGCATAGAAGCCGCGTGAGCACAGATCCTGAATGGGCGTAGAATCTGCTGCGTACCGTGCTGATGTGGACGTCTTAGCTGGAATTATGGCTTTTGAAGATATAATCAAATCTCTTGCAGAGATTTGCCATCATCTTATGCATTAAATACGGAGGCATATTTTGAAGGTCTGTAGCCCTTCTGTGCACCCGTCGCAGAGACGTGCCTTGAGAGAAACTGTCACCGCTCTGTGCAATTAGACGTGGAGACGTGCCTCGAGTCCCGTACGAAGTGCAGCTTTTGACGTGGCAGGTGGTTTGTCTGCTGCGGAGCATAAAACAGCTCATGTTTGCCTGTGTAAAACAGGACAGCGTATTCACTTGTACGCGAAAGAGCGGTTTATGCTGAGGGGACTCCAGTAAACGACGGTTCGGTGATGCTTTAACCAAATCCTCTGCATTAAATAAAGAGATCCGCCATCATACTGTGGGGCGCGTCCCGAGGGGTCTGCCATCATTTCCAGCCGTCGTCTGGGTAGCCGTACAGCACTTTTTGTCAGGAGTCAGAGGTCAGATTCACTGCGTGACTTGACAGGTTCATTTCGGGGAAGACGAAGCGTTCCTTGTATGCTATAACGCTGCTTCGAGAGCGGATGAGTTTTACGCCATGGAGGTGATGAAGAACTCTGTTTACGCTGGAGCGGCCTGGACGTACTGCACTTACGTAGATGGTCCTTTGAGCTTATTCTTCATGCTGTATTTTAGCAGAAAAAGCTCTGTTGCACGCTTGATGTGTCACTACCACTTTTCCAAATAAGGGCATTTGTGTAATTTCACTATTTTGAATAGTTATGTATTTCAATTAATCTGCTGAGTTATATAAACTATTTATATATTGTTAGTGATGTTTGGTTTTAGGTCAACCCTAGAATGCATTAAGACAAACCCTATTGACTAAACCCTAATTTGAAGACCAATTCTAGAGAAACCCTAGAATTCAAACTTTAGGTTGGACCTCAAACCCTGGACTGACCAAACCTTAGTAACTAGGTTCTACATGACTTAACATAAAGGTTTAACCTAAAACTAAGCTTGGAAACCCTAACCTAGTTGTTTATATAAAAGGGAGCCACCATTCTTCATGTAGTAGAAGAAACCCTAGCCTCCTTCTTAAAACCATTCCCCACCTCCAGAATTCAGAATCAACCCTAGGATTCCGTTTTTCTTCTTTCAAAGCAAAGAGAAGCAAGAAGTTTGGGTCAAGAAGCATTGGAGAAGAAGAACCTCCATTGAAGAAGCCATCTCCCTAGGTAAAACCCTATTTTTTTCAATTATATTCTATTTTTGTTGATTATTGCCCATTAGGAAACCCTCTTGTTGTATGGATCTCGATTTCTAGGGATCCTACATGAAGCCCTAGGAGAAATTAGGGTTTAAGTGTCCCAACATTTGGTTTCCCCAATTTTTCGTGAACCCTAACCCTAGGTATTTGTATGTAGACTGATTTTATCTCATACGTATAGATTTGATTATGATTTTAAGGTTTAGGTTTGGGTTTTTGGAGTTCTTGATGTGGGATTCGATTCTGCACTACATGTGTTTGATGAAATGATTGTTAGGGTTTGCCTATCCCTGTGTTTTAATCCCTGTATTTTGATATACCAATCTATATGTATATATATAATGGCATTGTGAACAGGTTATGTAGATTTGGGGGTTTTTCTACTGTGTAGTCGGGTATTTTGTATCACTGTATATTTGGGAATTCTGTGCATTCGGGTATTTCTCAGTTCAGTGTATGTCTGTGTGTGCCCCAGAGTGTGTATCAGTGATGTGTTAGGGGTATCTCAGGGAGAAGTTTATTTGTGTGTGTGTATGGCAGTATTGTGTTGTGTCAGTAACTTATGTGTTGGGTAGGGTTGTGTAGATGATTAAGTTCAATGAGGAGAGTTGCTCGAGTAGAACCACTGCACACAGCTATGTGTGCACGAGGCATTGGCAGTATGGGAATATTGGATGCATTAGTTGAGGATTGCAACGATTAACAGAGGAAGAATAGGCTAATTCAATTAGCTGTCTTGATGAGGTCAAGATTAGCATTTATGCTTATAATAGCCTTTAGCAGAATACGATTTCATGATTGATAGGTTATATATATATTGTTATTGTATATGAGTGTAGGGAAAGATGTTGTATTAACTGTGTGAGGGTATAGGTGTCCCTGTGTTTAAAACACCAGTGTGGATACATGTGACAGTGTCTCAGTGTATACCTACAATATCAGTGTCTTTAACTGATACTGTGTAGTGTAGGGCAGTGTGTATCCTAGAACCTAGTATCTTGTGTCTCAATATCAGTGTTTACCTGTGTGTGTGTGTGTGTGTGTGTATGTAACCAGTGTGTTTTTCTGTATGAATGTCAGTGTTGTGTGTGTGTTCTAGTGTGAGTTTTTGTGTCTTAGTTAGAAGCAGAACTGTGTGTATCAGTTAGGAGTGTTTTTCTGTGTGAATTTCAGGGTATTAGTTCCTATGTGATAGTGTTTGTGTAGAGAGGAATTTTGTGAGAAGAGTTAGAGCCTGTGTTAGTGAGTATAGGTATGCCAAATACCTGAGAGTATACTATGTGTGAACTGTGCAGTTTTTGGCCTGGGTGAGCAGTCAATTGCTGTGAGGTGTAGCTGTGTAGGAATTCAGTGTGTTAATGTCTGTGTGAAGATGATACCTATGTTCCTCATTGTGTATCAGTAGTTCACTGTGTACCTGTGTGAGTGAGTGCTGTGTGTGTATGTGTAGAGTGAGTACCTGTGTATCTCAATGTGTCTAGGCATTAGGAGTGTCTGTTTGTGTGCAGGATTGAGAATTCTGTGTGTGCAAGTGTTTGTTGTGAATACTGAGTGTGAGATTACCTATGTGTTAATAATGTAGACTGTGTGTGAGGGTTTTCCAGTGTCATAGGTATCAGTAATTATCTGTGTGAGTGTGAGAGAGAGTAGTGTCTCAGTATATTAATTATGTGTGTGTGTGAGGCTGGTATGACCAAGTAAAACAGGCAGGGACATGGAAGAGTATAAGGAGGTATACAAGTATAGGGGGTCAGTGAGTTCTCTACTGTATCACAGGAAGTACTTGGTATCCTAGTTAATGCATAGTGTTTATGAGTTAAGGTTGGATTTTGAGTACTAGTTTAAATTAGAGTTAAATGGATTAAATAATACCTTAGAATCTATATAGGAGTTATATTTATACTAAATTCCTAGTATATAAAGATGGTTTAGTATTAACATAAAGTCTAGAGTAACAAGGTTAACCTAGTATGGACTTAGACATGACCTAGAAGCCTCGCATTTAATTAGCTAAACATGTTATTTCCTTTAATTCAGTATCTGACATTTATATTCCACAAATGGGTCATTGTGATCCCACTTTGGACATCGATCCTCACACTTTGCTCAGGACCACAGGCGAGTACATTCTCTGACAGTTTTTATTGTTGATTACTTCTATAAATTGTAGTGTATTACATACTTGATTCCGACACTATGGATACACGGGTTAGCACCCTAGATCCCCATCATGAGGAGTCGTGATTGGAATTTATCGTGCTAGCTGGGGGATGGGGAACTATTAGTAGATTATGTGATTATATCCAAATCCTTTACATGCATCATAGCTCACCCTACTTCTCACGTTGGGTGCGGCCTAACCATCTTACATGCATCATAGCTGTTATATATGATTAACCTGACCACTACATGCATCATAGCTAACCATATGGTTAGCCTGACCTACAAGAATCATAGTTAATCATATATAACCAGCCTGATCAAGTCCCAAGCCGATCACATAATAAACTGATAATTCAAACACTTAGCTAGATGTCTACTTTATTCAGATTCACCTGTTCCAGCATTCACTATTTATTGTCTAGCATTCACTATTTATTGTTCATTGCTAGATGCTCTATTGCCTATTTCCATTTTCTCCAGTACTTTACATTTCCAGCATTATTTTCCATCTTGTATTTCTTACACTGTTTATAGATTTTGTCAATTTAATAAAACTGCTGTTAGTGCTTGTGCTTCGCTCCAATCCTGACTGGATAACATTTTTCAGAGGACCTGGAGGATCTTTGCCCCACTCATTATGGCCCAGGATTAGAGGGAGATTTTACCCCGGAAATCCCAGAGGAGTTGCCTAGCCTAGAGGAGAATGTACCTGGCTGCTCTTAGACTACTTTTTCTGCATTATTGTTTTAGACTTAGACTGAGTTGTATTTATTATTTGTGACTTTGTGAGGTCATTTAGACCAGGATTTAAGTTGGATTATTGTGGTTGTTTTTATTAGAACTCTTTTCTATTCTCATCGTGCCATTATTCTTATAGCTTGTGATTGAGTATATCATAGAACTGTGGATTATTTATCATTGTCCTCCGTGCGAAGTTGAGACTATTGACAGGATATATTATATGTTGAGACCTAGACAGCGTTCTACCGCCGATGCTGCGGCGTAGGCTGGACGTACCCACGACTCATGCCCAAATTTCGGGTGTGGGTCGTGACATATTTTTAGTGGTGGCCCATGCAGGTCCTAGATTCGTATTAGAGCGATATCGTAGTGGTGCTCGCTTAGAGTATTACTACGAGCCTGTTTTAGGAAATAGGAATTAGGCCAAGGTTATGCTCAATCACAAATAGGGAATTTTGATTCTTATGATATTACTCTTAATGATTTTCCTTTAGAATTTTCTGTCCTTCCTTGATGATATCGTATCTATTGCCTTAATTTAATCTTTCGATCTGTCTTCAGGATGCCGCCGAGAAGGTCCCAGAGACTCGGAGCAACAGATTCGGAGAGGTCTGCCACCTCTCGCCCGGCCGGACAGACATTCGCAGCACCTCCTACATCTCCAGTACATGTGGGAGTGTCTGCAGCATTCGGGGGTCCTCCACCACCAGTTCAGAGGGTCCCCACAGCTACGACGGGGCCTCTACCACCACCACCAGTACAGCATCCAGGAGGTGTGCCCGTCGATGGGGCACAGATGTTCGCCTTGATTCAGGGCATGGTCGATGCCCAGAGGACGTCGGCAGAGGCCCAGAGGACGTCGGCAGAGGCCCAGAGAGTGCAAGCTGAGACACATCAGGCCCAGACAGAGATGATGAGGGTGAACATGGAGAATGCTCACCAAGTGGCCCTCCAGGCTGTGGAGAGAGTCACTTAGCAGCAGCAGCGTCCTGATCAGCACCACCAGAGGCCGGGCACCATTGTGGATTTCAAGAGGATGATGCCTCGGGAGTTCAAAGGGACAGAAGGGATACTCTACACCGATGATTGGCTAGAGGACATCGAGAGGAACTTGCGCTTGGCACAGCTTCCGGAGGCCCTCCAGATCGAGGCCGCTGGCAGCCAGATGTTCGACATTGCCTTGACATGGTTTCGCACGGAGCCGAGACTCTTGCGCAGGGGACTCACTTGGGAAGATTTCAAGGAGCTCTTCAAAGAAAAGTTCTTTCCTGATGTCGCCCTGGGAGCTTTGGAGAGTCAGTTCCATGACTTAGCCCAGGGGAGCTCGTCCGTCGATGAGTATGCCGCAGAGTTTTCCCGCCTGAGCCGCTTTGCGCCATCGATGATTAGAGATCCGGGGGACAGGGCCCGGAAGTTCAGAAAGGGGCTGACAAGGGAGATCAAGTCTCGCACGTCGGAACGTCGTACAGCTACCTACGAGGGCATATTGATGGATGCCCAAGTAGCCGAGGACGACTTGGGCCTCAGGCCCAAGAGGGGACGCGATGGTTCCGGAGGAGCAAATAGTAGTACGGGACCGGGCAAGCGTCCACACTTTCAGCAGCAACAGCAGAGACCCTTTCAGCAGCAGCATCAGGCACCAGCCCGAGGGCAGGCCCAGCAGCAGCAACAGAGACAGAACCAGCCCGCCATCCAGTGTGCGTACTGCGGGAAGATGGGACATACTAGAGATATCTACAGGAAAAAATTGGGCTCATGTCTATCCTGCGGATCGACGATACACCAGCTGAAGGATTGTCCTACCTTTCGTCCAGGTCAGGGTGGAGCAGCCGCCCAGAGAGGATCAGACAGGGTACCTACCATACCAGGAGGCAAACAACAGAGGGGACCACTTCTACCGCAACATCAGAAGTTTGCCCAGCATCAGCAGCAGAGAGGTGCACCCCAGGGGCGAGCATACGCCATGGCAGTCGAGGAGATCGAGCCAGCAGGAGACTTAATCACAGGTTTGGTTCTTCTCGATTGTATTCCCGCATTTACCTTATTCGACTCTGGCGCTTCCCATAGTTTTGTGTCTGTATCATATGCACTTCGACATCATTTAGACACAGAACCATTAGCTAGGACTTGCAAGATCATGACTGGTGGAGGTATTATCCTAGTTCGTGATCACTGCAAGGACCGGAGGGTGTCAGTAGGAGGCCGAGAGTTGAGCGTGAGCTTACTTGTCATGCCACTTCCGGGGTACGATATTGTACTCGGAATGGACTGGTTGAGTAGGCATCATGCTACTATAGATTGTCATAGAGGCAGAGTATTATTTAGACCACCAGGAGAACAGGAGTTTGAGGTCGTCAGAGGAGCAGCGGAACAGTGCAAGAGCACATTTTGCGAAGCCAGGGCAGAAGAAGAGGAGTTGCCACATCCTCTGATAGCGGAGTTCCTGGATGTATTTCCAGAAGAGTTGCCAGGCTTGCCGCCAGACAGAGATGTTGAATTCTCTATAGACTTGGTTCCAGGAGCGGAGCCCATTTCACAACATGTCTATAGAGTTAACAACAGCGAGCTAGCAGAATTGAAGAAACAAGTTGAGGAGCTGCAGGACAAAGGCTTCATCAAATCCAGTTCATCACCATGGGGAGCTCCGGTATTGTTCGTACCGAAGAAGGACGGCACGCTGTAGAGCTTTGAACAATATCACTATCAAGAACAAGTACCCGCTGCCGAGGATAGATGATCTCTTCAATCAGTTGAGCGGGGCGAGGGTGTTTTCAAAGATAGATTTGAGGTCAGGCTATCACCAGGTGAAGGTGAAGAAAGAAGACACGCCGATAGTGATATTCCAAATGCCCTACTATTTAAGCCCGTACCAAACATACAACGCCCCTGACCCTACAAAACACCGAACACCGGATCGCCCGCCCAATTTTCATTATTTCATGTGTTTGTGCAAATACCCAAATTTAAGGGGGGCAAATTTGCAAATTTGTATTTGGTGTCAACGCCCTATTGGTTTAACCCAAATGAAGAAAACCAACCCCCTAGCTTTGACTAGTCAACACCCTCATCTCACATGTATAAATTTTCTCCATATCAAATCCTGGCCACTCAATTAAAGTGGGTACATCACCACCCTTCATTCTCATCTCACCCCTCCCTATTTAATGTCCTATCCCCCAATAGCCCTAATCCCAAAAAAAAAAAAAAAAAAAATTCCTAGGGAAGCACACCTCCCCCAAGCCCCTACCCGCAGCTTCTCCTTCTCCCCTTCATTTTTCATTTTTCTTCACTTCTCTTCTTCTTCTTCCTTTTCTTCTTCTTCTCTTTTAACTATTTTTGAATTTTGAACTAAAAGAGAAAGGGGGGAATACTGTTCACCCGAGCTCTGATCTTCCCCGCCGGCCGGGCATCTCAGCTCCGACTGTAGTCCGGCCTACTCCAGCTGCTGTCCTCCCTATCACGACTTCACTCCGGCCATTGCTCCGGCCTGCCCCGACCCTGCACTACTCCGGCGCCGGCACGCTCCACTGCTCCTCCACCTCTCCATCTGCTGTCAACTCCGACGGCCATCGATTTCGCTCCCTGCTCCTTCCCGGCGAGCCACCCAGCCACCCATCTTTCCTCCCCGACTTCCATGCCTACTCCTCACGCCACCACCTCCCATCGGATCGACCACCACACAGCTCCCCTCGGGATCCTCCCCGACTTCCCTGCACTCTGACCCGACGGAGATCTCCAGCTTCCCGACTGCTCCCCATTGTTCCAGCCATCAACTCCGGCACAGCCCAAGCACCTCTCCGGCCCATCTACACCTACAACCATCACCATCTACACCCTCAACGACCACCCGGCCGAGCACCGCAACTCCCCGACCTCCTCCTGCTGTCCCTCTCCAGCACCTCCATTGCCTAGCCACCCTCGATTCCGGCCAGTGGCTTCCGGCTGACCCCAGTGAGTCCCTCTCCTCTTCTCTTTTTCCTCCTTCTAATATGGGTCTGGTCTCGTATATACGTATGTATGGTATGTTGTATACGTATATATGAATTCAAACATATACATGTATGAATGTGTATATGTTTATATACGTATATGAATAAATATGTGTGTATGGGTGTATGTGTGTGTGCGTACGTATGTTGTATACGTATTTGAGTGTAAATTGTATATATATAATTATATATATATATATATATATGTTTTCTCTATTTTATATGTATATGTATGCAAACGTATATATATATAATTTGCATATACATATTTAATATCATATGTTGAATAATGTATTGGTATACACATATATATGTATATGAACGTATTTTGGTAAATATATAACTGTAGCAAGTATAAATTATATTGGCATATATTATATATATATATATATATTATGTTAAATTCTTTTTAGTATGTATACAAATATATACATATTGTATCCCTTTCCATGAATTATGTTTATATATATATATACAAGTATTATTTTTATTATGATTATATATATATATATACAAGTATTATTTTTATTATGTTTATATATATATACAAGTATTATTTTATTTGAAAGTATATATTTATACATATATCTATTATTGTAATTGATGGAAATTATATATATGATTAGTAAATGAGATGTTTATTTATATATATCCCTACCAGATGACCCTAGTTGACTGAGTGCCATGCCTGGCATAGCCCTGAGGCCAGTGTATTTCTATTGTGTGTTAGTGTAGCATCTGATACAAGTGATATTACTGTATGTGTATAGGACTGTTGGATCCTCCAGACGGTACTCTGGGACAGGACATTGGATTTACCAGCTAAGGACCCAAGGCGAGTACATTCTCTGATTAGTTTCTAATTTATGATATCTCCTATGTTCACTGTATCTAGTGTAGATATCCATGCTCTTGACACACTGGTTACACGGATTGGTATAGACGGATCTCGTCATGAGATGTTATTCCTTATTCATGGTGTAGCTTGTACAAGACTTGTTTCCTTGTTATCTTGTGCATGTACAGACACTGAGTCCCGGGGAGATTTGCTACCTCCCTAGGGAATCCCGTGCCATAGCGTACCATGATTGGATCTACTATACCAGTCGGGGGTGGGGAGTATTTTAGTATAGATATGTGATCATACCCAACTTTATATGCATCATAGCTCACCCCACATCTCGCGTCGGGTGCGGCCTGACCATTTACATACTTTATAGCTGTTACGTGTGATTAGCCTGACCTCTACATGCATCATAGCTAACCAACGGTTAGCCTGACCTTACATGAATCATAGCTAATCACATGTGACCAGCCTGATCAAGTTCCCAAGCCGATCATATGTTAAAGCTAGTACTCACACACTTAGTCATAGGATTCTTGCTCGTTGACATATTGTTTCTTTTCCTGTATTTACTTACAGTATTTCCAATATTTCCTTTATTGTACATTTCTCGTACCTATACATGCATCTCGTATATTTCCATCTAGAACTTCTACATAGTTTATATCATTAATATAGAACTGCTATTTAGAGATGTACTTTGCTCCTTCCTGACTGGAAAATATTTTTCAGACTGTGACCTTAGTGGACTTGTTTCTGACACACTTGGGGATTAGATGTCACTGATTGCAGGTATGACTATTTTGTCGTTAGACTTGTCTTGTATTTCTTTGCTTACCTTGATATCTCATCGTGCTTACTTTATGTGATTGAGTATTTCCAGCATTATTTTATGATATCCACGTCTCCTTATGGAGTTGGGTATTCATGTGAGATTGATTAGATAGTTACATGACCTAGACAGCATTCTACCGCCGATGCTGCGGCGTAGGCTGGACGTACCCGCGCACTCGTGCCCCTAAACCGGGTGCGGGTCGTGACACATTTTTAGTGGTGGCCCATGCAGGTCAGACTTCGCAAGTTGTGCGATATCGTGGTAGTGTGACATCTTAGTCGTACTACTACTTGCCTGCTATAGAATATAGGACATAGGATACTAGGATGAGAGAGGATACTCAATCACAAAAATTCTTGAGAGATTTCTGGGATGACCCCTTGAGAATCTTATTATAATTTCCAATTTAAATCTTTTCCTTATTTTCGTCCGCTCTCGCTTGTTGTTATTGAACTTGATCCTTGTTGATCAGTTATTAAATTAAAAATCTTGGTATCATTGTTGAGTTTGATTCTTGTTGACTAGTTGTTAAATTTAAATTCTTGGTATCGTTCTTGAGTTGATTTTATATCGAGATAAATTTTATGGACTAAACCTTACGGTATCATCTGATGACATATGTTGATGAGGACAGTGAGAAAGGTAAAACGTCTACTTTGGTTATGGAACCTAGAGTTTATTGCAGCCACATTAGCTGTCGTGACAAGAACGTAGGAACCTGACTTGGATGTACATAACTTAGTTATGAAACTTAGAGTCTCTCGCAGCCATACCGGTTGGCGTGACGAAGATTCTAGATGACATGATTATATAGTTGCATACCTTAGTTACGGAACCTGTCGTTTATCGCATTTATGCTTACTGGCATGGCAAGGATTCTGAGTGTCATAATTTCTGACAAACGTGTATGATTATCAGGTTGTATCTTAAAATGGTTCTTAAAGTCTTATCTCAATACTTATCTATTTCGTTATTACAGGACTTTGTTCCATCGCTTCTTTTCTTTACTAGCAGTAAAGATACCTTCAGTCCTTGATCCAGTTCCTTTTTGAGCTTATTTTCTTTGAGGATTCCTTGTTAGTGTGATAATTAGTGACTTACAATTTTGGTTGTGTCTTGTATTAGTTTGACTGAGTGTGACTTATGAGTTTGTAAGTGTTTCTTAGTTGGACATGGAAGCAGTAGGCATTAATCTAGAGATACCCATAGTATAGTACCTTGTAGCAATAGTTCTACGATAGATGTTATTATAATTAGTATTGGTATTATAGAAAGAGAAGTAAGAGTATCAATGAAGGTTCCAAGAGTAAGTATCAAAATCAGCATGCCAGTCTTGGATAGTCATAAAATTATATAATTGGATGATCTATGTAAATAATTAAGTATCAAGGAATTGTATTAAAGATTAATGGAGCATGATGTTCAATTTGATGATTGATTACTTGGGTGTGTCAAGGGTAAAGAAATGTATATACATAAAGGGTATTAATGAGTGTGCCATGGGTAGAGGAATATCAAGATTAATTATGAAAGGTATGAAGTGTATCACAGATTAGTGTAACAGTCTGTAAAAGATTAAAAGGAAAATACATATACATCAATCGAGATGAGGAGCCATATACTTGCCCATGAGAGTAAAGAGAAACAGGTGTATTATAAAAGGTGCGAATAACTGTGAGTTCTAATAAGATTGATGAGATAATCTAATAATGAAGCTAGTGTTACCATACCAATAGTGCTAGTGATTCTATATCAAAGATTTGTTGAGCATGGTGCTAATGACAGTAAGAACTTCGTGTGATGATAATTAGAATGGTGTACCAGTTAATATAGATAGAAAGTCATTGGAGAAAATATGTGTGATGATAACTTTGATTATTGGAAGTAATATTGCAAGTAATCCGGGCAGTACAAATTTAAGAACACAGTTGAGAATTGTAGACCATTGGTATATTGTGTGCACCTTGAGTATTAGAGACTGTGAGTATTATATGTATACTTGTTGATTTAAATTTATAATTTGAAGAGTGGAAATTAATTTTAATTTTTAAAGTTTTGAGTAGTTAAGATTTTATGTTATTAAAGTTTTTGAGGATTAAAATTCAATTCAATAAACATAGTCAAAGCTATGAAGATTTTTGGAAGTGATTAAAATTTTATTTCAATGTTGAATATTTGACTTTTGAGGAAAATATATGCATTTTATTTTAAATCATTCGAGAAGTAAATTTTGATAATTTTATTTTGAGGATAAATTTTATGGTGGATAAGAAATATATACTAGTATATGAGTGAATGAAGTGCATATATAAGGATCTGTTGGCTGTGCATGCTTGAGATGGCACTGCAAACAGACTTGGGTTTCCATTTAGAGTTGTATTAGAAGGAGCAATACTTAGTGTGCTGTGTTGCACTTGGCGTGCACTTGGGTGATAAGAATAACTAGTATGAACAATTGTAGTAGGTAAGAGAGCTAGCAGTGGATGTGCTTGTAGTAGAAATAGTGGTTCCTAAACAGATAAGGGAATCAAACTTTGGATGCATCATTAAACCTATGGTTGTGTTAGAAGGCTATGTTCTGTTCTTTTCTTCTGTTCCTTTTCATCTATTTTATTGATTAATGTTCTAGTACCATAGCTTGCATCAATGATTCTCTTGCTATAATATAGTTAGTAGTACCCCTCGACAGAGACTGTAATACCATGACAAAGGAGACCATAACCATGTATGTTTTCTCTAGATTGCATGTTGTGTGACTGTAGGTAGGACTTTCTTAGACCTTGATTGTTGGGGGTTTGACCGTAGTAAAGATTTATGAAGAGGATATGACTTGACAAAGAGAGACAATGTGCTTTAAATATCGAGGATAAACAGTAATTTAAATAAAGGATTAAAAATTTAACATGGCAAAATTGATGATTTATTAATTTCAGGAAGGTTGATTATGATATATTTATCATTGAAAATTTGAGGAAAAATTTGGAAATTATCATTATATATATTTGATTGCAATATAGTAATTTAAATTTTATTATTGCGGACGTTGCATTTGAAGGATCCATAAGTGTCGCATTATTAAGTATTTTGAGGAAAAGGGAAACTGAAGAATCAGATCATTGATGGATTATTGTTGAATTCAGACTTTTGGGACGAGATTCAATACATTGATTGAAATTAAATTTGAGAAACAGATATCAAATTCCGAGTATTTAATTTTTAATTTAAATTCTTGGGAATTATGAGGAAATAGAAACTGGTTTTTATTTTCGAGAATATTACAGGAATACAGTAATTTTAGAAATTTTTGAGGTTATGAAATGGCAAGATGGATTACTACCTAATTTTGTGATTGATGAATTTAACTATTAATGAGAAATAAAATAATAAATAAACACTACTATGAGGACTTTAAATTTCGAGGACGAAATTCTTTTAAGGAGGGTAGACTTGTCACTACCATATTCTGAAAACAGGGGTATTTTCGACTTTTTATAATGATTAGTATTGTGGTATTTATATTAAATAATTTCTCAATATTGTATTTAAATTAGATAATTGCATGAGGTGTGTATTTAAATATATTATATTATATACTGTGTTCTTAATGTCTGAGCTGGTAGACTTGACCTAGAGGCCACTAGACGAACACCTGATCGAATAATGGGGATTATGTATTTAATTGTTTATTTTAGAATTTATTTATTGGAGGTTGTATTTAATTACCGTAAATTTTATTTGATTGTTGCGCGCTGCCGTTGCTTCAATATTTGGAGCGCTACCCTGACTCTTGCCTCCCAACAAATTTTACAACATTGCCCTAGACATGCCCGCCTTCCATTCTGCTATTTTTGCAACTCATAATTATGCCCTCTGTACCTTATTTTTTAGCCGCACAAAAATCGTCGCGGACATTTATTTAAATTCTAAATAAATTCTAACTTTGTATCGTTGTGCGTTCCAATCGAAATTGGGGACAATCTTGACCTATTTTTCGTACGACCCAAATTAGGATAATATTCTATTCTGAGTCTTTTTCACTATTGGTATTGATAACCCGACCTTATTTTGGCCCCATGTACTCCTAATTAATTTTAGAACACAACTGGCATTTTATTTCTATTTAAATTGAGGAAACCATTTTATCTGATTCCGTAAATCCCGATAAATTCCAATGCCCTACTATTTAAGCCCGTACCAAACATACAGTGCCCCTGACCCTACAAAACACCGAATACCGGATCGCCCGCCCAATTTTCATCATTTCATGTGTCTGTGCAAATACTCAAATTTAAGGGGGGCTAATTTGCAAATTTGCATTTGGTGTCAACGCCCTATTGGTTTAACCCAAATGAAGAAAACCAACCCCCTAGCTTTGACTAGTCAACACCCTCATCTCACATGTATGAATTTTCTCCATATCAAATCCTGGCCACTCAATTAAAGTGGGTACATCACCACCCTTCATTCTCATCTCACCCCTCCCTATTTAATGTCCTATCCCCCACTAGCCCTAATCCCCAAAAAAAAAAAAAAATCCTAGGGAAGCACACCTCCCCCAAGCCCCTACCCGCAGCTTCTCCTTCTCCCCTTCATTTTTTATTTTTCTTTACTTCTCTTCTTCTTCTTCCTTTTCTTCTTATTCTCTTTTAACTATTTTTGAATTTTGAACTAAAAGAGAAAGGGGGGTAATACTGTTCACCCGAGCTCTGATCTTCCCCGCCGGCCGGGCATCTCAGCTCCGACTGTACTCCGGCCTACTCCAGCTGCTGTCCTCCCTATCACGACTTTACCCCGGCCATTGCTCCGGCCTGCCCCGACCCTGCACTACTCCGGCGCCGGCACGCTCCACTGCTCCTCCACCTCTCCATCTGCTGTCAACTCCGGCGGCCATCGATTCCGCTCCCTGCTCCTTCCCGGCGAGCCACCCAGCCACCCATCTTTCCTCCCCGACTTCCCTGCCTACTCCTTACGCCACCACCTCCCATCGGATCGACCACCACACAGCTCCCCTCGAGATCCTCCCCGACTTCCCTGCACTCTGACCCGCCGGAGATCCCCAGCTTCCCGACTGCTCCCTATTGTTCCAGCCATCAACTCCGGCACAGCCCAAGCTCCTCTTCGGCCCATCTACACCTACAACCACCACCATCTACACCCTCAACGACCACCCGGCCGAGCACCGCAACTCCCCGACCTCCTCCTGCTGTCCCTCTCCAGCACCTCCATTGCCGAGCCACCCTCGATTCCGGCTGACCCCAGTGAGTCCCTCTCCTCTTCTCTTTTCCCTCCTTCTTATATGGGTCCGGTCTCGTATATACGTATGTATGGTATGTTGTATACGTATATATGAATTCAAACATATACATGTATGAATGTGTATATGTTTATATACGTATATGAATAAATACGTGTGTATGGGTGTATGTGTGTGTGCGTACGTATGTTGTATACGGATTTGAGTGTAAATTATATATATATAATTATATATATATATATATATATGTTTTCTCTATTTTATATGTATATGTATGCAAACGTATATATATATAATTTGCATATACATATTTAATATCATATGTTGAATAATGTATTGGTATACACATATATATGTATATGAACGTATTTTGGTAAATATATAACTGTAGCAAGTATAAATTATATTGGCATATATTTTAGATATATATATATATTATGTTAAATTCTTTTTAGTATGTATACAAATATATACGTATTGTATCCCTTTCCATGAATTATGTTTATATATATATATATACAAGTATTATTTTTATTATGATTATATATATATATACAAGTATTATTTTTATTATGTTTATATATATATACAAGTATTATTTTATTTGAAAGTATATATTTATACATATATCTATTATTGTAATTGATGGAAATTATATATATGATTAGTAAATGAGTTATATATTTATATATATCCCAACCAGATGACCCTAGTTGACTGAGTGCCATGCCTGGCATAGCCCAGAGGCCAGTGTATTTCTATTGTGTGTTAGTGTAGCATCTGATACAAGTGATATTACTGTATGTGTATAGGACTGTTGGATCCTCCAAACGGTACTCTGGGACAGGACATTGGATTTACCAGCTAAGGACCCAAGGCGAGTACATTCTCTGATTAGTTTCTAATTTATGATATCTCCTATGTTCACTGTATCTAGTGTAGATATCCATGCTCTTGACACGCTGGTTACACGGATTGGTATACACGGATCTCGTCATGAGATGTTATTCCTTATTCATGGTGTAGCTTGTAAAAGACTTATTTTCTTGTTATCTTGTGCATGTACAGACACTGAGTCCCGGGAGATTTGCTACCTCCCTAAGGAATCCCGTGCCATAGCGTACCATGATTGGATCTACTATACCAGTCGGGGGTAGGGAGTATTTTAGTGTAGATATGTGATCATACCCAACTTTACATGCATCATAGCTCACCCCAAATCTCACGTCGGGTGTGGCCTGACCATTTACATGCTTCATAGCTGTTACGTATGATTAGCCTGACCTCTACATGCATCATAGCTAACCAACGGTTAGCCTGACCTTACATGAATCATAGCTAATCACATGTAACCAGCCTGATCAAGTTCCCAAGCCGATCACATGTTAAAGCTAGTACTCACACACTTAGTCATAGGATTCTTGCTCGTTGACATATTGTTTCTTTTTCTGCATTTACTTACAATATTTCCAATATTTTCTTTATTGTATATTTCTCGTACCTATACATGCATCTCGTATATTTCCATCTAGAACTGCTACATAGTTTATATCATTAATATAGAACTGCTATTTAGAGATGTACTTTGCTCCTTCCTGACTGGAAAACATTTACCAGACTGTGACCTTAGTGGACTTGTTTCTGACACACTTGGGGATTGGATGTCACTGATTGCAGGTATGACTATTTTGTCTTTAGACTTGTCTTGTATTTCTTTGCTTGTCTTGATATCTCATCGTGCTTACTTTATGTGATTGAGTATTTCCAGCATTATTTTATGATATCCACGTCTCCTTATGGAGTTGTGTATTCATGTGAGATTGATTAGATAGTTACATGACCTAGACAGCGTTCTACCGTCGATGCTGCGGCGTAGGCTGGACGTACCCGCGCACTCGTGCCCCTAAACCGGGTGCGGGTCGTGACATACACTCCGGCACAGCCCCGCAGCTCCCTGTTGCATTCCCTCCTCCAGCTCCTTCCCCGGCGGCCCGCAGTGCAGCCGAGCTCCGCCTGCATTCCCTCACACCACCACACGACGACCCGCTGCTCCTGCCCTCTTCACAACTCCGGCGAGTCAGCTCCCCTCCGGCGAGCAGAACCACCAGCCCCACCGTGAGCCTCTCCCTCTTCCCTCCTTTATTTGTATTGTATACATGTATGGATTAGTATATGTATATACATGTATATATTATATTGGTATGTATATATGTACTTGTATACGCATATAGTATAAGTATTATTGTTATATAAATACATATATATATATATATGTATATAGTATATGTTGATAGTACGTATTTTAGTACGTATTTCGGTATGTGTATATACATATATATATGTATGTATTTTGGTATGTATATATATACGTAGCATATATATATATATAATTATATTGGTATATATGTATATTCTAGTATGTATGTAATGATGTATATATATACATATACATACAAGTATATAGTATATGTATTTTTTTTTTGTATATATACATATATATAAATATAACATATGTATATTTTTACTAGTATATATATATATATATATATATATATATATATATATATATATATATATATGAATATATATTCAATATATATATATTCTTAAAATGGTTGTTATGTATAAATATGTTTTGTATATTTATAACATATAAATATATATATGATATATATTTCTATTTAATGTATATACACTTACACGTATTTTGGTACAAAATTATTGATATACACTTACATATATTATGTACGTATTTGATTGGTATATATATATATATATATATATTATGAGTATATTATGTATATTTATATATGTATCTCTACTAGATGACCCGAATGTAAATACAGATACCCCGTAACTACACATGACCTTATGACCCAGTGAACTGTTAGCAGCCTGCCATGTGCACTGACGTACTGGCAAGTCCCGTATCATATTGACCGTTTGTCTTTCACAACAATCGCAGACGCGACGCCCGTGCAATTTGACGCACTTGACCCTAGTTGACTAGTGCCATACCTGGCATAGCCCCTGAGTTCGATGTATTTTTGATTGTGTGTAGTGTAGCATCTGATGCAAATGTTGTATTATTTTATTATATGTCTATAGGACTGTTGGATCTTCCAGACGATACTCTGGGAGTGGACATTAGTATTACCAGCTAAGGACCCAAGGCGAGTACATTCTCTGATTAGCTTCTTATTTATGATATCCCCTATGTTCATTGTATCTAGTGTAAATATCTATATTCTCGACACGCTGGTTACACGGATTGGTGTATACGGATCTCGTTATGAGATGTTATTCCTTGTTCATGGTGTAGCTTGTACAAGTCTTGTTTCATTATTATCTTATACATGTACAGATACTGATTTTCGGAGAGACTTGCTACCTTCCTAGGGAATCCCGTCCCATAGCGTACCATGGTTAGATCTACGATACTAGTCGGGGGTGGGGAGTATTTTAGTGTAGATATGTGATCATACCCAACTCTACATGCATCATAGCTCACCCCACATCTTACGTCGGGTGCGGCCTGACCATTATATGCCTCATAGCTGTTATATATGATTAGCCTGACCTCTACATGCCTCATAGCTAACCAAATGGTTAGCCTGACCTTACATGAATCATAGCTAATCATATGTAACCAGCCTGATCAAGTTCCCAAGCCGATCACATGTTAAAGCTAGTACTCACACACTTAGTCATAGTATTCTTGCTTATTGACATATTGTTCCTTCCCGCATTTACTTACAGTATTTCCAGTATTTCTTTTATTGTATATCTCTCATACATGTACATGCATCTAGTATATTTCCATCTATATACTGCTACATAGCTTATATCATTGATATAGAACTGCTATTAGAAATGTACTTTGCTTCTTCCTAACTGGAAATATTTTTCCAGACTATGCCTTAGAGGACCGATATCCAACACTCTATGGACCATATGGTGAGTAGCTGCAGACTTGGACTTGGTAGTTCAGTTGTGATTCCGGGAGGTCAAGCCGGAATCACTAGTTATTTAGTTAGTTCCTTTCAGTAGTTTATTTAGTACCGAATTTGTCTCCGGCATATATATTTTGTTGAGACTTGGATATTTGTTGAGTTAGATTATTTACATTTTAGACTTGTGTTGTAGTTATTTTATTTCTTCGATTTCTTATCGTGCTGTAGTTATGTGATTGAGTATGTTGTTCATTTATATTGTGTTAATCTGTGTCCCCTTATGGAGTTGGATACTCGTGCGAGATTGTTTAGATAGTGCTTGACCTAGACAACGTTCTACCGCCGATGCTGCGGCGTAGGCTGGACGTACCCACGTACTCGTGCCCAAATTTTGGGTGCGGGTCGTGACATCAACCATCTTACGGGAGGTCAACCATCCTACTAGAGGTCACACATCCGACATTCCCAAGACTTCTTAGGTGGTTACCCATCCTACGGGAGGTCACCCATCCAACATCTCCAGGACTTCCTATGTTGTCACGCATCCTACGGGAGGTCACCCATCCTACATTCCCAGGACTTTCCAGGAGGTCACCAATCCTACAGGAAGTCAACCATCCTACTTGAGGTCACCTGTCTTACATTCCCAGGAGTTCCTAGGTGGTCAACCATCCTATGGGAGGTCACCCATCCTACTGGAGTTCACCCGTACTACATTCCCAATACTTTCTAGGTGGTCACCCATCTTATGGGAGGTCATCCATCCTACGGGAGGTCACCCATCCTACATTCCCAGGACTTCCTAAGTGGTCACCCATCCTATGATAGGTCACCCATCCTATGGGAGGACTTCCTATATGGTCACCCATCATACATAAGGACTTCCTATGTGGTTACCCATACTATTGGAGGTCACCCATCCTACAGGAGGTCATCCATCCTACATTCCCAGGAGTTCCTAGGTGGTCAACCATCCTATGGGAGGTCACTTGCTGGAGACAGGCTTGAATCTTAAATCTCGATTCGTGTATTTAAATATCACGAAGAACGAGAATATTTGATTCATTTTCAAGGAGCATATCATGAACTCGGGATATCAAGATTTTAGTACTTGGTCTTTCTTGAGTAAATTAAGACATAATCACAGGATTTTAATTCCTCAATACTTGTTCCATTTTTAATTGAAACATGATAGTAACTCATAATTAAAATATGATAGTACGTAGTATATTATCAAATTTGATATTTGGTATTCTTCAGTAAAAACACAGGATATAGATGATTAGGTTTCGCTTATGTGTCTATGTGTTCGTGTCGTAAGCATCTTAAGTTCTAAAAAATTTTGACCAAAATAATTTAAATAAAATTACTAGTCTGTCTTTAAAGTAACTGACTCAAATTTCTAAAGTAGGGTTAAATATATTTAACCAATTTTTGGATATCGAAAATGGCTATCTCTGGAAATTTTTGGAAATTTTGACAGAGTATCCTCTGTACTTTAGACTCCAATTTTTTTATGATTTATATAAAGACCCGAAGCAACCCTCGGACCCTGGGTACGCCTACCCCTTTGGTGGAACAACTCAATACCGGAACACACGCATATAAATATATATTAAAATTCAAGTGTCAATTAGAACTTTTCTTACCAAGCAGCCCATTACCTTAATAATTAGCTATTGAGCAACTTGCACTGATAATGATTTGCTATACAAATACAGAAAATTTAATACAAGTCAGTAATTATACAATATCATAAACACTTCTAGATAACAAGATTAACACTTATCATTAGTAACCATAAGTAAAGAAAATCAATCATACAACAATTAACACAATCTATATACTTATATAGTATTGCTCATTCAAAGGCCAAGTACTAACGTGGTTCTAGTTAAAGATGAACACTAGTAACTACATACAACTATAAATAACCTAAAATTTATATTTTGATGGTTCCTATAGTTTCGACAACTTCAATTAACTTAACCATTGAATCCAAAAATTGGGTACATAAATATAAAATACCAAAAAACTAGGGCTAGGCTGAATTTTATGGAATTTGGTTCAAATGATTGAAATATTGATTCTGAATCCTGAATATGAGTCTATACTAAGATGGGGAAATGTTCAAATATCGCTAACTACATGGCTATCTGAGTGAAATAATTTTTCCAAAAGTGGACCAAACAAACTTCAAGACCATAGTGGACCCAACGAACTTGACATGACCAACCCAATTAATTACTTTAGACAAGCCCAAATTGACCTATAGTTAGATTAATGCTTTAACTAAGGTTGGGTGACTTCCCATAGGATGGGTGACCACATAGGAAGTCCTGGAAATATAGGATGGGTAACCTCCCATTGGTAGGGTGACCACCTCGAAAGTTCGGGTAAATTAGGATGGGTGACCCCTCGTAGGATCAGAGACTCATAGGAGTTCCTAGGTTCCTATGGGATGGGTGCTCTCTCGTAGGATAGGTGACTTCCTAGGTCACCCATCCTATGGGAGATCACCCATCCTATGGGAGGTCACGTGGCAGAAATAACACGGGGGCACCTTTTAATGGAAGAGGTTCCTGTTGGCGAGAACCCATGGAAACCCTTAAAAGGAATTTTGATCATATGTACTCAAGACCTTGAATATTAATAAAAATTGTTGAAATATAATGGATTTTCGTCATATGTACTCATGATCTTGAATAAAAGTTTCTCCTTTTTTGGAACTTCTTCCTGCATTTGGCGTGTTGTATATTGTAATTTTTGGATATCATACCATAGCAAATATGGATGTAGTACGATACCGCAGTTTATTGAGGATATCCTATTGGAGGACTTTTGGTGGACTTATTACTTGTTGCGTACGTTGAGTACAAAAAATAAGTTCAAAATTAATCCCTATCAGAGGTAATATGGACGTGATAGATTTTGTGGACCCATTACTTTTTGTGCGTCTGGTTGTAAATAATAGGTTTAGAACAAGCCCTGCCAGAGGTAATATGGACGTGGAAGTTTTTGTAGACCTACTACTGCTGGTGTACTTTGGTAAGTATGGGTGATAAGTAGGGATGACAATCGATATCTGAGGTAATATGGATATAATAATCGATAGCCAAGACCCGGGAGGTTTGCTCAGCGGTAATATGGACATGGCAAACTCAGCCAAAAAGAAATGTTAGGAAGATAGTTCAGGGATAATATGGACGTGAACCGATATTCAAAAAACTCACCAAGGAATGATTTGTAGAGTGTGGTTTTTCGAACATCAAGATAGACCTGTAGATTTCTCTGCTGGGGAGATTGGTGGGACGATAGCACAGATGCAATATGAATATCGCTAGTGTCTAACAAGATTATTTTTTGAGTGGTCACTGCGTGTTACGCCCCAGTCCCAAAATATCAAGGGACTAGACACGTGACAATGGCCAGTAGCATACACCGATGGGAAAACCCAATTTAATGGACCCATCAGGATGTACTTAAGCTGTAAAACAACAATAAGGGTCTAATATACTAATCTCATCCACAGAAAATAAATACAATAATATGAAATATAAATCAACATCAAGTCTCAATAAAATATATCCCGGGGAACAACCTGATAATATGTCTGATACATTAATTCATTAAACAGGAAATAAGAGTCTAAAAATAGAAAGAACTGAGTATAATAACCATATACTCAAGAGAAATTCTGGCGATCACCTCGTCCTCGAGTTCTGGTATTGCTCGAATGACTGCTCCTGTTCCTGCTTCTGCTCTTGCTAATGCTCCTGTCCCATATACCTCGGGATAGATCTCCTCTGCTATTCCTGGGAACATAATCCGGATCCAGGTCCTCAGGGGACATAACAAGGTACAAGAATAACTCATGCCAAAAATATATGCAGTGCAATAATAAATGAATCAATAGGGTAAACTATGTAACCAGCTATGTGATATGCAAGTGAGAGCATCACTAGAGTTAGGCTGAGATTACTACAAGGTCTGTGTCAGGGAGCCTGTAGCATATATACTATGTAATGATACTATGTAATTTACTATGTATTGGGCCTATGACACCATAATAAATTTATATATAAAATTATCCTGTAGCCTGTGTGTCTCTCCCCACCCATTGTAATCACACGTCTCATGTCCATGTCACGCAAGAACATATCTAATGTAGCAAGTCATAATGATAGCTAAGCATATGAATAAAGTATATGTCATGAATCCTGTAGCCTATACAGAATCACCATGAATATCTCAAGAAGATTCTATCTTATGAATAGTGTCAAGTGTCTTGTGGTATGACGTACTTGATAATGCAAGCACGAGAATGTATAGGGTCTCGATATCCATGTCTAGGTGACGTTACACAACTCCGTGTACGGCGTTGACACACGAATATTATTCGAACGCTAAGTAATGTCACACGGTCCTAGGTTGAACAAAGATATTATAGTAATAAATCAAGAGAATAGTATAAACAAATGCTGCAAGTATGGCATGGTACACTTGCGTAGGGTTCTGGCTCCAACTGCTGCTCTGATATCAGCGGGATCTGCAGGTATTCCCCCGGTTGCTGAAATAAACGTTACCATCAGATTCAAAAGACATCAAATAGCTAGAATTGGTTGTCCATAAGTCCAATTTGGACACAGGGGCAAAAGTGACAGTTTTTGGTCAAAGCGGGGTCCACATGTGGCCCGCTTCGCACAAAAAAATGTGCCGGAGACAATATTCTCCAAATTTGTCAAACTTAGAGTCTACAAGTCCAGAACGACGATACAAACCCAATGGAATATCCAGAACTGGATTCTAATGAGCCGATCACAAAATTACCCGTCAAGCGGAGCCGTGGGGCCCACAATACGGGATTTTGTCAACGTTCTCAGAATCGAACCAAACTTGGGTCACAGGACCAGCGTATTACTACGAGTCCGATGGCGCAAGTTTCGTTTCGATACGACGAGCTTACACGAAGTTACAATGAGTTCCAGAACAAGATCAAATATGGAGTCAGTCTTGGACCCTTTAGCTGGTCCGGCTCAACGGGTTAAGTTGGTATCTCAAAATTGAGGGTAACGACACAGGTGTCCGACACAGAATTAAATATGGACGACGGTTACAATATATTGTGCAATTAAATTAGTGCACAATGAATTTGATTTTTGTGTGACGGAAAAATCTAGTGCCTAAATTGGCGAGTCAAGTCAGAAGTACAATAGTCCGATAGAATTTATGGGCTGATATTGGGCTCCGAATAATCAAACAATGATAGGGCGCACCAAGGGTTTAATTAAATAAAAAATAAAATAATAGACAAACTCAACTCTACTCTAAACCTTAACATCTGCTGCTAATCCAAAATTTTTCCAATCCAAACCTGACTATCTATAGAATTAATCGAGGGGGTTTACATTCTTCCCAACTTAGAAAAATTTTGTCCCCGAAATTAAAAGTAAAGAACGATAATAGCTAAGAGAATTTAAAAACAACTAGTAATCAAATGTCGTACATAAATTCGTACCTTGCTTCTTAAATAAGTACGGGAACCGCTGCCGAATAGAATCCTCGCGCTCCCATATAGACTCGCCTGGCGAATGGTGCTTCCATGCCACTCTGACCAGTCGAATAGTCTGTCCTTTCAAGGTCTTCTCGCTGCGATCGAGGATCTCAACTGGCTGCTCTACGTAAAATAGACTGGGCCCGACAGTAATCTCCGAATGATCAAGCCCGTGGCTAGGGTCTGTGACATATCTCCTCAGCTGCGATACGTGAAATACGTCATGTACTCCCTCTAATAATGGTGGAAATGCAAGACGGTAAGCCACTTCGCCAAGTCGTTCTAAGATGTCAAAAGGTCTGATGTACCTCGGACTCAGCTTGCCTCTACCTCCGAACATGATGGTACCACGAGTAGGCGATATCCTCAAAAATACATGGTCACCTTCCTTAAACTCCAATATACTGTGGTGCACATTTGCTCAATGTTTCTGTCTGTCCTGTGCTGCACACAGGTGGCTCTGAATCTGCTTGACCTTGTAGAAGCAAAAAAAATATGCAAGATAGCTCTACGCAGCATATTGATGCAAAGCAGCATAAACAGAGGACTTCAGAGCCTTCAAACGTGCAAACAGAGCTCCTCCGCCGAGCACAGCGTGAAATACGGGCCCAAGGACCATCCGCGTAGGGCAGTATACCCAGGCTGCTTCAGCGTAAACAGGGTGCTTCATCGCCTATAAGGCGTAAAACTCATCCTCTTTTAGTGCAGCATTGAAGTATACAAGGGACGCTTCGTATTCTCCAAAGTAAACCTGTCAGACCTTGCAATGAACCTGTCAGACCCTGCAATGAACCTGTCAGATCCTGCAATGAACCTGACGTCTCGACTTCTGACAAAGGGATACTGCTTGACTACCCAGGCGACGGCTATGATGATGGCGCAGCACTGCAACCCAGGCTATCATTTACTTCCATTTTCCCTTACGTAAACTGCTTTTACGTACACAGAGGAATACGCTGCCTAAGTTTTACACAGGCAGATGAGAGCCCCTTACGCTCCGCGGAAGACAAACCGCCTGCTATGTCAAAAGCTGCACTCCGTACGGGACACGAGGCACGTCTCTGCATTTTTATGCACAGGGCGGTGACAGGCCCTCAAAGCACGTCTATGCAATTAATGCGCCGAATACTGACAGATGCCTGAGACACGTCTCTGCACCATGCGCAGGCCAAGTGACAGACCTTCAAAACACGCCTCTGCGTTTAATACACCGGATGATGGCAAATCTCCATAATTAATGCTGGGGATTTGATTATATCTCCAAGAGCTGTAATTCCGGCTAAGGACGTCCACATCATCACTCTGGCACGTTACGCAGCGGCTTCTGCGCCTATTCAGCTTCGGTGTCCGCTCGGCTTTTACGCCTATTCAGCTTCGGTGCCCGCTCGGCTTCTACGCCTACTCGGCCTCTATGACCACTCGGCTTCTACGCCTACTCGGCCTCTATGACCACTCGACTTCTACGCCTATTCGGCTTCTATACCGGTTTGATAACTATTTGGCTTCTATGCCATGGTGACAGACATTTGGCTTCTATGCCAACCTCTTCTACACGATGGATACCTACCTACGTGGCTTCTACGTCATAATCTTCGTAGCGATTATATGCCTTTTGTCCCTTAGTTGGACCTGCGTCACACGCTCATGCAAAGGATCATCTATACGCAGGCATTGGTTATTTTAACCGTTGTGTAAAAGGGTGCTGTACTTTCCACTACTCGGTTGTCGTACCGATTGAGTGGTCACTGTCACTAAAACTCTATAAATAGAGACCTCTATCAACGAGGAACAAGGTCGACAAATTGGAGGATCGGAGAAATCAGGTCTGAAAACTGATCAAGAAATCCAGTATCAGATCCAACGGTCGCAAAGATCGAAGATCGGACGGTCGAAAGAGAGAAAGAGAGAGTGAGAGAGAGAAGAATCCGGAGCTCAGGCAAAGAGAAGGGATCAACAACTTTGGCATCGGGCATCCACCCTCTTCAGCAACCCACGAAGCTGCTACCTGTCTTCCTGTCTTCCACGGCACTTCTTCAACAACGTGTGGTCCAAGGGCTAAAGTGATCGACTGCAGATCAGACACCTATAGCAATATTCACCCAGATTAAATAAATTATAGTTAGACATCCTCGTGTAGGATCGAATTTGTACAATCTTATTTGTAAACAATAAAAGAAGGGGCGGGTCTTCGTACAAGACCTCGTTCTACCGTATTCACCAAATCTTTTCTCGTTTATATTATCCTAAATAAGATGAGGACTCTGCTGGGAACGTCTTTCTTTTCTGATGAGGAAGCTATTGCTCAACACGATACGGTATTCGTGGGAACCGTGAAGAAGACACTGGTCGTCTAGTTCGACCAGTCTGCCTACGAAGATATGCTCCGAACAAGGGGCAGCTCTCACTTTCTCTCCGACCAAAACAACAGGAAGCTGCGTAAGGTCTGGATGCCCAAGACATCCTCTATCGTTCCTGTGGGTTCTCCGATCTCTCCGATCTCTCCGACCAATAAGGTTGTTGCATTGCTTCCTCCGTGCCCTGCGCGTAAAATTCAGTCGCCTGTCTCTGACAGAACCGACAAAACTTCTGGCAATGCCTCAGCGCTAACCCAGAAGTATGCTCCGCGCTCTGCGCGTGAAATTCAGTCTCCCGTCCCTGGCGGAATAGACAAAACTTCTGATAAAGCCTCAGCGCCAAATCAGAAGTACAAGACACGCTCCGCGCGTAAAATAATATCTGACCTCTATGGAGAACCAGATGATCCCTGTGATCACCGCAAAGAAAAGCGAGCGGCGGACCACTCAACTTCCCGGCCTTTACGCCAGCAAGGGAACAATCTGCACGCCCTCCGAATTACGCGAGACGCTGATGGCCGCCTGAGGACATCCTCAGCTTTACGCCAACCAGAGCGAAGCTCCAAATTACGCCAGGCGAAGTCCCTAGGCGTAAAGATGGCTCCAGTCACGAAAAGACACCCTCCCCGGAGATTATCCGCCACACAGGTGGCCAACCTGTTGTATATGGGTGGCACAGGAAAGACTATGGTTCCCATCATCCGCATGTCCACCAACGGGAACAGAAGGAACAAGCCATCATCTTCTTCTTCTGCAACTCCTCCTGACCTGCGCAAATATCTAATTCGGAAGCGTAAGGAGAGGGGATCCCCCAGCATGGCTATTACACCTCCTAGCAAGCACTGCTGTAATAGTCACAAGATTATGATTAATTGTTGCTGTTCTGAAGCAAAACGGCCGATTTTTGACCGACTGAGCTACTCTCCATCTTTCCTAGAAGGAGATCCCGTGCATGCATTTGTGAATATGGCTTCACATATACCTGGGGGAAGCTCAGACTCAAGCTGAAGAGGATTCAACATGCTCCTTAGGGACACCGAAGCTGGGGTGTTCCAGAACACTCGTTCAAGGTCACGACGACTGACTTTGTGCCCTTCAGATACCGATGCTGGGGGTCGCCAGTCTCCCAAATCAGATACTGAGAGTATAGAGTCAACTTCTGCAGCAACTTATACTCATCCTTCAATGACACCCAGGGAGATGGGAGTTTACGCCATCGGAGATGAACACGAGGAAGCCTCGCCATCAGGGAATACTGAGCAACGCATTACTACACTAGAGACATCTCTGAAGCAGATGCAATCCATGATGGAGGACATGCACCAAATGATGCTAACTCAACAGGCGGCTGCTATGGCTCGAACATCGGTCCTACCTACTCAGATATGTGTGGGGGTGGATCTACCACCGTCCAACACGATCCAAAAGCCTGCTCTAGATCAAGAATCAGCTGGTCCTTCACTTCCTCACTTGGAGAATATACTACCTCCTGCGGGAGTCACGATACAACCAACTCCGCACCATTCTGTGATCTCGCTACCAGCTGAAAATCTGATGCAAGCAGTGCAGGAGTTGAAAGCCCAATTCGATGCCTTGAAGCATAAAGATCAGCTCAAGAAATTAGGAATCAACCAGCCATACCCTGCTATCTGGGAAGAGGTCCCTTTTCCTCCGAGGTACAAACCTCAGACCATGGCCCTATTCGAGGGAAAAATATCACCAAGAAGTACCGGATGGTGTTACACCTATTTTCCGGACAACGATGAACATCGTTAATCTCCCTCCGGCTAGGGGTCAAAATCACGACCTGTTACCCCTAACTACCCGGAGAGACGAGATTATGAGGGTTCACCCAGACTTGGTGTCGGAGCTCGAAGAAGAGACTAATGCTACTAAAGCTAAGTCCAGGAAAAACTCCAAATGCAAACCCTGCCATATGGTTGCAACTTCTTCGACATCAGACGAAGACTAGGTTTTGGCCGCAGCAACCCGTTCAGGGAAGGCTTACCTCAAGGACTACGGAGCGAGTCAGGAAGAAGCACCTACAGACGCTTCAGCTGCCAAGCCTCCGAAACCAGAGCCCGTCGTACCGGAGACCGGTCCTTCAAGACCAACTTTGGCTGACAAGGGGAAGTAGAAAGAAGTGTGCATCGATAAACTTGTGAAAAACATTCAAAAAAAAGGTTTAGAGAAGTCGTACAACTTCGACATCTTGGCCCAACTGGCTAAATACACCGGCCAGGTTGTCTATCTTCGAGCTACTCAGGCTCTCCCAAGACACTCGTCTAGCCCTGAGTGAGGCATTGATGCAGGCAGATACATACTTGACCCAACTCAAGTCCCCCGATGAAGAACCTGCAGCATGTCCCCGATGCCACAATGTGATGGAGGTGGTCCCAAACATCACTTTCACTCAAAACGACATGCTGTTAAAACATAACAGGCATGACAGACCCCTCTACCACACCGGATACGTTGGTTAAATGGAGGTCGACCGGATTCACATAGATCTGGGATCCTCAATCAGCATCATTCCTCATAGTCTGCTTAGACCGGTGAGGATTCCTACCAGCGAACTGGCTTACACCACCACTACTATTGTGGGTTTCAACGCCGGAAGAAGTAAGCCGTTGGGAAAAATTCGCCTGAGGATCCAGATTGGCAACCTCAGATCAGTGGCTACATGCTACGTCATCGATTCAGAGGTATCCTACAACATCCTGCTGGGAAGATCGTGGATCCACGACCATAACATCGTTCCTTCGACTCTACATCAATGCTTCAAATATGTAGACGCCCAAGGGACAGTACAAACGGAGGTTGCCGACCTAAACCCATTTAAAGGAGTAGAATCCTACTATTCCGACGCCGTGTTATACTCTCAAGACAACACGGAAGAGGTGTCAACCCAAGCATAGAAGGAATCCCACTAGGAGCCTGAAGAACCTTCTGCCAAGCAACCTCTGTCAATCAAGGTGAAAGGATGGACTACCCGTCCAAAAGCCACAGAGCCTATGGCTATCCACCTGAACAAGACCAGGTCAGGGAAAGGGGGTGATCCTTTAGTGGTCACTCTAAGACAGAAGCCTCCACCCTTAATTATCAACCTACGGCGCAACAAGCAGCCGAGTGATGTAAATGCAGCCCGAAGTGCGGTTTCTAATAATAATAAAGGACCTCTTTCCCAGTATATCGACGCTCGGATTCCAAATCAAGAATCCTCTCCCTATGACGATATAGAACCTATAGCACAAAAATTCTTGGAAGCTATAGATTCCTATCATCCGTACATATGGGAAGTGACGTCATCATCCAATGTCACCACGACGTATGGACCACATGAGGATTCTATCTTTATTGTCCCACCTGTCCAAAACGGTCAGCGTTCAATAGTCTTTGGCCGTATGCGCAACGAACAGACTATACAAGAGGATTCCTTTGATGACTACTCTGGTGAAATGCAAGTTCACAGGTACAGCCCGCAAGCCTTGAAGATCATGCAAAATATGGGTTACAACTGAAGGATGGAACCAGGTCTCAACTACGGGAAAGGCAGGAGAACACCGCTGCTCGACAATCCCCACTATCAACAAACCCGTTCCGGGTTAGGGTACGCCACCTCCCTTACGACTTCCAAGTCGAACGAGGATATCTCTTCCTTTTTTCAAGAAGGCTCATCGCCCTCCAGCTCATCTCATGCCCTCGAGCAAACATTATCGGCAAATATGGTAGCAACGGATTCCTTCGAATCAGACGAACGAGAATCCGAACCATTCGAGAGTGACGCTTGGGATCAGCAGATGGATACACAATGGGAGTTCCGCTTCGAGCAACGAGAATCTCCCACTAAAGATGAAGTTATCCAGATTGACGTAGGGGATGAACTTTCACCAAAGCCAATATTTATCAGTAACGACCTTTCCGAAGAAGGAAGGGAAGAAATTACCCAGCTGATAAAAGAGTATATCAACGTCTTTGCGTGGAATTATGAGGATATGCCAGGTCTTGTCCAAAGATAGCTACTCATAAACTCGACATAATGCCCGACTCAAAGCCTGTGAAGCAGCACCAACGCCGGTTCCGCCCGGACATGATAGACGCCATTGAAGCTGAAGTCAAGAAGTTGATAGCCTGCGGCTTCATCCGTGAGGAACAATATCCCGACTGGGTCACCAATGTTGTCCCGATCATAAAGAAGAGTGGAAAAGTACGTATCTGCATCGATTACCGAGATCTGAACGCGGCATGCCCTAAGGATGAGTTCCCTCTTCCCATCACAGACGTCATGATTGATAATATATGCGGTTTTGAACGTATGTCTTTCATGGACAGATTTTCAGGATACAATCAGATCAAGATGCATCCTGAAGACGAGAAGCATACCTCCTTTCGGACAACATTGGGGGTATATTGCTATACGGTCATGCCCTTCGGATTAAAGAATGCCGGGGCTACGTACCAATGGGCCATGAGCAACATATTCCATAAGTATTTACGCAAGACAGTGGAGTGTTACATGGACGATATAGCTGTCAAAAGTTGTCTCAGGGATAGTCACATCCAAGACTTGAAGACAGTATTTGAATTGATGCGCCAACATCAACTCAAAATGAACCCTACGAAGTCCTTTCTAGGGATATCTAGCGGCAAATTTCTGGGATTTGTTATCACGGCCAAAGGCATTCAAGTGGACCCTGATAAAGTCAAGGCCATCTTAGAAATACGACCGCCCCACAATCTGAGTGAACTCAGGGGATTTCAAGGTCGTCTGGCTTATATCCGGAGATTCATATCCAACCTCTCCAGGAGATGCCAGTCCTTTTCTCATCTCATGAAGAAAGGTGTATCCTTCGTGTGGGACGAAGCCTGTCAGCAAGCGTTCGGAGATATCAAGTGCTACCTCACTAGCCCCCCGGTTCTGGTACCTCCTGTCATAGGAAAACCGTTCGTGCTGTACGTCCGAGCATTGGATCATTCCCAGGGAGTTCTTCTCGCACAAAAGAACGATATGGGCGACGAGCAGGCTATTTACTACCTCAGCATGATGATGGTCGGGGCCAAACATCGGTATAACCCTGTGGAGAAAGAATGCTTGGCTTTGATGTTCGCTATTCAGAAAATGCGACACTATGTCACGGGCCAAACCATTCATATCATCTCCCGGATCAATCCTCTTCGGGTACTGATGAGCAAGCCAAGTATTCTTAATTCCCGAATCGCGACTTGGGCGATGTTATTAATGCCCTATGACATGGTGTACGTCCCTCAGAAGTCCGTCAAAGGCCAAGCATTGGCTGACTTTCTAGCCGCTCATCCGATCCCGGAAGCCTCCAAACTGACATTCCCGACGAATTTACAGAGTGTAATTCCATAACAGAAGGCGATGCATGGCAAATGTTCTTCGATGGCGCCTCCAGGACTGGTCCTAGGGAAAAAGTGGTTTCAGGAGTAGGGATCGTCCTAGTCACTCCTGATAAACTCGTTATCTACCGAGCATATTCTCTTAGCGAGCCCTGTTCTAACAATGTGGCGGAATACAACGCTCTACTAATCGGGCTCCAAGTTGCTAAAAAGCTGGTGGTCGAATCGTTGGAAGCCTTCGGTGATTCTCTACTGATCGTCAATCAAGTCAGAGGAATATATGAAGTCCGAAAGCCCGACCTCATCCCCTATCACCGAGCAACGGTCGAGATAGCCATGATATTTAAGGAATTCTTCCTGGAGCATGTACCTCGGTCTCGGAACCTGGAAGCAGATGCCCTAGCAAGTCTAGCTGCAAATTTAGCCATCTCTATAAGAAGGCAAAATTCGGTAATCCTTCTTAACAGAGATTTATTCTGTGTGAAAAATAACTTTCATATAGAACATACCTACACAGTGGACGCAGATCCGCCCAGGAGAGACTGGAGAAGTCCCGTTATAGATTTCGTAGCATACAAAATTTTGCCAAAAGATCCTAAAGAAGCAATATCTGTCAAAAGACGATCATTTCGCTTCTATTTCGACACATCGTCACATTGCCTATATCATCGGTCTTATGACGGGCTATTATTACGATGTCTCTCTAGTGATGAAGCACAGCGGATTATCGGTGAAGCTCACGATAGCGTGTGCGTGGTGCATCAACCCGGTCCTAAGCTACAGGATCGTATCAGGAGAATGGGCTATTACTGGCCCACTATGATCGTAGACGCAATCCAGTATGCCTGACGATACAGAGCCTGTCAGGTTCACGCGGACTTCATACATCGACCGTTCGAACATCTACATCCTACGGTTGTATCCTGGCCTTTCGAAGCATGGGGTATGGATATCATTGGTCCTATTCACCCGTCTTCTTCCAGAGGTCACCGGTTCATACTAGCCATCACGGATTACTTCTCCAAATAGGCAGAGGCGATCTCTCTTGCTGAGGTGAAAATATCTAATGTGACCAGCTTCATCAAGCATCATGTCATTTATCGCTTTGGGGTTCCCCGAAGGATAATCTATGACAATGGGCCTCAGTTCATCAGCCATGCATTCTACCAATTTTACGATAAAAATCGGATACGAAACGTAGCCTCTACGGCCTATTATCCGGCTGCTAATGGTTTGGCGGAAGCCTTCAACAAAACCATTATCAAACTCTTGAAGAAGTTTGTCTCTTCGAACATAAGAGATTGGAATGAGAAGTTGGGAGAATGTCTCTAGGCATACCGCACAACGGTACGAGCACCGACAGGTTGCACACCATTCTTATTGGTCTACGGGAGTGAAGCAGTCCTTCCTATCGAAATTCAAATTCCGTCACTCAGGATAGCCGTGGCTAACGAGTTAACTCAAGAAAAGAATGACCTGTTAAGGCTTCAAGAGCTAGAAGGATTAGACGAGAAATGCCTCCAAGCTCAGCGGCGCATCGCGCTCTACCAAGCACGTATTTCCAGAACTTTTAATCAAAAAGTAAAGGAAAGAGTGTTCAAAGTCGGCGAGCTGGTTTTAGCTGTAAGAAGACCGATGATTCTTACTCACAGGAGTAAAGGCAAATTCCAGCCCAAATGGGAAGGCCCTTACGTAATCGAGACAACGTTCTCAAACGGCGCTTACAGGTTAGCCCAGCCTAATGGAGACCTGCTAATGGCTCCTATCAATGGCAAATTCCTGAAGAGGTACTATGCTTAAACCTCCTCTGCTCAAGTAGAATAAGGTGATCTCATTCTGACAAAACTACTTCCAAAACAAAACTAGTTGAATCATATTCTGTCATGTCTATATGACCTGTGAATAGATATGCTCTACTAAAACTTACCGAAAGTATATTATGTCCATACCACCTCTGATATCACTTTCACCCAAACCTGTCATTTATATTCCGAGATGATGGGTCTACAAAGTCAGATGAAAAGCCTATTTATTATTCCCAGAAAAGAGCAAGAGTACATTGAAAAGCAATAGCAACAGTACATCATGAAGGGGGAGCGGTCAGGTCGCAAAGCTGCTGCGCCAGTACGGCCATCCTCTCAGCCCCGGAATCCAAGACATCAGTGCGTACCAGCTCCAACCGTGCCTCATCATCTATCAGGAGGGACAGTTCGGCTCTAGCCTATAGGAAACTGGCACTAGCGACTCCTGCACTCGCCAAGTTCTGTTGTGCTATGACCAGTCGGCCCTTCACCACATCTAGACCTGTCGACGACTGAGAAGCCCACTCCTTAGCCTGAGCAAGCTTTGTTTCCAGTTTGTGGACCCTCGCTACATTGCCATCATGCTCGGCCTGGCACTTCGTTTGAAGAACGATAGTCTCCTCCAAAACGGCTTTTCCTTTGTCCACCTCCTGCTGGTTGGTCTCAAGGAATTTATTCAGACTTTCCTTCTTTTCAACAAGATGCGCAGTTAAGGAGTCGTATCTGGCCTGGACCAGAGCTTCAATGTTGCCTCGAGCTAGCTGCAGGTACTCGTTAATGGGTTGCTCCAAACCATTAACCATTGCCTCCAGCGCGTCAGCTACCCCGGTATCATTAAATTCCCGGATCGCCTCTATCAAGAACCGAGAGGATCTCTTCAGCGACACAAAGTCCAGCTTCTTCACCAACACCATTGACATTAGCGTTCTCAAAGTGGTATAGAAGATACTGGTGTACTGTTCGGTCAGCGCAGCTAGGTCCGCATGAACGCGGGGAGTGTCCACGATCGTGGCAACTTCCCCTCCAAGAATAGCCACAGACGATGTCGCCACAGCCATCGCCTCAGCAGGTGCTGCAACGAAAGAAGAAGCGCCAACACCGGACGAAGATGCCAACGTACTCATGGGAGGCACTATCGCGATAACAGGCTCATCCTCCTCTTGAGATATCAGAGTCTCCTCGACAGGCAAGCCAGCGCCCGAAGATGTCTCCTCTTCAAAATTGGGTACCTCCGTGTCGCCGCCAGAGCCAAAGGACGCATCTACACTGCCCTCCCCAAAGAGGTCTTCCCCTGAAAGGAGGACGAAAGAAAGTTAATATCAGCATAATGTTAACTTTCCTAAGAGAAAAGGCGTGAAGACGATATTTACCCAGGACTGACGACATATATGTCGCATCCGCAGCCTGTATAGCTAAATCATTTCTTAATGATGCTAGGCAAGATGTCATACCTGGGGAAGGGGGTCTGCTCACAGAAGCTGACAGATAGTCTTCCAAGTCCTCCTCCAAATCCAACCGAGGCTCATCGGCTGGAATCGTGCTAGGTGCACTCGCAGGCACGGCAGAAGTCCCTCCCGATGTCGATCCGGCTAGAGGTATACGGAACTTTATTATACTCAGCCCCGAAGGTGACCTCGCTCCACTACCTGAAGCAATAGCCGCGACACCAGTGTCCAGCTGAGATTCTCCGGCTCCACCAGCCGGAACTATAGAAGGTGCCTCTCTAAAAAGCGAGGAACCTCCAATCAAAGAATCGTCCCCAGCACGGGGAGATGCGAGCTCATCTCCAGGAGCTTCAATGCCAGGAATCCGGAGAGAATGATTTACCATCTTCTTCTTTCTCTTACAAGGGGAAGTCTCCTTGGGAACAGGAGCCCTTCGCTTCCCAAGAACTGCCAAAGCCCCTGCAGGCGGAGGTACTTCACCCCTAGGGACCGACACCAGAGGCTCATCCGGGGTAACGGACTCACCCTCGTCGGAAGAAACCGAGGGGACTTTAACTCTTCCCCCAGACTTGGAATAGGGCACCATAAAGCTTCCATTCATATCAAAATCGCGATGGAAGGTGTTCGTCGCCACATAGAACTGGGCATACGAATGCAGGATGCGCAGCTCCATGGAGAGTGTAATCACGGGCACAATAAAAATTGCCCCAGTACAGCCCATGATAAAATATCTCCATCCCCTTGCTCCATCAATGAGTCCACCTCTGGACCTGAAGCTGGTGACGGCATTGCCCACGTGCAACTGATCATACCCAATCTGTCGGGCAAACCGACTGGGCAAGTAAGGCTCCAAGAAGCAATGATCTTCGCTTCTGTACAGCAGATGGGATGGTTTGATACAGACCAACCAATTAAAAGCTTTGGGAGAAAGAATTGTCTTCTCTCTACCCGAATCCTTGAGCCTAATCCCTGATTGATTATGATGCACAGGAGGGACGGTACAGAAAAGCTTCCAACTATGACTGAAGCCTAGCGCCCGCCGACAGTCTATAACTGTGTTCACGTTCCAGGAAGACTTCCGGTAGTTCAACAAGAAACTCACCCCCGAACTACTGCCAGAACCGGGAGACATCACCCAGGGGTTATGGAGAATTAGCCACCCCATCAAGTACAGGTATGGTAATTCTATCCTGGGGAAGCTATCACGCCGAACTTCATCGACGAGCAGCCCGTCAGTCATGGCCCTCAGGCCAGCTTGTATACGGCACACCATGGCAGGGAGCAAGCCCAGTCTTGCCCCGATCACTAGACGCACTGCAGGTCACAATGTGTTGCGATGAATGCGGTTCGCAGATGCGACGCCAGGCAGTACTACTCGGCACAGCCATATAGAGAAGAAGCCAGCCAGTTGAGCCTCCCTGGACAGAGGCCTGCGACAGCGCCTCAAATAACTATAGGCCTTAGTGCCTTCAGGATACTTCCCCGTCCCTTCGTCGAGGAACCAGTCCGGAGCACCAGCATCCACTATGAGATCGTCAACTACCTGAGCATTAAGCGCACTTAGGGGATTCACGGGCAGATCCTTGCCCTCCAATACCTTCTCCGGCTTAGAAGTCATAGACCGGTGGAAGAAAAGATAAGACGTCCATTTACTGATGTAAGCCAAATCTGAGGTCTCATCATAAAAAGTGGTGCAGGCGAGGTAGTGGCACATCAGCTCCTGATAGACCTCCACTACCCGAGGGTCTGAACCCCCTAGCTCCCGGTTCGTGGGAACATACTGTTCGTATGGAGTATCCCCTATCGGCAGTCTTGAGATCTCTGCCATCTCATGTAGGGCCAATCCTAACTCCCCCAGTGGAGTGGCAAAAGTCCAGGTAAGCGAAATATATCTCTCTATCAGTGCTAGAAATAGGTTAGGGTTAGGAGGTAACCCAATACTGGTAGCACTCACAGCAGCAAACAGACCAATATTCTCAAACTCGGTCTGAAAATGCTTCAGGGCCCAATCAACCAAGCGAGCCCATCGAAGATTTGAAGGGGTGATCCACCCGCCACACCGAGGGTTAACCTTAGGGTATACTCCCCTACGCCCCATAAAATCATTACAAAAAGTCGGTAACTGGACCGGCTGGATTACCAAACTGTCTTCACTCAGGATACTGCCCGGGTACAGCCCCCTGAACAGCGTCACAGAGCTAGAAGGGCGGCTGACAAACGACCCCTGGTCAGCTCCTCTCAGATGAAAGATCTTCCCTGGCTTACCATAAAGATCGGGGGTCAGCGTCCACGACATCTTCCTGGGATGCGTAGCATGAAAGAAGGCTGAGATGGGGTAGTCTCTCGGCATACTGGGCAGATATAAGACCAAATCCACGGCAGGAAAAACCCAGAGTTCTCTCTTAGGCTTTGTCTGGGACTGCTTATCGATCATGTCCCCGAAGAGAAAAGCCGACTTCAGGTATTGCTTCCCGTTTACTTACGTTAGGGGCTCCCCATTGATCATGCTCAGCAGCATTCGCTCGCCCTGAGCCGATATCAGAATTGTCCTTCCTTCGGAATATTGGGGCCCAGAGATAAGAAATGTCACGTGTGACAGATCCTCCAAATAGTTGGAGTGCAGCATCCCGGTGGTAGAGCCCATCACTTCAGCTAGCGGAGACTCATGCAAGTTAACTACAAAGGCACAGGAGAAACACGTCAGTTCCTAAAACTAGATATTTTGGGACTTGAAGCATCCGATCAACAGTCCGTGCTCTACACTGAGACTGTGAAACTTGAACCTTTACGCTGGAATCCATTTCCTTAACATAAAAGTCAAGATTGGCAGTATACGGTCTGTGCTTTACGCCAGATTTATTAAATTGAGTTATTACGCCAGGATTTCCATCCACGAGCATAAAACTCAAATTTTAATAATATACACCAAGTTTTCGGCGGTCAAAGTGTTTACGCTCGACTGCAGAAAAAAAATGGAGATTTTACGCTGACACATTAGGAATATGGGCATAAAAAAGATAAAACGTCTCCGTGCATCATCTTCCTCAAAGAGGCTATCAGCACAGAAGACGACCTAGCACGGTCACGTTCAACGTGTGCGAAGGATTTTCAGTCATTCTCTTCTTTCCAAGAGCTCTACCTTCCAGGCCGGGTGCACTACTCGTCGGCGGGATGCTCCGCTCAGAATAAAGTTTGCCTTGTTCAACCAGAGACGCTCTCGTTTGGGCCGAGGAACGAGAAGAGGAATCGACCTTCTTTCCCTTGACGGAGGAAGTTTGTTTCGAAGCCATTACTGGAAACTTTGAAGACTCGAAGAAGAAACGAAGAAGAACTCGAACAGTCGAAAGCTTTCTCACGCAAAAGACGGATGGAAAGTTTTTCCCCTCAGAAACTTGGGATATATATAGAGTTCGGATGGACTCCTCGGACCCCGAACCAAATCTCCTAATGAATATTCGGTTATGATTGGGTCCCACGTCAGCCTATTTATTCAGAGAAGGCGGACAGTCGACGAATTCGAAAAGTTTTTTGCGTAAAGCAGGTTCATGGTTTCTACGCTAAGGAGCTTTCTACGCTCGACAGCTACAGATCTACGGTTTTACGCTCACAAGCTATAAGTCTATGGTTTTACGCCCGGATTCCATTATGCTCGGTAGCTTTTATGCTCGAGAGGCTACAGACCTACGACTTTACGCTCAGCAGGTACCAAATCGATGATCTCACGCTCGGTGGCGCCTAGTTTACGCTCGGAGGCGACGAATCCACGACTTCATGCTCAGAAAATTTTCTTTTCAGAAGCAACAAATCTACAGTTCTACGCTAAGGAGCTTTCTACGCTCGATAGCTACAGATCTACGACTTTACGTTCGACATCTACAAGTCGGGTTTTACGCCCGGATGCCTTTGTGCTCGGTAGCTTTTATGCTCGAGAGGCCAAAAACCTACGACTTCACGCTCAGGAACTACAAGTCTATGATTTCATGCCCGATGGTGTTTAGTTTATGCTCAGAGGCTGAAACTTATGATTTTGTGCTCTATGACTTCTCGCACATCTGAAAGATAAGCAGGCCAGAGTACGCGTACATCTGAACGATCCTCAAGGCGGTCAATTACAGGAGTTCACACAGAAGATACTCCTTCTTGACCTCAAGATATCCCATGTACCCGAAGCATACAGAGTTTAACATTGAAAAAATTACTCTTCTTCATGGGTCGATTCGAAGTTCATCCAGACTCCAGTCTGAACATTTCATCTACCAAGAGGGCAAAAATAGTTTGACAGCCATTTCTCGCCCTATTCCAAGGGACTTTCGAGAAATCATTCTTGAAGATGATGTCTGAACAAAGAAATTCTGTTTATCAGAAGTAACAGTTCAGGATTCTACGCGGTTCCTCACTCCTAAACAGCAGGACAGTTCGAACACTCGAATGCTAAAGCAGCTTTCTACGCATCCCTAGTTATGCGTAAAAGACAGGACAGGACCCAGCACTCTTTCTAAAACAGAGTCAGCGTAAAGATTCAGACATGTCGAAGCTGCACACATTCAGACTTCACAGCAAAGTAAGGCAAGATGATCATATGAAGAAGAAAGACGATTTTATTAAAGATTAAAGTCATGATTACATATGAGGGAAATCCAGTCTACAAGGGTTTTTTTTCATTTTCATGATTACATCTGAGGGAAACCCAGTCTACAAAGGGCTTCCTCACCATCGTCTGAAGATTACACCGAGAAGCTGTTCTGACAGGTTCTTACGTTGGTGATGGTCTTCCTCTTCTTCGAAGAAGATGATCAGTGGCAGGAGGATACAAAAATGGGCATAGACCCATCCTCCAACAGAAGGAAAGCAGGGTAAATCTGCTTACCTACAGACCACCGCCACTCAAGCCGGGACAGAGCTGGTCTGTCTGCCTCTCGTCACCGGTGGTAACGGGAGAAGGTGCCACTTGCAAGCAGTGTGGTGAAATACGATTCTTCGTCTCTCCCGAAGAACCACCATACAAAGTTGCTGATTATCCCGAGCAAAGGAGGCTATGATATCCTTCCATGATCCATCGTTGTAGAGGACATTTGCTCGAAGACGCCATTTTTTTTGGCTCCTTATATGCTAGAAAAGCCTGATCTCCTTCTTTCTCAAGTCGACCCGACGAACTTCGGCCATTATCTCTGTACGTTGAAAGAAGTGTGGGAAGAACAGGAGAACTCCTCAGCCTTTTTATAAGCGAGAGAAGAGCACCGGTCCCCAATAAATCCGCCATAAAGTCAGCCTCGACCATTTCAAAACTCCATTCAGAAATATTTTGAGTTACGAGGAGCGGGTCATGCTTCATTCAAAGTATTTCAAATTACGAGGAATTTAAAAGCTTTGAAGGGGGTCTTGTAGAAGCATAAAAAATACGCTGGATAGCTCTACGCAGCATATTGATGCAAAGCAGCGTAAACAGAGGACTTCAGAGCCTTCAAACGTGCAAACAGAGCTCCTCCGCCGAGCACAGCATGAAATACGGGCCCAAGGACCATCCGCGTAGGGCAGTATGCCCAGGCTGCTTCAGCGTAAACAGGGTGCTTCATCGCCTATATAGCGTAAAACTCATCCTCTTTTAGTGCAGCATTAAAGTGTACAAGGGACACTTCGTATTCTCCAAAGTAAACCTGTCAGACCCGGCAATGAACCTGTCAGACCCTGCAATGAGCCTGTCAGATCCTGCAATGAACCTGACGTCTCGACTTTTGACAAAGGGATACTGCTCGACTACCCAGGCGACGGCTATGATGATGGCGCAGCACTGCAACCCAGGCTGTCATTTACTTCCATTCTCCCTTGCATAAACCGCTTTTACGTACACAGAGGAATATGCTGCCTAGTTTTACACCGGCAGATGAGAGCCCCTTACGCTCCGCGTAAGACAAACCGCCTGCCATGTCAAAAGATGCACTCCGTACGGGACTCGAGGCACGTCTCTGCATTTTTATGCACAGGGCGGTGACAGGCCCTTAAGGCACGTCTCTGCAATTAATGCGCCAAATACAGACAGATGCCTGAGATACGTCTCTGTACCATGCGCAGGCCAAGTGACAGACCTTTAAAACATGCCTCTGCATTTAATGCACCGGATGATGGCAAATCTCTACAATTAATGCTGGGGATTTAATTATATCTCCAAGAGCCGTAATTCTGGCTAAGGACGTCCACATCATCACTCTGGCACGTTACGCAGCGGCTTCTGTGCCTATTCATCTTTGGTGCCTGCTCGACTTCTACGCCTATTCAGCTTCGGTGTCCGCTCGGCTTCTACGCCTATTCAGCTTCGGTGCCCGCTCGGCTTCTACGCCTACTCGGCCTTTATGACCACTCGGCTTCTATACCTACTTGGTCTTTATGACCACTCGGCTTTTACGCCTACTCGGCCTCTATGACCACTTGGCTTCTACGCCTACTCGGCCTCTATGACCACTCGGCTTCTACGCCTATTCGGCTTCTATGCCGGTTTAATAATTATTTGGCTTCTCTGCCATGGTGACAGATATTTGGCTTCTATGCCAACCTCTTCTACACGATGGATACCTACCTACGTGGCTTCTACGCCGTGATCTTCATAGTAATTATACGCATTTTATCCCTTAGTTGGACCTGCGTCACACGCTCATTCAAAAGATTATCTATACGCAGGCATTGGTTATTTTAACCGTTGTGTAAAAGGGTGCTGTACTTTTCACTACTAGGTTTTCGTGCCGATTGAGTGGTCACTGTCACTAAAACTCTATAAATAGAGACCTCTATCAACGAGGAACAAGGTCGACAAATTGGAGGATCAGAGAAATCAGGTCTGAAAACTGATCAAGAAATCCAGTATCAGATCCAACGGTCGCAAAGATCGAAGGTCGGACGGTCGAAAGAGAGAGAGAGAGAAAGAGAAGAATCCGGAGCTTAGGCAAAGAGAAGGGATCGACGACTTTGGCATCGGGTATCCACCCTCTTCAGCAACCCTCGAAGCTGCTACCTGTCTTCTTATCTTCCACGACACTTCTTCAAAATCGTGTGGTCCAAGGGCTAAAGTGATCGACTGCAGATTAGACACCTATAGCAATATTCACCCAGATTAAATAAATTGTACTTAGACATCCTCGTGTAGGATCAAATTTGTACAATCTTATTTGTAAACAATAAAATAAGGGGCGGGTCTTCGTACAAGACCTCGTTCTCCCATATTCACCAAATCTTTTCTCGTTTATATTATCCTAAACAGACCTTCTCTACTGTCTGTGTCACTAGCTCTGGACCAAGTATCTGACGCTCTCCCACGTCACTCCAACAAACTGGCGACCTATATTTCCAACCGTACAGTGCCTCATAAGGTGCCATCTGTATGCTAGCCTGGTAACTGTTATTGAAGGAGAATTCTACCAAGTGTAGGTGGTCCTCCCAAGATCCTCCAAAATCAATCATGCACGCTCTCAACCTATCCTCTAATATCTGTATCGTGCGTACTGACTGACCATCAGTCTATGGATGATATACAGTACTGAACTGGAGACGAGTTCCTAGGTCTCCTGCATACTCTGCCAAAAATACGACATGAATCTGGAATCACGATCCAATACGATGCTGACAGGCACTCCATGTAATCGTACTATCTGCCTCATATACATGTCAGCTAATATCTCTATGGATTGCCCAACTCTGAAGGGCAAAAAATGTACAGACTTGGTGAGTACGACAACCCAAATTGCATCCTTCCCGCTAGGGCTCTTCGGGAATCCAGTGGCGAAGTCCATGGTAATATGTTTCCACTTCCACTCGAGAATGGGAAGTGGCAGCAATAAACCTGCAGTCCTTTAATGTTCAGCCTTGACTTGCTGATAAACTAAAAATTTTGCCACGAATCTTGTAATTTCTCTCTTTATCCCATTCCACAAGAAATACTGCCTCAAGTCTCGGTACATCTTCGTACCCCCGGGATGAATGGAATAAATTGAGCTATGTGCCTCGGTCATCAACTCTTGGTGTAGCTCGCCACTAGGAACATATAGGCGATCTCCACACCTCAACGTTCCGTCTTTATGAATCCTGAGTCCCATCTGTATGTCGGCCTCTGTCCTCTCTCGTAGACGTCAAAATCTTGCATCTGTAGGTAGGGCTGCCCTGATCCTCTCAATCAGGGTAGACTGAACCTCGAGGCTGGCCATCTTTCCATCCATGCCTAGCTATACGATCTCTATTCCAAGCTCCTGGAGATCCTCTAACAATTGCCGCTGTGTCGTCAAAAAGTATACCATGGGCTTCCTTCTTAAGGCATCTGCTACGACATTTGCCTTGCCAGGGTGGTACTGCAACTCAATGTCATAATCTGTCATCAACTCTAGCCAGCGTCTCTGCCTCATGTTGAGCTCCTTATGCGTGTAGACATACTTCAGGCTTTTATGATCTGTGTAAATCTTAACACGCTCACCATAAAGGTAATATAGATTTAGTGCAAATATCACTGCAGCTAGCTCCAAGTCATGCGTCAGATAGTTTTTCTCATGAACTCTCAGTTGTCTCGATGCGTAGGCTATCACCTTGCCGTGTTGCATCAGTACACATCCTAATCCACTCCCAGATGCATCACTATTCACTACAAATCCTCATGATCCTGAAGGTAGTGTCAAAATCGGTGCTGATATCAGACGCTTCTTCAGCTCATCGAAAGCCGCCTTACACTCGTCGGTCCAGATAAACTTCTCGCCTTTATGCGTCAGTCGCGTCATAGGCGCAACAATCCTCGAGAATTTTCTACGAACCTCCGATAATATCCGACAAATCCGAGGAAGCTCCTAGTCTCTGTAACAGGTGCAGGGGTTGGCTGTGTCTCAACTGCAACTATCTTCTCCGGGTCAACTGTTAGTCCATCTCCGGTGATTTTGTGTCCCAGGAAGGTACTCTATCCAGGAAAAACTCATATTTGCTGAGCTTGGCATACAGTCACTCATGTCTCGGCGTCTCCAATACGATCCTGAGATGCCTCTCATGCTCCTCCTGGCTCTTGGAATATATCAAGATGTCGTCTATAAATACCACCATGAACTTATCTAAGTACTGGTGGAAGACATTGTTCCTCAAGCTCAAAAATACTGCTCGTGCGTTGGTCAAACCATACGGTCATGACTAAAAACTCATAGAGCCCATACTTCATCCGGAAAGCCGCCTTCGAAACGTCCTCTCTTCATACCTTGATCTGATGATAGCGTGATCTGAGTTCGATCTTCGAGAATACACTTAGCTGATGTGCGATAATGGGTACTTATTTTTTATCGTTACTGCATTAAACTCTGTAATCGATACACAAACATACCATCCCTGAAATCAATACGCAACCGTACCATCTCGTCCTTCTTCGGCACCATACGATGGGTACTCCCCATGGAGAAACACTAGCCCGACTGAAACCCTTGTCTAAGAGATCCTCTACTATGGACCTTCAACTCAGCCAACTCTATCGGTGCTAGTCTGAAGATGGGAAAATAACTGGCTCGACTCTTGGAGTCAACTCTGTAACAACTCTTTCTGTCAGGTGGCAGGCTAAAAGATTCTCTAGAACCATATCCTCAAACCCTGATATAATATAGTGGTACACTGGTTCACCTCCTGCGTTGTATACCCCTAAGGTAGATGGGCACCATGCTTCCAGACCCTCTGAAGAAACTCAAACTCAGGGTAATCTGGTGGTCTAAGGATGACACAACCACGACGGAAATCAAGCATTGCGTGGTATTGGCTCAACCAATCCACGTCTAGCATAATGTCATAGTCTAGACTTTAACCTCAAGAAAAATTCTCCTATTCTATTTTCAACAGCAATCCTCAAAAGGAAATGTTTCCTTACCTAATGTATAATTTCTCTTCTCCTCAAGGTTTTCCCTAAAATTTTATTCCTCGAATTTTTTCTTTTCGTTATTCATCTCTCCAAGTCACAAGTACAATGATGGTATCACTCAAGCACATACTAGAATTCCTAGAATCCGATCATTATCTTCCAAGTGAGATCCTAAAATTTCATCTCCTCTAGCTCATAATCATCGTTCATAGCATTGCTATCATATACAACCACTAGTTTCTATCATCAGGCTATGCATTTCCATAAATTATTCTAGGTCATGATCAACAATCCTTCCAGCTCTCAGTACGTCCAAGATCACTACTACCTTGAGAACGGGTAGGGTACTACTGGGTCCAACTCTCTTGCCAACCTTTCACACTAGTTCTAGAATCCAAAGAACCCATCAATCTATCCTGATAAGGTAACAGTCTTCTTAGAGAAAGGTATACGAATTCTGTCTTCTATCGTCTGGTCTTCGATCTTCTTCTGGAGGGAAATTATCAGGCACAAGCATCCTTCTTCACGAATAATAGGGGATGAGAACAATGATAACGATATTGACAGAAATTGAATGAATACAAATTGGAAGTCCAAGGACGATAATCACATATAAAGTAAGTTTTTAAAATCGATTATGGATTGAGATCCTATTCAACAATCATAATACCTATTCCTAATTTGCAGGCTCGCTTGGCACAATCAGGTAACCAAGACGATTTAAAACGGACCTGCATAGGCCACCATAAAAACAAGTCACGCCCCAGTCCCAAAATACGTAGGACCAGGAATACGTGATACGCCTGCAACGCATTCGAATAGACTCTGGTCTGACTCGAATACATATAAGCTGTAAAATATAAAGGTCACTAACTAGATATCCCATAAATGTAAACCTCTATGTCTCAATCCATAATGTACAACAGTATACAAGAAAGAGCTATATGTGCTAAAGTCGGCCGCCCAATAACACACAAACTCGAATAAACTTGAAAAGAGATGAGTCTACACAAAACTAGGCTACAACAGCAGATGAATAATCAATATAAAATAACCATAATACCGGTAAAAATAATGTGAGTACCTGGTACAATGCCCGCAAGATATGCAACTCTATCAGCAACTCCAAATGCTCCGTACTCGTCTATGCTACAAAAATGACAGGGAACCAGGTCCTCAGAGGGACGTAATAAGGTACAAAATACAGTAATACCAAGTAAACAAAAAATACAAGTGCACGACAGGGTACTATATCATAACCAACTAGTGTGACACAGACAATATTCGACGCGTGGGCTATCCAAAATAAAACTGTAGCTCCGAACACAGAGACACACGGGGCATACCGTAGCTCCGAGCACAGAGACACACGGGTGATATACTACTCTAGAATACAGGATCACTACATATATATATACAAGTGCGTGCATAGAAGCCCAAATGTCTAGTAACTGTCTTCCCCTTCCCAAGTGGTCAACGATGGTGCGCTGAACCTGAACCTATATCTAACAGTCTCGACACTGAAGTAACTCAACAAACGCGACCCTAAGGTCGTCCCAGACTCTGGTCATGATGTCAGTATCAGGATACAGGAATCTGGCACGAGGTGTCGATAAACTCAGGTACGTATATCGAGATGCTACAAAACATCCAACAATCATTCTATGATGTTACAACGAACGTCAGCACCCGGTTGTGATCCGGACGTGAAGTATTGAACGTCAACATAAATACGCGCACAATGTACATAAAGAACAACAATATCTGTAATCGAAAATACAGGGAGGCAGGGTACACTTGCCTGCGTCCGGCTGCTGATGAAGGGGATCCGGTACCACGTCCAAGTCCTCAGGTCCCGTAGTACCTAGAGATGAGATACAAACTAAATCAAAGCTAACACACGACAGGCAGGGGTATGACACACATCTATACATATGCTCAGTCTCAGTTACGACTCACAGGGACAAGACGCTAGGGGGGTTGACCACAGTTGACTCTCGGTACGATATATCAATCAACATCATTATCATTTCTCATTCCTCGACAGTTGACTCTCATCGACCAATCCTTATTCTTACCATATTCATCACGTGGTTCAGTAGTTCAGGTATGCTCATTCCTCGACAGTAATTACTTATTAAATATGAGGTCTTCCTCAACCATCATTATCATTTCACCCAAATCACTGATCATCCATACAAATTATCATGCACATAAATCAATATGTTTAACCCTAAATCTCAATGTCTATCATTCAAATCCATTTTATAAACTTATGAAGAACAATCCTTAACTCACCTCCATAATTTAATCCTCATTGATTTGTTTAGCATTTTCCACCATGCAATATATCCCGAACATTTATAAAAAAAAATACCTAATCCTTCAATAAAATCCTTTATTATTTTATAATTTATTTGCAAATACTAAACCTAAACCTTCAATGCAAAATATTTAAAATCATTTTAATCTATGTAAATAATAAATTATTTATAAACCTTAATTAATTGATCTAGCATTCTTCCAACCATGTGTAATATTTAAAACATTTAGTTAAATCAAGCCCTAAACTCCCATGAAATTTAACAACTCTAACATAAACCCTAAACCAATATTAAACCCTAATCTCTTATCATTAACACATGCTCAAATTATACTACACTACAACATCACAACCATTATAAACCCAAACTTAGCTAATGTACACGAAACCAATATATCAATATAGAGAGGGGGGAGAGTGGTATACCTTGACGTGGGGGCTACTGGCCGAAGAACCACCTCTGGCCGGAGGGGAGAAATGAGGATGGCTGGAAGTGGTGGTTTGTATGGTAGACTGGGATATGGCCGGGGAGTTTAGGATTGATGGGACGGACGGGGAGCCGCACCATCGCTGCGGGGGTGCTACACCGGCTGTGGTGGTGGTGGTGAAGCCTGTGGTGGTGGTGGTGATGCTGGACAGTGGAGGTCGGATGGGGGGAAGTAGGTCGGAGCAATGGGTGGAGTAGGCTGGAGCAATGTGGTGTTGGCCGGATGGGGGAGCCGCACAGCCGGGGCAGGGTGCTCGAACTGGCCGGAGCAGGGTGGTATCAGAGCTGAACGGGTCAGGGGGAAGTGCACTGGCAGGAGCCGGTTGCTGTATTGGCAGCAGGCGGGGGAGGGGAGCAGCTCTGCCAGAGTCGGGCACAGCAGGCGAGGGAGGGGAGCTGCACTACCGGAGTCGGGCACAGTAGGCGAGGGAGGGGAGCTGCACTGCCGGAGTGATATCGGGTGCCCAGGCCGGGCGGGGGAGCCGCATCGCGTGATCGGGGGAAGGGAACAGCGCCGTGGAGTCGAGGCGACCGCATAGGCGCCGGAGTCGGGGGAACTGTATTGGAGCCGCCTACAGTAGGCCAGAGTCGCCGGGGTGCTCGACTGGCTGGAGTCGAGTCAGTCGTCCGGCCGGTTGGGTCTTCCGGAAGAAGAAGGAAGAGAAGAATAAATAAAAAAAGAAATAAATATGGAGAGGGGTGGCTTGGTTTCCAATGTAGAGGAGAGAGGAGAGAGAGAAAGAGGGTGGGGTTTTCCACACCTAGGGATTAGGGCTTGCTTGGTTTGTTGTGAGGGTGAGGGTGATGTTGCTATTTTATAGGAGAGTGTAGGTAGATTGGATGGTGGAGATTTGCCCATTCCAATTGGAGGGCTAGGATTTCACATGAGTAAATTTATTTCTTCATGCAAAGAAAGGGAGGAGAGAATTGTTGACTAAGTCAAAGGTTTGAAGGCTCTCCATTTAATCATGGCCAATAAGATGAGGACACCTAAATTAATAAATTACAACTAAGCCCCTTAAATTCGAGAAATTGTACGAACACATAAAATGATGCAAAAATTGTAGAGAAAATTATGTTTGGTGATTTGCATGGTGAGGGGGTATTGGGTGTTTGGCACGGTTTAATTTAATGGCCATCGGGATTAATTGAGGATTAAAATAGGATTAGGCAAAATCGGTATCCTCGAGTTAAATAGGATTTTAAGTGTTCCGCACTTTTAAATAAAATGGGGGCACTTGGGGTCAAAATTCGGAAATGACACAAAGGTCAAAAATGGTGGGAGCTTGGAGTCAGTCTTGGAACTTTTAGTTTGTCCGACTCAACGGGTTAAGTTGGTATCTCAAAATTAAGGGTAACGACACAGGTGTCCGACACGAAATTAAACATAGACGACGGTTAACAAAAATTGTGCAATTAAATTAGTGCACAATGAATTTGATTTTTGTGTGACGGAAAAGTCCATTGCCTAAATTGGCTAGTCAAGTCAGAAGTATAATATTCTGCTAGAATTTAGGGGCTGATATTGGGCTCCGAATAATCAAATAATGATAGGGCACACCAAGGGTTTATTTAAATAAAAAATAAAATAACAGACAAACTCAACTCTACTCTAAAACTCAACATCTGCTGCTAATCTAAAATTTTCCCAATCCAAACCTGACTATCTATAGAATTAATCGAGGGGGTTTACACTAGGTCTAATTAGAATCCAATTTGAAATAGAACAAGGTATTTTGTGTAATTATACAATATTTATAACACTTAGTGTACCTTACCGTTGCTTCGATGATTGGAGCACCTCATTAGCCACTGCCTTCCTACAAACTTCACACCCTTGTCCTAGAAATGCTCGCCTTTTATTCTAACCTTTGTGTGACTTATAATTATGCTCTCCTGTGCTACATTTTAGTCGCACAATATTAGTCGTGGACGTTTATATTTAATTCCAAATAATTCCAACTTTGTATCCTTGTGCGTTTCAATCAAAATTGGAGACCCAATCTTGACCCGTTTCGTACAACCTAAATTATAATAATATTCTACTCTGAGTCTTCTATGTCCATGAAACTTGTGTCCCACCTAATTTTATCTCTATGTACTTCTAATTAATTATAAAATATCGTGCGCATTAATTTTAATTAATTTAAATCTAATTTCCATTTTTATGCAATTTTCTAATTGTTGGGCATTTTTATGCAAAAATGCAATAAGGTGTCCACACCATTGGACAATACATGAAAAAACCCATTTTTCCCTTCACATGAATTTTCCCATAATTTTTAGAATGTGCAATGCGCAAACATCGTCCCCTTATTTCAAACCTAGCCCTTGTATTTAAACAATGTAATTTATAGCCCTTCAAATACCCCATGCCAAGCCAAGGCCCATCCCAAGTTGGATTTGACCAAGCCCAATCCCTTTAGGTCAAACCCAAAAATTCTACATGTATAAAAATACATAACTTTTTCTTTCCTCTCATTATTTTACTTTTTACCAAAACCTAAAAATAAACTACCAGCCGACCACCCTTTACTATTCATCATCCCTCCCATGGCCGTGACCAGCCACCTGATCTCGTCGGAGCTCCGCCGCGGCCATCTCCGCTCACCACCACTGTCACCTGCACCTCGAGCCACCCGACTCATCTCCTCCTATCGCCTGTAGTCAACGCCATGACCGCCTGCACGACCTCCAGCGTTCGCCTGGACCCGTCGGTGCTCGAATGAACGCCGGAGAAGCCGACTGCACCCTACTAAACCGCTACCGGCCATCCCGTCGGAGACAGCATGACACAGCCTCGATCCCCGTCGACTAGAGCACACGACACTCACCGCCGGTCTCCCTTGCGTCGTCCTCTCCTCCGCCTGCCTATCTCCTCCCCGACTGTTCACCTCAGTCCTCTCCGGTGACCTTCCATGCCGACCTCCCTTCCCTTCCTTCTCCGGTGAACCTCCAAGACGAGCCACCACCGTTCCACGAAACCCCGACCACCTGTACCTCACCACCGGCACCGCCATTAATATTATCAACTCCTCCTTCCTCCTCCATGTCACCCTCCTCGGCGTTCCCCCGAGCTGCACCTCGGCCACCCCTCCCTTCCCTGAAACTGAGCCTCCTCCTCCATGCTTCCACCTCCCCTGGCCGGACCTCCCCCCCCTGGCCGGACACCGGCAGCCTCCTTAACCAAAGTCATCATCATCATCATCACTCCATCATCGTTGTCACCGACATCGTCGTCGTCACCAACATCGTCATCACCCTCGTCGTCCTCGTCCCCTTCATCGTTAACCACATCGTCGTCAGCATCGTCTCCGTGCACGTACCCCGAGGTACGAATGTGTTCCCCTCCTTTCATATTTTAGGTGTGTGTATGTGTATATATTTAGGTATCCTATTAGTATATGTTAATATTAATATTGGTATACATATATACATATATATATATATATATATATGTATATATAGTAAACTTCTCAATTAGTATATGTACACATGTATATGTATTATATATGTATCCCTAGTATATGTTAATATATATATAGTATAAATCCAATTAGAGTATATACAATATATATTGCATACGTATTTAATTAGTATATATACATATATATATATATGGTATATGTATTTATTTGGTGTATATATGTATTATAAGTATTAATGAAATATGCTAGATAATAATAATGTAAATTTATATATTTATTAGGTGACCCGAGTGTAACCACGGATATCCCGTAGTTATGTTGACCTGTAACCACGTAATATTGTTAGCAAATTACCATTAAGTACACTGACGTACTGGCGAGCCCGTATCATCTGGACTGTCTGTCATGCACAGCAATTACAGATGCGACACCCGTACGAATAGACGTACACTTGACCCTAGTTGACCAATGACATACCTAGCTATGCCCTGAGTTCAAGGTATTTATGATGGTGTATGTGCTAGTGTAATGACTGATGTTGTGTTGTATTATATTATATGTATATAGGACATATCGGATTATTCTGCACAACTTTAGGAGTAGGTTATTGGTACTTCACATATTTCTTGCCAGGCAAGTATACCTTGCCTTGTAGAACTGTTTAAATTCAGTTATTATTTTAGTTGCATATTTATTATTTTAGATTATATAAATTGTGCGCGTCCGAGAGAGACTCGGTTGCAGTCAACGAAGCCGTTGACGTTAGGACTTGTGTCTGACCTAGTGTCTAGTAGACCCACCTAAAGTTGTAGAGTTATCGGTATGACTCCCAGGCCTTGACACATATCATTGTACGTCACAGAGTGAGTTCATGTAGGGACACGTGCCTCATACTAGACTGGCCATCGGTGTGAGCAACACGTATGACGATATTTAGCTTAATGTTTATTTCTATAGAGACTTGCATTATAGTACGAGATGTAGACATCGTGTTCACGACTTGTATATCTACATTGGACGGGAAGGACAACTAGTAGGCATATGGGATACACACATTAGAATTCGTAGTATCCGGAGGAGCCATGGATCCAATGACTCCCTTTACACTGCTGCCACGTTCTTCGGAATAATATGGACGATATACTGTACAGCTTCCACGTTCTTCGGAGCAATATGGACGATTTACTGTACTGCTGCCATGTTCTACGGAGCGATATGGACGATTTACTCTACTGCTACCACTCTCTTCGGAGTGTAGGCGTTATGCCTACGCCTACCCATACATACCAAACTTGTCCTCACATTACATTCACTTAGACGGTTAGCGTACCCCTTTTAGTTATTCAGTATTTACTTTATGGCATACTTCTATGTATCTTGTTATGTCCCTCTGAGGACCTGGTCCCTTTCCAGGTGTAGATGTTCATGAGTATTCGAAGGAGCACATATCCGGACTTGCTACGTATATTTCGTGGAGGTCTTCTCTTCGAGCAGTGATTGTTAGTTGATATTCTTATATTGTGTTTTTTGTGTTGCACTTATATATTCTTGTTCGAAAGTGGATTTGTTTCCATCCGACTGTCATCTTTTTGTACTTCATATTGAGATCTAGTTTCATAGATATTGGTTACTTATTTCTATTTGATTTTGTGGATGAGATTTAGATTATACCCTGTGACTTTTGATAGTTTCCTACTTGTGAATTATTGTTTATTTTATATCGTACGCATGTGTTATGGTTTTCATATATTAGAGTTGACATATACATGCGACTGGCATGCTTACATATCCTAGTCCTACGTAAGGACTGGGGCGTGACAATGTGTGACCTTCCGTAGGATGGGTGACCACCTAGGAAGTCCTAGGAATATAGGATGGGTGACCAACCATAGGATAGGTGACCACATAGGAAGTCCTTCCGTAGGATGAGTGACCACTTAGGAAGTCCTGGTAATATAGGATGGGTGACATCCCGTAGGATGGGTGACCACATAGGAAGTCCTCTCGTAGGATGGGTGACCTCCTATTGGATGGGTGACCTCCTGGGAAGTCCTGGGAATGTAGGATGGGTGACCTCCTGTAAGATGGGTGACCTCGTAAGAAATTTTGGGAATGTAGGTTGGGTGACCTCTCGTAGGATGTGTGACCTCCTGGAAAGTCCTAGAAATGTAGGATAGGTGACCTCCCTTAGGATGGGTGACCACATAGGAAGTCCTACAGGAGGTCACTTATTTTTACCGATCTACGAACATTCTATAAAAATATGAATCACACGATCATGAGCTACAAGATAACATAACCCATGAATCCAAAAATTGGGTACATAAATATAATATACCATAAAACAAGGGTTAGGCTAAATATTATGGAATTTTGTTTAAATGATTGAAATATTGATTTTGAATCCTGAATACGAGTCCATACTAAGATGGAGAAACGCTCAGAAATCGCTAACTATATGGCTACGGTGTAAAATAATTTTTCCAAAAGTGGACCCAACCAACTTTAAGACCATTGTGGACCCAACCAGCTTGACATGACCAACCCAATTAATTACTTTAGATAAGTCGAATTTGACCTATAGTTAGACTAGTGCTTTAACTGAGGTTGGGTGACCTCCCAAAGGATGGGTGACCACAGAGAAAGTCCTGGAAATGTAGGATGGGTGACCTCCCTTAGGATGGGTGACCTCCCATAGGTAGGGTGACCACCTAGGAAGTTCGGGTAATGTAGGATGTGGGTGACCTCCCGTAGGATTGTTGACCTCCCATAGGATGGGTGACCACCTAGGGAGTCCGGATAATGTATGGGTGACCTTCCGTAGGATAGGTGACCTTCCATGGGTGACCTCCTAGGAAGTTCTGGTAATGTAGGATGGGTGACCTCCCGTAGACTTCCTAGGTGGTCACCCATCCTAGGACTTCATATGTGGTCACCCATCTCCAATAGGATATCACTCAAGTCAAATGCTACACCCTAGGATTTCACCTTAATACGCTCAGATACAGTCACCCTAATAGAATACACAACCTTAACACTCAATCTAAAATAAGCAAATACAAGCAATCACAACAAAATTTATACCTGAAACTCCAAGGGTCTCCGATAGCTATCAGCCTAATGTCGTTATTTGTTCTGCACCATCGGAAGTCTATCCCTGATAAGCTTTACCTTTTTATTTGCATCCATAACCATCTCTGGTCCCAATAAGTCTCTCTCTCCAATATCATCCCAAGACAACGGAGTACGACATCTCGTCCATACAACGCCTCGAATGGTGACATCTCAATACTAGCCTGGTAACTGTTATTGTAAGAAAACTCTACCAGGTATAGATGATCCTCCCAAGAACCTATAAAGTCCATAACACAGGTTCGTAGCATATCCTTGAGAGTCTGAGTAGTCCTTTCTGACTGTCCGTCCGTCTGAGGGGGATATGTGGTACTAAACTTGAGCTGGGTGCCCAAGTTAGCCTGCAAACTTCTCCAAAAGTGGGATGTGAAGCGACTATTCCGATCCGAGATTATGCTCGCAGGGACTCCATGTAATCTGACAATCTTTCGTACGTACATCTTCGTGAGCTTTTTCGTAGACGGTACCACTTTAAATGGCAAGAAGTGGGATAATTTGGTCAAGCTGTCTACAATGACCGAAATCGCGTCTTTTCCTCCGGGGGATTCCAGAAGCCCCAAAATAAAATCCATGGTAACATGCCCCCACTTCCACTCTGGAATAAGTAAGGGCTGAAAAAAACTATCTGGCCTCTGCCTCTCTGCTTTCACCTGTTGGCACACTAAGCATACAGATACAAAGCGCGTTACTTCCCATTTCATACCATACCACCAAACTTGCTCTCTCAGATCCTTTACATCTTGTTGGCACCTGGATGCATAGAGTAATGAGAGCGATGCGCCTCCTACAGAATCTCCTCGCGTAACTCTCCACTCGGTACACATCCTACATTATCAGGAATATTGGAATGTAGGATAGTACGTATCCTATATTACCACATATATGGTTCACCCATCCTAGGAATAATTTGTGGTCACCCATCCTATGGGAGGTCACCAATCATATTGTACTAAGGTTAGTTGACCTCCCAAGATGAGCTAAGTCTACGTGAGGTTAGTCATCCTGGGAATATAGGAGGTCAACAATCCTACATTACCAAGACAACCTATGTGGTCACCTCCCATAGGATGGTGACCTCCCATAGTATGGGTGACCTCCCTTAGGATGGGTTACCCATCCGACAGGAGGTCACCCATACTACATTCCCAAAACTTCCTAGGAGGTCACCCATCCTACGAGAGGTCACCCATCCTACGTGAGATCACCCATACTAAATTCCTAGGACTTCCTAGGTGGTCATCCATCCTATAGGAGGTGACCCATCCTACATTCATCCATCCTACAAGAGGTCACCTATCCTACGGAAGGTCACCCATACTACATTCCCAGGACTTCCTAATTGGTAATCCATCCTATAGGAGGTTACCCATCCTACGGGAGGTCATCCATCCAATATTTTTAGGACTTCCTATGTGGTCAACCATCTTATGGGAGGTCACCCATCCTACAGGAGGTCACCCATCCTACATTCCCAGGATTTTCTAGGTGGTCACCCATCATACGTTCCCAGGGCTTTTCTGGAGGTCATCTATCCTATGGGTGGTCACCCATCATACAGGAGATTCCTAGGACTTCCTTGGTGGTCACCCATCCTATGGGAGGTTACCCATCCTACATTACCAGAACTTCCTAGGTGGTCACCCATCCTATGGGAGGACACCCATCCTATGGGAGTACTTTCTATGTGGTCACCTTCTACGGGAGGTCACGAAACCTACATGAGGTCACCCATAATACGGGAGGTCACCCATCCTATATTACCAGAACTTTCTAGGTGCTCACCCATCCTACGGGAGGTCACCCATCCTACTGGAGGTTCCCATGACTTTCTATGTGGTCACCCATCTTACGGAAGGTCAAATATTGGATGGATGACATCCTATATGATTGGTAACCTCCCATAGGATGGATAACCTCCAAAAAAGTCTTGGGAACGTATGATGGATGACCACATAGGAAGTCCTGGGAATATAGGATGGGTGACCTCCCATAGGATGGGTGACCACCTATGAAGTCCTAGGAAATTATGATGGGTGACCTATCATATGATCGGTGACCACATATGAAGTCCTGAAAATATTGGATGTGTGACCTCCCGTAGGATGGGTGACCTCCCATAGGATGGGTAACCACCTAGGAAGTCCTGTGAATGTAGTATAGGTGACCTCCTGTAAGATGGATGACCTACCGTAGGATGGGCGACCTCCTGGGAAGTCCTAGGAATATTGGATAGGTAACCTCCCATAGGATAGGTGACCTCCCTTTTGATGAATGACCTCCCATATGATGGGTGACCTCCTAGGAAATTTTGGGAATGTAGGATGGGTGACCTCCCGTAGGATTGGTGACCACCTAGGAAGTCCTGGGAATATAGGATGGGTGACCTGCAGTAGGATGGGTGACCACATAGAAAATCCTTCCGTAGGATGGGAAACCACCTAGGAAGTCTTGATAATGTAGGATGGATGACATCCTATATGATGGATGACCTACCGCAGGATGGTGACCTCCCATAGGATGGGTTACCTCCTAGGAAGTCCTGGGAATATAGGATGTGTGACTTTCCGTAGGATTGGTGACCTCCCATAAGATGGGTGACCATCTAGGAAGTCCTAGGAATGTAGGATGGGTGACCTTCCATAGGATGGGTGACCTACCATAGGATGAGTGACCTCCCAAAGGATGGGTGACTACCTAGGAAGTCCTGAAAAGTATCTTGGGATACCTCCCATAGGATGGGTGACCACATAGGAAGTCATGGGAACCTCCCATAGGATGGGTGACCACCTAGGAAGTCCTGGGAATATAGGATGGGTGACCTCCTAGAAAGTTCTGGGAACGTAGGATGGGTGACCTAGCATAGGATGGGTGACAACCTAGGATATCCTGGGAACGTATGATGGGTGCCCTCCCATAGGATGGGTGGCCACCTTGGAAGTCCTAGAACGTAGGATGGGTGAACACCTAGAAAGTCCTGGGAATGTAGTATGGGTAATATTACATAGGATGGGTGACCTTCCGTAGGATGGATGACCTCCTTGGAAGTCCTAGTATTGTAGGATGGGTGACCTCCTGTAGGATAGGTGACCTCCTAGGAAGTTTAGGAAGATAGGATTGGTGACCTCCCGTAGGATGGGTAACCTCTTAGGAAGTCCTGAGAATGTAGGATGGGTGATCTCCCGTAGGATGGGTGACTACCTAGTAAGTCCTGGGGATGTAGGATGGGTGACCTCCCATAGGATGGGTGACCTCCCATTGGATGGGTGACCACCTAGGAAGTCCTGGGAGTATTGGATGGGTGACCTCCCGTAGGATGGGTGACCACATAGGAAGTCTTAGAGATGTAGGATGGGTAATCTCCCGTAGGATGGGTAACCTCCCATAGGATGTTGGATAACCTAGAACTCTTGGAAATGTAGGATGGGTGACCTCCGGTTGGATGGTTGACCTCCTATAGGATGGGAATGTAGGACGGGTGACCTCTTGGAAAGTCGTGGGAATGTAGGACGGGTGACCGCCCGTAGGATGGGTAACCTCCAATAGGATAGGTGACCACATAGAAAGTCCTCCCGTAGGATGGGTGAACATATATGAAGTCTTCCCATAGGATGGGTGACCTCCCATAGGATGGATGATCTCCCATAAGATGCGTGACCACCTAGGAAGTCCTGGAAATATAGGATGGATGACCTTCCATAGGATGGGTGACCTCCCATAGGATGGGTGGCCGCCTAGTAAGTCCTAGGAATATAGGATGGGTGAACTCCTAGAAAGTCCTGGGAACGTAGGATGGGTGACCTCCCGTATGATGGATGACCACCTAGGAATTCCTGGAAACGTATGATGGGGACCACCCATAAGATAGGTGACCACATTAGAAGTCCTAGAAATATTAGATGGGTGACCTCCCGTAGGATGGGTGACCACCTAAGAAGTATTAGGAATGTAGTATGGGTGATCTCCCTTTGGATAGGTGACCTCCCGTAGGATGGGTGACCTTCTGGGAAGTCATGGGAATGTAGGATGGGTGACCACCCGTAGGATGGGTGACCTCCTAGGAAGTTTTGGGAATGTAGGATGGGTGACCACCTCTAGGATGGGTGACCTCCTAGGAAGTCTTGGGAATGTTGGATGGGTGACCTCTCGTAGGATGGGTGACCTCCCGTTGAATGGGTGACCATCTAGAATATCCTGGGAATGTAGGTTGGGTGACCTCCCGTAGGATAGGTGACTACATAGGAAGTCATATTAATGTAGGATCGGTGACCTCTCGGAGGATAGGTGACCTCCCATAGGATGGTTGACCACCTAGGAACTCCTGAAAATTTTGGATGGGTGACCTCCAATAGGATGGTTGACCTCCCATAGGATAGGTGACCTCCTGGGATGTCCTGGGAATATAGGATGGGAGGTCACCCAAACTACATTCCTAGGACTTTCCTATGGGAGGTCACCCATCCTATAGGAGGTCACCCATCCAACATTTTCAGGGCTTCCTATGTGGTCATCCATCATATGAGAGGTCACCCATCATACCTTTCCAGGACTTCCTAGGTGGTAACCCATCCTAAGGGAGGTCACCCATCCTACGTTCCCAGGACCATCCTATAGAAGGTCACCTATCCTATATTCCCAGGACTTCTTAGGTTGTCACCCATCCTATGCGAGGTTCCCATGACTTCCTATGTGGTCACCCAGCTTATGGGAGGTAACCCATTATACTTTCCAGGACTTCCTAGGTGGTCACCCAACCTATGGGCGGTCACCCATGCTCTGGAAGGTCTACCATACTACATTTCCAAAACTTCCTAGGTGGTCAACTATCCTATTGGAGGTCACCTATCCTATAAGAGGTCACCCATCCTAGATCTCCCGAACTTCCTATGTGGTCAACCATGCTATGGAAGGTCACCCATCCTATGGGAGGTCACCTATTCTTCATCTCCAGGACTTCCTATGTGGTAACCGATCCTACGGGAGGCACCTATGTGGTCACCCCATCCTACATTTGCGGGACTTCCTATGTGGTCACCTATCCTACTGGTGGTTACCATCATATATTCCCAAGACTTCCTAGGTAATTTTCCATCCAATGGGACGTAATCGATCCTATGGTAGGTCACCTATCCTACATTCCCAGGACTTCCTAAATGGTCACCCATCCTACGGGAGGTCACCCGTCCTACATTCCTAAGACTTCTTAGGAGGTCACCCATCCTTCGGGATGCCACCCATCCAATATATCCAGGACTTCCCAGGAGGTCACCCATCCTATGAGAGGTCACCCATCCTATATTCCCTGGACTTCCTAGGTGGTCACCCACCCTATTGGAGATCATCCATCCTATGAGAGGTCACCCATCCAATATTTTTAGGACTTCCTATTGGGTCACCCATCCTATGGGAGGTTATCCATCCTACGTTCAGTTGTTTCATATCCTATGGGATATCATCCATTGGATGTGTGACCACCCATAGGATGGGTGACCTCCCATAGGATGGTTGACTACCTAGGAACTCTTGGGAATGTAGGATGGGTGATCTCCAGTAGGATGGTTGACCTCCCTTAGGATAGGTGACCTCTTGGCAAGTTCGGGGAAAGTAGGATGGGTAACCTCCTAGGAAGTATTGGAAATATAGGTTAGGTGACCTCCCGTAGGATGGGTGACCTTCCATTGGATGGGTGACCACCTAGAAAGTCCTGGAAATATAGGATGGGTGACCGCCTATAGGACGGTTGACCTCCCATAAGATAGGTGACCTCCCGTAGGATGGGTGACCACCTAGGAAGTTTGGGTAACCTCCCGTCGGATGGGTAACCACCGAGAAAGTCCTTAGGAAGTCACCCATACTTCATGAGGATATCCTATGTAGTCATACATCCTATGGGAGGTCATCCATCATATGGGAGGTCACCCATCATATATTCCCAGGACTTCCTATGTGGTCACCCATCCCAGGCACCCATCGATAAGTCACCCTCCCATAGGAAGGGTAACCACATAGGAAGTCCTGGAGATGGGTGACCTCTTGGGAAGTCCTCGGAATGTAGTATGCTGTCACCTATCCTACGGGACGACTTCCTATGTGGTTACCCATCCTATGGGTGACCTCCCATAGGATGGGTGACCACCTAAAAGGTTCTGGGAATGTCGGATGGGTGACCTCCCGTAGAAATGTGTCACATCCTACATTCCCAGGACCTCCCAGGAGGTCACCCATCCTACATTCCCAGGAGATACTAGCTTGCCATACATCCTATGGGAGGTTACCCATTCTACGGTAGGTCACCCATCCTACATCTCCAGGGCTTCCTATCTGGTCACGCTTCCTTCGGGAGGTAACCCATCATACAATCTCAGGACTTCCTAGGTGGTCACCCGTCCAATGGGAGGTCACCCATCCAACGGGAGGTCACCCATCCTATATTCCCAAGAGTTCTTATGTGGTCACCCATCCTACGGGAGGTCACCCATCATACATTCCCAAGGCATCCTAGGAGGTCACCCATCTTATGGGAGGTCACCCTTCCTACATCCCCAAAACTTCCTAGGAGGTCACCCATCCTACGGGAGGTCACTCATCCTATATTTCTAGTACTTTCCAGGAGGTCAACCATCCAACGGGAGGTCACCCATCTTACCGGAGGTCACCCATGCTAAATTCCTAGGACTTTCTAGGTGGTCACCCATCCTATGGGAGGTTACCCATCATACGGGAGGTCACCCATCCAATAATTTTTGGACTTCCTAGGTGGTGACCTATCCTATGGGAGGTCACCCATCCTAAATTCCTAAGACTTCCTAGGTAGTCACCCAGACCATGGGAGGTCACCTATCCTAGGGAAGTCACCCATCCAATGAGAGGACTTTCTATGTGGTCACCCATCCTACTGGAGGTTACCCATCTTAAGTGGAGGTTACCCATCCTACGGGGGGTCACCCATCCTATATTTCCAGAACTTCCTAGGTAGTCAACCATCCTATGGGAGGTCACCCATCCTAAAGGAGGTCACCCATCCTAAGGGAGGTCATCCATCCAATATTTCTATGACTTCCTATATGGTCGCACATCATATGGGAGGTCACCCATCAGACGTTCCTAGGAATTCCTAGGTGGTCACCCATCCTATGGAAGGTCACCCATCCTACGTTCCCAGGACTTTCTAGGAGGTCACCCATCCTATATTTCTAGGACTTCCTAGGTGGTCACCCATCCTACGGAAGGTAACCCATCATACTTTCTAGGACTTCCTAGGTAGTCACCCATCCTAAGGGAGGTCACCCATCCTATGGAAGGTCACCCATCCTATATTTCCAGGACTTTCTAGGTGGTCACCCATCCTATGGGAGGTTACCCTTCCTACGGGAGGTCACCCATCCTAGATTCCCCAGACTTTTTATGTGGTCACCCATCCTATTGGAGCTCACCCATCCTACGTGAGGTCACTAATCCCACATTCCCAGGACTGCCTAGGAAGTCCATCATATGTAAGGTCACCTATTCTATATTCCAAGGACTTCCCAGGAGGTTACCTATCCTACGGGAGGTCACCCATACAACATTCCCAATTCTTTCTAGGTGGTCAACCATTCTATGGGAGGTCACCCATCCTACGTGAGGTCACCCTTCCTACATCTCCAGGACTTCCTAGATGGTCACCCATCCTATGGGAGGTCAACCATCCTACATTCTCAAGACTTCCTAGGAGGTCACCCATCCTACGGGAGGTCACTTATCCTACATTTCTAGGATTTCCTAGGAGGTCACCCATCCTACGGGAGGTCATCCATCCTACGGGAGGTCACCCATCCTATATTCCTTGGACTTCCTAAGTGGTTACCCATCCTATGGAAGATTACCCATCCTATGGGAGGTCATCCATCCAGCATTTCTAGGACTTCCTATGTGGTAACCCATCCGATGGGAGGTCACCCATCCTACATTCCCAGAACTTCCTAGAAGGTCACCCATTCTACGGGAGGTCAACCATCCTGCTGGATATCACCCATCTTATATTCCCAAAAGTTCCTAGGTGGTCAATCATCATATGGGAGGTCACCCATTCTATAGGAGGTCACCTATCCTATATCTCCAGGACTTCATATGTGGTCACTTATCCTATGGGAGGTCACCTATTCTACATTCTTAAGACTTACTAGGAGGTCACCCATCCTATGTGAGCTAACCCATCCTACATTCCTAAAACATTCTAGGAGGTCACCAATCCCACATTTCTAGGTCTTCATAGGAGGTCACCCATCCTACGGGAGGTTGTCCATACTACAATCTCAGGACTTCCTAGGTTGTCACCCATCCAATGTGGTCACCCATCATATGAGAGGACACCCATCATACGTTCCTAGGGCTTCCTAGGAAGTCATCCATCCTATGGAAGGTCACCCATCCTATATTTCCAAGACTTTCCAGGAGGTCAGCCATCCTATATTCCCAGGACTTCCTACGTGGTCACCCATCCCATAGGAGGCTCCCATGACTTTCTATATGGTCACCCATCCTATGGGCGGTAACCCATGATACTTTTGAGGACTTCCTAGGTGGACACCCATCCTATGGGAGATCACCCATAGGGGACTGAGGGATGGGTGACCTCCAGAAGGATGGTTGACCTCCCGTAGGATGGGTGGCCACCAGGGAAGTCCTAAAAATAAAGGATGGGTGACCTCCCGTAGGATGGGTGACCTCCAATAGGATTGGTGACCTCCCGTAGGATAGGAGACCTCCTAGGAAGTCCTGGGAATATAGGATGGGTGACCTTCCTTAGGATGGGTGACCTCCTAGAAACGTTTGGTAATGTAGGATGGGTTACCTAATGAAAGATGGGTGACTATATTTGAAACCTCCCATATGATGGGTGATCACCTAGGCAGTCCTCCCGTAGGATGGGTGACCACCTAGAATATCCTAGAAATATAGGATGGGAGACCTATCCTATATTCCCAGGACTTCCTAGGTGGTCACCCATTTTATGGAAGGACTTCCTAGGTGGTCATCCATCCTATGGGTAGTCACCCATCCTATGGGAGGTCACCCATCCTACATTTCCCGAACTTCCTAGGTGGTCACCCATCCTATGGGAGGACTGCCTAGGTGATCACCCATCATATGGAAGGTTTCAAATATAGTCACCCATCCTTCAGGACGTAACCCATCCTATATTACCAAACGTTTCTAGGAGGTCACCCATCCTACGGAAGGTCACCCATCCTATATTCCCAGGACTTCCTAGGAGGTCTCCTATCCTACGGGAGGTCACCAATCCTATTGGAGGTCACCCATCCTATGGGAAGTCACCCTTCCTATATTTCTCGAACTTCCTAGTTGGTTGGCGTAAAAGCCAAATAATTATCTTGTTGGCGTAAAAGGCCAAACTGTGAAGAAGATTGCCTCCTTTACGCTGCGGTTATAATAACTGCTACCCACGTTCAAATAATCTTCCGAATCTGCGTATGACACGTATCCCTTTATAAGGTAATGCGTATAATTGCTTCTCGAAGATCATGGCATGCAAGCGACGTAGGTAACTACCGAGTTGGTGTAAAAGCCAAATGACTGTCTTGTTAGCGTAAAAGGCCAAATTATGAAAAAGATTGCTTCCTTTATGCTGCGATTATAACAACTGCTACCTACGTTCAAATAATCTTCTGAATCTGCGTATGACACGTATCCCTTTATAAGGTAACGCGTATAATAATTTCTCAAAGATCATTGCATGCAAGCCACGTAGGTAACTGCTCCTTGCGTAAAGCTTGATGATTCATGAATAATAGATAACCAGCGTAAAATTGCCAATTATCCTTCAAGACTGAGGTCTTGAGCATATTCTGGGCTAAATAGCCATATCAATGTACCTTTGCAAATATAGCCGAGTTGGCATATTTCAAGGAGATAGCATACGGAATACTCCTATAGTTGAAAATATCCTGGTTGGCGTAAAATGTCAGGATGGTAATATGAGCGTATTAGTCTCAGTCTTAGCTTTCCCAGTCATGACAAATTTTGAATATAGAACAAAATCTCGTGCATTAAATGCAGATATATGCCTCACTCTCGTGCATTAAATGCAGAGATATGCTTCGAGCTCTGTACAAGAAATAGCTTTTGACTTGGTGTCTGATTTTGTCTTATCTTGAGCGTAAAAACTCATTTTTATTAATGTAGAATAGGCAGCGTATTCTGAAGACTCCATTTCTCTTCCTTTGAATGCATAAAAATGACTTGTATCAAGAAATATGTCATAAAATGACAACCTGGGTCTCTGTGCAAAATTATCATCACAGCTGTTCTCTCTGATCATCGTGCAGTACTTTTGTCGAATGTCAGGTTCACTGATTTGACTGACAAATTCATCCGAGGAATACGAAGAGTTCCTCGTACAACTTTATGTTGCATTAAAAACAACGTATTTTAAACTTTACGCAGGAAGGTATAACAACCTTTTATGCAGAACAGCCTTGAAACTCTGCTTTATGCGGACAGCTCTGAAGCTCTATTTTACGCAGACAGCTCAGAAGCTCTGTTTTACATGGACAACTCTGAAGTCCTATTTTACGCCAAACAATCCTTGGAGCTTCTTTTTTACGCGGACAGCTCTGAAGCTCTATTTTATGCCAAAAAACCTTGAAGCTTTGTTTTACGCGGACAGCTCTGAAGTGACTTCATGTATGTTGGGGGTTTTGATTATAAAATACGCGGACAATTCCCCTGCATATTTTATGCTTATATAGTGTAGGCATACAACGGATAGGGAATAACTGCTATTAGGAATGCATGGTAGAAGACTTAGCAGTTATTAGTAGTCGGAGCATAGCCTATTGTGGTACGATAGTCCAATCCTTGTCCTTGTTTGGTTGTAAGGTTGGGCTATTGTTCTAACGATAGACTATGAGCCAGAGTTATGACACCTCACCGTAGTGGCTAAAGTGTGTTGTGGATACAACATGCATATATCATTGGGCGGGGAGGATGACTAGTAGGCGTATGGGACACCAACTTTCTTTATGCAGATTCCACGCTCGACGGAGCGATATGGACATTATATACTATGCAGATTCCACGTTCTTCAGAGCGATATGGACATTATATACTATGCAGATTCTCCGTTCTTCGGAGCAGAATGGATGTTATTATATTATATTGCGCCCTTGTATTGGGGGCATATATGGCATATACTAGCTAGTTGTCACGATTGGTGAATTACGTTAGCATATGTCTAGCCTACACTTTTCCATACACTCAAAGTTGTCCTCAAATTGCATTTCATTTAGATGGTTAGCTCACCCTTTTATTTATTCAATATTTACTCTATTGCATGCTTCTTTGTATCTTGTTATGTCCCTCTGAGGACATAGTCCCTTTCTAGGTGTAGATGTTTATGAGTATTCACAGGTGCACAGATCCGGACTGGTTACTTACATTTTGTGCAGGTCTTCTCTTCGAGTCTCAGTGGTTGTGAGTTGTTGTACTTATATTGTTGTGTTGTTTTTATATTCTAGTTAGACAATGGATTTATTTCCATCCGACTGTCATCTTGAGATACTTATTATTGAGCTCTAGTTTCATAGATATTGGTTCTTTATATATATATGATTTTTGTGGATGAGATTTAGATTATACTACGTGACTTGTGATAGTTTTACCACTTATGAATTATTATTCATTATACAACGTACGCATGTGTTATGGTTCCATACATTGGAGTTGCCATATATATGCGGCTGGCATGCTTACGTGTCCTAGTCCTACGTATTTTGCGACTGGGGCATGACATGTTTTTAGTGGTGGCCCATGCAGGTCAAGAGCATATTGTCTCAGTTACGTTACTGTACCGAGCAAGCCTGCACCTAGGATTAGAGTATAGGATCTCATCCACATTTGACTATGATTTACCTTCCTTCCAATATATTCTATTTGAATAGCTGCATCCTGCTTGATTCATGTGCTTCCCTAATAGTTCCTTGAGTATAGCCCCTACTAGAATATAGAAGTCCCTGTTGTTAGATAATAAGTAGGGTAACCCTCCTATTAAGAGTACAACTAGGATAATGACACATCACTGAGTTAGAATACTTAATGAACCCTAGCATCCCTTACCTATAGGTTGATTTACCATTATCCCTTGATATGTTTATGAATAACTTAAGAGTAGTATAGACGCTACTAGGATTAGTTTGAAATTTGACCATAGTGTTTGACCCTAGTATTGAGAAACTACAAGAAATCCAAGGTCGAATATTAGGACCAACCCTAACTTTTATAGTGAGATAATATTATAGAACTATACATTTAGATTCTTGTCTTAGTATTAGCAGACAGTACCCTTGGAGGACAAGGGGAATAAAATAACAATTCCCTAGTTTCTCGCCTCGAATACAGAGATTAGCATACCCCCTTCCCCTTAGACAACCATGATATTACCTGGAGCCTTTCTATTTAATTTTATATCTTGTTCCTCTGAAAACTTAGCGCTCGCTATATTTGCACGATGACTAATTAAGATTCCTCATCTTTTAACTCGTGTCACATAACTCTTATGATTGTAGGTCAAGTAATTTTATTTCATGTTAGGACATATAGTTGCTAGGATTATAATTGTTAATGTTAAATTTTTTAATTTCTGTGCTTGATAGTTACAACTTGATAGTTAAGTACTCCTTTAGATTATAATTTTATGATTATCCCTTAGTTCTAAATTGTGTAACTTGTACCATACCTCGATACGAATTATATTTTCTTTTTTTCTTGAAGACCAGTAACTCTTCCATCCTTACTATTGATACTTGTTCTATAAGCACTATGACTTAGACTAAAGGTGACCATGACCTATATAATAGGATACTCTAATAAGTACCAAGACCCTTTTGCGTAAACCTTAATAGGAGTTACTACATTATCCTTAAGGCATTACAGTATTAATTTATTTTTTTAAGTTGGGTAGTATGCCTCATAACATAGTGTTATATAGTCCTCTTGACTCAGTGTTGAAGTGTAACTGAATGACATTAACTGTATACTAGCATAAGACGATAGTGTTTATTAAGACTGTAGAACTTAGAGGCCCATACCCCTGTTTGGTCGATTAGCGACTTAGACAAGGAGTTGTATGACAACTGTAGAGATTGTAGGGTCTTATCTTTGTGTGAACTTAAATTATGTTATACCTCTTTTCCTTAAAATCTAGCGTATTTATATTTGTTGTACTACCTTGACTTATGCTGCTATTATAGCCTAGTTTTGCAAGCTTACTCTTTTATCGGGCTTGATCACGATACATGTATTATTGGGTATACACACTAAGACATTTCAGAATCAGTGTATTAAGGTCTAGCTAACCTTAGTGCGCTTGGTTTGCCCTTCGCATAACTATTTTACGTGGATTGAGATATAGAGTGACTAGTAGACGAATGGACTCGCCCTCTAGAGGTGTCTGAGCATATCGTATCAATTACATAACTGTACTGATATGAGCATGTGAATAGCAATTATCAAAATAGAATTTTAATCCACAACTGCCTTGATAATTCCCATTGAATTTTTTAAAATGCCTTGATCCCCATACTTGTATTCTATTACCCCCACCTTGAATTCTTTATTATTGTTTTCCATCTTTTCTTATTTCAGAAAGATGAAACCTCATGCTTAGTATAAGTATGATATACAGAGAGTACTAGATATACCCCATAGGCCAATCACATTACTAGATGACTGCCTTTTATAACTGATTAAGGGTATATCATATGTGATATATTTGGTGTTAAATTTTGAGGATTGAGTAACATGATTAAGTAAATTTGAGGAATAAGTTTTCTAAATGTGAGAGACTTATGTGATAGATGGGAAAATTCTATGTTGGGTAGCAGTTGCATTATCAACTTGAGAGAAATTTCTTTTAGATGGTGATCGAGTAAAATTAAATTGAGAGGTTCAAGTCATTTTCATTTTTAGAATTTTAGAAGAATGATCAAGAGGATGAAGATTAATGAATTTTAAAAACTGTGATATGGCGAATCAAATATTTACACGTGAGCATATGATTTAAATTTTGAATATTGAAGGTTGAATCATCGATTTAAAGTTGAGGGTGAATATAGAAATCAAGACTTGAACAATTGGTGAATCAGATTTCAAGTTTCATAATTTGAGGCCTTAAAATTAAAAGTTAAATATTGATTGTGGGATTACCTAGTTGAACTATTGAGGATGTAAATTGAAAGTAAAATTCGAAGAGTACGGAACTCATAAGTTGAAAATAAAAGTAATATTTGATTAGAATTATTTTTCTAAAGGAGGTTATGATAGTTGGAGATCGTGATATAAAAATCGATGTGGGTAAATTAAATATTAAAGATGTTATATGGATTTAATTTAAACTTGGATGTGGATGATTTGAAAAGGTGAGAAGAAATTACAATAGATTGGATTTTGAATTTGACGATGATTATCATAATTTTGAAGTAATTGTGATAGATTTAGTTTGGAATTTAATTATCGCAAAGAGATTGTGATTGACTTACCTTATGTACGTGAAGGAATAACAAACTATGCCTTATTTTAATTTCGAGGACAAAATTGTTTTAAGTTGGGTAGATTGTAAACCCCCTCACCCAAAATTATGTCTACTTGGCTTAGATAGTAAAATTAGGGCTAGTTGAAACCAATTAGAAATAGAACACGGAATTTGATTTAACTACACAATATTTATATCGCTTTGCGCACCTTACCCTTGCTTTGATAATTGGAGCACTACACTAGCCAGGGCCTTCCTACAAATTTCACACTATTACCCTAGACATGACCGCCTTCTATTCTGACCTCGGTGTAACTTATAATTATGCTCTCTGATGCTATATTTTAGTCGCATAATAAATGTCGCGAACGTTATTTCTTAATTCTAAATAAAATACGAATTTGTACCCTTGTGCGTTCCAATCAAAATTGGAGACACAATCTTGACCGTTTTATGCAACCCAAAAATATGATAATATTCTACACTGAATCTTCTACGTCTATGACACTTGTGTCCCCCCTAATTTTATTTCCATGTACTTCAAATTATTTCAAGAATACCTTGCGCATTCAATTTAATAAATTAAAACCCAATTTCCATCTTTGTGCAATTTTCCCAATTGTTGGGCATTTTTATGCAAATTGCATTGAGGTGTCCACTCCATTGGACAATACATGAAGAAATCCAACTTTCCCCTTTATATGAATTTTTCTAATAATTTTTGGAAAGTGCAACGCACAACATCGCCCCATTTAATTCTAGACTTGTATTTAAATAATACAAATTATTGCCCTCCAAACATCCCCATGTGAGCCCAAGGCCCAAGCCCAAGGAAATGTTGACCTAGCCCAAAAATATTCGGTCAAATATTCAACCGTCCTTCACATGTTTAAATAGCACTTTTTCTTTATTATTTTTCCCACATCAAAAAACCCAACCTTATTTTAGCAGACATCCCTCCTTCCCTATGCAACTCGACCCGACCTCCGTCGGCCAATCGTCCACCGGAGCTCCGCCTGTGCACCGCGTCTCCACCCGCAAACCCGACCAGCACCACCATTCTCCTTGTCTTCTTCCCCATCACTCGACTCGAACTCGCCGGCAAGCTGACCACTCCCGCTGCCGATCATCTTCCCCATGGCATCTCCTTCGCCCAGACCTGAACCCGACTCCGCCTCAGCCTCCCACTGAACCACCACCGCCATTATCACCGCGACCACCACCGCCCTCTTCTCTCCTCCTCTCTTTCCCGATCACCTTCACCTCCACCTGCCCTCTCATTCTTCTCCGGTGAACCACCGGACGACCTCGACCTCCTCCTGTCTGTCCCTCAATACCACAGCACCACCAGCACCGCCTCACCTCGTCTCCGGCCTACACCTCTCCTCCTCCCCTTCCCGGTCCACCATGATAAGCAAACCCACCGCCGGCCATCGCCTCGACCCGCCTGCATGACCCCATCTCCGGTCATCCTCCCTGTCCACCTCTTCCTTCCTCCCTGACCTCGACACAATAAATCCAACCTCCAGCAGCCCGCAACCTCATCGGAGCATAACCCAAACTCCTTCCCCTTCCTCCCTAGCCGGCCCCCCCTGGCCGGATTCGGCGAGCAGCGTCATCTCCCATAATCTCCTTCACCATTATCATCACCGTTATCATCATCATCGTCACCCTCATCGCCATTATTGTCATCATCACCTCTATCATAATCGTCCTCATCATCACCATCATCGTCGTTATAGTCGTCACCATCGTTGTCAACCTCACCGTCGTCTCCGTGCACGTACCCCGAGGTACGAACTTGTTCCCTACCTTTTATATTGTTATGTGTGTGCTTGTGAATATGTCAGTAGGACATTAGTATTGCTCTATGACTGTTAGCTGATATCGGACCCTGAGTCGGTGAACCCAACTCGTGTACGTATATGTACCGTACGCGTATATTATTCAGCTTGGCATATATATAAATATTTAGTGTATGTAGTCAAATGGGTATGTATATAAATTACTGGTATTATTATTATATAATTATATAGATATATGTAATTAAATACTAAGTAATAGTTATGACTAGACATATAATTGTTGACCCTAGGACACAAGAAGACCCTAGGACCTCTTAACAAGGAAGTTCTTTGCTTGGCCATAACACGTCGGTCTGCCTCTGGTGAGCCTCGGACTGAGCCCTCTGATCCTCCAATATCTCATAAAATAATGCAAACACCTGAGTCGCATATGTCGGTATGGGAGGTGGAGGTGAAAGTCCCTAAGATACAGCTAAAACAGTCCTCTAAGTTGGAGGTGGACCCCCGAACATAGCTGATACACCAATCACCGGAGAAGTGACTGGTGCAAGCCCTCAGGAAGTCATAGATCTCTCAGAAGCTACTCCCCTCTGCTGTAATCTAGTCTTAGGCGGCATCCTGAGGCCATGCGAAAGGAAAGAATCAATATGGCACATGATATAATACATTCAAGAAAAGACAGTTAAAGATCAAATATCAATATAAAGGAAGAACAGTTAAAATAAATCAATAGTGTTTTTCTAGATGTGATTGAGTATTCTCAGCCTATAGCCTATATCCTGAAACTGGCTCGTAATAGCACTCAATTCAGAGCACCACAATGAATCGCACTAATTGCGACCTCGAAGATCTACATGGTCCACCACTAAAAATATGTCCCAACCCGTACCCGGTGTACGGATGCAAGTAGTGAACAACGCCCAACCTATGCCACAGTATCGACGGTAGAATATTGTTTGGGTAAACTATCTATCTAGCAATCAAGATATTATATGCTACCAATATAAATGAATATACTCAATTACAGTTTTATAGTTGGACTAAAGCATGAATATGATAAAAGAATAAAAGAGTCACAAATATAACTCATGAGACAAAATAATGTCCAATGAGTCAGAGAAAAACTAAAACTTAGCTGGAGACAAATCCATTACAAAAGTAAACTAACTGCTAAGTTACAAGTCCGGGGTCGTGTGTCTCAGTCGGGATGAGACCCTCCTGAGCCAAGGTCTCTGGATCTAAGCCAATCACGTCCTGAGGCCCGTAGTGAGTGGGATACCACTCCTCAGTGTCATCTGGGAAAAATATATCCAGTCAGGAAAAGAGCAAAGTACATCTCTAACAGTAGTTCTAATAAATGATATAAACTATGTAACAGTAAATAGATGTGAATATACAAGATACAAATATACAGATACAAGAGATATGCAATAAAGGAATTACTAGAAATAAATATGAGAATGAGAAATATAGAAATGAATAAGAAATACTAATGACTAAGTAAGTGAGTACCAGCTTTAACATGTGATCGGCTTGAGAAGTTGATACAAGAATTATGGCCTAGTTAATCATACGTGGTATATGATTAATACTATTCAAGGAATAATATATGATACAAGGAGGGTATGATCATATATCTACACTACATACTCCCCGCCTCCGACAGGTATAGTGGATCCAACTATGGTACGTTATGACACAGGATTCTCTAGGTAGGTAGAAAGTCTTCTTAAGAATCAGTGTCTGTACATGTACAAAAAGAACAAGAAAATAAGGCTTGTACAAGATACATCATACATACCAAGAAATAACATCTCATGACGAGATCCGGATATACCAATCCATGTAACCATTACGTCAAGAAATAAAGGATATCTACACTAGATATAAGAGACATAGTGGATATCATAAATAAGAAATTATCAGAGAATGTACTCGCCTGAAATCTAGTGAACAGTATTAAAGATGTCCGGTACTGTGTCTCGAAGACCTAAATATGGAATATTACATCAATACAATATTTTGAAAGAAAAATATGTTAAACTAGTCAACTTCTAGGTCCAAAAGCTATTTCTAAGTCAAAACAGTCAAACTAGGTCAACTATATATCAAACTAGTCAAATTTGGTCAAACTAGCTATTTCTAGGTTGTATGAGTCCAACTATAGAATATTGGGTCCATACACTATTTAACTAGGCCACACTAGCTATGCTAAAAAAACTAGGATACAAACAAGCACCGTATCGTAAGATACACAAGTTTTAGATATGAAAATATTATAATATATATATAAGACAATATATATAGTACTCCTAATTAAACTAATGCTAAGTGGATACATTGGCTTTGAACCAATACGGTATCACACTACTACACACCCATCTTGATACTCAGACCCAATACCTTGAGTATCAATCAATACCATGATATTACCTTGGTATCATAAGGTAATTCAGATTCTAGTATATAACTAACTGCCCAAAACTCTACACTATAACTAACATGCATTAGCTAGTACAATACTACTATACTAACTTACAAATACATATATACATATACATACAACTACTAGTAATCATTAGTATATATCTAACTACTAGATAACAATATGTATACATAACTAACTAGCTAAACTATTTAGAACAATAACTAACCACTAACTTACCTTGCTGCTGTAGCTGCTGCCCTTGCTATTGCCTTTGTTGTTATCTTTGTTGTGGCTGCTGCAGTTGTTGTTGCTGCTCTCCATGTTGTTGCTGCATTGCTGCTAGCATGATGCTGCCACTGCAGTTCAATTACTGTACTGCTGCAGTTGCGGCTACTGCCTTTGTTGTATGCTACTGCAGCTCCTGTGCTAGCTTGCTATGGTTGTTGTTGTTGCTGCTGCTGCTAATGCAGTTGTTGTTGCTGTTGCAGCTCCATGCTTCATGCTGGCTACTGCAACTATAGTTGCTGCTATTCTATGCTTGTTATTGGCTAGCAACCCATCCCCCTCCTAGCACACACACACACACACGCACACACACACACACTCATCTATACACACACATACATATCTATATATTTATATATATAACACTAGATACATAATACTTATATATATACATACATACATATCTACATATATGCATACATATACACATAACTCTAACACATAACTTTAGAGATACAAATACATACATATATATATATAAAATAAAGCTATATTTATATATATATACATATATGAAATATCTATACATATATATATATATAATCACCTCTATACATATATTTATCTATGTATATATATATCTCAATAAACTTACATATATATATATATATATATATATATATATATAAAGCAATCACAATAAAATGAACATAGAATAACACAATATATATATATATATATATATATATATATATAACAATAATAAATATAATATTCTAATAGCTATTACCAAGGCAAATTGAATCTAAAATGCAATGGAACATACACGTGGAGTGCATCGCACCCGTATCACACTAGATCTTTGATACGCTTGCGATACAAGTCCACATACCCCCAAACGTTCCCTAAAGGACACGAGCAAGTCTAAAATAATAATTATGAACAATACAAAGAGCTAACTACACATCTACGTGTCCGTATCAAAATGTGACATGATCAAACCCCCGTGTCAGAGGAAAACCCCCCAAAATTAATTTGTATCTCCAAATTCTCGGGATATGGGCTACACATATCCAATTATGGACATAAAACTAGCCACACACAATCAAACATATGTCAATTTGGTCTAATTGACCAATTGACAAACACATGATGTGTCAATCTCAAAATTCTCCAAAAATTGACACAAAATACCACATAACTTTCTCCATAGGCCTCCTATGAACCTAATTCTAATTCCTATAGATAGCCTTAGCATATGGGATGGTTTATAATAATTAAAATATATTATATTCTAATTAAAGGAAAAAAACTGAATTGTAACCTATTGAGAGATGGATTCCCAATAAAATCCCCAAATTGGATAAAAAGAGCCTCCAACTTGTAGATTCTTGCTCCACCTTGTAGATCCTTACTTTCTCCTTATAGATCCTTGCTCTAATGGCCTCCAATAATGATTTGGAAATGAATTAGGAAGAAACTTGGGTGGAATTTGATGTGGGAATGAAGAAATTTAGAAGAGGAAATGCTAGATCTAGATTTAAAAATAAAAATAAAAATAAAAATAAAGAGAGAAATTTTCCCTCCCTATTTATATGGCCGACCACTTAACCCCCTCCCCAACCTACTATGTAAAGTCTAAAATATCCCTTGGGGCCTCTCATGAAAAAATAATTAAGGAGAGAAGGTTCTAGTCTATTGGGTTTAACTTAATTAATCCTCCTCCTAATGAATGGGCTTCTAATTGGGCTCAATTCTAACTAGATTTAAATATTGGTCCATGGATCAAATCTAAACTAGTTAGATCCACTAACACAAGTCTAAAACAATAAAATAATATATAACAATAAATAAATAATATAATAAATAATTATACAATATGCACAATATTTAATTAATTATGAAATGATCAAAATATCCTTTCCTAGAAAATGTGGTAGTGACAGAAACGTAGGATGGGTGACCTCCCATATGATGGATGACCACCTACGAAGGGTGACTACTATATTCCCAACTTATCAGGATGGGTGACCTCCCGTAGGATGGGTGACCACCTAGGAAGTCCTCTTGTAGGATGAGTGACCTCACATAAGATGGGTGACCACCTACATTCCCAGGACTTCCTAGGTGGTCACCCATCCTATGGGAGGACTTCCTATGTGGTCACCCATCCTACGGGATGACTTTCTATGTGGTCACCCATCCTAAGGGATTTCACCCATCCTATCGGAGGTCACCTATCCTACATTCCCAAGACTTCCTAGGAGGTCACCCATCCTATATTCCCAAGACTTCCCAGGAGGTCACCCATCCTACGGGAGGTTACCCATGGATACTAAGGAAGTCAGTTCCATGTCTTGGTCTAAAGGAATATGTCCCCAGCATCCCTTCATCATACGTTCCCAGACTTCCTAGGAGGTCACCCATCCTACGAAAGGACTTCCTGAAGATTAGTAAAAATGAATATAGATTAGTGATCTACAAAATTGGTTGACCTAGTTCGGATAACGATGGGTGACCTCCCGTAGGATGGATGACCTCCTGGGAAGTCCTCGGAATGTAGGATAGGTGACCTCCCGTTGGATGGGTGACCTAATTAAGGCTCATTATGCCAAGTACACCTTGCATGCAGGAAGAACCAAAATGTACAAAGATCTGCGTATAATATTTTGGTGGCATGTCATAAAGAAAGATGCAGCATTTTTTGTGTCACGATGTCTGAATTATAAACGTGTAAAGGTAGAACACCAGCGACCCGATGGAGAGTTGAAGAACCTCGCCTTTTTGAAATAGAAGTAAGAGGATATCTCAATGGATTTCTTAGTGGGCTTATCAAGGACGACAAAGGAAAATGATGCAATTTGGATTATCGTGGATAGATTGACCAAGTCAGCTTATTTCATAATAATAAAAAATACATGGAGCGCTGACCGTTTAGCTCAAATTTATTTAGATCAGATTATCCAGTTACATAGAGTACCGGTCTCAATTGTATCGGATAGGGATGGATGATTCTAGTCTCGATTTTGGAAAAGCCTTCAGACGATAATGTGTACAAAGTTGCATTTTAGCTCAGCGTACCATCTGCAGACAGATGGACAGTCCGAGAGAGTAAACCAAATCCAAGAAGATATGTTGTGACTGTGTGTGCTAGATTTGAAAGCAAGTTGGGATACTTATCTATCCCTGGCAGAGTTCGCTTATAACACCAGTTATCAAGCGAGTATTCAGATGGCCCTATATGAAGCACTATATTGATGCAAGTGTCGATCACCAATATGTTGGGATAAAGTCACCGAACGACAAGTACTCGAATTAAAACTTATTTAATAAGCCATCGAGAAATTTTGCATAGTGCAGAAAAATCTTTGAGTTGCTCAAAGTCGGCAAAAAAGCTACGTAGATTTACATAGGCGACCAATGAAATTCATAGAGGGTGATTGTCACGCCCCAGTCCCAAAATACCGTGGAACCGGACGCGTGATAATGGCCAGCAACACACACCGATGGACAAACCCAATTTAATGGATCCATCGGGGCATGCTTAAGCTGTAATACAATAATAAGTAGGTATAATGATATAAGTCACAGTCTATACTAATCTCATCCACAACAGATAAACACAGATCCAATGCCAGAATAATGTAAATAAAATAAACTAACAAAACTGAATAAAAGTGTCTCGGAGAACAATCCGAGTACAAGTCTGGTACATCAATGAAATAGACTGGAAATGAAATAACTATAAACTGAAATAAATAAGTATCTCAAGCCAATACTCAAGGGAAGTCCTCTGGTATAATCTCATCCTCAGATCCTAGTTCTGCTCTAATGTTGGCACCTGCTCCTGCTAATGCTAGTGCTCCGGTCCCGTATACTTCGGGATAGATCTCGTCAGCTATACCTGGGGACACAGTCCGGATCCAGGTCCTCAGGGGTCAGCAAGGTACAAAAAATACAAGCCAGAATGTATGCAGTACAGCAATAAATGAACAGTACGGTAGATATATAACCAGCTAAGTGATATGCACGTTGAGAGTTTTAATCATACTCGGGCTGAGGCTACTACAGGATCAATGTCGGAGAAACCCATAGCAGTATTTTCTCGAAGTGCCAGAACTGGTGCCATAGCTCTGTGTCAGAGACTAAGACACATCCAGATGTCAATATATATAATATAATCAGCCTTTGTTATGGTAATACTCTCCCCACCCAATAAAATCTCACGTCTCATGTCCATGACATGCAGGATCAAAGCTAATGCACAAGTCAGGATATAATCTAAGCATGTAAACTGTATATGTCATAAACCTATATCCTATACAGAATCACCATGAATATCTCAGGAAGATTCTGTCTCATAAACAGTGTCAAGTGTCCTGGGTATAAAGTACTTGATAAGACAAGTACGAGGATGTAAAGGGTCACGGATGTCCATCTCTAGATGACAATACTCAACACCGCGTACGATGTTGGCACCCGACTATAATCGGACGCTAAGTAAGTCCCACAGTCCTAGGTTAAGCATGCACAACAATGTAAAAGAATCAAGGAAAATATGTAACAAGACTGCAAAGTTTGGCAAGGTACACTTGCCTGTGGTCCTGGCTCCAACTATAGCTCTGGTCTCAGTGTGATATGCTGGTACCACTCCGGTTGCTAAAATAAACATCACCATTAGATTTAGAAAATATAAAATAGCTAGAAACGCCTGTCCTTACGTCCAATTTGGACACAGGGACAAAAATGATATTTCCGAGCCAAAGCGGAGTCCACATGTGGGCCACTTTACACCAAAAAACGTGTCAGGGTCAAAGGTCTCCAAATTTGCCAAACTTAGTGTCAACAAGTCAAAAACGATGACACGAACCCAACGAAACTTCCAGAATTGGATTCCGATGAGCCGGTCACATAATCGCCCATCAAGTGGAGCCTGTGGGGCCCACGACACGCGATTTTGTCAACGTTCTCAGAATCGAACCAAACTTAGGTCACAGTACCAGTGTATTACTACGAGTCCGATGGCGCAAGTTTTGTCTCGATCCGACGTATGTATACGAAGTTACGACGTATTCCAGAAAAGGCGGATACGGGACGTTGTCGGCGGATACGCGTTGATTCCGGTGTGCACGCACATCCAAATCAACTTCTCAAAATTTCACACGACTGTATCAATGTCACGCACGTTTTGGTAAAGACCGCGTACGACCAAGTCGTCCCATTTGGCGGGACGCACTCAGTTCCGGGGTAAATCAGGGCGTTGGTTTTTCGGTTTTTGGATCGCGGTTTGCGATCACCACAGGACGCTATGCACCGAGCGGGTTGCACGGGCATCGAGGGGGTCATGCAGTCTACGCGACACAACTGACGGAATCATAAACAGAATAACGAGAAGGGAGAATAGAATACCTGAACAGGGCTCCGGAAGCTGAATTTCTCCGTGTCCGTATCGTGTCCGAGTCCTATGTCCACGGTACTTCTAGGGTCTTTTGTATCCACGGCTAGGGTTTGCCGTGTCCGTGCTAGGTCAGCGGGTCAGGATCGGTTTGAACAGGAAGTCGGAGAGGAACGGAAGGGGGTGGCCGGAGGTTGCAGCTCCGGTGGGGGTCAACGTGGTGGTGGAGGCTGTCGGGATATGGGATTAGGGTTCAGGGCATCGGGGTTTGGGTTCGTCGATGGAGCGGGGAGGAGGTAGGCTAGGGGTTGAACGGAGGAGTTGGGCGATGGTGGTGCCCGGAGTCAGATGATTAGGAGTCGGGGAAGAGGGGATGTCAGGCGGCTGGAGGATGGGATCTAGGTGGAGGAAGGCGGCGGCGAGCTAGGGGGACGACGGTGGTGGTGGTTTGCGGGGAAGACGAGGGACTGGGCGGAGGAAGGGTGATGCTCGTCGTAGTTCATCGACGTTGTGGGGACGGGGCGGCCGAGCGAAGGGGTTCGTCGGCGCTGCGGGGAGAGGAGGGGCCGCAGCGGCGTCGATCAGTGGTCGATGGCGGAGTCGGGGAAGAGGGAATGAGGGCGGAGCTGGAGTCGGGTGCTTCGCGGGGGAAGCGGTCGGTGCATTTAGGGTTTACGGCGGCGCGGAGAAGAGAGAGAGAGGTGTACGGCGGTGGCACGGACGTTGAGGCGTTTATATATAGGTGCGCCACCGCGGAGTCGAGGCTGGATTAGGATTAGGGTTTCTGAGGTGGGTTAAAGGGTTTCGGGACGGGTTCGATTTGAATTCGACCTGACCCGACCCGTTAAGAATTCGGTTTTGTTCGGGTCAGTTCGGTTTAAGTTTGGGTTTGGTTTATTTCGATTTATTTGAAATAAACCCGGTTTATTTCTAGGTTTAAATTGGTTTAACTTATAAATAGTTTTTAGGGCTTTAAATGGGTTTCCGGAGTCCAATAAATTTACCAAAAATTACCCTATGTCCGGTTTCCCATTTTACACCATAAAATATTATTTTCATAATATTTTAATATTAATTAATAGTAATTAAAAAATCATTTAATTATCGAAGGCCTAGGTTTTAATTACAGAAAATTCCTAAAAATTCCTAAAAAATTATGAAAAATCCAATTTAAAATTTCTTGAAAATCAGGGGGCTTACAGTCTACCCCCCTTAAGAGGATTGCGTCCTCGCAATCAAAAGAATAACTGGTCAACAGAGATGACACGATTCAAATATGGATTGAAGTACATCACGATCAAGGAGATTCAAGGATGAGAGTGTAAGAATAATACATAGAGAAAAATCATTTTCCTAAGCATTAAAGTTATGCAATTTCCCGGATGAAGGAAATCTAGAAATCTACAGTTTAGAAAACTAGGTTATCACTTAAGAATATACTAAGTTATCAATTATAAAAGCATACTAGGTTATTAGCAAGTTCAACATTACTAGGTTAAGGCTAGGGTCACAAACCAATAAACACGAGATAAAACAATATTAGAACCAGAAAAAAACTATAAAAACTTACGTGCATTAGCTACTCCATGAATTTGTGCGTCCTCCAAAGTCATTGCATAAGCTTGTCCGCGTCCTTGAGGGGGTGCCCTCTGCTGTTGCTGGGCCTGCTGGAAGGGTGCTGGTCGAGGTGCCAAAGGTGGCTTTGGTTGATATTCTCCTGGTGCTGGTAGAGCTTGTTGGTTTGCCCTTGGTGCTCCTTCTCTACGCTCAGGGCAGTCCCTCACTGCATGCTGTCTGGATCCGCAACCTAAGCATAGTCCTAACCTGCGTCGGCATTCCCTGGCGAGATGGCCCACTTTGCCACAGTAGTGACAAGTAGAGAGGACTATTACTTGTGGTGTAGATGCATTCTGCTGTTGCTGTAGGTGAGGTCTCTTTGTAGCTTCTTCTTGTGGTGCTCTGGTTGTTGCTGAGGTGGAAGGCCGCTTCAGACTGGTCTCTCTCCTGGTGACGCGCTCCATGCGTCGGGCTGCAGCAAGGACGTCCGAGTAAGATGTGGGCGCAATGGATCCAATTAGTTTCTGTAGCTCAAAATTTAGTCCATCGAAGAACTTCTCGGCCCTCCCTTCCTCTGTCGGAATCAAGGTAGGGGCGAAGCGACTTAGACGAATAAATTTCGCGTTGTACTCTTCCACTGTCATATTGCCTTGGATAAGGCGGTTGAACTTATCTCTGAGTTCTGATCGAGCGGTAGCTGGAATGTACACTTCCTGAAAGAGTCTGGATAACTCCTCCCAGGGGACTCGGTCTGGTCCGAGCCGTGTTTTCTCGGATAGCCACCAGTGATGGACATTATCTGTCAATTGTATTCTGACGGCAGTCATCCAACGTTTCCTTAGAAGCTCAGCTGCTTCTAATTGATGTCGTATGTTGGTGAGCCACTCATGAACTTCTGTGGGCTCCTCCTTGCCTGAGAAAGTACGGGGCTTCAACTGGCGGAAGTCGGTGATAGAGCCCGTCGGTTGCCGTCGAGTTGGTAGGTTGGCCTGATCCAGTGCATTTACTATGCTGTTCCTCAAGTAATCAGCTTTGCGACACTAAGCTTCTTGATAAATATGTTGTTGGGCTTGCATCATTGCGTAGATTATTTGGAACATCTGCTGCCCGTCTATAGGCTGTCCTGGTAGGAATACTGGCATTGGTGGAACGAACTACGGAGGCGGTGGGATGTCATCACGTCAAAATCTAGAAGCCTGTTGATCTGCTTGGTTGCTTCGGTGAGTAGAGGGATCTCCACTCATTGGTGCCACTTCATCTTCTCCGTAGGTGGCTACTGCACCTATTATTGTATTTGCTGGAGTTTCGTCGTTTGCTCTTGAATCCATTACTCTGCATCAAAAATAAACTATAAAAGGTGTACTGGAATCAAGGCATGATGCAAGAAAATTTAATTCGAATACAATATAGATATCAAGAACATTTTCAAGCAAGTGGATGAGATCCTAGAAACTTATCCTATTCTTATTGCAGGCTTGCTCGGTCCCTAAGTTAAAACCGAACAATTTAGTCGTTGACCTGCATGGGCCACCACAAAAACCATGTCATGCCCCAGTTCCAAAATACTGTGGAACCGGACGCGTGATAATGGCCAGCAGCACACACCGATGGACAAACCTAATTTAATGGATCCATCGGGGCATGCTTAAGCTGTAATACAACAATAAGTAGGTACAATAATATAAGTCACAGTCTATACTAATCTCATCCACAACAGATAAACACAGATCCAATGCCAGAATAATATAAATAAAATAAACTAACAAAACTGAATAAAAGTGTCTCGGAGAACAATCCGAGTACAAGTCTGGTACATCAATGAAATAGACTAGAAATAAAATAACTATAAACTGAAATAAATGAGTATCTCAAGCCAATACTCAAGGGAAGTCCTCTGGTATAATCTTGTCCTCAGATCCTGGTTCTGCTCTAATGTAGGCACCTGCTCCTGCTAATGCTAGTGCTCCGGTCCCGTATACCTCGGGATAGATCTCGTCAGCTATACTTGGGGACACAGTCCGGATCCAGGTCCTCAGGGGTCAGCAAGGTACAAAAAATACAAGCCAGAATGTATGCAATGCAGCAATAAATGAATAGTAGGGTAGATATATAACCAGCTAAGTGATATGCACGTTGAGAGTTTTAATCATACTCGGGCTGAGGCTACTACAGGATCAGTGTCGGAGAAACCCATAGCAGTATTTTTTCGAAGGGCCAGAACTGGTGCCATAGCTCTGTGTCAGAGACTAAGACACATCCAGATGTCAATATATATAATATAATCAGCCTTTGTTATGGTAATACTCTTCCCACCCAATAAAATCTCACGTCTCATGTCCATGACACGCAGGATCAAAGCTAATACACAAGTCAGGATATAATCTAAGCATGTAAACTGTATATGTCATAAACCTGTATCCTATACAGAATCACCATGAATATCTCAGGAAGATTCTGTCTCATGAACAGTGTCAAGTGTCCTGGCTATATTGTACTTGATAAGACAAGTACGAGGATGTAAAGGGTCACGGATGTCCATCTCTAGATGACAATACTCAACACCGCGTACGATGTTGTCACCCGACTATAATCGGATGCTAAGTAAGTCCCACCGTCCTATGTTAAGCATGCACAACAATGTAAAAGAATCAAGGAAATATGTGTAACAAGACTGCAAAGTTTGGCAAGGTACACTAGCCTGTGGTCCTGGCTCCAACTGTAGCTCTGGTCTCAGTGTGATCTGCTGGTACCACTCCGGTTGCTAAAATAAACATCACCATTAGATTTAGAAAATATCAAATAGCTAGAAACGCCTGTCCTTAAGTCCAATTTGGACACAGGGGCAAAAATGACATTTCTGAGCCAAAGCGGGGTCCACATGTGGGCCACTTTGCACCGAAAAACGTATCAGGGTCAAAGGTCTCCAAATTCGCCAAACTTAGTGTCAACAAGTCAGGAACGATGACACGAACCCAACAGAACTTCCAGAATTGGATTCCGATGAGCCGGTCACATAATCGCCCGTCAAGTGGAGCCTGTGGGGCCCACGACACACGATTTTGTCAACGTTCTCAAAATTGAACCAAACTTAGGTCACAGGACCAGTGTATTGCTACGAGTCCGATGGCGCAAGTTTCGTCTCGATCCGACGTGTGTACACGAAGTTACGACGTGTTCCAGAAAAGGCGGATACGGGGCGTTTTCGGCGGATACGCGTTGATTCCGGTGTGCACGGACATCCAAATCAACTTCTGCGAAATCCCACACGACTGTATCAACGTCGCGCACGTTTTGGTAAAGACCGCGTACGACCAAGTCATCCCGTTTGGCGGGGCGCACTCAGTTCCGGGGTGAATCAGGGCGTTGGTTTTCCTGTTTTTGGATCGCGGTTTGCGATCACCACAGGACGCGATGCACCGAGCGGGTTGCATGGGCATCGAGGGGGTCATGCAGTCTACGCGACACAACTGACGGAATCAAAAATGGAATTACGAGGAGGAAGAAAAGAATACCTGAACAGGGCTCCGAAAGCTGAATTTCTCCGTGTCCATGTCGTGTCCGAGTCCTATGTCCACGGTGCTTCTAGGGTCTGTTGTGTCCACGACTAGGGTTTGCCGTGTCCGGGCTAGGTCAGCGGGTCAGGATCGGTTTGAACAGGAAGTCGGAGAGGAACGGAAGGGGGTGGCTGGAGGTTGCAGCTCCGTTGGGGGTTAAGGTGGTGGTGGAGGCTGTCGGGATATGGGATTAGGGTTCAGGGCATCGGGTTTGGGTTCGTCGATGGAGCGGGGAGGAGGTAGGCTGGGGGTTGAACGGAGGAGTTGGGCGGTAGCGGTGCCCGGAGTCAGATGATTAGGAGTCGGGGAAGAGGTGATGTCAGGCGGCTGGAGGATGGGATCTAGGTGGAGGAAGGCGGCGGCGAGCTAGGGGGACGACTGTGGTGGTGGTTTGCGGAGAAGACGAGGGACAGGGCGGAGGAAGGGTGACACTCGTCGTAGTTCATCGACGCTGTGGGGACGGGGCGGCCGAGCGAAGGGGTTCGTCGGCGCTGCGGGGAGAGGAGGGGCCGCAGCGGCGTCGATCAGTGGTCGACGGCGGAGTCGGGGAAGAGGGGATGAGGGCGAAGCTGGAGTCGGGTGCTTCGCGGGGGAGGCGGCCGGTGCGTTTAGGGTTTGCGGCAGCGCAGAGAAGAGAGAGAAAGGTGTACAGTGGCGGCACGGACGTCGAGGCGTTTATATATAGGTGCGCCACCGCGGAGTCGAGGTTGGATTAGGATTAGGGTTTCTGAGGTGGGTTAAAGGGTTTCGGGTCGGGTTCGATTTGGATCCTACCCGACCCGACCCGTTAAGAATTCGGTTTGGTTCGGGTCAGTTCGGTTTAAGTTTGGGTTTGGTTTATTTCGGTTTATTTGAAATAAACCCGGTTTATTTCTAGGTTTAAATTGGTTTAATTTAGAAATAGTTTTTAGGGCTTTAAATGGGTTTTCGGAGTCCAATAAATTCACCGAAAATTACCCTATGTCCCGTTTCCCATTTTACACCATAAAATATTATTTCCATAATATTTTAATATTAATTAATAGCAATTAAAAAATCATTTAATTACCGAAGGCCTAGGTTTTAATTAAAGAAAATTCCTAAAAATTCCAGAAAAATTATGAAAAATCTAATTTAAAATTTCTTAAAAATCAGGGGGCTTACAATCTACCCCCCTTAAGAGGATTATGTCCTCGCAATCAAAAGAATAACCGGTCAACAGAGATGATACGATTGCAAATATGGATTGAAGCACATCACGATCAAGGAGATTCAAGGATGAGAGTGTAAGAATAATACATAGGGTAAAATTATTTCCCTAAGTATTAAAGTTATGCAATTTCCCGGATGAAGGAAATCTAGAAATCTACAGTTTAGAAAACTAGGTTATCACTTAAGAATATAATAAGTTATCAATTATAAAAGCATACTTGGTTATTAGCAAGTTCAACATTACTAGGTTAAGGCTAGGGTCACGAACCAATAAACACGAGATAAAACAATACTAGAACCAGAAAAAACTATAAAAACTTACGTGCATTAGCTACTCCATGAATCTGTGCGTCCTCCAAAGTCATTGCATAAGCTTGTCCGCGTCCTTGAGGGGATGCCCTCTGCTGTTGCTGGGCCTGCTGGAAGGGTGCTGGTCGAGGTGCCAAAGGTGGCCTTGGTTGATATTCTCCTGGTGCTGGTAGAGCTTGTTGGTTTGCCCTTGGTGCTCCTTCTCTACGCTCAGGGCAGTCCCTCACTGCATGTTGTCTGGATCCGCAACCTAAGCATAGTCCTAACCTGTGTCGGCATTCCCTGGCGAGATAGCCTGCTTTGCCACAGTAGTGACAAGTAGAGAGGACTATTACTTGTGGTGTAGATGCGTTCTGCTATTGCTGTAGGTGAGGTCTCTTTGCAGCTTCTTCTTGTGGTGCTCTGGTTGTTGCTGATGTGGAACGTCGCTTCAGACTGGTCTCTCTCCTGGTGACGCGCTCCATGCGTCGGGCTGCAGCAAGGACGTTCGAGTAAGATATGGGCGCAATGGATCTAATTAGTTTCTGTAGCTCGAAGTTTAGTCCATCGAAGAACTTCTCGGCCTTCTCTTCCTCTGTCGGAATAAAGGTAGGACGAAGTGACTTAGACGAATAAATTCCGCGTTGTACTCTTCCACTGTCATATTGCCTTGGATAAGGCGGTTGAACTTATCTCTGAGTTCTAATCGAGCGGTAGCTGGAATGTACATTTCCTGAAAGAGTCTGGATAACTCCTCCCAGGGGACTCGGTCTGGTCCGAGCCGTGTTTCCTCGGATAGCCACCAGTGATGGGCATTATCTGTCAATTGCATTCTGACGACAGTCATCCAACGTTCCCTTGGAAGCTCAGCTGCTTCTAATTGATGTCGTATGTTGGTGAGCCACTCATGAACTTCTGTGGGCTCCTCCTTGCCTGAGAAAGTACGGGGCTTCAGCTGGCAAAAGTCGGTGATAGAGCCCGTCGGTTGTCGTCGAGTTGGTAGGTTGGCCTGATCCAGTACATTTACTATGCTGTTCCTCAAGTAATCCGCTTTGCGACGCTGAGCTTCTTGATAAATATGTTGTTGGGCTTGCATCATTGCGTATATTATTTGAAACATCTACTGCCCGTCCATAGGCTGTCCTGGTGGGAATACTGGCATTGGTGGAATGAACTGCGGAGGCGGTGGGATGTTGTTACGCCAAAATCTAGAAGCCTGCTGATCTGCTTGGTTGCTTCGGTGAGTATAGGGATCTCCACTCATTGGTGCCACTTCATCTTCTCCGTAGGTGGCTACTGCACCTATTGGTGTGTTTGCTGGAGTTTCGTCGTTTGCTCTTGAATCTATTACTCTGCATCAAAAATAAACTATAAGAGGCGTACTGGAATCAAGGCATGATGCAAGAAAATTTGATTCGAATACAATATAGATATCAAGAACGTTTTCAAGCAAGTGGATGAGATCCTAAAAACTTATCCTATTCTTATTGCAGGCTTGCTCGGTCCCTAAGTTGAAACCGAACAATTTAGTCGTTGACCTGCATGGGCCACCACAAAAACTATGTCACGCCCCAGTCCCAAAATACCGTGGAACCGGACGCGTGATAATGGCCAGCAGCACACACCGATGGACAAACCCAATTTAATGGATCCATCGGGGCACGCTTAAGCTGTAATACAACAATAAGTAGGTACAATGATATAAGTCACAGTCTATACTAATCTCATCCACAACAGATAAACACAGATCCAATGCCAGAATAATGTAAATAAAATAAACTAACAAAACTGAATAAAAGTGTCTCGGAGAACAATCCGAGTACAAGTCTGGTACATCAATGAAATAGACTGGAAATAAAATAACTATAAACTGAAATAAATGAGTATCTCAAGCCAATACTCAAGGGAAGTCCTCTGGTACAATCTTGTTCTCAGATCCTGGTTCTGCTCCAATGTAGGTACCTGCTCCTGCTAATGCTAGTGCTTCGGTCCCGTATACCTCCGGATCCAAGTCCTCAGGGGTCAGTAAGGTATAAAAAATACAAGCCAGAATGTATGCAGTGCAGCAATAAATGAACAGTAGGGTAGATATATAACCAGCTAAGTGATATGCACGTTGAGAGTTTTAATCATACTCGGGCTGAGGCTACTACAGGATCAGTGTCGGAGAAACCCATAGCAGTATTTTCTCGAAGGGCCAGAACTGGTGCCATAGCTCTGTGTCAGAGACTAAGACACATCCAGATGTCAATATATATAATATAATCAGCCTTTGTTATGGTAATACTCTCCCCACCCAATAAAATCTCACGTCTCATGTCCATGACACGCAGGATCAAAGCTAATGCACAAGTCAGGATATAATCTAAGCATGCAAACTGTATATGTCATAAACCTATATCCTATACAGAATCACCATGAATATCTCAGGAAGATTCTGTCTCATGAACAGTGTCAAGTGTCCTGGGTATAATATATTTGATAAGACAAGTACGAGGATGTAAAGGATCACGGATGTCCATCTCTAGATAACAATACTCAACACCGCGTACGATGTTGGCACCCGACTATAATCGGACGCTAAGTAAGTCCCACGGTCCTAGGTTAAGCATGCACAATAATGTAAAAGAATCAAAAAAATATGTAACAAGACTGCAAAGTTTGGCAATGTACACTTGCCTGTGGTCCTGGTTCCAACTGTAGCTCTGGTCTCACTGTGATCTACTGGTACCACTCCGGTTGCTGAAATAAACATCACCAATAGATTTAGAAAATATCAAATAGCTAGAAACGCCTGTCCATACGTCCAATTTGGACACAGGGGCAAAAATAATATTTCTGAGCCAAAGCGGGATCCACATGTGGGCCACTTTGCACCAAAAAATGTGTCAGGGTCAAAGGTCTCCAAATTTGCCAAACTTAGTGTCAACAAGTCAGGAACGATGAAACGAACCCAATGGAACTTCCAGAATTGGATTCCGATGAGCCGGTCACATAATCGCCCGTCAAGTAGAGCATGTGGGGCCCACGACACGCGATTTTGTCAACGTTCTCAGAATCGAACCAAACTTTGGTCACAGGACCAGCGTATTGCTACGAGTCCGATGGCGCAAGTTTCGTCTCGATCCGATGTGTGTACAAGAAGTTACTACGTATTCCAGAAAAGGCGGATACGGGGCGTTGTCGACGGATACCTGTTGATTCCGGTGTGCACGCACATCCAAATCAACTTCTGCGAAATCCTACACGACTGTATCAACGTCGCGCACGTTTCGGTAAAGACCGCGTGCGACCAAGTTATCCCGTTTGGCGGGGCACACTCAGTTCCGGGGTGAATTAGGGCATTGGTTTTCCTGTTTTTGGATCGCGGTTTGCGATCACCACAGGACGCGATGCACCGTGCGGGTTGCACGGGCATCGAGGGGGTCATACAGTCTACGTGACATAACCGACGGAATCAAAAACGGAATTACGAAAAGGGAGAAAAGAATACCTGAACAGGGCTCCGGAAGCTGAATTTCTCCGTGTCCGTATCGTGTCCGAGTCTTGTGTCCACGGTGCTTCTAGGGTCTATTGTGTCCACGGCTAGGGTTTGCCGTGTCTGGGCTAGGTCAGCGGGTTAGGATCGGTTTGAACAGGAAGTCGGAGAGGAACGAAAGGGGGCGGCCGGAGGTTGCAGCTCCGGTGGGGGTCAACGTGGTGGTGGAGGCTGTCGGGATATGGGATTAGGCTTCAGGGCGTCGGGGTTTGGGTTCGTCGATGGAGTGGGGAGGAGGTAGGCTGGGGGTTGAACGGAGGAGTTGGGCAGTGGCGGTGCCCGGAGTCAGATGATTAGGAGTCGGGGAAGAGGGGATGTCAGGCGGCTGGAGGATGGGATCTAGGTGGAGGAAGCGGCGGCGAGCTAGGGGGACGACGGTGGTGGTGGTTTGCGGGGAAGACGAGGGACAGGGCGGAGGAAGGGTGACCCTCGTCGTAGTTCATCGACGTTGTGGGGATGGGGCAGCCAAGCGAAGGGGTTTGTCGGCGCTGCGGGGAGAGGAGGGGCCGCAGCGGCGTCGATCAGTGGTCGACGGCTGAGTCGGGGAAGAGGGGATGAGGGCGGAGCTGGAGTCGGGTGCTTCGCGGGGGAGGCGGCCGGTGCGTTTAGGGTTTACGGTGGCACGGAGAAGAGAGAGAGAGGTGTGCGGCGGCGGCACGGACGTCGAGGCGTCTATATATAGGTGCGCCGCCGCGGAGTCGAGGCTGGATTAGGATTAGGTTTTCTGAGGTGGGTTAAAGGGTTTCGGGTCGGGTTCGATTTGGATCCGACCCGACCCGACCCGTTAAGAATTCAGTTTGGTTCGGGTCAGTTCGGTTTAAGTTTGGGTTTGGTTTATTTCGGTTTATTTGAAATAAACCCGATTTATTTCTAGGTTTAAATTGGTTTAATTTATAAATAGTTTTTAGGGCTTTAAATAGATTTTCGGAGTCCAATAAATTCACCAAAAATTACCCTATGTCTGGTTTCCCATTTTACACCATAAAATATTATTTCCATAATATTTTAATATTAATGAATAGTAATTAAAAAATCATTTAATTATCGAAGGCCTAGGTTTCAATTACAGAAAATTCCTAAAAATTCCAGAAAAATTATGAAAAATCCAATTTAAAATTTCTTCAAAATCAGGGGGCTTACAGTGATCGTGTGTTACTAAAGGTGACACTTATGCGACGTGTGATATGGTTCAACGTCAATGGAAAGCTGAGTCCATGGTTTGTCAAACCTTTCAAGATTCTAGATTTGGTGGCACTAGTGGCTTATCGACTTGCACTACCTCCAGCTTTCGCGAAAGTGCATGATGTCTTCCATGTTTTCCAACTAAGGAGATACGTGCATGACCCGAGTCACATAATGAACTTCGATCAGCTTGATCTAAGTGCCGACCTATCTTACTCAAAAAATATGTTCAAATCCTAGACAGAAAAGAGAGGACCCTATAAAATTGATCAGTGGCTTTGGTCCGTGTGTTGGGGCAGAATAATATAGTTGAGGAATCAACATAGGAGCTTAAGGAAGAGATGCAAAACCAATACCCTTCCTTATTTAATAATCTAGAGATAGAACCTTTATTTTAAGTTGTGATGATACCTCATTAATGCCACAAACTGCTGCAACTTCTCGGTGTTGATGGACCGGATGATGGAATGCCAATAGGGTACTTATACCAGAGGGGGTATTTGACAACCACACTTCCGGGACCTCGAATGGCCTATTCGACAATATTTTTATTCCTATATTCCCCAAAACCGGGGCCTTGTTTATCAATTCCCATCTATTGTGTGTCTTAATTCCTACTGCACCTTGTTTGGAATTGCCACAAACTCCTGCGAAAATTTTGGATGGTGAAAGAGGATTACGGGGCCAAATTCAGTCCTGGAAAATAACTCATAACTGCAAATCCTGTAGGATTGATGGGTGACCTCCCGTAGCATATTCCCCTAACAAAATAAGGTCGAACACACAATAGATGGGTAATTTGGTCCTGTCTTAGGGCACTTCGTACGGGAGGTCAACCATCCTATGGGAGGCCACCCATCCTACATTACCTGAACTTCCTAGATGGTCACCCATCCTACGGGAGCACTTCCTATGTGGTCACCCACCCTATGGGAGGTCACCCATCATACGGGAGGTCACCAATCATATAGGGAATCACCCATCCTACATTACCAGGACTTCCTAGGTGGTCACCCATCCAACGGGAGGACTTCCTATGTGGTCACCCATCCAATGGGAGGTCACCCATTCTACATTCCCAAAACTTCCTAGAAGGTCACCCATCCTATGGGAGGTCACCCATCCTACATTCCCAGGACTTTCTAGGAGGTCACCCATCCTACCGAAGGTCACCCATCCTACGGGAGGACACCCATATGATGGTTGACCTCTAATAGGATGGACGATCGTATAGGAAGTCCTTAGGTGGTCACCTATTCTACGGGAGGTCGCCCATCCTATATTTCCAAAATCTCCTAGGAGGTCACCCATCCTACGGGAGGTCACCCATCCTACCCTCCCAATTTTATGCCACGGACCCGCCCGGGCCGCCGCTCCGCCTTGCCCCGCCCCGTACGGCCGGGATTAACGAACCGGACACGTATCACCGTGCCTCGGCGCGCCGGACGCGAATCACCGCGCCCGTCCCGCGGGTGCGAGGGAGAAAAGGAGCCAAGCGAATGGCCCGTTCGAGCTTTCGGGGGACGTAATGCCGCACGGGCCTGGGGTTGAGCCCGTGCAAGGCCAATCGTTTAAGTTGATAGTTGGCTATCATCGCATCAATCGAGTAAGCAGCGGGAAGGGACTTGTTGCAATGCAATGCATTTAGCCAACTGAGCGTTCGGGACAATCGAGACAACTTGGGTTTCCTTTAGCAAAGGCACACGTTCGTTCCATACATTATGCCCCCTTATACGATAGCTTTCTCGGGGCAACAATCGAAACCAGGATTCCGGGTCTTCGGGACTGTGGTACGCCTATCGCTCCCTCAGACGATCCAGTACCTGCAAGCAAGTAAACTGTTGGTGGGTCAGCACTTTATACCAGTACTGGTGAGATAAATCAACTGAACAGAAACATGCATTCACTCAAACCAATACTAAGTAATCATGTTATAAAATATTATATTACTAGTGATCTTTCTAGTTTTACCTAGGTTCGTTTCATGCAGTTCTAGTAGAGTCATATTACATTAACTTTGGAAACATGTTTGGAAACAGAGTTTCATATTGAATATGCAAGCAAGCAAACCGTTCATGATCCAGGGTGTGCGCAGCGTGTCTCGTGCTACTCCAGGGTCAGATGCAAAGCTAGACACACAATGCACAATCTTAGGGGCAGTCACTATCCAAGCCAACATAATGACTTAGCTATATGCAGGGCGGTCCCCGAGTATCTCAGGATCGGCAGCTGGTGGAACATCATACCAATGACTCATTCTCTGATGCTAATGGAAGCTGTGACCCATGGTGGCTATGACGCATGCAGTTTAGCTCTCCACCAAAAGCCATTGTCCGATCGCGTGCGAATGAATGGAACACTATCAAATAAACTCTAGTATGCAGACGAGACGAACCATCAAAATTCAATCGTTGTTGCGGGGCAATCCGACTTATCACTTGAACACGTTCAGGCACAGTATGGTTCTCTCGAAGCATAGACGATAGTGAACATGTTCATGCATTCTAAGCAAGCATTTCAGGATTCTCGTTAAGTAGACATTGTTTCAAAGACAAGCTAGGTGAGTTCGTTCATTAACATGCAAGGCAGGTTCTATCATTCTCTTAAGAAAACATTGCAAGCAAAAACTCAGGTTATTATCAAGGCGTGTAAGAATCAGAGAACGAAGTTCTGCCCACTCACCTTGATATATAACGCCGACGCGGAATGGGGCATTACATACTTACCAACCAACAAAAAGTTTCATCCTTGAAACTTCAAGGATAAACTTCTCGATATTCCGAGCAGCGATAGTGCCGTCCCTCGCCGTACTCAATCGAAACAATCAAGCAATTCAAGTTCAGGAAACATTTTGCACTTTAAGAATATCTATGGACTTATTGTATGGAACGCTCTTTGCAAAACTATATCGATAATATCTCAAAGTCATAGCAACAGTTTGGGCCAGAGAATCGATTCCGCTCTGATACCATTCTTTCACGCACTGGACCGGCCTGGGCCGCCGCTTCGCCCTGCCCCGCCCCGTACGGCCGGGATTAACGAACCGGACACATATCACCGTACCTCGGCGCGCTGGACGCAAATTATCGCGCCCGTCCCGCGGGTGCGAAGGAGGAAGGGAGCCAAGCGAATGGCCCGTTCAAGCTTTCGGGGGACGTGATGCCGCACGGGCCTGGGGTTGTGCCCGTGCAAGGCCAATCATTTAAGTTGATAGTTGGCTATCATCGCATCAATCGAGTAAGCAGCGGAAAGGGACTTGTTGCAATGCAATGCATTTAGCCAACTGAGCGTTCGGGATAATCGAGGCAACTTGGGTTTCCTTTAGCAAAGGCACACGTTCGTTCCATACATTATGCCCCCTTATACGATAGCATTCTCGGGGCAACAATCAAAACCAGGATTTCGGGTCTTCGGGACTGTGGCATGCCTATCGCTCCCTCGGACGATCCAGTACCTGCAAGCAAGTAAACTGTTGGTGGGTCAGCACTTTATACCAGTACTGGTAAGATAAATCAACTGAACAGAAACATGCATTCACTCAAACCAACATTAAGTAATCATATTATAAAATATTATATTACTAGTGATCTTTCGAGTTTTACCTAGGTTCGTTTCATGCAGTTCTAGCAGAGTCATATTACATTGACTTTGGAAACATGTTTGGAAACAGAGTTTCATATTGAATATTCAAGCAAGCAAACCGTTCATGATCCAGGGTGTGCGCAGCGTGTCTCATGCTACTCCAAGGTCAGATGCAAAGCTAGACACACAATGCACAATCTTAGGGGCAGTCACTATCCAAGCCAACATAATGACTTAGCTATATGCAGGGCGGTCTCCGAGTATCTCAGGATCGGCAGCTGGTGGAATAGCATACCAATGACTCATTCTCTGATGCTAATGGCACCTGTGACCCATGGTGGCTATGACGCATGCAGTTCAGCTCTCCAACAAAAGCCATTGTCCGATCGCGTGCAAATGCATGGAACACTATCAAATAAACTCTAGTATGTAGACGAGACGAACCATCAGAATTTAATCGTTGTTGCGGGGCAATCCGACTTATCACTTGAACACGTTCAGGCACAGTATGGTTCTCTCGAAGCATAGACGATAGTGAACATGTTCATGCATTCTAAGCAAGCGTTTCAGGATTCTCGTTAAGTAGACATTGTTTCAAAGACAAGCTAGGTTAGTTCGTTCATTAACATGCAAGGCAGGTTCTATCATTCTCTTAAGAAAACATTGCAAGCAAAAACTCAGGTTATTATTAAGGCGTGCAAGAATCAGAGAACGAAGTTTTGCCCACTCACCTTGATATATAACGACAACGCAGAACGGGGCGTTACACCCAGGACTTCCTAGGAGGACACCCATCCTACGAAAGGTCACCCATACTACATTCCCAGGACTTCCTAGGAGGCCACCCATCCTATAGGAGGTCACCCATAAAATATTTCCAGGACTTCCTATGTGGTCACCCATCATATGGGAGGTTACCCATCATACGTTCCCTGGACTTCCTAGGTGGTCACCCATCCTATGGGAGGATACCTCCCGTAGGATGGGTGCCCACATAGAAATTCTTAGAGATGTAGGATGGGTGACCTCCCGTAGTATGGGTAACCTCCCATTGGATGGTTGACCACCTAGGTAGCCCTAGGAATATAGGATGGGTGACCTCCAGTAAGATGGTTGACCTCTCGTAGAATGGGTGACCTCCTAGAAAGTCCTGGGAATATAGGATGGGTGATCTCCCGTAGGATGGTTGCCTCCAATAGGATGGGTGACCATATAGGAAGTCCTTCCGTTGGTTGGGTGACCACATCGGAAGTCCTCCCATAAGATGTGTGACCTCTCATAGGATAGGTGACCACCTTGGAAGTCTTGATAATGTAGAATGGGTGACCTCCAATAGGATGGGTGACCTCCCATAAGATGAGTGACCACCTAGGATGTTCGGACAATATAGGATGGGTGACCTTCCATAGAATGGGTGACCTCCCATAGGATGGGTGATAACCTAGGAAGTCCTAAAAAATATAAGGGTTTACCTCCCATAGGATGGGTGACCATATAGGAAGTCATAGGAATCTCCTATAGGTTGGGTGACCACCTAGGAAGTCCTCGAAATATATGATGGGCGACCTTCCATAGGATGGATCTGGGAACGTTAGATCGGTAAACTCCCATAGGATGGGTGACCACCTAGGATGTCCTGGGAACGTATGATGGGTGACTACTTAGGAAGTCATGGGAATTTAGGATGGGTGACCTTCCGTAGGATGGGTGGCCCCATAGAAAGTCCTAAAGATGGGTGACCTCCTAGAAAGTCCTAGAAATATAGGATGGGTGACCTCCCGTAAGATGGTTGACCTCCTAGATAGTCCTTAGAATGTAGGATGGGTGACCACATAGGAAGTCCTGGAGATATAGGATGGATAACCTCCCGTAGGATGGGTGACCTCCCATATGATGGTTGATCACCTAGGAACTTCAGTAGCATGCTAAGGATGGATTAACCTCCAGTAGGATGGGTGACCTGCCATAAGATGGGTGACCACCTAGGAAGTCCTGGGAATATAGGATGGGTGAACTTCCATTCGATGGGTGACCTCCCATAGTATGGGTGACCACGTTGAAAGTTATAGGAACATCCCATAGGATGGGTGAGCACTTAGGAAGTCCTCCCGTAGGATGGGAGACCTCCCATTAAATGGGTGACCACCTAGGAAGTTCAGGTAATGTAGGATGGGTGACCTGTCGTAGGATGGGTGACCTCCTAGGATGTCCTAGAAAGTATAATGGGTTACCTCCAATTGGATGGGTGACCACATAGGAAGTCATGTGAACCTCCAATATGATGGGTAACCAACTAGCAAGTCCTGGGTGAATAGTATGGGTGACTACATAGGAAGTCCTTCCGTAGCTACTAGGATGGGTGACCACATAGGATGGTGGACCTCCCATAGGATGGGTAAACTTCCATAGGATGGATGACCTCCCATAGGATAGTTGACCACATAGGAAGTCCTTCCGTTGGTTGGGTGACCTTCCATAGGGTTGGTTACCACCTAGGAAGTCCTAGGAAAATATTATGGGTGACCTCCCGTAGGATCGGTGACCTCCTGGGAAGTTCTGGAAATGTAGGATGGGTGATCTCCTATAGGATGGGTGACTCCCGTAGGATCGGTGATCTCCTAGGAAGTCTTTGGAATATAGGATGGATGACCTCCAGTAGGATGGGTGACCACCTCGGAAGTCCTGGGAATGTAGGATGGCTGACCTCCCGTAGGATGGGTGACCTCCCATAAGATGGGTGACAACATAGGAATTCCTGAAATATAGAATGGGTGACTTCCCATAGGATGGGTGACCAAATAGGAAGTCTTGGAGATGTAGGATGGGTGACCTCCCATAGGATAATTGACCACTTAGGAACTCCTAGGAATATAGGATGGGTGACCTCTAGTATGATGGTTGACCTCTCATAGGATGGGTGACCTACTGGGAAGTCATGAGAATGTTGGATGGGTGACCTACAATAGGATGGATGACCTTCTATTGGATGGGTGACCTCCTAGGAAGTCATAGGAATGAAGGATGGGTGACCTCCCGTAGGATAGGTGATCACATAGGAAGTCATGGAGATATAGATTGGGTGACCTCCCGTAGGATGTGTGACCTCCCATAGGATTGGTGACCACCTAGAAAATACTCGGAATATAGGATGGATGACCTCTCGTATGATAGGTGACCTCCCATAAGATGGGTGACCACCTAGGAAGTCCGGGAAATGTAGGATGAGTAATCTTCCATAGGATGGGTGACCTCTCAAAGGATGGGTGACCACCTAGAAACTCCTAGAAAGTATGATGGGTTACCTACCATAGGATGGGTGACCAAATAAGAAGTCAAGGGAACCTCCCATAGGATAGGTGACCACCTAGGAAGTCCTGGAAATATAAGATGGGTGACTTCCCATAGGATGTGTGACCACCTAGGAAGTACTGGGAACGTATGATAGGTGACCTCCCATATGATGGGTGACCACATAGGAAGTCCTGTAAATGTTGGATAGGTGACCTCTCGTAGGATGGGTGGCCTCCCATAGGAATTGTCACCACCTAGTAAGTCCTATGAATATAGTATGGTTGACCTCCTGTAGGATAGGTGACGTCCTAGGAAATCCTAGTAATGTAGGATGTGTGACCTCCCATAGGATAGGTGACCTACTAGAAAGTTTTGGGAAAGTAGGATGGGTGACCTCCCGTAGGATGGGTGACCACCTATGAAGTCCTAGGAATATAGGATGGGTGACCTCCCGTAAGATGGGTGACCTCCCATTGGATGGGTGACCACCTGGGAAGTCCAAGGAATATGGGATGGATGACCTTCCGTATGATGGGTGACCACATAGGAAGTCCTGGAGATGTCGGATGGGTGACCTCCCGTAGGATGGGTGACCTCGTATAAGATGGTTGACCACCTAGGAACAACAGGGAATGTTGGATGGGTGACCTGTAGTTGGATAGTTGACCTCCCGTAGGATTGGTGACCACGTGTGAAGTCCTGAGAATGTAGGATGGGTGACCTCCAATATGATAGGTGACCACACAGGAAGTCCTTCCATAGGATGGGTGCCACATAGAAAGTCTTTCCAAAGGATGGGTGACCTTCCATAGGATGGGTGACCACCTAGGTAGTCTTGGAAATATTGGTAGGGTGACCGCCCATAGGATGAGTAACCTCCCATAAGATGGGTGACCACCTAGGAAGTCATGAGAATATAGGATGGGCGACTTTCCATAGGATGGGTGACCTCCCATAGCCGGAGGTCACCCATCCTATGGGAGGTCACCCATCCTACACTAGGGTGACCACCTAGGAAGTCCTGGGTTTATAGGATGGGTGACCTCCCGTAGGAAGGGTGACCACCTAGGAAGTCTTGGAAATGTTGAATGAGTGACCACCAATAGGATGGATGACCATATAGGAAGTTCTTCCGTAGGATGGGTGTCCACATAGGAAGTCCTCTCATAGGATGCGTGACCTTCCATAGGATAGGCCACCCCAAAGGAAGTCTTGGGATTGTAGGATGGGTGACCTCCCAAAGGATGGGTGACCTCCCAAATGATGGGAGAATACCTAGGAAGTCCAAGGAATGTAGGATGCATGACCTTCCATCGGATGGTGACCCATCCTACGAGAGGACTTCCTAGTTGGTCACCCATCCTACGGGAACCTCCAATAGGATAGGTGACCTCCCATAGGATAGTAACCACCTAACATGGGTGACTTCCCATAGGATGGGTAACCTCCAGAACCCTCCCATAGGATTGGTTACCCAAGACTTCCTAGGAGGTCACACATCCTATGGGAGGTCACCCATCCTACATTCCCAAAACTTTCTAGGAGGACACCCATCATACGGGAGGTCACCCATCTTACATTCCTATGACTTCCCAGGAGGTCACCCATCCTACGGGAAGTCACCCAACCTACATTCCCAGGACTTCCCAGGAGGTCACCCATCATACGGGTGGTCAACCATCCAATATGAGGTCACCCATCCTATGGGATGTCACCCATCCTACGGAAGGTCACCCATCCTATATCTCCAGGACATCCTATGTGGTCGCCTATCCTACTGGAGGTCACCCATCCTACATTCCTAGGACTTTCCAGGAGGTCACCATCCTACGAGTGGTCAACCATCCTATTGGAGGTCACCCTCCTATATTTTAGGAGTTCCTAGGTGGTCAACCATCCAATGGGAGGTCACCCATGCTAAGGGAGGTCACCAATACTAAATTCTCAGGACTTCCAAGGTGGTCACCCATCTTATGGGAGGTCATCCAACCTATGGGAGGTCACCCATGCTACATTCCCAGGACTTCCTAGGTGGTTACCCATCCTATGGGAGGTCACCCGTCCTACGGGAGGTAACCAATACAATATTTCCAGGGCTTCCTATTTGGTTACCTATCATATGGGAGGACACCCATCATACGTTCCCAGGACTTCATAAGAAGTCACCCATCCTATGGGAGGTCACCCATCCTATGTTTACAGGACTTTCAAGGAGGTCACCCATCCTATATTCCGGGATTTCCTAGTTTGTCACCCATCCAATAGGAGGTTCCCATGACTTCCTATGTTATTACCCATTCTATGGGAGGTAATCCATCATACTTTTTTGGACTTTCTAGGTGGTCACCCATAGGATGGGTGACCTCCCTTAGGATGGGTGACCTCCCAGGATGGTCAACCTACGTGGTCACCTCCTGGGAATATAGGATGGGTGACCTCCCGTAGGATGGCTGAGCACATAGGATGGGTAGCTTCCAATAAGATGGGTGACCTATCATATGATGGTTGACCACCTTGGATGTCTTGGTAAGGTAGGATGGGAGCCTTCCTGTAGGATGCATGACCATATAAGAAGTCCTGGTAACGTATGATGGGTGACCTCTCATTGGATGGGTGACCACCTAGGAAGTCCTAGAAAGTATGATGGGTTACCTCCCATTGGATGGGTGACCACCTAGGAAGTCCTGGGAAGATAGGATGGGTGACCAACTGGAATGTCTAGAGAACCTAGGATTGGTGACCTCCCATAGGATGGGTGACCACCTTGGAAGTCCTAGGAACAGATGATGGGTTACCTCCCATATGATGGGTGACTACATCGGAAGTCCTGGAAATATTGAATGGGTGACCTCCTGTAGGATGGGTGACCTCCCATAGGATGGGTGGCCACCTAGAAAGTCCTGGAAATGTAGTATAGGTGACCTCCTGGAAAGTACTAGGAACGTAGGATGGGTGACCTCCCATAGGATGGGTAACCACCTAGGAAGTCCTAGAAACATCTGATGAGTGACCTCCCATATGATGGGTGACCACATAGAAAGTCCTGGAAATGTTGGATGGGTGACCTCCCGTAGGATGGGTGACCTCAAATAGGTTAGGTGACCACCTAGTAAGTCCTGGAAATATAGTATGGTTGACCACCCGTAGGATGGGTGACCTCCCATAGGATGGGTGACATCTTGGGAAGTTCTAGTAATGTAAGATGTGTGACCTCCAAAAGGATTGGTGACCACATATAATGTTTTGGGAATATAGGATGGGTGACCACCTAGGAAGTCCTGGGAATATAGGATGGGTGATCTCTCATTGGATGGATGACCAACTAGGAAGTCCTGGGAACATAGGATGGGTGACCTCCCGTATGATGTGTGACCACATAGGAAGTCTTGGAGATATAGGATGGATGACCTCCCGTAAGATGGGTGACCTTCCATAGGGTGGTTGACTACCTAGGAACTCCTGGGAATGTTGGATGGGTGACCTCTAGTAGGATGCATGACCATATAAGAAGTCCTGGGAAAGTATGATGGTTTTCCTCTCATAGGATGGATGACCACCTAGGAAGTCCTAGAAAGTATGATGGGTTACCTCCCATAGGGTGGGTGACCACCTAGAAAGTCCTGGAAAGTATGATGGGTTACCTCCCATAGGATGGGTGACCAAATAGGAAGTAATGGGAATGTAGGATAGGTGACATCCCATAGGATGGGTGACCTCCCAAAAGATAGGTGACCACCTAGGAAGTCCTAGGAATGTAGGATGGGTGACCTTCTATAGTATCGGTGACCCATCCTACGGAAGGACTTCAAAGTTGGTCACCCATCCTACAAGAACCTCCAATAGGATGGGTGACCTCCTGTAGGATGGTAACCACCTAAGATGGGTGACTTCCCATAGGATAGGTGACCTCCAAAAACCTTCCATAGGATGGGTCACCCAAGACTTCCTAGGATGTCACCCAGTCTACGGGAGGTCACCCATCCAACATTCCCAAAACTTTCTAGGAGGTCACCCATCCGACGGTAGGTCACCCATCCTACATTCCTAGGAATTCCCAGGAGGTCACCCATCCTACGGAAAGTCACCCAACCTCTATTTCCAGGACTTTCCAGAAGGTCACCCATCCTATGGGAGGTCAACCATACAACAGGAGGTCAACCATCCTATATTCCTAGGTGGTCAACCATCCTATGGGAGGTCACCCATCATACACTCGTCGTATGGGTGACCAAAACTTCCTATGTGGTCACCCATCTTACTGGAGGTCACCCATCCTACATTCCCAGGACTTCCCATGAGGTCACCCATCCGACGAGTGATCAACCATCCTACGGGAGGTCACCCATCCTACATTTCCAGGAGTTCCTAGGTGGCCAATCATCCTATGGGAGGTCACCCATCCTACGGGAGGTCACCTATACTACAATCCCTGGACTTCCAAGGTGGTCACCCATCTTATGGGAGATCATTCATCCTATTGGAGGTCACCCATCCAACATTCCCAGGATTTCCTAGGTGGTCACCCATCCTATTGGAGGTCACCCGTCCTACGGGAGGTAACCCATACACCTATCATATAGAAGGACACCAATCATACGTTCCCAGGACTTCCTAGGAAGTCACCCATCCTATGGAAGGTCACCCATCCTATGTTTACAGGACTTTCAAGGAGGTCACCCATGCTATATTCCCAGGACTTCCTAGGTTGTCACCAATCTAATGGGAGGTTCCCATGACTTCCTATGTTGTCACCCATTTTTTTGGAGGTAATCCATCATACTTTCCAGGACTTCCTAGGTGGTCACCCATATGATGGGTGAACTATCTTAGGATGGGTCACCTCCCGGGATGGTCAACCTATGTGGTCACCTCCTGGGAATATATGGTGGGTGACCTCCCGTATAATGGGTGACCTACCATATGATGGGTCACTTTTTAGGACTTCCTAGGTGCTTCCAGTATGATGGGTGACCTACCATATGATGGTTGACCACCTAGGAAGTCTTAGTAAGGTAGGATGGGTGACCTCCTGTAGGATGCATGACCAAATAAGAAGTCCTGGGAACATATGATGTATGACCTCTCATAGGATGGGTGACCACCTTGGAAGTCCTAAAAGTATGATGGGTTGCCTCCCATAGGATGGGTGACCACCTAGGAAGTCCTGGGAATATAGGATGGGTGACCTCCCATAAGATGGGTGACCACCAAGGAAGTCCTCGGAATGTATGATGGGTGACCTCCCATATGATGGGTGACAATATCGGAAATCCTGGAAATATTGAATGGGTGACCACCTGTAGGATGGGTGACCTCCCATAGGATTGGTGGCCACCTAGAAAGTCCTGGAAATGTAGTATGGGTGACCTCCTGGAAAGTACTGGAAATATAGGATGGGTGACCCCCCATAGGATGGGGGAACACCTAGGAAGTCTTGGGAACGTATAATGGGTGACCTCCCATATGATGGGTGACCACATAGGAAGTCCAGGAAATGTTGGATGGGTAACCTCCCGTAGGATGAGTGACCTCCCATAGGTTGGGTGACCACCTAGTAATCCTGGGAATGTAGTATGGTTGAGCTCCCGTAGGATGGGTGACCTTCTGTAGAATGGGTGACGTCCTGGGAAGTCCCAGTAATATAGGATGTATGACCTCCCATAGGATAGGTGACCTCCTAGGAAGTTTTTGAAATATAGGATGGGTGACCTCCCGTAGGATGGGTGACCTCCCATTGGATGAGTGACCACCTAGGAAGTCCTGGGAATATAGGATGGGTGACCTCCCGTATGATGGGTGACCACATAGGAAGTCCTGGAGATGTAGGATGGGTGACCTCCCGTAGGATGGATGACCTCCCATAGGATGGTTGACTATCTTGGAACTCCTGGAAATGTTGGATGGGTGACCTCTAGTAGGATGATTGACTGCCCGTAGGATGGGTGACTTCTTGAGAATGTAGGATAGGTGACCACATAGGAAGTCCTTCCGTAGGATGGGTGACCACCTAGGAAGTCTTGGGAATATAGGTTGGGTGACCGCCTATAGGATGGGTAACCTCCCACAAGAAGGGTGACCACCTAAAAAGTCCTGGGAATGTAGGATGGGTGACCTCCCATAGCGGGAGGTCACCCATCTTACACTAGGGTGACCACCTAGGAAGTCCTGGGTTTATAGGAAGGGTGACCTCCCGTAGGATGGGTGACCTCCTAGGAAGTCTTGGGTATGTAGGATAGGTGACCTCCAATAGGATGAGTGACCATATAGGAAGTTCTCCCGTAGGTTGGGTGTCCACATAATAAGTCCTCCCATAGGAAGGGTGACCTCCCATAGGATAGGTGACCACAAAGGAAGTCCTAAAAATATAGGATGGGTGACCTCCCATAGGATGGGTGACCTCCCAAAAGATGGGTGACCACCTAGGAAGTCCTAGGAATGTAAGATGTGTGACCTTCCATAGGATGAGTGACCCATCCTACGTGAGGACTTCCTAGGTGGTCACCCATCCTACGTGAACCTCCAATAGGATGGGTGACCTCCCGTAGGATGGGTGACCTCCCTTAGGATGGTAACCACCAAAGATGGGTGACTTCCTATAGGATGGATGACCTCCAGAAACCTCCCATAGGATGGGTCACCCAATACTTCCTAGGAGATCACCCATCGTACGGGAGGTCACCCATCTTACCTTCCCAAAACTTTCTAGGAGGTCACCAATCCTACGGGAGATCACCCATCCACATTCCTAAGACTTCCCAAAAGGTCATCCATCCTACGGGAAGTCACCCAACCTACATTCCCAGGACTTTCCAGAAGGTCACCCATCCTACGAGAGGTCAACCATCCAACAAGAGGTCAACCATCCTACATTCCTAGCTGGTCAACCATTCTATGGGAGGTCACCCATCCTATATCTCCAGGACTTCCGATGTGGTCATCCAACCTATTGGAGGTAACCCATACTACATTTCCAGAACTTCCCAGGAGATCACCTATCCGACGAGTGGTCAACCATCCTACTGGAGGTCACCCATCCTATATTTCCAGGAGTTCCTTGGAAGCCAATCATCCTTTGGGAGGTCACTTATCCTACGGGATGTCACCATACAATATTCGCATGACTTCCAAGGTGGTCAACCATCTCATGGGAGGTCATCTATCCTATGGGAGGTCACCCATCCTTCATTCCCATAACTTTCTAGGTGGTCACCCATCCTATGGGAGGTCATCCGTCCTACGGGAGGTAACGCATGCAATATTTCTAGGACTTCCTATGTGGTCACCCATCATATAGGAGGACACCCATCTTAAGATCCCAGGAATTCCTAGGAAGTCACCAATCCTATGGGAGGTCACCCAACCTATGTACACAGGACTTTCCAGGAGGTTACTTATCCTATATTTCTAGGACTTCCAAGGTTGTCACACATCCAATGGGAGATTCCCATGACTTCCTATGTTGTCACCCATCCTATGGGAGCTAATCAATCATACTTTCCAAGACTTTCTAGGTGGTCACATATAGGATGGGTGACCTCCCTCAGGCTGGATGACCTCCCGGGATGGTCAACCTATGTGGTCACCTCCTTGGAATATAGGAAGGGTGACCTCCGGTAGGATGGGTGACCACATAGGATTGGTAACTTCCAATATGATGGGTGACCTTCCATATGATGGTTGACCACCTAGGAAGTCTTGGTAAGGTAGGATAGGTGACCTCCTGTAGGATACGTGACCATATAAGAAGTCCTGGGAATCTGTGATGGGTGACCTTTCATAGGATGGGTGACCACCTAGAAAGTCCTGGAAAGTAAGATGGGTTACCTCCCATAGGATGGGTGACCACCTAGGAAGTCCTAGGAATATAGGATGGGAGACCTCCTGGAAAATCCTGCGAACCTAGGATGGGTGACATCCCATAGGATGGGTGACTACCTAAGAAGTCCTGGGAACATATGATGGGTGACCTCCCATATGATGGGTGACCACATCAGAAGTCCTGGAAATATTGAATAGGTGACCTCCCGTAGGATAGGTGACCTCCTATAGGATGGGTGACCACCTAGAAAGTCCTGGAAATATAGTATAGGTGACCTCCTGGAAAGTACTGGGAATGTAGGATGGGTGACCTCCCATAGGATGGGTGACCACCTAGGAAGTCATGGGAACATATGATAGATGACCTCCCATATAATGGGTGACCACATAGGAAGTCCTGAAAATGTTGGATAGATGACCTCTCGTAGGATGGGTGACATCCCATAGGATGGGTTACCTCCCATAGGATGGTTGACCACCTAGGAAGTCCTGGGAATGTAGTATGGGTGACCTCCCATAGGATGGGTAATCTCTCGTAGGATTGGTGACCTCCTGGGAAGTCCTGAGAATTTAGGATGGGGGACCACCCGTAGGATGGGTGACCTCCTAGGAAGTTTTGGGAATATAAGGTGGGTGACCACCCATAGGATGGGTGACCATATAAGAAGTCCTGGGAAACCCTACTAAAGGTCATCCATCCTACGGGAGGTCACCCATCCTACATCTCCAGGACTTCCTATTTGGTCACCCATCATACGGTAGGTCATCCATCCTACATTCCCAGAACTTACAAGGTAGTCACCCATCCAATAAGAGGTAAACCATCTTATGGGAGGTCACCCATCCTACAATTACAGGACTTCTTTGGTGGTATCCATCCTATGGGAGGTCACCCATCCTATATTCTTAAGACTTTCTAGGAGATCACCCATCCTACGGAAGGTTACCCATCCTACATTCCTAAAACTTTCTCAGAGGTTACACATCCTAAGTGAGGTCACCAATACTACATTTCTGAGACTTCCTAGGTGGTCTCCCATCCTATGGGAGGTCACCTAACATATATGAGGTTACCCATCCAATATTTTTGGGACTTCCAATGTGGTCACCCATCATATTGGAGGTTACCCATCCTACATTGTCCTATTGTAGGTCACCCATCCAATGGGTGGTTATCCATCATATGGGAGGTAACCCATCATACATTATTGAATTTTAGGTCACCCATCCTATGGGAGATCACTCATCCTATGGGAGGTCACCCATCCTACGGGAGGTCAGCCATCCTATTTGAGGTCACCCATCATACACTCCTAAGACTTTCTAGGAGGTCACCCATCATACGGGAGGTCACCCATCATAAAATACCAGGACTTTCTATGTGGTCACCCATCCTACGGGAGAACTTCCTGTGTGGTCACCCATCCTTTGAGAGGTCATACATCCTATATTCCTGGGACTTCCTAGGTAGTCACTCATCCTTTAGGAGGTCACCATCCTACGAGAGGTCCCCCATACCGTAGGATAGGTGACCACATAGGACACTCTTATGAGTGACCTCCCATAGGACTTTCTAGGAGGTCACCCATCCTACGGGAGGTCAACCATCATATAGGTGACCTCATGTACGATCGGTGGCCTCCTAGAAAGTCCTGAGAATATAGGATGGGTAACCTCGCATAGGATGGGTAACCTTATACGAAGTCCTCCCGTAGGATAAGTGACCAGTGACCTCATGTACGATCGGTGGCCTCCTAGAAAGTCCTGAGAATGTAGGATGGGTAACCTCGCATAGGATGGCTGACCTTATACGAAGTCCTCCCGTTGGATAAGTGACCACCGAGGAATTCCTGGTAATGTAGGATTGTGACCACCCGTCGGATCGTTGACCTCCCGTAGGTTGGGCAGTCACCCATCCAACATTCCCAGGACTGACCTCCTGGGAATTCTTTGGAATGTAGGATGGGTGACCTTCCATTGGATGAGTGACCTCCCGTAGGATGGGTGATTCCAGTAGGATGGGTGACCTACTGGAAAGTCCTGGTAATGTAGGAAGGGTGACCTCCTACGATATCCTGGGAAAGTAGTATTTTTGACCTCCCTTATGATGGGTGACCTCCTGGGAAGTCATGGGATTGTAGGATGGGTGATGTCCCGAAGGATGGGTGACCTCCCAGGAAGTTTTGGGAATGTAGGATGGGTGGCCACATAGAAAGTCCTGGAGATATATGATAGGTGACCTCAAATAGGATGGGTGACCTCCTGTAGGATAGGTGACCTCCTAGGAAGTCCTGGGAATGTAGGATGGGTGATGGGAGGTCACCCATCCTACGGGAGGTCACCCATCCAATATTTTCAGGACTTCCTACGTGGTCACCCATCATATAGGAGGTCACCCATCGTACGTTCCCAGAACTTCCTAGGAGGTCACCCATCCATCTGTCACGACCCGCACCTGGTATAGGGGCACGAGTATGTGGGTACGTCCAGCCTACGCCGCAGCATCGGCGGTAGAATGCTGTCTAGGTCCCAATACTAACTAATCAATCTCACACGAGTATCCAACTCCATAAGGAGACACTTATATCACTATATAATATAAAAATACTCAATCACAGAAACTAAAGCACGATAAGATATTAGAGAAAAATAAACGAAATACAATACAAGTCTAAACAACAAAAATAGTCTAACCTACAAAAATAATATCTCAGTCTCAAAGTATGCCGGAAAAAATACGGTACCATAATCTGCTAAACGAAAATAACTGAATAACTTGTGATCCCTGCTAGACCTTCCAAAAATCACACCTGAACTACAAGTACCAAGGCTGGAGCTACTCTCCCTGTAGTCTATAATATGTCGAACACCAGTCCTATAAGTCACAGTTAGGAAAAATATTTCCAGTCAGGATTGGAGCAAAGTATAACCTAAATAACAGTTTCAATTAATTGACAAGGACTATAAAACAATAAATAGATGATGCTATATACTGAGAGAAAATAATAGATAGATGCAATGGCAAATAATAAAGAGAACAGTCAATAGACAATATGGCATAGTCAGTGCATATATGAAATAAAGAGAAAGAGCTACAATATCATATACGGGTGATGTAGTATATAAAATTGAAATGAAGAACTGTAACTATTCTAAGTGTTTGAAATATCAGTCTATCATGTGATCAGCTTGGGACAAGATCAGTCTTGTTATATATGATTAGCTATGATTCATGTAAGGTCAAGCTAACCATCTGGTTAGCTATGATGCGAGTAATGGTCAGGCTAATCATATATAACAGGCTATAAGGCATGTAATGGTTAGGCTACACCCGACGTGATGTGTGGGGTGAGCTAGGATGCATAAAGAGTTGGGTATGATCACATAATCTACTAATATTCCCCCGTCCCTAACTAGTACAGTGGATCCAACAATGACATGTTACGATACACGATCAATGTCCAATATATCATGTACAATGTCTAATATCAAAGTCGTGTACAATGTTAATACGATAGCCAATATAACATCTCATGACTGCAGCTCCAATCCATATACTAGTTCGTGTAGTACAGTGTCAGAATCAGATGTAACATTTCTAAATGCTTGAATTATAGAAATTATCAAATAATTGAAATTATCAGAGAATGTACGCGCCTGTGGTCCTGAGCGGGCAATACCAATATCCTGCTTTTGAAGTCTAGCAGGACGATCCAAGGGTCATATATACATAATATAATATAATAACATCAACCATTATACTAGCACACACACAAACACAATTACACTATGCTCGGAACTACGCAAGGTGGTGATAACTGGTCAACTAGCAGGGTCAAATGTGCACGTCTAAATGCACAGGTGTCATGTCCTGGAATACTGTGTACAACAAGACAACAACTAACACTAACACAGTGTCCAAATCTAAATCTCGTGTAGCACTAACACATGGTCTAGTAGGTTAGGGTACACAAGGCAGTGAGTCCAAAATACGTAAATATATATATATATATATATATATATAGTATTTCCTACTATTATTTTTATATTAATACACCTAGGGTCATACCTAACATATATAAATATGTGACAACTACGACTAACAACTTAATTTTCTAAGGAGTAGACACTAACACCTAATTCCCATGAAGTAATTTATAAACCTAATTACTATTCAATACTTATTAAACCTGATTACCATTAAAGTGATTATTAAACCTAATTTACTATAAAGTATATACTAAACTAATAACTATTCACACATGCACACGTGTACACACTAGTTATTAGGGTACTAACATAGGGTCATGCAACCAACCAAACTCCCATAAAGTATGCTAACCCTAATATTATTCACACATGCACACATAAAATCACGAAGAAGGCAGTTCGAATCTGTGCGTGCACGGGGTCGAGGGAGGCTGCTATGGGTCATCTCCGGCAAGGTGTTCGACTGCTGTCGGGTTGCTGTAACGAGAATGGGGGCGGATCTGTCGTGGGTCGGTTGCTCGATGGTGTTAATGGTGATAATGATGGTGATGATGTTGACGATGATGATGGTGATGATATTCCTGGGATGGATGGAGAGGAGCAGCTCAAGCGAGGGAGGTCAGTTGCTCAGCGGGAAGGTCGGGTCAACGAGGGTGAGACGAGATAGATGAGTGAGGTGGTGGTGCTAGGGATGATGATGGTATTGGTCGACTACTCGGAGGCGGGGATGCTGTGGAGTCGGGATGGAGGAAGTCGGGGAAGATGGTCAGCAGATGAGATAATAATGGTGGTATAGATGTAGATGGCTGCTCGGGAAGTCGGAAAGGAGATAGGACTGCGGTGGAGGAGTCGGGGGTCGTCGAATGTGGATGAGGCATGGTGGACGGTGGTGGTGGCTATGTCGTGATGATGGTGTTGGAGATGATAGGGAAGTCGAGGGAGACGTGAAGGAGAACAGGGGTGGCCGAAGATGGCTGTGAACAGTGGTGGTGGTGTTGGTGGTGGCATGGACTCGGGGAGATGTCAAAGAAGATAGGAAGTCTGGCATGGGAAAGTCGAGGAGAACGACGATGAGTGGGTCGGCTGCTCCGGCAAGGTCGATGGCCGGAGGGATGATGGTGATGGTTATGATGAGTTTTAGGGTTTTGGTTTGATGTAGGTTAAAGATGATAAAAAAATAATGGGGATGTGGAGTTTGCATGTAGGAGAGAGAAGATGGTGATGCTAGCCTAAGGATTAGGGCCATCCATATGTTCCTTGGGATGGGGTTGGCTCATTGGGAAAGGGGTGAGGATGAGGGATTATATAGGAGATTGTTTGTGGTGAGGATGATTCTCCATTTTGAATGAAGGGCCATGATTAATCATGAAGGAAAGTATACAACCAAAAGGAGAGAGAGAGAGAGAGGGTTGGACCATTCAAAGAGGGAAGGAGTTGTTTCTTCATTGGCTTTGACCAATAGGATGGTGACACCTCATTGCACTTTTGCATAAAAGCCCCCAAAAATTAGAAAATTGCACAAAAGTGAGTTTTGGGATTGAATAAGAAAAAATACCATATTTGGTGTGATGTAATGGTTAAAAAGGGTATGTGGTGTTTAGTATGAGTGTTGAGGCTGTGAATGGGGGCTTGGCTTGGCTTGGGTCTAGTTTTGGGTTAAGTTGGATCCTTACACTAATTTAATTAAAAATAATATAAATGGTGTTCTTAAATTAATTGGAAGTACATAGGGTTAAAATTAGGTGCGACACAAGTGTCATGGTCATAGAAGACTTAGAATAGAATATTATCAAGATTTAGTTTGCACAAAACGGGTCAAGATTGTGTCTCCAATTTCGACTGGAACGCACAAAGATGCAAAGTTGGATTTATTTTAAATTAAAAATAAACGTCTGCGATGAATATTGTGCGACTAAAATGAAGCGCAAGAGTTTATATTTATAAGTTAAACAAAGGTCAGAATGGAAGACTATCACGTCTAGGACAATAGTGTAAAATTTGTTGGAAGACAAAAGCTAGTGTAGCACTCCAAATATCGGACCAACGGTAAGGTGCAACACTTGAATAAAATCACAGTAATAAATTATAACCTCAATAATTAATCCTGAATAATACTAATTAAAATCCATAATGCTATATTTTGGTCACGGGTTCATCTAGTGGGCTTCTAGGTCTAGTCAACCAACTCATGCATTAAAGAACACTATATATAATATATATACATATATACACATCATGCAATTATTTATAAAATAAAATATACACAATACTTATAATAAATAAAAATAAAAAATGCCCCTATTTGTGAATGTGGTAGTGACAATTCTACCATCCGTAGAAAATTTTTTTCCTCCAAATTTAAGATCCTCAATAGTTGTATTTATTTATTTATTTATTTATTTATATATATATATTTTTTGCCATCAAAATTTAAATTCATCAAACTATATAATCATGAAGTAAATCCATATTGTTATTTAACAAAATTTTCAAACTTCTATAAATATCATATTCCTGAAAATCTTTAAATTTAAAAATAAATTCCATTCTTATCACAATCTCCTCCAAAATTTTAAGTTAATAACTAAATAAAAAAAATTAATATCCAATCCTCTAATTTTAAATCCAATAAATGTATATTTATAAAATTTGAAATCTCTTTCCAAAATTTGAATTCAAACACTAATCCATTTGTGATCTTATTCTTCGATTCTTTTTTCACACAATACTCAAACACTGTAATACTTACAAAGTCTTCAAATACAACATTCAAAATATAAGTTTTAAAATTTATATCTTTCAGTTAAATAAATATATTTATAATCTTCTTAAATTCCTCAAAATTTAATGACAAATTCAATCATATCTTAATCTTCATAAAAACCAATGATTTAACAAAATCGTCAATTCTGCCATATTAAGTTCTCAACTTTTTATTTAAATTTATGTTTATCCTCAAAATTTAAGGTACCTTGTCTCTCTCTGTCTAGTCATAACCTTTTTATTAATCTTCACTACGGTCAGACCCCCAACAATCAAGGTCTAAGAAAATCCTACCTACAGTCATACAACATGCAATCTAGAGAAAACGTGCATGGTTATGGTCTGTTTTGCCATGGTATTGTAGTCTCTGTCAGGGTATACTACTAATTACATTCTAGCAAGAAAATCACTAATACAAGCTACGGTACTAAAAATCAATCAATCAATCAAACAGACGGAAAAGGAGTAGAAGGAAAGAAAAGGACAGAATCTACTAACCCATCACATGTACATCTTCATCCTCTAACATACACTTTAACTCTGGCACATTCACTCACTAATTTCTATCCCTATACACTTATACCCAGATCAACTAATCATTAGTCCACAAGATATCCATAGATACATTCTCATTGCACACACCTGTCTATTAATACCAAAATTTGATACCAAGAACCTCTAACACAACCATAGGTTTAATGATGCATCCAAAGTTTGATACCCCTATCCCTTTGGTACCACTGTTTCTACTATAAGCACAACCACTGCTAGCTCTCTTACCTACTGTAATTGTTTATACTAGTTGTTCTTATCACTCAAGTACACGCTAAGTGCAACACAACACACTAAGTACTTCTCCCTCTAATACAACTCTAGATGGACACCCAAGTCAGTTTGCAGTGCCATCTCAGACATGCTCAAGCCAACAAATCCTTACACATGCACATCATCTACTCATATACTAATACACATTTCTAACCCACATCTATCTAAGTATACATATATATACTCACAGTCTCTAACACTCATGGTACACACAATACACTAATTTTCTATAACCCTCAACTGTGTACTAAAAATTGTACTGTCCGAATTACTTGCACTATTACTCATAATATTTTTTTATCCATATTAACTGATACACCAATCTAATATTATCACATGAGGTACTTACTGTTACTAGCACATTGCTCAACTAATCCTTGGCGTAGAAACACTAGCACTCTTGGTATAATAACACTAGCTTCCTCATTAGATCACCTCATCACACTCACTAGAACTAATGATCACTTGCACTTTCTATAATACACATGTTTCACTTCACTACCAAAGGCAGACATATGGTTCAATATCTCTATTTATGTATAAGTATTTCCTTTTAATATTTTATAGGCTGATACACTAATTTGTGATACACTTCATACAATTCATGACCAATCTTGGTATTTCTCAACCCATGGCATACTATTGGAATTTTTTAATACTCATGCTTCCATTTTTATGAACTTCCACACTGACGCTCAACACTCACTGTGCATCTTGCATACAATTTCTAGACACTTCTTTTACCTATTGCTTCCAACACATCACTGGTCTTAATATCAGGTAATATACCTATCACTAGTCATATACTGGTACACTCATATCTAATCATATTAGGGCCCTACTTTTATCTGTAATACAAGCCTTACTACTTAGCACAATGTATTCTTATTCCCTCATATTCTCTTATACACTTATGGGTATCCTCCTACTATGGCATACTCATTAATGCCCTGTATGCATATATATTTCTTTACTCTTGACACACCCAAGTGTCAACCACCACATTGAATATATCATGCTCCATTAATTTTTAACAAAAATTTCCTTGATACTTAATTATTTACATGGATCACTCAACTACATGAATTCATGACTATCCAGGACTCTGATACTAACTCCTGGAACCCTCACTAATACTCTTTATCCCCCTTCTACCTATAGTACCAATACTAACTATAATGACACCTATCATAGAACTATTGCTATAAGGTACTACGCTATGGGTTAACTCTAGATTGATGCCTACTACTCACATGTCCAACCAAGAAACACTTATAGACTCACAAGCCACACTCCCAACAGTCAACACTAATACTCAAGACACAGACCTAATTGCAAGTCACCAATTATCACACTAACAGGGATCCTTAAAGAAATAAAGCTCAAAAAGGAACAGGACTAAGGACTGAAGGTATCTCTACTGCTAGCAAAGAAAATGATGGAACAAGGTCCTATAATAACAAAAGTAGATAAGTATTGAGATGATACTTTAGGAACCAATTTAAGATACAATCTGATAATCGTACACGTCTGTCCGAAATTATGACACTCAGAATCCTTGCCACGCCAGTTAGCATAGCTGTGATAAATAATAGATTCCATAACTTAGGCATACAACTCTATAATCATGTCGTCTAGAATCCTCGCTGTGCCGACTAGTATAGCTACGAGAATTCTAAATTTTAAAACTAAGATATATATACATCCGAAGTTAGGTCCCTATGTTTTTGACATGCCAGCAAATATGGCTGCGATAAACTCAATGCTCCATAACCAAACCAGACGTTTTACCTTTCTCACTATCCTTAACAACATGTCATCCGATGATACTGAAAATTTTAGTCCATAAATTTTATCTCGATAAGAAATCAAACTCAACAACGATACCAAGAATTAAATTTAGCAACTGACCAACAAGAATTAAATTTAATAACAACAAGTGATAACGGACGAAAACAAGGAAAAAGATTTAAATTGGAAATTATAATAAGATTTTCAAGGGTCGTCCCAGGAAATTATAATAAGATTCTCAATGAGGCAGATAATACGATTACATGGAGTGCCTGTCAGCATCATATCGGATCGTGAATCCAGATTCATGTCACATTTTGGCGGAGTATGTAGGAGAGCCTAGGAACTCGTCTCAAGTTTAGCACTGCATATCATCCACAGACTGATGGCCAGTCAGAACGCATGATACAGATATTACAGGATATGTTGAGAGCGTGCATGATTGATTTTGGAGGATCTTGGGAGGACCACCTACACTTGGTAGAATTTTTCTACAATAACAGTTACCAGGGTAGCATACAGATGGCACCTTATGAGGTACTGTACGGTAGAAAATATAGGTCGCCAGTTTGTTGGAGTGACGTAGAGAGCGTCAGATACTTGGTCCAAAGTTGGTGACATAGACAGTGGAGAAGGTCAAGAAGATTCAGAGCCACCTGCGTGCAGCACAGGACAGACAAAAATATTGGGCAGATGCACACCGCAAGCCATTGGAGTTCAAGGAGGGTGACCATGTATTTTTGAGGATATTGACCACTCATGGTACTATCAGATTCGGATGCAGAGGCAAGCTGAGTCCAAGGTACATCGGGCCTTTTGATATCTTGGAACGAGTTGGTGAAGTGGCTTACCGTCTTGTATTACCTCCATTATTAGAGGAAGTACATAACATATTTTATATATCGTAACTGAGGAGATATGTCGCAGACCCTAGCCACGTGCTTGATCATTCGGAGATTACAGTCGGACCTAGCCTATCTTACGTAGAGCAGCCAATTGAGATCCTCGATCGCAGCGAGAAGACTTTGAGAGGGCAGACGATTCGACTGTTCAGAGTGGCATGGAAGCACCATTCACCAGGCGAGTCTACATGGGAGCACGAGGATTCTATTCGGTAGCGGTTCCCGTACTTATTTGAGGAGCAAGGTACGAATTTACGTACAGCATTTGATTACTAGTTGTTTTTAAATTCTCTTAGCTATTATCGTGCTTTACTTTTAAATTTCGGGGACGAAATTTTTTTAAGTTGGGAAGAATGTAAACCTCCTCAATTTATTCTATAGATAGTCAGGTTTGGATTTGGAAAATTTTGGATTTAGCAGCAGATGTTGAGGTTTAGAGTGGAGTTAAGATTGTCTGGTATTTTAATTTATTTAATTAAAACCCTTGGCGTGCCCTATCATTGCTAAATTATTCGGAACTCAATATCAGCCAATAAATTCCATCGGAATATTGTACTTCTGACTTGACCCGCCAAATTAGGCACTGGACTTTCCCGTCACTCAAAAATCAGATTTTGTTGCGCTCTAAATTAATTGCATAATTTTTTGAAACCGTAATCCATATTTAATTCTGTGTCGGACACCTGTGTCGTTACCCTAAATTTTGAGATACCAACTTAACCCGTTGTGCCGGACCAACTAAATGGTCCAAGACTGACTCCAAGCTCCCACCATTTTTTACCTTTGCGTAATTTCCGGATTTTGACCCCAAGTGCCCCCATTTAATTTAAAAGCGTGGGACACCTTAATTCTATTTCAATCGGGGATACCAATTTTGTCTAATCCTATTTTTAATCCTTAATTAATCCCGATGGCCATTATATTAAATCCGTGCCAAACCCCCAACACCCCCTCGCCATGCAAATCATCAACCGCAAATTTTTCCACAATTTTTGCGTTATTTTATGTGTTCGTGCAATTTCATAAATTTAAGGGGCTAATTTTCAAATAGGATAACATGTGTCAAAACCTCATTGGCTTAAACCCAAATGGAGAAGCCCCCACCCATGACCATTCTAACAATACTCCACACTCCTTTGTGAGCATAAAATTTTGCTTCATGACACATCCAAGCCATCTATTCAAATTAGGATTCATCATCACCCTCCATCCAATACAACACTCCCCTATAAAATATCAACATCATCTCACCCTTCACTCCTCCCAAGCCGGCCCTAATCCCAATGCATAGAAAACCCCACCCCCCTCTCTCTCCTCCCTCCTTCTCCATTCATACGTAACCTCCTTCCTTCTTCCTTTCTCCTTCCTTTTTCTTCTTCTTCTTCTTCTTCTTCTTCTTCTTCTTCATCCTTCCACCAAGTGTCATGACCACCCTCGTTGAGAAGCTCGGCCATGGCGAACCCGAATCCCGTAGGCTAGCTCGTGGATCCCTCATCCTAGAGTCGGCCGACTGAATAATCTCTCCGTCGGATCTTCACGGATCTCGACTGACTCCAGTGGCCTTCACCGACTTCCTCCTCCGCGAGCAGGGCATCAGGCGAGGAGTCGACTGCAACAATGGCAAAACTGTTGACGAGCGTACCTCCTCACTGTACGCCAGTCGCCACCCCGCAAGCCGATCCGACATCGTCGACCAAAGCCGGCACACCTCCAGCCGCGAGCAGTACTCCAGCCTCGAGCTCCGATGAGCTGCCGATCCGGCCAGCCTATCCACCGTAGCTCAGCCGATGCAATCCCTGTGGGCCTCCCTCAGAGGCCCCGGCGCTGTGCAGGCAGCAGCTCCGACGAGCTGCTGCCCCGGCGTCTAGCCATCGACTCCGTAAAGCACATCTCTCCGGCCGAGTACCCCCTCGACATCCTTAGCTGCTCCACGCTCCGGCCGAGCTGCTGTCGAACTGCCCCTCTCTCCCGGCCGTTTCTTTGACCCGACCGAGCTGCCGCTCCGGCCGAGCCCGCCCCCGCGAGCCGCTGTATCGACAAACTCTGGTTGTAAACCCCCTCGGCTAAAAATAAGATTTAATCAATTACTTTACCTAGATGAAACCACAACCCAAATCCCAAATTAGGGTATCAGTCTACCTCAAACCTGTATGCAACGATACTTGTGTACCACTCATAATATAGCTCCTAATGTTTTAAATACTCGATGAATTACCTAGTTAAATTGTTAGTTAATTTTTAATTAAGGCCAAGTTTACCTCAAGCAGCACTTATACAGCCCACCAATACTCTTCCTTTTGGACCAGCCCATTTCATTGGGACTAGACAAACCCAAGACGAGATCAGCCCACAACTTCCCTACCTGTATATATATGAAGTTCCTTCCCTTGAAACCCTAGAGAAGCAAACCTACACCACCCTCTCCAAACCCTAGCCGACCCCTCCCCTACTTCCGGCCAAGCCATTATCCAACCCGCCACCATCAGCCATACACCCGATCGACTGCTGCCGCCATTACCCAACACCATCACCACAGCCGCACAACACCATTACCACAGCCGCATAACACCCCGTCCACAACCGCCTAAACACCCCTACCGACTGCCCTTAGTCCCTACACCCGCTGCAGCTGTCCCTTCGACCAACATAGCCGCACGCCGAGCGACGAGCCACCGTGGAGCCAACCCGACCCCCGCGCGCTGCTGCTGTCGCCACCGCTGCTGCCTTGCTAGTTGCCGCCGGCCTGAGCCCCATATACGCCGGAGCATAGCCGCGGACGAGCTCGGCCTCTACCAGGTAATAAGCATCGATCATTGGTTAACCTCATTATGCCGTCGTATTGTATCATTGCATGGGTATGAGTTAACGAATTGAAAACCCTAATTTTAGTTATGTGAAGTATTAATCCTATTGCTTAGATGACTAATAGATAGTAATTCATAAATCCAGTAATTGTTCTCATAACAGAAATTGTTATAACTGACTTATAAACCATCCATAAAAACCTGGACAAACCGCGTGTACTGGACATGGATAGATAAGTTCCAGAAATTATACTAGACATAATATAATTTCCGTAAAACCATAAATTAGAACTAATATCTTGAGGTACATGATCAATGACAGAACGCGTGTACACCTTAGCTACGTGCACATATAACGCTGTCTTAGACCAGCCGTGAACTTGAGACAGACCCTCAAGAGCAACATAATGTCAGTACATTGGGTCCTAGTGTCTGATGATTGATTGTTATATTATATTGTGTGTTAGGATCATCGGATCAGACAGGAGACATCGCCGGAGCAGGCTTCTGGCTTTCACAGCTTCCGGATACAGGCAAGATACCTTGTTATATTTACTGTCTAATTTAAATATGCATATGTTGTATTGTGTTCTCGTTGCTTGTAAATTTATACAACTGTGCTCGTCCGAGTTTTCTCGGGTGCGTTCGACGTGTACGTCGATGATTTACTATACTTGGCCTAGTCACTAGTAGACTCGTCCCCGTTAGGAGGATACGTCGATATCTTCCAGGACCTGACACTTTACACGTTCACTGAGACATATTCATATTGGGATGTGGGCTTGCGCACTTGACTAGCTATCGTTGCGTACATCCTACCTCATGGTTAGTACATAGTTCAGGGTATAATTTAGAGACTTGGCATATAGTTACATGGTATGCACGTCGAGTAGTCGACTTGTATATCTACATTGGGCGGGGAGGACAACTAGTAGGCGTATGGGGTACCCACATTGGGGCCGTAGTTCGGAGGAGCCTCGGGTCCAATGATTTTCCCTTATACTGATGCCACATTCTTCGGAGCGATATGGACGATATACTGTACAGATGCCACTCTCTTTGGAGCATGGACGCTATGCCTACACCCACCCATACGCATCAGAGTTGGCCTCACAATGCATTCACTTAGATGGCTAGCACACCCTTATTGTATTTATTTTATTCAGTATTCATATATAGCATGTTGTTTTCTTGTATCTTGTTACGTCCCTCTGAGGACCTGGCTTCTTCCCAGATTTAGACGAGGCTTACTACCCCACCGTATACGGCCCAGGACAGGAGACAAGATTTGCTACAACTGAGGAGTTGGAGGTACAGCCGTCAGAGTTTCCGTGATCAGTTGGTAGGCCTTTAGCCTAGATTTGGCGTATCATTATCTACTCAGCTGGTGCTCTAGTCTTCCTTTTATATCTCATTTCAGTACTTTATTTCGTCATAGTAGTGGGTTTGTTCCCACCAGATATTACTGTTTGTACTATGATATCTTGAGACTGGTATCTATCAACCAGCAGTTTTATTTAGTGTTTCTTGCTCTTTATATTGTGGATGAGATTAGTTTACCTGTTATTGACTGATATTGGACATGTTAGTATTATAGGACAGCGTAGCACTCTTCGTGGATCCATTAAATTGGAATATCCTCGGAGATGTGTCAGCTGGCTATTGCCACGTGGCCTAGTTCCATATATTTTGGGACTGGGCGTGACATAGTTTTAGTGGTGGCCCATGCTGGACGACTTTTTGCTTGGGGTATGGTAACATGCCCAGCGAGCCTGCAATAGGATAGGAATTATAGGTCTCATCCACTTTTGATTCGTCTTTGGACTCCCTTTGTACTGCTTCTAAATATCTACATCATGTTTATTTGTTCACGTACTCTTTTAATAAAGCTCTATTCCTTGCAGCAAGATGAATTTGCGCAGTGGATAAGGAGCACCCCGTGCCGCAGTACCAGACAACACCCCTTAAGGAGATGAGGTACCCCAAGGGCAACACCCGCTGCAGACCCCGCTGATACATTAGTACGAGATATCGCAGGGCGATCCTACACCCTAGCCGGAGGGACAGACTTCCCAGACGATCCCCAGGAAGCATTTTGAGGGCCAGACTTCAAGAGCTAAACCGATGCCACAGACTGAGAGGCCGACATCTGAGGAGACGCCTACTGCACAACCAGAGATTCCACTACCACCGCCTCCACCTTATCCACACCAGATGCCGCAGCTAGATGGCCAGCCACAGATGCTTCAGTTCTTACAAGCAATAATGCAAGCACAGTGGCAGCAGACCGAGATATTGCGATAGAGCCTGATGGCAGTACTAGAGAGGATACTTGTACCAGCACCTCCACCAGCCCCGACGGGTGGCACTGTTAGATGGTTCTGACAGATGGGACCAGATACCTTCACAGGCAATGAGACTGCAGAACAGATCTCCGATTGGATCGCCAACACGGAGATGCTATTAGAGGCTTCACAACTGCATCCAGACCTTTGGATGACCGCAGTGAGGGCCCAACTAAAAGGCAACGCCCATCACTGGTGGGATTCTATTGAGCGCAGTGTAGGCAAGAACCAGACTTGGGAACAGTTTTTGGAATACTTCAATACGAAGTATTTTCCAATAAAAGTGAGAAATGCCCTGTACTCCCAGTTCCTACATCTAGAACAGGGAAATATGACTGTTGATGCCTATGACACAGAGTTTAGCCGCCTTAGCAGATTTGGGGCCGTTCTGATACCCAATGATCTAGAGAAGGCTCAGAGATTCCACCATGGCTTCAACTTCGAGCTACAGAGATACACCACCGCACAGGCGAGGATTTTATATGAGGAGGTTCTCGCAGAGGCGAGGATCCAGGAGGCCATTGTCAGAAGATCTAGACGTTCCAGCACGGCCACGCCAGCTAGAGTCCAGCCCGGAGCAGGAGGACCCATCCGTCGTCTCGGAGCACAGACTCAACAGAGAGCAGCACCATATCGACACCAGGAACTTCCGACTTGCCACTTCTGTAGTAAGAGAGGACACTTCGAGAAGGACTGTCGAAAGAGACTTGGGACATGCATGATTTATGGAGCAAGCCAGCACCTTGCCAGAGATTGCCCGCAGCGCAGGGAAGCCGCCCCACAGGCCGGACAAAGGCCAACAGCACCAGCCCCGAGGATGCTACCCCCACCAGGAGGACAGCATCCACCAGCACCCAGAGGATTCCAGAGAGGACCACCCTTGCCCCCACAGCAGGCACAGTTTGATCGGGCCCGACAGCAGGCAGGAGGACAGAGGCAGGGACAGGCCTTTACATTAGCAGCTACTGAGGAGGAAACAGAAGGAGAAGCAATCACAGGTACCATCTTAGTCGCATCCTTACCTGCGACAGCATTGTTTGATTCTGGTGCTACATTATCATTTATATCTAGTAGATTCGTTGCAATGCAGAGAGTAACGACTTCTCCCTTACCTAAGAGTTGGAAGATTCTTACCGGAGGAGGTATCGTGCCGGTTACCAGCACTATTAGAACGTGCTCGGTAATCGTATGTGGTAGAGAGATGAGAGCGCGATTCTTGGTATTGCCTATGGCATACTTTGATGTGGTGTTAGGCATGGACTGGTTAAGCCAGTATAACGCCGTACTAAACTGCCAGAAAGGTAGCGTCACTTTTAGACCACCAGATCAACCGAAGTTCGAGTACATGCGAGGGACCGTCGAACAAGGAGTAGGACAGACAGCTGGAACTTGCATGACTATGGAGATTGCACCCCCATCAATAGTTGCAAAATTCGAGGATGTTTTCCACGACGAATTGCCAGGCTTACCCCCAAATAGAGACGTGGAGTTCACCATTGAGCTAGTACCAGGAGCAGCACCGGTATCTTCTAATGTGTACCGATTGGCAAAGAAGGAGTTAGACAAACTGAAGCTATAATTGGAGGAGTTGCAGAGCAAAAGATTTATCCGTCCTAGTGCATCACCATGGGGAGCACCCGTATTGTTTGTGCCTAAAAAGGATGGAACAGTACGTATGTGTATTGATTATAGAGCCCTTAATGCTTTGACTATCAAGAACAAGTACCCCCTGCCGTGGATTGACGACTTATTCGACCAGTTGACAGGAGCATTAGTGTTCACCAAAATTGACTTGAGATCGGGTTATCATCAAGTGAAGGTGCGAAGAGAGGACATTCAAAAGACAACATTCAGGACTCGTTATGGTCACTATGAGTTCTTAGTAATGCCTTTTGGGTTGACGAATGTGCCAGCTGTATTTATGAACTTGATGAACAGAGTATTCCACCAATACTTAGACCGATTCGTGGTAGTTTTCATCGACGACATTTTGGTATATTCGAAGAGCCATGAGGAGCATGAAGAGCACTTGAGACTAGTGTTAGAGACACTGAGGAGAGAGAGACTGTATGCCAAGCTTAGCAAGTGCGAGTTTCTTATAGATCGTGTCGCCTTCCTTGGGCACGTCATCTCAGGAGACGGTATCTCAGTATATCCGGCGAAGATTTCATATGTAGAGACATGGCCAACCCCTACCAATGTCTCAGAAGTGAGGAGTTTCCTAGGACTTGCCGGATATTATCGGAGGTTCGTAGAGAACTTCGCGAAGATTGCAGAGCCAATGACCCGCTTGACCCGTAAGGAGCAGGAGTTCACTTGGACAGAAGAGTGTCAGAAGGCATTCGATGAGCTGAAGAAGCGCTTGACTACAGCACCCATCTTGACGATACCTTCTGGACCCGGAGGATTCGTAATCTACAGCGATGCGTCCGGGAAAGGATTATGATGCGTCTTGATGCAGCATAGAAAGGTTGTAGCTTATGCTTCTAGACAATTGAGGACACATGAGAAGAACTATCCCACCCACGACTTGGATCTTGCAGCAGTGATCTTTGCTTTAAAGCTTTGGAGGCATTACCTATATAGAGAAAGAGTGGAGATATTCACTGATCATAAGAGCCTAAAATATGTCTACACTCAGAAGGACCTTAATCAGAGGCAGAGACGTTGGCTCGAGGTGATGACAGACTTTGAAATTAAGCTACAGTACCACCCGAGAAAGGCCAACGTAGTAGCAGACGCATTGAGCAGAAGACCTATGGCATTCTTCTTGACTACCCAACAACATCTGTTGAGAGATCTAGAACAAATGGGTATAGAGATTGTCATACCCGGAGTAGACAGACAGTTGTCGAGTTTCCAATTATAATCGACACTGGTAGAGAGAATCAAGACTGCTTTGCCGACGGATGCCAGATTTCAGAGGCTCAGACAGAGGACAGAGGCTGGATTACAGACAGGATAGAGGATACATGAAGATGGAACACTGAGATACGGAGATCGTCTCTATGTTCCAAATAGAGAACTTCGACAGGAATTGATGACAGAGGCACATAGTTCCACCTATTCTATTCACCCAGGAGGCACGAAGATGTACAGAGACCTAAGACAGTACTACTGGTGGCACGGAATGAAGAGAGAGATAGCACGCTTCGTGGCCAAGTGCCTGGTGTGCCAGCAAGTCAAGGCTGAGCACCAGAGATCTGCAGGGTTGCTTCAACCACTTCCTATACCGGAGTGGAAATGGGAGCATATCACTATGGATTTTGTTACGGGCTTTTCGAGGAGTCCTAGTGGGCGCAATACAGTATGGGTAATCGTGGATAGAATCACCAAGTCCGCATACTTTCTACCCTTTAGAGTTGGACATTCGACAGAGGCTTCAGCAGATATGTATATGAGGGAGATCGTGCGTCTACATGGAGTACCAGTTAGCATCGTGTCTGTCAGGGATACGAGATTTACGTCTTACTTTTGGCGGAGTATGCAACAGAGCCTTGGTACTTGCCTAAAGTTTAGCACAGCGTATCACCCACAAACAGATGGCCAATCAGAGTGCACCATCCAAACGCTAGAAGACATGTTAAGAGCGTGCATGCTGGACTTCGGAGGATCATGGGAGGACCACTTACATTTGGTCAAGTTTTCCTACAACAACAGCTATCAAGCTAGCATTCAGATGGCTCCCTATGAAGCATTGTATGGCAGGAAGTGTCGTTCTCCAGTATGCTGGAGTGATATAGGCGAACGACAGATTCTCGGACCAGAGTTGGTTGTTCGGATGGTAGAGAAGGTAAAGAAGATCCAAGGACACCTTCGAGCAGCACAAGACCGACAGAAGCATTGGGCGAATGCGCATCACCGACCCTTAGAGTTTCAGGTTGGAGATCACATATTCTTAAAGATCTCACCTACACGAGGGACTATTAGATTCGGAGGCAGAGGGAAGCTGAGTCTGAGGTATATCGGACCGTTCGACATCTCAGAACGTGTCGGAGAGGTTGCTTACAGATTAGCATTACCGCAGACTTTGGAAGGAGTCCACGACGTCTTCCATGTATCTCAATTGAGGAGGTACATATCGGATCCTAGTCACGTGCTTGACCATTCCGAGATCACAGTCGGCCCGAGCCTATCGTATGAAGAGGAGCCTGTGGAGATCCTCGACAGGAGCGAGAAGGTATTGCGAGGGCAGACCATTCCCCTAGTTTGTGTCGCATAGAGGCATCTTGCACCAGGCGAGTCGACTTGGGAATGCGAGGAGGACTTTAGAAGACGTTATCCCCATCTCTTCGAAAGACTAGGTACGTATTAGAATTTCTTTTCAGTTATTAGTTCTTACCTTATGTATGTTTTCAATTTCGAGGACGAAATGCTCTAAGGAGGGTAGATTGTAAACCCCCTCGGTTAAAAATAAGATTTAATCAATTACTTTACCCAGATGAAACCACAACCCAAATCCTAAATTAGGGTCTTAGTCTACCTCAAACCTGTATGCCACGATACCTGTGTACCACTCATAATATAGCTCCTAATGTTTTAAATACTCGATGAATTACCTAGTTAAATTGTTAGTTAATTTTAAATTATGGCCATGTTCACCTCAAGCAGCACTTATACAGCCCACCAATACTCTTCCCTTTGGACTAGCCCATTTCATTGAGACTAGACAAACCCAAGACGAGATCAGCCCACAACTTCCCTACCTGTATATATATGAAGTTCCTTCCCTTGAAACCCTAGAGATGCAAACCTACACCACCCTCTCCAAACCCTAGCCGACCCCTCCCCTACTTCCGGCCAAGCCATTATCCAACCCGCCACCATCAGCCATACACCCGACCGACTGCTGCCGCCATTACCCAACACCATCACCACAGCCACACAACACCATCACCACAGCCGCATAACACCCCCTCCATAGCCGCCTAAACACCCCTACCGACTGCCCTTAGTCCCTACACCCGCTGCCGCTGTCCCTTCGACCGACACAGCCGCACGCCGAGCGACGAGCCACCGCGGAGCCAACCCGACCCTCGCGCGCTGCTGCCGCTGCCGCGCCTGCTGCTGTCGCCACCGCTGCTGCCTTGCTAGTTGTCGCCGACCGGAGCCCCATATACGCCGGAGCATAGCCGCGGACGAGCTCAGCCTCTACCAGGTAATAAGCATCGATCATTGGTTAACCTCATTATACCGTCGTGTCGTATCATTGCATGGGTACGAGTTAACAAATTGAAAACCCTAATTTTAGTTATGTGAAGTATTAATCCTATTGCTTAGATGACTAATAGATAGTAATTCATAAATCCAGTAATTGTTCTCATAACAGAAATTGTTATAACTGACTTATAAACCATCCATAAAAACCTGGACAAACCGTGTGTACTGGACATGGATAGATAAGTTCCAGAAATTGTACTAGACATAATATAATTTCCGTAAAACCATAAATTAGAACTAATGTCTTGAGGCACATAATCGATGACAGAATGCGTGTATACCTTAGCTACGTGCACATGTAACGCTGTCTTAGACCAGCCGTGAACTTGAGACAGACCCTCAAGAGCAACGTAATGTCAGTACATTGGGTCCTAGTGTCTAATGATTGATTGTTATATTATATTGTGTGTTAGGATCATCGGATCAGACATGAGACATCGTCGGAGCAGGCTTCTGGCATTCACAGCTTCCGGATACAGGCAAGATACCTTGCTATATTTACTGTCTAATTTAAATATGCATATGTTGTATTGTGTTCTCGTTGCTTGTAAATTTATACAACTGTGCTCGTCCGAGTTGTCTCGGGTGCGTTCGACGTGTACGTCGATGATTTAGTATACTTGGCCTAGTCACTAGTAGACTCGTCCCCGTAAGGAGGATCCGTCGATATCTTCCAGGACCTGATACTTTACACGTTCACTAAGACATATTCATATTGGGATATGGGCTTGCGCACTCGACTAGCTATCGTAGCGTACATCCTACCTCACTGTTAGTACATAGTTCAGGGTATAATTTAGAGACTTGGCATATAGTTACATGGTATGCACGTCGAGTAGTCGACTTGTATATCTACATTAGGCGGGAAGGACAACTAGTAGGCGTATGGGATACCTACATTGGAGCAGTAGTTCGAAGGAGCCTCGGGACCAATGATTTTCCCTTATACTGATGTCACGTTCTTCGGAGCGATATGGACGATATACTGTACAGATGCCACTCTCTTCGGAGCATGGATGCTATGCCTACACCCACCCATACGCATCAGAGTTGGCCTCATATTGCATTCACTTAGATGGCTAGCACACCCTTATGTATTTATTTTATTCAGTATTCATATATAGCATGTTGTTTTCTTGTATCTTGTTACGTCCCTCTGAGGTCCTGGCTTCTTCCCAAATTTAGACGAGGCTTACTACACCACCGTATACGGCCCAGGACAGGAGACGAGATTTGCTACAGCTGAGGAGTTGGAGGTACAGCCGTCAGAGTTTCCGTGATCAGTTGGTAGGCCTTTAGCCTAGATTGGGCGCATCATTATCTACTCAGCTGGTGCTCTAGTCTTCCTTTTGTATCTCATTTCAGTACTTTATTTCGTCATAGTAGTGGGTTTGTTCCCACCAGACATTTCTGGTTGTACTATGATATCTTGAGACTGGTATCTATCAACCAGCAGTTTTATTTAGTGTTTCTTGCTCTTTATATTGTGGATGAGATTAGTTTACCTGTTATTGACTGATACTGGACATGTTAGTATTATAGGACAGTGTAGCACTCTTCGTAGATCCATTAAATTAGGATATCCTCGTAGATGTGTCAGCTGGCTTTTGCCACATGGCCTGGTTCTATATATTTTGGGACTGGGGCGTGACACTGGTTGAACCGAGTTGGCATGATCGACTACTGTATCTCATCTCTGACGAAGGGCTTCACTCGGCATTTTCGGTGGACGTTGACTCTTCGACTCTGCCGTCAACGAGTCTCAGTAACGGTTTGTTGTGGTGCCTTGATCTTTGTTTCACGTCGAAGCCAGCCTTGACCATATCCAGCTGACCTGTTCAAGTTAATTAGCATCAACACCACCACTACGCATCGTCGAGGTAAAGTCTCCCCCTCTCCATGAGTTGTTAAATGTTGTCTATTTTTGCATATAACTTAGTTTTAGAGTGGTGTTATATGCGATGAGTTCAGGGTGTGATGATATAGATTAAGTCTAGGGTGTATGAATACTAGGTGTGAGATTTTAGGGTGTTATGTGTAGTCCATGCATATTGATTTTTATTGAGGAGCAGGTTTCAGTATTGTGAAATGTTGTGGTAATATTAAAATATGGATTAGTATCGAGGAGAAGGATTAAATGATTGAAATGGTATTGCGATATCAAGAATATTGAATATTTTGAGGTGCATATAGTCGTAGGATGAAGTTTTGCTATCAAAGCATTGATTAATATTAAGAGCCATTATTTTTTTTATGATGAAACACTGATGAAAATTGAGGAGCAGGTAATTATTGTGTAGTAGTGTGTAATATTGAACCAATAACCCTTCATTAACGTTTGTTGAGTAATGATGAGCTTAATTGAGTAGTAGCTATATTGTAAAATGGTAAGGATTGAATATCATTGAGGGTTGGATAAATAATTATTTATTTATTTCGAGAATGAAAATTTAACGTGCAGGATAATGTTTGGGGATACCAGGAGGAATCTGAAGATGACACATACTTGAACTACTAACATTGGGATGATTATAGAAAGATTGAGGTTTGGGTTGATAATATTGTACAGAGGACTAGTTTAATTTGATGTAACGTACCAATAGTCAACCATGGTCAACCCTCTAGCGTATTGTCCTTGTAACTTGTAACTGAAATTATAGCCTATGTTTAGACGTGTGTCACATCCCTGTTTGTCGTGTGATAGACTTTGATTCTGGTTTGTGTCTCATCTCCAGGTACTACGGGACCAGAGTATTTGGACGTGGTACCGGATCTCCATCATCAGCAGCCGAACGCAGGCAAGTGTACCTTGCCATCATGTATTTCAGTTTATAGATATTTATTATTTCGTTATGTATATTGTGTACGTATTTATGTTGATGTTCGATACCTCGCGTTCGGATCACAAACGGGTGATGACGTTCGTCGTAACGTCTTAGAATAATTATTAGATGCTTTGTAGTACCTCGATGCATGTACCTGAGTACATCGACACCCCAGGACACACTCATACACTGTGATCGTGCCATATTCCTATATCCTGATACTGACATCATGACCAGAGACTGGGGCGACCTTAGGGTCGCGTCTATTGTTGATCGCTTTGGAAGGGGAAGACAGTTACTAGACGCTTGGGCTCCTCTGCACGCGCTTATATATGTATATGTAGTGATCCTGTATTCTGGAGTAGTTGTATCACCCATGTGTCTCTGTGCTTGAAGCTACAGTACGCCCCGTGTGTCTCTGTGTTAGGAGCTACGGTTTTATTTTAGAAAGCCCACGCGTCGAACATTGTCTTTAAACTGTGTCACACTAGTTAGGTTATGATAGAGTACCCTGTCGTGCACTTGTACTTTCTATTACTTGTCTTATTGTATTTTTGTACCTTGTTACGTCCCTCTGAGGACCTGGTACCCTGCCAGTTTTGCAGCATAGGTGATTACGGAGCATTTGGAGTTGCTGTTGGAGTTGCATGCCTTGCGAGCATGGTACCAGGTACTCATATTATATCTACCGATATTATGGTTATTTTATATTGTTTATTTTATCTGCTGTTGTAGCCTAGTTTTTATAGACTCATACTTCTTCTCGAGTCTATTCGAGTTAGTGTGTTATTGGGCGGCCGACTCTAGCACATATAACTCTTTCTTGTATACTGTTGTACATTGTGGATTAAGACATAGAGGTTTATAATTATGGGATATCTCGATAGTGCCCTTTTATATTACAGCTTATACGTATTCGAGTCAGAATAGAGTCTGGTCGAATGCGTAGCTGGCGTGTCACGTATTCCTGGACCTATGTATTTTGGGACTTGGGCGTGACAGTTACATCAAGAATATTCTGATTATATACCTCACTTGTAATCTATCTTATCTGATCATATTCACCCAACCCGATCAGATAATGAACTTGTATTCTGAGGCACATTAGTTAGTTTAAATTATAGTTATTTTATCATATTGCTGATATTCATATTGTTGATTTATATTCTCGTACATTACTTGTATATATCTTGTTCATCATTCATATATTTTGTGATCTTGTATTTTATTTTTATATCTATTTTTATGCTCGATTATGCTATTGAAACTGCTTTCAGAGGTATGTACTTCGCTCCAATCCAGACTGGATATATTTTTCCAGATGACTGGCTTCTAGAGTAGTGTCCTACTTTCTACGGGCCGCAGGACGACGTACATTTAGAGGATACTCATATTAACCAGGAGGACTTAATTGTAGATCCCATGGAGTTCTAGATTATTTGTATTACATTATTTTAGACTATTCTTTTGATGGATTCACAACTTGCATATTATTTCATATTGTGGATTGTATCTTTCTTTCCTTCGCTATTCCATTCGTGCATTATTCTTCCTTAGTTTCTTTTGTGATTGCGATTAGTTATACTTGTGAGATACCATATTTCTCCTCCGTTCGGAGTTGAGATGATTCACAGGTACCATATTATGTTGTTGAGATGTTAGATAGTTAGAAATTACCCAAATAGCGTTCTACCGTCGATTCTGTGGTGAAGGCTGGGCGTAACCACGTATCCGTGCCCGAATATCCGGGTGCGGGTCGTGACATCCCCCATCCTACGGAAGGTCACCAATTCTATATTACCCGAACTTCCTAGATGGTCTACCATCTTATGGGAGGTCACCCATCCTACGGGAGGACTTCCTATGTGGTCACCTATCCTATGGGAGGTCACCTATCCTACGGGAGGATGGGTGACCTATCATATGTTCCTAGGACTTCCTGGGTGGTCACCCATCTTATGGGCGGTCACCCATCCTATGGGAGGACTTCCTATGTGGTCACCCATCCTATGGGAGGACTTCTTATGTGGTCATCCATCCTATTGGAGGTCACCCATCCTTCGGGAGGTCACCTATCCTACCCTCCCAGGACTTTCTAGGAGGTCACCCATTCTACGGGAGGTCACCCATAATATATTCCTAGGTCTTCCTAGGTTGTTACCCATCCTTCGGGAGGTCACCCATCCAATATTTTTGGGACTTTCTATATGGTTACCCACCATATGGGAGGTCACCCATGATACTTTCCAGGACTTCCTAGGGGTCACCCCTCCTATGGGAGGTTACCCATCCTATGGAAGGTCACCACCTTCATTCCTAGGACTTCTTAGTTGGTCACCCATCCTATGGAAAGACTTCATATGTGGTCACCCATCCTACAGGAGGTCACCCATCCTATATTCCCAGGACTTCCTAGGTGGTCACCCATCATACGGGAGGTCATCAATCCTACGTGAGGTCACCCATCATACATTCTCAGGAATTTTTCGGAGGTCACCCATCCTTCGGGTGGTTACCCATACTACATTCCCAGGACTTCCTAAATGGTCACACCTATTATATGGAAGGTCACCCGTCAAACTTCCCCAGGACTTTCTAGGTGGTCACCCATCCAATGGGAGGTCACCCATTCGACGTTACCAGGACTTTCCAAGAGGTCACCCATCCTATATTCCCAGGACTTCCTAGTTGGTCACCCATTCTTTGGGAGATTCCCATAACTGACTATGTGGTGACCAATCCTACGAGATTACTTCCACATCCCTTAGGATGGGTGATCTACCATAGGATGGTTGACCACCTAGGAACTGCTGGGAATGTAGGATGGGTTACCTTCTGGAAAGTCCTAGAAATGTAGGATGTGACCCATCCTACGGGATGTCACCCATCCTAGATTCCCAAAACTTCCTAGGTGGTCACCATTCCTACGGGAGGTCACCCATAGGATGAGTGACCACATAAAAAGTCCTCCCGTAGGATGGGTGACAACATACTACATTCCCAGGACTTTCCACGAGGTCTTTATTTATTTTATAAACTTCCCAGGAGGTAACCCATACTACATTTTCTGGAGGTTACCCATCATACGAAAGAACCTCCTATAAGATGGGTGACCGACCATAAGAAGGGAAGTCCTAGGAACCTCCTATAGGATGGGAGACCACATAGGAAATCCTCCATTAGGAAGGGTGACAACATAGGAAGTCCTGGAGATGTAGGATGGGTGATCTCCCGTAAGATGGGTGACCGTACATCCTATGTGAGGACTTCCGATGTGGTCACCCATCCTACGGGAGGTCACCTATCCTACGGGAGGTCACCTAGGAAGTCATGGAAATATAAGACTTTTTAGGTGGTCACCCATCCCACAGGAGGTCACCCATCCTATGGGAGATTACCATGACTTTCTATGTGGTCACCCATCCTATGGGAGATAACTATCATACTTTCCAGGACTTCCTATGTGGTCAACCATCCCATGGGAGGTCACCCATCCTATGGAATATCACCCATCCTATGGAATGTCACCCATCCTACATTCCCAGGACTTCCTAGGTGGTCACCCATCTTATGGGACATATGATGGGTGACCTCCCGTAGGATGGGTGATGTCCCCTAGGATAGGTTACCTTCTAGGAAGTCCTGGAAATGTAGGATGGGTGACCTCCCCGTAGGATGGTCACCCATCCAATGGGAGGTCATCCATCCTATGGGAGGACTTCCTATGTGGTCACCCATCCTATGAGAGGATTTCCTATGTGGTCACCCATCCTATTGGAGGTCACCCTTCCTACGGGAGGTCACCCATCCTACATTCCCAGGACTTGCAAGGAGGTCGCCCATCCTACGGGAGGTCAACCATCCTACTGGAGGTCACTCATACTACATTCCTAGGACTTCCTAGGTGGTCACCCATCCGATGAGAGGTCATCCATCCTACGGGAGGTCATCCATCCAACATTTCCAGGTCTTCCTATGTGGTCCCCCATCCTATATTACTAGGACTTCCTAGATGATCATCCATTCTATAGGATTGTAAGATGGGTGACCTCTCGTAGAATGGGTGACCACAGAGGAAGTCTTGGGAATATTGGATGGGTGACCTCTCGTAGGATGGGTGACCTACCATAGGATGGTTGACCACTTAGGAACTCCTGCGAATGTAGGATGAGTGACCTCCAGTAGGATGGTTGACCCCCCGTAGGATGGGCGACCTCCTGTGAAGTCCAGGGATTGTAGGATGGGTGACCTCCCGTAGGATGGGTGATCCCCTAGGGAGTTCTGGAAAGTAAGATGGGTTACCTTCCATAGTATGGGTAACCACATATGAAGTCGTGGGAAACTCCCAATGGACGGTGACTGCCTTGGAATTCCTAAGAATATATGATGGATGACCTCCTAGGAAGTCTTGGGAACGTAGGATAAGTGACCTTCCATAAGACGGGTAACCACCGAGGATGTCCTGGGAATGTATGATGGGTGACCTCCCATATGATGGGTGACTACATAGGAAGTCCTGGAAATGTTGGATGGGTGACCTCTCGTAGGATGGATGACCTCCCAAAGGATGTGTGACCACCTAGGAAGTCCTGGGAATATAGGATGGGTCACTTCCCGTAGGATGGGTGACCTCCTAGAAAGTTTTGGGAATGTAGGATGGGTGACCTCCCGTAGGATGGGTGACCTCCCGTAGGATGGGTGACCACATAGAAAGTCCTCTCATAGGAAGGATGACCACATAGGAAGTCCTGAGAATATAGAATGAAAGACCTCCCATAAGATGGGTGACCTCCCATAAGATGGGTGACCAGCTAGGAAGTCCTGGGAATAAAGGATGGGTGACCTTCCATACGATGGTGAACTCTCGTTGGATGGGTGGCCAACTAGAAAGTTCTGGAATATATGACGGGTTACCTCCTATAGGATTGGTGACCATATAGGAAGTTATGGGAACCTCCCATAAGATGTGTGACAATATAGGAATTCCTAGGAATATAGGATGGGTGACCTTCCATAGGATGGTCCTGGGAACACAGGATGGGTGACCACCTAGGAAGTCCTAGGAACGTATGATTGTTGACCACCTTGGAAGTCCTGGAAAGATAGGTTGGGTAACCTCCCATAGGATGGAGAAGTCCTACGGAAGGTCACCCGAAGGATTGGGCTTAGCTAGAGTGTCCTATGTGGTCTCCCATTCTACAGGTGGTAACATATCCTATGGGAGGTCAACTATTAAATGGGTGACCTCCCGTAGGATGGATGACCTCCCTTATAATGGGTGACCTCCTGGGAAGTCCTGGAATATAGGATTGGTCACTTCTCGTAGGATGGGTGACCTCCAATAGGATGGGTGAACTCCCGTATGATGGGATACCACAGAGGAAGTCCATCCTACGGGGGAATACCTACAGGAGGTCACCCATCCTAGAAGAGGTCACCTATCCTACGAGAGGTCAACCATACTTTATTTCTAGGACTTCATAGGTGGTCTTCCATCCTATGGGTGGTCACCAATCCTACGGAAGGTAACCCATCCAATATTTCCAAGACTTCCTATGTGGTCACCCATCATATGGGAGGACGCCCATTATACGTTCCCAGGACTTCCTTGTAAGTCACCCATCCTATCGGAGGTCACCAATGCTACTTTTCCAGGACTTTCTACGAGGTCACCCATACTATATTCCCCGGACTTTCTAGCTGGTCACCCATCCTATGTGAGGTTTCCATGACTTCCTATGTGGTTACCCATCATATAGGAGGTAACCCATTATACTTTTCAGGACTTCCTAGGTGGTCACCCCTAGGATGGGTGACCTCCCGTAGGCTGGGTGACCTTCCAGGATGGTCAACCTATGTTGTCACATCCTGAGAATATAGTATGTGTGACATCCGACATGATGGGTAACCACATAGGATGGGTAACCCTCGTCGTAGGTGGAAACTGTCACGTCCAGTCCCAAAATACATAGGACCAGGAATACGCGACACGCCAGCTACGCATTCTATCAGACTCTGGTTTGACTCGAATACGTATAAGCTGTATAATAAAGGGCACTATCTAAAAATCTCGTAAATGTAAATATCTGTCTCAATCCATAATGAATAAAAATATACAAGAAAGAGCTACATGTGCTAAAGTTGGCCGCCCAATAACATACCAACTCGAATAGACTCGAGAAGAAATACGAGTCTATAAAAACTAGGCTACAACAGGAGATGAATAATCAATATAAAATAACCATAATGTCGGTAGATATGTTTTGAGTACTTGGTACAATGCCCGCAAGACATGCAACTCCATCAGCGACTCCAAATGATCCGTAATCGTCTATGCTGCAAAACTGGCAGAGGACCAGTTCCTCAGAGGGACGTAACAAGGTACAAAAATACAGCATGCTAAAGTACAATAGAAAGTACAAGGCAACGACGGTATAATCTTGCATAATTACCTAAGTGAGACACACTTTGAAGACAATGTTCGATACGTGGGTTGTCCAAAATAAAACTGTAGCTCTGAACACAGAGACACATGGGGCGTACCGTAGCTCTGAGCATAGAGTCACACGGGTGATACTACTACTCTGGATACAGGAACACTACATAATCTGGACATATACGTATTAAAGCGCGTGCAGAGGAGCCCAAACGTCTAGTAACTGTTTTTCCCATCCCAAGCGGTCAACGATGGTGCGCTGAACTTGAACCTCTATCTAGCAATCTCGTCATACTAGAGTAACTATCAATCAACGCGACCCTAAGGTCGTCCCAGTCTCCAGTCATGATGTCAGTATCAGGATACAGGAAATTTGGCATAATAACAGTGTATGAATGTGTCCTAGGATGACGATATACTCAGGTACGTATATCGAGGTGTTACGAACATCTAGTATTTATTACAAGACGTTACGACGAACGTTTGCACCCGGTTGTGATCCGGACGCGAAGTAACGATCATAATCAAACACGCGCACAATGTATATAATGAAACAATAAATATCTGGTAACTAAAATACAGGGTAGCAAGGTAAACTTGCTTGCGTCCAGCTACTGATGATGGGGATTCGGTACAACGTCCAAGTCCACGGGTCCCGTAGTACCTAGAGACGAGATACAAGCTAAATCAATAAACTATTACGCTACTAAAATAAGAGGTGACACACGTCTAGCATAGGCTTCAATCATGTTACAAACTCACATAGACACTTAGTTAGAGGGTTGACCAGGATTGACTAGAGGTGCGTTACATCTAATACGTTCAATCACCGGTATAATATCATCAAACCCAATCCTCAAATCTTACTATTCATTATGGTGTTTATCAGTGGTTCGAGCCATGATCAATCCTCAGATTCCTCCTGGTATTCACAAACGTTATCATGCACGTTTATATATATCATCCAATAAATAATTTAATTATTATTTATTAAATCCTCAAAAATGTTATTTTATTATTTGAACATACTCTCACATATACATAGCTACTCCTCTATCATTTCATTATTATTTATCAGTCCTCAACCAATGAACAACTTATGATATCACACACATCTCCTAAACATAAACATACTCTTCGATACCTACCAAGAATGCATATAACATAAACCATAAAACTCAAAGTAGCATTCATCAACCCTAAAACTCAATAACAACCAATGTTTTGATATCGCACTTCATTTCACAACAATTAATCCTTCTCCTCGATACTAATCAATATTTTAATATCACAACATCATTTCACAATAATTAAACCTGCTCCTCTACAACCATAAAAGTGTATATACTAAAATATAATAAACCCTAAGATTTCACATGACATATATAAACCCTACACTCAAAGTCTAGCTTCTTAAACCCTAACATTAACTATGTTATATTAAACCATAAATAATACTACACCACACATGAAGATGGGGGAGAGTTTACCTCGGTGGCGGTACGTAGTGGATGCTCGGATGGCCGGAGTGAGGTCGACAGCAGAGTGGGGATGTGGAGGTGGTGATCGAGGGAGGCTTAAGGTGGTGATGGCCTGAGTAGCAGAGGTGGCCGGAGAAGAGGTACAACGATGGAGGTGCTCGGTAGAGCAGTTGGAGAATGCGAAGGTGCGGCAGGTGGTCGAGTATCGGAGGTGGTGGGGTTGGTGTGTGGTGACAGCAGCCGGCTCAAGAGGGGTGGTGAAGTTGGTGTGTGGTGACAACAGCCGGCTTGAGAGAGGTGGTGGCGTGCAGTAGTTGAAGAAGGTTGGCCAGAGTCGGGCTCGTGGCAGCGGGGCATGGGCAATGCTGAAGGGAGGAGGGCGACAGCTTCTCATCGGGGTTGGTGGTCGGGGTACAGCAGGAACGGGGGGTTCGGCATGAAGGTGCAGCGGACTCGGGGTGGCCGGCTCATGGGGTGGCCAGAGTTGGGGTCGTGGAGGGAGGCTCGGGTATTTGAGGGGGAAATGTCAATCGGAGTATGGGGGTGCTGGAGGTGGTTGAGGCAGCGGGTGGCCGGTCGGAGTAGGACGGAGGTGAGGTATAGATGAGGAATCGAGGTGGTAGTGGAGTATCAGGGATCGCCGGAGAAGGGAGCTCGGCCGGTTCCTTTCAGTTTAAAAGAAGAAGAAGGAGAAGTTAAATAGAAGGAGGAGAAGAAGAAAGGAAGAAGAAGAAGAAAAAGAAAGGAAGAAGAAGAAAATATCAACCTACGGTTGAGTATGAAGAAGAGGGAGGAGAGAGAGAGAGGGTAGGGGTTCCCAAGTTTGGGGATTAGGGTCTGCTTGGAAAAGAGTGTAAGAAGAGACATTAAATAGGGGATGGTGATTGGGAGTGTGTGGTGAGGATGCTCCATATTTGAATGGATGGTGAGGATTTGACATGAAGAATTTTCATTCATGGGAGGGGGTGTTAACTAGTCAAAGAATGAGGGTGAGGCTTCTTCATTGGTCTTGACCAATGAGGTTATGACACATATTACAAAATTTGCAATTAAGCCCCTTAAATTTGGGTATTTGCACAAATATATGAAATGATGCAAAATTTGTAGGAGAATTAGTGTTTGGTGTTTTGTAGGGTGAGAGGAGTGTTGTGTGTTTTGCATGGGCATAATTAAAGGGGCCTTGGAATTAAATTAGGATAAAAATAGGATCAGTCAAAGTTGGTATCCCTAATTTAATTAGAATAAAAAATATCATGTGCTCTTAAATTAAATGGGGGCACATGGGATCTCAATTGGGGGTGACACAAAGGTCATGAAGGGTGTAGATTTGGTATCAGTTTTTGACCTTTTAATTGGTCCGGCTCAACGAGTTTGGTTGGTGTCTCAAAATTGATGGCAACGACACAGGTGTGTGACACAAGATTTAAAATAGATTTTAGTTACGGGTGTAGAAGCATGAAAAATAAGCCGGATGGCTATAAGCAGCGTATTGATGCAGAGATGCGTAGACAGAGGCCTTCAGAGCCATCAGGCGTGCAACAGAGCTTTCTCCACCAAACACAGCATGAAATATAAGCTCAACATAAGGTAGTACGTCCAAACCGCTTCAGCGTAAACAGGGTGCTTTATCGACTCGTGGGAGTAAAACCCATCCTCTTGCAACACAGCATTGAAGTGTACGAGAGATGCTTCGTATTCTCCGAAGTGAACCTGTCAGATCCTGCAATGAACCTGACGTCTGGACTTCTGACAATGGGATACTGCTCGACTACCCAGGGATACTGCTCGACTACCCAGACGACGGCTATAATGATGGCACTGCACTGCGACCCAGGCTGTCATTTACCGGCATCTCCTTTACGTAAACTGCTTTTACGTGCACGAAGGGATGCGCTGCCTTGTTTTATACAGGCGGACATGAGCTGTTTACGCTCTGCAGTAGACAAACCGCCTGCCATATCAAAATTTGCACTCCGTACGGGGCTCGAGGCACGTCTCTACGTCTAATGTACAGAGCGATGACAGTTGCTCGAGGCACGTCTCTACGACCAATGCACAGAGCGGTGACTGTTTCTCAAGGCACGTCTCTACGACTAATGTGCAGAAGGGCTGTAGACCTTCAAAACACGCTTCCGCATTTAATGCACAGGATGGTGGCAAATCTTGGCATTTAATGCAAGAGATTTGATTATATCTTCAAAAGCCGAAATTCCGGCTAAGACGTCCACATCAGCACTCTGGTACGGTACGCAGCGGCTTCTACGCCCACGCGGCCTCTATGACCACTCGGCTTCTACGCCCACCCGGCCTCTATGACCACTTGGCTTCTACGCCCACTCGGCCTCTATGACCACTCGGCTTCTATGCCTACTTCGGCTTCTATACCTACTTGGCTTCTACGCCATGGTGACAGACATTGGCTTCTACGCCCACCTCTTCTACATGAAGGATACCTACCTACGTGGATTCTACGCCGTGATCTTCGTAGCGATTATACGTGTTTTGTCCCTTAGTTGGACCTGCATCACACGCTCATTCAAAGGATCATCTATACGTAGGCATTGGTTATTTTAACCGTTGTGTAAAAGGGTGCTCTACTTTCCACTCCTCGGTTTTTACACCGACGGAGTGGTCACTGTCACTAAAACTCTATAAATAGAGACCTCTATCAATGAGGAAAAAGGTCAAAAAATTGGTCAAGAAACCAATATCAGATCCAAGGTCTACAGATTGGGAGGTCAAAAATTGGTCAAGAAAACCAATATCAGACCCAAGGTCAAACTTCCAAGAAAGATCGAACCAGAGGTCAAGAGAGAGAGAGAGAGAGAGAGAGAGAATCCGGAGCTCAGGCAAGGAGCAGGGATCGACGACTTTGGCATCGTACATCCACCCTCTTTTGCAACATTCGAAGCTGCTTCCTGTCTTCTACGGCACTTCTTCATCATCGTGTGGTCCAAGGGCTAAAGTGATCGACTGCAGATCAGACACCTATAGCAATATTTACCCAGATTAAATAAATTGTACTCCCACATCCTCGTATAGGATCAAATTATACAAGTTTGTTTGTAAACCAAAGAAGGCGGGTTTCGTGTAAACCCCATATTGAATACATTTTTATTCTTTTGTTTTCCACCACAAACAAGATGGCGACTCTGCTGGGGACGTCTTTCTCTTCTGATGAAGAAGTAATTGCTCAACACGATACGGTATCTGTAGGAACCGTAAAGAAGATACTGGTCGTCTAATTCGACCAGTCTGCCTACGAAGACATGCTTCGAACCGGGGTAGCTCTCACCCTCTCTCCGTCCAAGACAACAAGAAGCTGCGCAAGGTCTGGATGCCCAAGACATCCTCTACCATTCCTGTGGACTCTCCGATCTCTCCGATCTCTCCGACCAATGAGGTTGTAGCATTGCTCCCTCCGTGCCCTGCACGTAAAATTCAGTCTCCCGCTACGCGCGGTACAGACGAAACTTCAGGCAAAGCCTCAGCGCTAACCCAGAAGTATCCACTACGCTCTACGCGTAAAAACCAGTCTTCCGCTATGCGCGGTACAGACAAAATTTCGGGAAAAGCCTCAGTGCTAACCCAGAAGTATCCACTGTGTTCTACGCGTAGAAACCAGTCTCCCGCTACGCGCGGTACAGACAAAACTTTTGATGATGCCTCGGCGCCAAATTGGAAGTACAAATCATGCTCCGTGCGCAAGACAACATCCGACCCCTACGGGGAACCAGATAAGCGATGTAATTTCCGTGAGGGGAAGCAAGCGACAGAGTACTCAACTTCTCGGCCTTTACGCCAGCGAGGGAGCAATCTACTGACTCTCTGGATTACACGGGAAGCCGATGGCGATTGAGGACCTCTTCAGCTTTACGCCAGTCTAAGAAGATCTCCAAAGTACGCCAGGCGAAGTCCCACGGCGTAAAGCAAGTTCAAATTGCGGAAAGACACCCTCCCCGGGGATTATCCGCCACCCAGACGGCCAACCTGTTGTACGCAGGTGGCACAGGGAAAACCATGGTGCCCAGTCTCCGCATGCCCACTGGTGGGAACAGAAGGAACAAGCCGTCGTCTTCTTCTTCTACTCCTCCTGACTTGCTCAAATATCTAATCCAGAAGCGTATGGAAAGGGGACCTTCCAACATGTCTATTACGCCCCCTGGCGAGCAACGTTGTAATAGTCATAAAATTGTGATTGACTGTTGCTGTTCTAAAGCAAAACGGTCAATTTTTGACCGGTTGAGCTACTCTCTAACTTTCCAGGAAGAAGAGCCAGCGCATGCATCCGTGAACATGGCTTCGCATATACCTGGAGGAAGCTCAGGCTCAAGACGTCCGTCCTCTAGAACTCCGAGCCGAAGGAGATCCAAAAAGCTCCTCAGAGACACTGAAGATGGGGTATTCCAGAACACTTATTCAAGGTCACAACAACTGACTTCATACTCCTCTAATTTCGACGCTGGGGGTCACCATTCTCTCGAATCAAATACTGAGAGTATAGAGTCGACTTTTGCAACAACCTATACGCATCCTTCGACGATGCCTAGGGAAATGGGAGTTTATGCCGTTGAAGATGAGCGCGAGGAAGCTTCGTCGTCAGGAAATACGGAATAACGCATCACTATACTGGAGACATCTCTGAAACAATTACAATCTATAATGGAGAACATGCACCAGATGATGCTAACTCAGCACGCAACTGCCACGGCTCAAGCATCGATCCCGCCAACTAAGATACATGTGGGGGTGGACTTGCCACCATCCAACCCGAGCCAAGAGCCTGCTCTAGATTAAGAGTCAGCACTTCCTCCGCTTCCTCACTCAGAGAATGCATTACCTCCCGTTGGAGTTATGATACAACCAACTCCGCACTACACCGTAGTCCCGCTTCCGACTGAAAATCCGATACAGGCAGTACAGGAGTTGAAAGCCCAGTTTGACGCCTTGAAGCACAAAGATCAGCTCAAGAAACTGGGAATCAACCAGCCTTACCCAGCTAACTTGGAAGAGGTCCCTTTCCCTCCGAGGTACAAACCTCAGACTATGGCTCTGTTTGAGGGAAAAATATCACCAAGTCAGTACATGAACTATTTCAGTATGATGACGGTGTTGCTACAAGGGAACGACACCCTCTTCACTCGAGTGTTCAAAGGCTGCCTCTCAGGAGTAGCCTATCAGTGGTACCGTAGCTTGGCGGACAACTGCATTACTTCCTTCGAGGAATTCAAAGCTTTATTCTTCACACGATTCTACGAGGGAGGAATGGACATGTCTATGTCCTCTCTCATCGAAGTCAAGCAGAGGAAAAAGGAGGACGTTCGTACCTTCGTCGAACATTTTCGTCAGGCCACCTTACAGATGCCCCCAAGAGTTCCAGACTCTGCGTTAGTAGACATTTGCAGGAAGAACCTCCTTCCTGTAGTCTCGATGTATACAGGACCATATCAGTTCCATTATTGGCCCTCGTTCATCATCTCGGCAGTAACCGCCGAAGACAACAGTCGCAAGGCGCGCGACAATGGCATCATGATCTCTGCCTCAGACAGAGGCAAAAGGTCATCTCCCAGCAGCGACCATCCTCGCAGCTCCAAGGAAAAAGAAGCTCTGGCGATCAATACGGCCAGACAAAAGACCGCGGCAACCGTACAAGCGAGACCCGGGACCTCCAGGCCCGTCGAAATCTACTATTTCGACGACGACGATATCCCAAGTATATTCGAGTGTCTCGTCAAAAGTGGCAAGATCACCCTTCCGGAGCTAAGACGGCCCCAAGAAGTCGACAGTACTAACGACCCCAAATATTGCATCTTCCACAGATACGTGCACCACCCGACAAAGGCGTATTACATAATGAAAAGGAAGATCTAGGGGTTAATCGATGCTAAAGCCATCACTCTGCACAACACCGAGAAGACGGTCACGGCCAACATGATCTCCCTGCGGTTTGGCAACCTGCCTTCCCAAGAAGTCTCGAACGGTGTCACACCCATTTCCCGAACCACGATGAATATCGTCAATCTCCCTCCGGCTAGGGGTCAAAATCATGACCTGGTACCCCTAACCACCCGACAGAGCGAGATTATGTGGGTTCATCCGGATTTGGTGTCAGAGCTCGAGGAGGAGACTAAAGCTACTAAGGGTATGTCTAGGAAGAGCTCCAAATACAAACCATGCCATATGGTCGCAACTTCTTCGCCATCAGACAAAGACGAGGTATTTGCTGCAACCCGTTCAGGGAAAGCCTACCTCAATGACTACGGAGCAAGTCAGGAAGATGCACCGGCGGATGCTTCAGCTGCCAAACCTTCAGGACCAGACCCCGTCGTACTAGATGCCGGTCCTTCAAAACCAACTCCGACGGACAAGGGGAAGCAAAGAGAAGTGCGCTTTGATAAACTTATGAAAAATATTCCAAACAAAGGTTTAGAGAAGCCATACAACTTCGACATACTGGCCCAACTAGCTAATACACCAGCCAGGCTGTCCATCTTCGAGCTACTCAGGCTTTTCCAAGACACTCGTCTAGCCCTGAGTGAAGCACTGATGCAGGCGGAGGCATGCTTGACCCAGCCCAAGTCCCCCAACGAAGAACCAGTGGCATGTCCTCAATGCCACAGTATAATAGAAGTGGTCCCAAATATCACTTTCACTCAAGATGACTTGCTATTAAAACATAACAGGCATGACAGGCCCCTCTATTATACCGGATACGTCAGTTCCATGGAGGTCGATCGGATTCACATAGATTCGGGATCGTCGATCAGCATCATCCCTCACAGTCTGCTCAGGCCGCTGAGGATTCCTACCAGCGAATTGGCTTACACCTCCACTATAATCGTGGGTTTCAACGTCGGAAGAAGTAAGCCGTTGGGGAAAATTTGCCTAAGGATCCAGATTGGAAACCTCAGATCGGTGGCCACATGTTACGTGATCGATTCAGAGGTGTCCTACAATATTTTGCTGGGAAGACCGTGGATCTACGACCACAATATCGTTCCTTCAACTCTACATCAATGTCTTAAATATGTAGACCCCCAAGTAACAGTACAGACGGAGGTTGCTGACCTAAACCTGTTTAAAGGAGTAGAATCCTACTATTCCGATGCCGTATTGTACTCTCAAGACCACACGGAAGAAGGGTCAGGCGAGGCAGAGAAGGAATCCCACCGGGAGCCAGAAGAACCCTCTACCGCACTACCACTGTCAATCAAGGTGAAAGGACGAACCACTCGTCCGAAAGCCCTGGAGCCTATGGCTATTCACCTGAACAAGACCAAGTCAGGAAAAGGGAGTGATCCTCTAGTGATCACTTTAAACCAGAAGCCTCCACCCTTGGTCATCAACCTTCGGCGTGACAGGCACCCGACCGATGTAAATGCAACTAGGAACGGAGTTCCAGATGATAATAAACATCCTCTTTTCCAGTATTTTGATGCTCATATTCCAAATCAGGAATCCACTCCCTGTGACGAGGTAGAACCCATAGCACAAAAATTCTTGGAAGTTATGAACTCCTACCGTCCGTATGTCTGGGAAGTAGCATCATCATCCAACGTTGTTGCGACGTATGGACCACATGAGGATTCTATCTTCATTGTCCCGCCTACCTGCAGCAGCCAGCGATCAATAGTCTTCGGCCGCATGCGCAATCAACCAGCTATCCAGGAAGATCGTTTTAATGACGATGCTGGAAAAATACAAGTTCATCGATACAGCCCGCAAGCGTTGAGGATCATGCAAAATATGGGCTACGACTTGGAGCGGAAGCCAGGCCTCAACTACGGAAGAGGCAGACGAATGCCTGCCAGGCGATCCCCGCTATCAGCAAACTCATTTCGGGTTAGGGTATGCCACCTCCCTTACGACTTCTAAGTCAGAAGAGGATATCTCATCCTTTTTCCAGAACAGCTTATCGCCCTCCGACTCACCTGATGCTCTCGAACAAACACTATCAGTGAATATGGTAGTGGAAGATCCCTTTGAAGCAGATGAACAGGATCCTGAGCCATTTGAGAATGACTCTTGGGCCCAACAAATGGATACGCAATGGGAATTCCGCTTCGAGCAAAAGGAACCTCCCACCGAAGAGGAAGTTATCCAGGTTGATGTTAGGGGTGAACTTTCGCCAAAGCCGATATTTATCAGTAACAATCTTTCCCCAGCTAAAAGGGAAGAAGTTATCTAGCTGATAAAAGAGTATATCGACGTCATTGCATGGGATTATGAGGCCATGCCAGGCCTTGACCCAAAGGTTGCTATTTACAAACTCAACATATTGACCGATTCAAAACCTTTGAAGCAGCACCAACGCCGGTTCCGCCCGGATAAGATGGATGCCATCGAAGCTGAAGTCAAGAAGTTGATAGCCTACGGTTTCATCCGGGAAGAACAACATCCCGACTGGGTCGCCAACGTTGTCCCAGTCTTGAAGAAAAATAGGAAAATACGTATCTGCATCGATTACCGAGATCTAAATGCGACCTGCCCCAAGGATGAATTCCCTCTTTCCATCACGGACATCATGATCGACAACACCTACGGTTTCGAACACATGTCTTTCATGGACGGATTTTTAGGGTATAATCAGATCAAGATGCATCCCGAAGACGAGAAGCACACTACCTTCCGGACCCCGTTGGGGGTATATTGCTATACGGTCATGCCCTTTGGATTGAAGAATGCCGGGGCTACATACCAACGGGCTATAAGTAACATATTCCATGAGCATTTATGCAAAACAGTAGAATATTACGTGTACGACATAGCCGTCAAGAGCCACCTCAAAGATGATCACATTCAAGACTTGAGGACGATATTCGATTTAATGCGCCAACATCAACTCAAGATGAACCCTACGAAGTCCTTTCTGGGTGTATCTAGTGGCAAATTCCTGGGATTTGTCATTACCGCCAAAGGCATCCAAGTGGACCCTGACAAAGTCTAGGCCATCGTAGAAATGCGACCTCCCCGCAATCTGAGGGAACTCCGGGGATTTCAAGGCCGTCTGGCTTATATCCGGAGATTCATTTTCAACCTCTCGGGAAAATGTCAACCCTTTTCGCATCTCATGAAGAAAGGTGTATCCTTTATATGGGACGAAATCTGTCAACAAGCGTTCGGAGACATCAAACGCTACCTCACCAGTCCGCCAGTTCTGGTGCCTCCCGTCATCGGAAGACCATTCTTGCTGTACGTCCGAGCGATGGATCATTCGCTAGGAGCTCTTCTCGCACAGAAGAACGATATGGGTCATGAACAGGCTATCTACTACCTCAGCAAGATGATGGTCGGAGCCGAACACCGGTACAACCTAGTGGAGAAGGAATGCTTGGCTCTGATATTCGCTATCCAGAAGACGCGGCACTATATAACCGGCCAGACTATTCATATCATCTCCAGGATCAACCCTCTTCGAGTACTGATGAGCAAGCCAAGTGCTCTTAATTCTCGACTTGCGACTTGGGCGATGCTGTTAACACCATATGATATGGTATACGGCCCGCAGAAGTCCATCAAAGACCAAGCGCTGGCTGACTTCCTAGCTGCTCATCCGATCCCGGAGGCCTCCAAATTATAAGAGGACATCCCTGACGAAGTTACAGAATATAATTCTACAATGGAAAGTGACGTATGGCAACTGTTCTTCGACGGCGCCTCCAGGACTGGTCCCAAGGGAAACGTGGTTTCAGGGGTAGAAATCGTCCTGGTCACTCCTGAAAAACTCGTCGTCTACCGAGCATATTCTCTTAGCGAGCCATGCTCTAACAATGTGGCAGAGTACAACACTCTGCTAATCGGGCTCCAAGTCGCCAAAGAGCTGGGGTCGAGTCCCTGGAAGCTTTCGGTGATTCTCTACTTATAGTCAATTAAGTCAGGGGAATATATAAAGTCCGAAATCCAGACCTCATCCCCTATCACCAAGCAACGGTCGAGATAGCCATAACATTCAAAGGGTTCTTCCTAGAGCATGTACCTCGATCTCAGAATCTGGAAGCTGATGCCCTAGCCAGTCTAGCTGCGGATTTAGCCACTCCTATAAGAAGACAGGATTCGATAATCCTTTTTAACAGAGATTTATTCTGTGTGAAGAACAACTTTCACATAGAACGCAGCTACGCTGTGAACACAGATCCACCTAGAAGAGACTGGAGAAGTCCCTTCATAGATTTCATCGTATACAGAATCTTGTCGAAAGACCCCAAAGAAGCAGTATCCGTTAAAAGACGATCATTACGCTTCTACTTCGATGCATCCTCACAATGCCTATATCGCCGGACCTACGACGGACTGCTATTGAGATGTCTCTCTAACGACGAAGCACAGCAGATTATCCAGGAAGCTCACGACGGCGTATGCAGAGCACATCAGCCCGATCCTAAGCTACAGGATCGTATCAGGAGAATAGGCTATTACTGGCCCACTATGATCGCAGACGCGATCAACTATGCAAGATAATACAGAGCCTGTCAGGTTCATGCAGACTTCATACATCAGCCGTCTGAATATCTACATCCTACGGTTGCATCCTGGCCTTTCGAAGCATGTAGTATGGATATCATTGGTCCTATTCACCGATCTTCTTCCAAAGGTCACCGGTTCATACTGGCCATCACGGATTACTTCTCCAAATGGGCAAAGGCGATCCCTCTTGCTGAGGTAAAGGCGTCTAATGTAATCAGCTTCATTAAGCATCACACCATTTATCGCTTTGGGATTCCCCGAAGGATAATCCATGACAATGGGCCTCAGCTCATCAGCCAAGCGTTTCATCGATTTTGCGATAAAAATCGGATACATAATATTGCCTCTACGGCATATTATCCAGCTGCTAATGGTTTGGCAGAAGCTTTCAACAAAATCATTATCAAACTCTTCAAGAAGTTCTTCTCTTCAAACAAAAGAGATTGGAATGAGAAGCTGGGCGAATGCCTCTGGGAATACCGCACAATGGTGCGAACACCGACAGGTTGTACCCTATTTTTACTGGTCTACGGGAGCGAAGCAGTTCTCTCCATTGAAATCCAGATCCCGTCACTCAGGATAGCCGTGACTAATGAGCTGACTCAAGAAAAGAATGACCTGTTAAGGCTTCAAGAGCTAGAAGGATTAGACGAGAAACGTCTCCAAGCTCAACAGCGCATCACGCTCTACCAAGCACGCATTTTTAGAGCTTTTAATTATAAAGTAAAGAAAAGAGTGTTCAAAGTCGGCGAGCTAGTTTTAGCCGTAAGAAGGTCGATGATCCTTACTCACAGGAGTAAAGGTAAATTCCAGCCCAAGTGGGAAGGCCCTTATGTGATCGAGACGACGTTCTCAAACGGCGCTTACCGGTTAGCCCAGCCTAATGGAGACCTGTTAATGGCTCCTATCAACGGTAAATTCCTGAAAAGGTACTATGCTTAAACTCCCCTGCTCAAGTGGAATATAGCGAGAATCTCAATTCTGACAAAACTACTTCCAAAACGAAACTAGTTGGGTCATATTCTATCATGTCCGTATGACCTCTGAATAGATATGTCCTGCTAAAAGGTTATCAAGAGTCTATCACGTTCATACTACCTCTGATATCACTCTCGCCCAAACCTGTCATTTATATTCCGAAATGATGGGTCCATAAAGTCAGAAAAGAGTCGCTTTTATTTATTCCCAAAAAGAGCAGAATTATATTTGGGAAGCGAAAAGAAGGAAGGGTACATCATTGTGGAGGAGCAAACAGATCGCAAATCAGCTGTACCAGTGCAGCTATCCTCTCATCCCTGTAAACCAAGGCATCAGTGCGGGCCAGCTCCAGCCGTGCCTCAGGATTGTTCGTAAAGGACAGTTCGGCCCTTGTCCGAAGAGAGCCAGCACGGGCAGCTTCTGCGCGTTCCAGATCCCGTCGTGCTGCGCTCAGTCGACCAGTCGTTACATCTAGACCCGCCAACGACTGAGAAGCCCACTCCTCTGCCAGAGCGAGTTTTTTCTTCAACTTGCGAGCCCTTGCTACGTTCCCTTCATGCTCGGATTGTCACTTCGTCTGAAGAGCAAGAGCCTCCTCCATAACAGCTTTTCTTTAATCTATCTCCAGCTTATGTGCTTTGATGGAGTCATCTAGGCTTTCCAGCTGTTTAGTGAGCCGCACAGTCATGAGGTCATATCAGGCCTGGACCTCAGCTTCAAGACTGCCCCGAGCCAGCTGCAAGTATTCGTTAATAGGTCGCTCCAAACCATTAACCATCGCCTCCAGGGTGTCAGCTATCCCAGAATCGCCAAACTCCCTGACCGCCCCGATCGAAAATTAAGAAGCCTTCTTCAGACGCTCAAATTCTAGATTCTTCGCCAACACCATTGATATCAGCATTTTCAAACTGGTATAAAAGAGGCTGGTGTATTACTCGGTCAGCGCGACTAGATCCGATTGGACGCCAGGAGTGGCCGCAATATTAGCGAGTCCCCCTCCAGGAATAATTGCAGACGAGGTGGCCACAGCCGCCGCCTCGGCGGGTGGTACGACCGAAGGAGGTGCGACAATAACGGTCGAGGTCATCGGCATACTCGCGAGAGGCTAGGTCACAACAATGGGTTCGTCCTCCTCTTGAGGTGACGAAACCACTCCGGGCGAGCTGGCCCCCGAAGATATGATCTCCTCGAAGTTGGGCACCTTCGTATCATCGCCAGGAGCCCGAGCAGAGCCAGAAGGTGCTTCAACGCTATACTCCCCGTGGACATCGTCCCCTGAGAAGAGGACAAGAAAGTTGATATCAATATGATGGTAATCTTTCTAAGAGGAGACATAAAGATGACATTTACCCGTAGCCAACGGTATATATGTCGTATCTGCAGCCCACGTAGCTAAACCATGCCTTAATGATGCAATGCGAACTGTCATACCTAGAGAAGGGGGTGGGCCCACCGACACCACCAAGTGCTCTACCAAGCCTTCACCAAGACGCAGTCGAGGTTCGTCAGCTGGAATCTCGCCAGGCGATTTAAGTTCCACTACCGGAGGCGGTGGCAGCAACGACAGACTCAAGCAGGGGTTCTCCGGCACCGCCAGCCGAAACTGAGGGTCCCTCTTCGAAAGGCGAGAAACCTCCAATCAAAGAGACATCCCCAACAGGGGAGACAGCAGGTTCCTCTCTAGGAGCCTCGATGCCTGGAATCCGGAGAGAACAAGCAACCGTCTTCTTCTTCCTCTTGCGAAGGAAAGTCTGCTTCGAAGCAGGAGCCCTTCGCTTCCCAGAGACTGCCAAAGCCCCCGCAGGCAGAGGCACTTCACACCTCGGCACCGACACTAGAGGCTCATCCGGAGTGACGGACCCCTCACCCTCATCAGACGAAACCGAGGGGACTTCGACTCTTCCCCCAGACTTGGGAGAAGGCACCCTAAAGCTTCCACGCATGTCAAAATCGCGATGGAAGGTGTTGATCGCCACGTAGAACTGGGCATAGGAAAGGAGGATGCGCAGCTCCGTGGAGAGTGTGACGACTGGCACGATAAAGATTGCTCCCGTGCAACCCATGATAAAATACCGCCATCCTCTGGCTCCATCAATGAGTCCGCCCCTGGACCTGAAGCTGGTGACGGTATTGCCCACGTGCAGCTGTTCATGCCCAAACTGCCTGGCGAACCGACTGGACAAGTAGTGCTCGAAGAAGCAATGATCTTTGCTTCTGTACAGCAAATGGGAGGGTCTGATGCAGACCAACCAATTAGAAACTTCCGGAGAAAGATTGGTCTTCTCTCCACCTAAATGCTCAAGCCTAATACCCGACTGATTACGATGTACAGAGGGGACAGTGCATAGGAGCTTCCAACAATGACCGAGGCTCAGTGCCAGCTGACAGTCTAAAACTGTGTTTACGTTCCAGGGAGAGTCCTTGTAGTTCAGCAAGAAACTACCCTCCCAACTACTGCCAGGGCCGGAAGACATCAACCGGGGGTTGTAGAGAATTAACCATCCCATCAAGTACAGGTATGGTAACTCTACCCGGGGAAAGCTATCACGCCGAGCTTCATCAACGAGTAGTCCATCAGTCATGGCTCTCAAACAAGCCTGTATACGGCACACCATGGCAGGGAGCAAGCCCAGTCTTGCCCTAAACACCAGACGCACGGCAAGCCACAGGATGTTCCAGTGAATGCGGTCCGCGGACGCAATACCAGGCACCACTACTCGACACAGCCATATGGAGAGAAAGCCAGCCAGCCTGGCTTCCTTAGACAGAGGCCTGTGGCAGCGCCTCAAGTAACTATAGGCCTTAGTACCTTCAGGGTACTTTCCTACCCCGTCATTGAGAATCTGTTCTGGGGCTTTAGCATCCTCCAAAAGATCCTCGACGACCTGGGCACTGAGCACGCCCAAACAGTTCACGGGCTCATTCTTGCCCCCCAAAACTTTCTCCGACTTGACGGCCCTGGCCCGGTGGAAGAAGAGGTAGGACATCCACTTAGTGGTGTGAGCCAAATCAGAAGGCTAATCATAAAAAGTAGTGCACGCGAAGTAGTGCCACCTCAGCTCCTGATACACCTCCACAACCCGAGGGTCCGAGTCCTCCAACTCCCGGTTGCTCGGAACATACTCTTCATATGGGGTATCCCCAATCAGCAGTCTCAAGATCACTGCCATCTCATGGAGGGCCAACCCCAACTCCCCTAGTGGAGTGGCAAAGGTCCCGGTGAGCAAAATGTAACGCTCCATCAGTGCCAAAAACAGGTTAGGGTTGGGAGGCAACCCAACACTCATCACACTCACAGCAGCATACAGTCCGATGACCTCCATCTCTCTCCGAAAATGTTTCAAGTTCCAGTCAACTAGGCAAGTCCATCTTAGCTTTGTTGGGGTGATCCACCCATTGCACCGAGGATTCTCCTTGGGGTATACCCCCCTCGCCCCATGAAGTCATTGCAAAAAGTCGACAATTGGACCGACTGGATCACTGAACTGTCTTCACTCGGGATGCTGCCTGGGCATAGTCCCCTGAACAGCATCACAATGCCGAAAGGGCGGCTGACAAACGACCCCTGGTCAGCTCCTTTCAGATAAAAGATCTTCCCCGGCTTGCCGTGATGATCGGGAGTCAGCGTCCACGACGTCCTCCTGGGATGTGTAGCATGGAAGAAAGCCGAGATAGGATAATCTTTCGGCATCGTTGGCAGATACAAGACCACACTCTCGGCGGGGAAAACACAGGGTTCTTTCTTGGGCTTCGCCTGGGACTGTTTGTCAATCATGTCCCCAAAAAGAAAAGCCGGCTTAATGTACTGGTCCCCGTCAATGTACGTCAGGGGCTCTCCGTTAATCATGTTCAGCAACGTCCGCTCGCCCTGAGCCGATATCAAGATCTCCCTTCCTTCAGGATACTGCGGTCCGGAGATAGGAAATGTCACGTGGGACAGATCCTCCAGATAGTTTGAGTGCAGCATCCCGGCAGCGGAACCCATCACCTTGGCCAGTGGATACTCATGCAAGTCAACTGCAAAAGTGCAAGGAAAACACGTCACTACAACTCTTGCAAACTTAAAGACCAAGAAACGACCGTCTGTGCTTTACGCCAAGACTGTACAAAATTTGGTCATTTTACGCCGGAAGTCACATCTAGAAGCGTAATTGGCGGTATACAGTCCGTGCTTTACTCCAGACTGCCAAAATTCTAGTTATTACGCTGGAGGTCCCATCCACAAGCGTAAAACTAAAATTTTATAGTATACACCAAGTTTTTGGCAGTCAGAGCTTTTACGCTCAAAACTGCGAAAACATGGAGTTTTACGCTGGCACATTAGAAATGTTGTCGTAAAAGATGAAAACGTCTCCGTGCGTCATCTTCCTCAAAGAGGCTAACAGCACAGAAGACGACCTAGCGCGGTCACGTTCAACGTGTACGAAGAATTTTTCGTCGTTCTTTGTCATCCCAAAGGCTCTACGTCTAAGGCCGAGTGCGCTACTCGTCGGTGGGATACTTCGCTCAGAAGAGAGTTCACCTTGCCCGACCGAAGACTCTCTCGTTGGGGTAGAAGAACGAGAAGAAGAACCTATACTCTTTTCCTTAGTGGAGGAAATTTGTTTCGGCGCCATTTCTTAAAACTCGGAGCGCTCGGAAGAAGAACGAGGGGAAAAATTCAAAACAGTCGAAGGCTCTCTTTCATAGAAGACGGATGAAAAGTTTTTCTCTCAAAAGCTTGGGATATATATAGAGTTCGGGTCGACTCCTCGAATCCTCGGACGGGCTCCTCGAAACCCCAACCAAAATCTTACAATTAATATTTGGTTATGATTGGGTACTATGTCAGCCAACTACTCTCGAAAAGCGAACAGTCAGCAAATTCGAAGAGTTTTTCATGCAAAAACAGGTCAGCGGTCCCTACGCTAAAGAGCTTTCTACGCTCGACAGCAACAGATCTACGGTTTTTACACTCGCAAGCTACAAGTCTATGGTTTTGTGCCCGGATGCCTTTGTGTTCGGAAGCTTTTATGATCGAGAGGCTACAAACCTACGACTTTACGCTCAGCAGATACCAAATCGATGATCTCACGCTCGGTGGCGTTTAGTTTACGTTCGGAGGCAACGGATCCATGACCTTACGCCCGAAAGATTTCTTTTATTCACAGGCTACAAATCTACAGTTCTACGCTAAGGAGCTTTCTACGCTCGACAGCAACAGATCTACGGTTTTACACTCGCAAGCTACAAGTCTATGGTTTTATGCCCGGATGCCTTTGTGCTCGGTAGATTTTATGCTCGTGAGGCTATAAACCTAAGACTTTACGCTCAGCAGATACCAAATCGTTGATCTCACGCTCGGTGGCTTTCTACGCTCAATAGGCTACGAACTCAGGATTTTTAGCTTATCTACACTATGAATCTCTGACTTTCCGCATATTCGAACAGTTCTCGAGGAGGTTGATTACAGGAGTTCACACAGAAGATACTCCTTCTTGACATCAAAATATCCTAAGTACCCTAAGCATATAGAGTTCAAACATGGAGAAATTACTCTTCTCGGGTCAATTGGAGGTTCATCCAGACTCCAGTCCGAATATTTCATCTATCAAGATGGCAACTCAGTTCGGCAGCAATTTCTCGACCCTGTTCCAAGGGATTTTTTGAGAAGTCATTCTTGAAGATGAGGTCTGAAACAAGAATTTTGTTTACACAGAAGTAAAAACAACAGTTCAGAGCCCTACGCGGTTCTTCAGTCCTAGCAACAGGACAGTTCTAAATGTTCAAAATGCTCAATAGTGTTCTATGGACTATTCGCTATGCGCAAAAGATTGGACCTAGCACTCTTTCTATACAGAGTCGGCGTAAAGAATCAGATATGTCAAAGCTACACATATTCAGACTTCACAGCAACGTATGGCAAAACGATCATATACGGAGCAGAATGACAATTTTATTAAAATCAAAATCATGATTACATATGAGGGAAATCCTGTCTACAAGGGGTTTTTCTTCATTTTTTATGGTTACATATAAGGGAAATCCCGTCTACAAAGGATTTCCTCATCTTCATTGGAAGGCCGCCCCAGAATCTGTTCTACCGGGTCCTCGCGTCGGTGCAGGTCTTTCTCTTCTTCCATGGCATTTCATCGACCACCACAGTCATGAACAAGAAGATCGATGGCGGGAGAATACAGAACTGGGCCTGCATAATTGATGCAGATCCCATGCTCCGTACGCCATGACCGATCCAGTTGAGGCTTCTCTAAGACCCAACTCGATCGAGGACAGCAGTTACAGTTTGTCTGCTCTTATCCACGGAGGTCTCAGGGGAAAATATACAGCTTGCAAGTTGTGTGGTCAAATACGACCCTTCCCCTCTCCCGAAGAACCACCATACAAAGTTGCTGATTATCCCGAGCAAGGGAGGCTAAGATATCCTTCCATGATCCATCGTTGCAGTGGATACTTGCTCGAAGACGCCGTCTTTTTCGGCTCCTTATATGCTGGAAGAACACGATCTCCTTCTTCCACAGATTGACCCGACGAACTTCGGCGATCATCTCTGCATGGTGATGAGAATGTGGGGAGAATGGGTTAAACCCCCCAGCCTTTTTATAGGCGAAAGAGATCACACCGGTCCCCAATAAATCTGCCATAAAGTCAACATCGACCGTTTCAACGCTCCATTCAGAAACGTTTCGAGTTACGAGGAGCGGTTCATGCTTCATTCAAAGCGTTTCAAATTCCGAGGAATTTAAAAGCTTTGAAGGGGGTCTTGTAGAAGCATAAAAAATATGCCGGATGGCTATACGCAGCGTATTGATACAGAGCAGCGTAGACAGAGGCCTTCAGAGCCATCAGGCGTGCAACAGAGCTTTCTTCGCCAAACACAGCATAAAATATAAGCTCAACCTAAGGCAGTACGTCCAAACCGCTTCAGCGTAAACAGGGTGCTTCATCGACTCATGGGCATAAAACCCATCCTCTTGCAATGCAGCATTGAAGTGTACGAGAGACGCTTCGTATTCTCTGAAGTGAACCTGTCAGATCCTGCAATGAACCTGACGTCTTGACTTCTGACCAAGGGATACTGCTCGACTACCCAGGGATACTGCTCGACTACCTAGACGACGGCTATAATGATGGCACGGCACTGCGACCCAGGCTGTCATTTACCGCCATCTCATTTGCGTAAACTACTTTTACGTGCACGAAGGGATGTGCTGCCTTATTTTATACAGGCAAACATGAGCTGTTTACGTTCTGCAGTAGACAAACCACCTGCCACATCAAAAGCTGCACTCCGTACGGGGCTCGAGGCAAGTCTCTACGTCTAATGCACAGAGCGATGACAGTTGCTCGAGGCACGTCTCTACGACCAATGCACAGAGCGGTGACAGTTTCTCAAGGCACGTCTCTGCGATTGATGCGCAGAAGGGCTACAGACCTTCAAAATACGCTTCTGCATTTAATGCACAAGATGGTGGCAAATCTCGGCATTTAATGCAAGAGATTTGATTATATCTTCAAAAGCTATAATTCCGGCTAAGACGTCCACATCAGCACTCTGGTACGGTACGCAGCGGCTTTTACGCCCACTCAGCCTCTATGACCACTCGCCTTTACGCCCACCCGGCCTCTATGACCACTCGACTTCTACGCCCACCAGGCCTCTATGACCACTCGGCTTCTACGCCTACTTCGGCTTCTATGCCTACTTGGCTTCTACGCCATGGTGACAGACATTGGCTTCTACACCCACCTCTTCTACACGAGGGATACCTACCTACGTGGCTTCTACGCCATGATCTTCGTAGCGATTATACCTATTTTGTCCCTTAGTTGGACCCGCGTCACACGCTCATTCAAAGGATCATCTATACGCAGGCATTGGTTATTTTAACCGTTGTGTAAAAGGGTGCTGTACTTTCCACTCCTCGGTTTCTATACCGACGGAGTGGTCACTGTCACTAAAACTCTATAAATAGAGACCTCTATCAATGAGAAACAAGGTCAAAAAATTGGTCAAGAAACCAATATCAGATCCAAGGTCTACAGATTGGGAGGTCGGAAATTGTTCAAGAAAACCAATATTAGACCCAAGGTCGAACTTCCAAGAAAGATCGAACCAGAGGTCAAGAGAGAGAGAGAGAGAGAGAGAGAGAGAGAGAGAGAGAGAATCTGGAGCTCAGGCAAGGAGCAGGGATCAACGACTTTGGCATCGTACATCCACCCTCTTTTGCAACCTTCGAAGTTGCTTCCTGTCTTCTACGGCACTTCTTCATCATCGTGTGGTCCAAGGGCTAAAGTGATCGACTGCAGATCAGACACCTATAGCAATATTTACCCAGATTAAATAAATTATACTCCCATATCCTCGTATAGGATCAAATTGTACAAGTTTGTTTGTAAACCAAAGAAGGCGGGTTTCGTGTAAACCCTATCTTGAATATATTTTCATTCTTTTATTTTCTACCACAAACAACGGGAAGTTATGCAATTAAATTAGAGCACAAGAAAATATGATTTTGAGTAACAAAAAAGTCCAGCACCTAAATTGATGTGTCAAGTCAAGAGTGCAACAATCTGTTGGAAATTTTGGGCTAAAGTTGGGCTCTGAATATTCCAACAACGGTGGGGCACACCAAGGGTTTAACTAAAGAATCAGACTTCTGGATCCTTAATTCTAAACCTCAATCATCTGCTGATAAACCAAAATTTTCTAACCCAAAACCAGTCTATCTATAGAAATAAATGAGGGGGTTTACATCCTTCCCAACTTAGAAAACTTTTGTCTCCGAAATTAAAAGTAAAGTACGATAATAGCTACGCGGATTTAAAAGCAAACTGGTAATCAAATGCGGTACGTAAATTCGTACCATGGTCCTCAAATAAATACGGGAAATAATATTGAATGGAATCCTTGTGCTCCCAGGTAGACTCGCCTGGCGAATGATGCTTCCATGCAACTATGACTAGTCGAATAGTCTGACCTCTCCAAGTCTTCTCACTGTGATTGAGTATCTCCACTGGCTGCTCTACGTAAGATAAACTGGGCCCGACTGTAGTCTCCGAATGATCAATCATGTGGCTAGGGTCTGCCACGTATCCCCTCAACTATGATACGTGAAATACGTCATGTGCTCCTTCTAATGATGGAGGCAATGCAAGACGATAAGCCACTTCGCCAACTTGTTCCTAGATGTCAAAAGGTCCGATGTACCTCGGACTAAGCTTGCCTTTGCCTCCGAATCTGATGGTACCACGAGTAGGCTATGTCTTCAAAAATACATGGTCACCTTCTTTGAACTCCAAAGGTCTGCGGTGTGCATTTGTCCAATGTTTCTATCTGTCCTGTGCTGCATACAGGTGGCTCTGAATCTTCTTGACTTTCTCCACTGTCTCTGTCAAAAACTCTGGACCAAGTATCTAATGCTCTCCCACGTCACTCCAACATACCGGTGACCTACACTTCCTGCCGTATAGTGCCTCATAAGGTGCCATCTGTATGCTAGCCTGGTAGCTGTTATTGTAGAAGAATTCCACTAAGTATAGATGGTCCTCCCACGATCCTCTAAAGTCGATCATGCACGCTCTCAACATATCCTCTAGTATTTGTATCGTGCGCTCTGACTGGCTATCTATCTGTGGATAATATGCAGTGCTGAACTTGAGACGAGTTCCTAGACTCTCCTACATACTCTACCAAAAATATGACATAAACCTGGAGTTACGATCCGATACAATACTGACAGGCACTCCATGTAGTCGTACTATCTGCCTCATAAATATGTCAGCTAATATCTCCGTGGACTATCCAACTATGAAGGACAAGAAATGTGTAGACTTAGTTTGTCTGTCTACGATAACCCAAACTGCAACCTTGCCGCTAGGGCTCCGCGGTAATCCTGTGACGAAGTCCATGGTAATGTGTTCCCACTTCCACTCAGGAATAAGAAGCTGCTGCAATAGTCCTGCAGTCCTCTAATGTTCATCCTTGACTTACTGACAAATCAAATATCTTACTACGAATCTTGCAATCTCTCTCTTCATCCCATGCTACCAGTAATGTTGTCTCAAATCTCGGTACATCTTCGTACCCCCGGGATGAATAGAATCAATCGAGCAATGATCCTCGGTCATCAACTCCTGGCGTAGCTCACCACTCAGAACGTATAGGCGATCTCCATACCTTAATGTTCCGTCTTCATGAATGCTAAGTCCCGTTTGCATGCCGGCCTCTGTCCTCTCTCGCAGCCGTCGAAATCTCGCATCCGTAAGCAAGGCTGCCTTGACCCTCTTAATCAATGTAGACTGAACCTCGACATTGGCCATCTGTCCATCCATGCCTGGCAATACAATCTCAATCCTGAGATCCTGAAGATCCTTTAACAACTGGCGCTGAGTCATAAAAATATGCCACGGGCTTTCAGATTAAGGCATATGCTACTATATTCTCCTTGCTAGGGTGGTACTGTAACCTAATATCATAATCTGTCATCAACTCTAGCCAGCGCCTCTGTCTTATGTTGAGCTCCTTCTGAGTGTAGACATACTTCAGACTTTTATGGTCTGTGTAAATCTTAACAAGCTCTCCATAAAGGTAGTGTCGCCATAGCTTTAGTGCAAATATCACTGCAGCTTGCTCTAGGTCGTGCGTCGGATAGTTCTCCTCATAAACTCTCAGTTGTCTCGATGCGTAGGCTATCTATTCTACCTAAACATAACTTATATTTGCTGAGCTTGGCATACAGTCTCTCCTGCCTCAGCGCCTCCAACACGATCCTGAGATGTCTCTTGTGCTTCTCCTGGCTCTCAGAATATACCAAGACGTCGATGAACACCACTATGAACTTATCTAAGTACTGGTGGGAAATATTGTTCATCAAGCTCATAAATACTATTGGCACGTTGGTCAAACCAAACGGCATGACTAGAAATCATGGAGCCCATACTTCGTCCGAAAAGCCGTCTTCGGAATGTCCTCTCTCCGTACCTTAATATGATGATAGCTTGATCTGAGATCGATCTTCGAGAATACATATGCGCCACTTAGCTGATTCAAATAAATCATCGATACACGGCAATGGGTACTTGTTCTTTATCGTTACAGCATTAATGCCCTATAATCGATACACAAACATACCGACCCTTAAATCAATACGCAAACGTACCATCCTGTCCTTCTTCGGCACAATAAGATGGGTACTCCCCAGGGAGGTGCATGTCAGGGATGAGCGTTTGCTACAACCATCGAGGAGGACAATCCCACCAGAGATGTCATCGAAGGTTCTATTCTTCTTGATTCTATTCCAACTTTAGCTTTGTTTAATAGTGGTACTTCCCATAGTTTTGTATTTATTTCTTTTGCTCTGAAGCATGGTTTAATATCTTAGTCTTTGCTTAGGACTTGCAAGATCACGACCGGGGGAGGCCTTATCCTGGTTAATAATATTTGCAAGGATAGGAGAGTTACTCTGGAAGACCAGGAGCTGAGTATGTGTCTACTTGTAATGCCACTATCGAGCTACGATATTGTACTCGGGATGGATTGGTTGAGGAGGCACCGTGCTAGTATAGATTGTAGAGGAGGTAGAGTTTTGTTTAGCCTGCCAGGAGAGCCAAAGTTTGATTTTGCTTATGGAGCTGCAGAGCAGGGAGAAGGCATTATCTGTGGAGCTATGGTAGAAGAAAAAGAGTTGCCACATCCGTTGATAGCAGAGTTCTTAAATATATTTCCTGAGGAATTGCCAAGATTGTCGCCAGATAGAGATATTGAATTCTCTATAGACTTGTTGCCTGGTGCAGAACAGATTTTATAGCATGTCTATAGAGTAAACAACAGCGAGCTGGTCGAGCTGAAGAAGTAGGTAGACGAACTGCAGGATAAGGAATTTATTAGATCGAGTTATTCACCATGGGGAGCCTCTATATTGTTTGTACCAAAGAAAGATGGATCAGTGCGCATATGCATTGATTACAGGGCATTGAATAATCTCACTATCAAGAATAAGTACCCTTTGCCACGGATTGATGACTTTTTCGATCAGTTGAGTAGTGACAACGTGTTTTCTAAGATAGACTTAAAATTAGGCTACCACTAGGTAAAAGTAAAGTCGGAGAATATACCAAAAACTGCTTTTAGAACTCGGTATGGTCTGTATAAGTTTATGGTGATGCCGTTTGGGTTGACAAATGCCCTGGTGGTATTTATGAATTTGATGAACAAGGTGTTCCATCAGTACCTTGACAAGTTTATGGTGGTGTTCATCGATGACATACTCATATATTCGAAGATACCGGAGGAGCACAAGGAGCATTTGCGGATTCTGTTGGATGTGCTGAGGAAGGAGTAGCTGTATGGAAAGCTATCCAAGCGTGAGTTCTTCCTGGACAAGGTAGAGTTCTTGGGGTATGTTGTGACTGGGGATGGTATTTCGGTAGATCCAAAGAAGATCGCAGAAGTGGAGTCTTGGAAGACCCCAAGTTCGGTACCAGAGATCAGGAGTTTCTTGGGATTGGTAGGCTACTACAGGAAGTTTGTGCAATATTTTTTGAGGATTGCCTAGCCGATGACTAGAATCACCAGAAAGGATGTAGAGTTTGTTTGGAAAGAGGATTGGCAGGTTGCTTTTGAGGAATTGAAGAAGAGGTTGACGTCTGCTCCTATTTTGACGTTGCCAACAGGGTATGGAGGTTTCACTATTTATAGTGATGCATCTGGGAAAGGTTTGGGTTGTGTTCTTCAGCAGAATGGGAAAGTAATTGCCTATACATCCAGGCAATTGCGTCCTCATGAGAAGAATTATCCTACCGATGATTTAGAGTTGGCAGCAGTCATCTTTGCCCTCAAGTTGTGGAAACACTATTTGTACGGAGAGCGTGTGAAGATCTTCACAGACCACAAGAGCTTGAAGTATATTTTTCAACAAAAGGAGTTAAACATGAGGCATCATCGGTGGCTGAAACTGATAAAGGATTTTGACATATCTTTGCAATATCATCCTGGAAAAGCTAATGTAGTTACCAATGTCTTGAGCAGGTATCCAGTGCTATGTTCTTGACACATGATCGATATTTATTGAAGGACTTGGAGAGCTTGGACATTGAGGTGATAGTTCTTGGGTTTGCTATGCATATGTGAGGATTACAGATACATTCAGAGTTGATGGACAGGATCAAAGCAGCCCAGTATGAGGATGTATCTCTGAGGAGCATCAGAGCTCAGGTGAGAGCAGGGTTGGAGGATGAATTCACCATTGCTGAGGATGGATCTTTGCGGCATGGTGTTAGATTGTATGTACCTAGTGGGGAGCTGCGTGAGGAGGTATTGCAGGAAGCGCATCGCTCTTAGTATTCCATACATCCATGTGCCAACAAGATCTATCAGGATATGCGAAAGTGTGTGTGGTGGTATGGCATGAAGAGGGAAGTGGCACAGTTTGTGTTATGACCCGCACCCGAAAATTGGGCATGAGCCGTGGGTACGTTCAGCCTACGCCGCAGAATCGGCGGTAGAATGCTGTAAGGTCCGTTCTAGGTCAACCAACTATCTATATATCTCAAAGAAAAATCTGCCATGACCTCTCCAAAAATGAGGGCAACCACGCAATATATATATGAATAATCCTCTCCAAAAGGAGGGCAACCACGCAATATATATATGAATACTCAATAACAAAAATCTAAGGGAAGAGATAAATCATGATATAATATCAACCAAGAAATAGAACCAAAGAGAGCAAGACAATATCCAAAAATATACAGTCAAAGGCTATAATAGCTACAATATCTCACAGCAACAAAAGAATAAGTACAATCATCCAAAATAACAACTGGGAACAACCCAGGAAACCCACCTAGCTAACTAGGATGCTAACGGCGTCTCCTCGGTGCACTCCTCCTCAGTCTCGGGGTCACAACCCTTGTCAACACCCGGCCCGTAGAACATCGGGCAATAGTCCTCAGGATCCTCTGGAAAAAAATATGCCCAGTCAGGACTGGAGCGAAGTACATAACTCTGAAAGCAACTCCAAATACATGGTAAGGTGTATATGACGAACAATAGAAAAGTATACAAGATGCACAGGAAATAAATATATGCTGGAGCACAATAAGTAGCTGCAATATAAACTGGAGAACAATACAAGAAGTAGAAAAGTAACTGTAGGTGAGAAACTTGAATACTAGCTAAGTGCCTTGAGCTCAAGTTCGTTATGTGATCGGCTTAGGTTGCACTTGAAAAACACTACGATAACTCCGTTATACGTGATTTGCATAACCGACATACACATGAATACTGTTTGGCTTTGATCACATAACCAACTCCAACTCCCCTCCCCCACTAATACTCTTGGATCCAACCATAACACGCTACGTACATGATAATAGCGCGCGCACATGAAGACGAGAGCACAAGAAGCACATGATAGCACATGAGAATCAATACCCGAAGCACATGATAAAATATACGTGATAGAGTACCCGCTGAACACGGTAAGGGGATAGCATCTCATGACGGGATCCACTAGTACCAGATCGTGTAATAATGTGTCAGAATCAAGTATCACAGTCTTAGAACAGGTGATATAAACGCTATCATGAAATGGAAACTATCAGAGGTAGGTACTCGCCTGATGTCCTGAGCAACTAATGAGGATCGAGATCCAGACCGGTGTCACAAGAACCTATTACAAAAAGAAGAATAAAACAGGGTTCTACGGATTTAAACTGATATAAAATAATTAAAAACAGGCTTCTAGGGCTATTCTAGGTCGAACGGGTCAAACTGGTGAAATTCGGGTCAAAAAGTCAACCCTGGTCCAAAAAGTAAACTCTTGGTCAAAACTAGGTCAAACGTTGACTTTTACGGTCAACGAGGACAATTATGGTCAAAGTTAGGTCAAACTAGGGTGCCCCTGAAATTCTAGGTCAAACCGAGCTCATTAAGCTACTAAACTCTCAAACTCGCCTAATCGAGATACCGGCATACCCTCGGTATTCGATACCTCGCCCTAGGCCACGCACCCCGCCTAAACCCGCTAAAACCTATGCTAGCACGCGTAAATATATATACATAAACATATAAAAATCACTCCAATATATTTCCTAGGCTAATGCTCAAATACCCCTCTCCAAACTCAATACCTTGGATATCTCAAGGTATTGAGATACCGCTCTCAAACCCTCTAACTTGCTATTAGGCTAATAAATATATACCTAGTTATTAATCTAGGTTAGAAAATATATATATCTATCCTATATATACATATCTAAGTATCTATATACCTATATATATAGATATCCACACATATATACACATATATACACATATACCTTACCTATACATATATATATAACTATAGGTATATAGATAACTATATCTTAGATAGATATAACTATCTATCTACCTATCTATTACCTATCTAGTATCAATCTATCTAGTTATCTATCTATCCATCTAACTATATCTATCTATCTAATATCTATCAATCTAGCTAACTACCTATTTATCTAGTATCTATCAAACCATCAATATATGTAGCTAACTATAGATATATATATATATATATATCTATATATATATATCACTCTCTCTCTCCCTCACTAGTACTCTTATAGCCAATGCGGCACGCAAGCGAAGCTATTAGGGCCTGCTGCTGCTACATGTGCTTACTGCTGCTGCTGCTTTATAGTGCTGTTGCTGCTTCATAGCTGCTACTGTACTGCTGCAGTGCAGCAGCAGCTGCTGCTACTGCTGGACATCTCCCCCCCTTGCTCTCACAATCACACACACACCTATATACATATATATAAATACATATATATATATATCACTATATATATAATCATACATATATCTCTCTATATATATATACAACTAGATATATATATACAAACACTTATAAAAACACTCTAACACACACCTACACACTCACAACACTTACACAGACACACATATATATACATATATATATACTACTATATATATATATACACACATACAAATATCTATATATACATATCAACACACTCACTCTAAGATATATATATATACACATACACATAATTACATATATATATATAGACATATACATACACAAGCACACTTAAACATATACATATATATATACACATAGACATATACATACACAAGCACATATACATAAATACACACATATATATAAATATACATACATATATATAGACACACATACAAATATATATATATATATATAGACACTTATACCCAAATACCACACAACGCACAAAATACACAAACAACATGCCCCACTCACGCCCAACGGCCCTAACACGCACAAATACCTATAAATATATAAAATATAAACCCGAGAACTCTAGCACACACTCCTCAAAGATAACCCAACGCGCACACAAGCCCAAAACTAGGAAACCAAGTCGAAATGGCCGTTCGGTCATTTCGACGAACACGCGGTGTGTGGTTCGGAAAACCTCCTGAAACACACACCAAACCAACTCGGAATCGGCCCAAAATTTACCCACGGGTTCTAAACGATGCCTATATCCTAGAAAAAATGCTACCCTGTCGATTCTAGGTCCGTGGCGAAAACACATATGCACTTAGAATCGACGACGACGAAAACCCCAAATTCGTACGAAACGCCCGTTTCTCCGTGACATGACTTCCCGTGTCCGAATGAAGACACGCACTCACCCTCAAGACACCCGACATTGTCTACCTAGGTTCGTCTAACCTAGGGCATCACCCAAAATTGGGCCAAATTCGGATTCCACCCGAAATTGACACAAAACCTAATGTCAAAGTCTCTAAACTCAACCAAACTAGTTCCAACTTCCTCCCACGGGTAGGCTTAGGGTCTAGGAAGGTTCTAACCCACTAATTATACTACATAAAAGTAATTAGCAAGGGGAAAGTTAGGGTTTACCTCTTGGGAGTAGGAATCCCAAGGCTAAAGTCTCCGATCTACTTGAAATCACCTCACTCAAGCTCCAAGCCACCAAATCTAGCCTCCACACTAAATCTAGGCTCCATACACCTAGGTTAGGGAAAAAGCAAGGTTAGGGTTAGCATAAATAAGAAGGAATGGAAGAAAGAAGGAAGAAAAGTGAAGAACACTTACTTGGGGAGAAGAAAGAAGAAGAAAGAAGAAGTGGAGAAAAGAAGTGAAGAAGAAGTGAAGATGGAACAAAGGGGGGAAGAGGGCGGCTGTGCTTGCTGTTATGGTCGGGTGTGGGTAGGTAGGGGCCGGCCAAGCCTAAAAAAAAGGGTTTCACTAATTTCCAAATGCCCGAAATGCCCCCCTCTCACTTGGTTTTGGGTTCCGGGTTTCAAAATCACTCAAACTAACTCCAAATCTCTCCAACTAACCCACTAAAAATATAATAAATATTTTTAAGCCCCAAAATAATCCTCACAAGGGTGTTGGTCAGGTCGAACATGGGTCCACTAGGGTTTGACATGGGTCCAGGCTAGCCAAAACCCTAAAACAATCAATTAAAAAAATAATACAATCACTATTTAAATATAAATATAATTAATTAAATACAATACACAATTTTTCAAATAAAAAACAAAAATATCCTATTTTCTAGAATTGGGTAGTGACAAGCCTACCCTCCTTAAAATAATTTTGTCTTCGAAATTAAAAGACGAATCTAGGACAGGAATGCAAGGAAAGAACCATACCTCAGGGCTCGAAAAGATAGGGGTATCGCTCGCGCATTTTATCCTCCCTCTCCCAGGTCGACTCACCTGGAGAGTGATGCCGCCACGCGATGCGAACCAAGGGAATAGTCTGGTTCCTCAATACCTTCTCCCGTCGATCCAGAATCTCCACCGGCTGCTCTGGATAGCTAAGAGTAGGGCCCACCACGATCTCTGAGTGATCCAATACGTGACTGGGATCCGCCACGTACCGTCTCAACTGTGACACGTGAAACACATCATGAACTCCCTCCAGCGTAGGCGACAACTCAAGCCTATATGCCACGGCGCCGACCCTCTCAAGGATACGGAAGGGTCCGACGAAACGTGAGCTAAGCTTCCCGCCTCCACCGAAGCGAATAGTGCCCGCATCGAAGAAATCCTCAGAAACACCAGATCTCCAACCTAGCACAAACAAGGTCTCTGCACTTAGTCTAAAACAAGCAATTACAAGCAAAAACAAGAAAAAAATCTAGATTCTAAGCTATACCTCAAACTCCAAAGGTCTCCGATGGCTATCGGCCCAATGCCGCTGCCTGTCCTGCGCCACCCGAAGTCTATCTCTAATGAGCTTGACCTTCTCTGCTGCATCAAACACCATCTCCGGGCCAAGCAAAGCTCTCTCGCCTACATCATCCCATGATAACGGAGTGCGACACCTCCGTCCATACAATGCCTCGAAAGGTGATATCTCGATACTGGCTTGGTAGCTGTTGTTGTAAGCAAACTCTACCAAGTACAAGTGATCCTCCCAAGAGCCTCTGAAATCCAAAACATAAGTCTGAAGCATGTCCTCAAGTGTCTGAATGGTCCTCTCTGACTGACCATCTGTCTGTGGGTGATATGCACTACTAAACTTGAGCTGGGTGCCCAAGCTAGGCTGCAGACTCCTCAAAAAATGCAAAGTAAAGCGACTGTCCCGATCTGATACTATGCTCACAGGAACTCCATGCAGTCTGACTATCTGGCGTACATACATCTCTGCTAGTCTCTTTGTAGACCTTCTTACTTTGAATGGTAGAAAGTGGGCCGATTTGGTAAACCAGTCCAAGATAAACCAAATCGCATCCTTCCCGCCTGGAGAACGGGGAAGTCTAGAAACAAAATCCATGGTCACATGCTCCCATTTCTACTCTGGAATGGGTAACGGCTGAAGCAAACCTCCTGGCCTCTGTCTCTCCGCCTTCACCTGCTGGCACACTGAGCATCGGGATACGAAGCTCGCTACCTCCCGCTTCATTCCGTACCACCATACATGTTCTCTCAGATCTCTATACATCTTGTTGTTACCTGAATGCATAGAATACTGGGATCGATGCACCTCCTGGAGAACCTCCTCGCGCAATGACCCACTCGGCAAACACAACCTGGTACCGTGCCGCAAAGAACCATCATCAGCAATGGTGAAGTCATCTGATAATCCCATCTGAACCTGCGCCCTGATGCTCCTCAGGGACTCATCCTCAAACTGTGTAGCCATGATCCGGTCTACCAACTCTGACTGAATCTGCAGTCCCCACATCTGCATTGCAACTCCAGGCACTATCACCTCAATGCCCAAGCTCTCTAGATCTTCCAGAAGATAACGATCTGTAGTCAGGCACATAGCTACCGGATACCTGCTCAACGCATCCGTAACTACGTTCGCCTTCACTGGATGGTACTGTAATGATATGTCGAAGTCTTTCATCAACTCCAACCATCTCCTCTGCCTCATGTTCAGCTCTTTTTGGGTAAACACATACTTCAAGCTCTTATGGTCTGTGAAGATCTCCATACACTCTCTGTATAAATAGTATTTCCATAACTTTAGAGCAAAGATGATCGCTGCCACCTCCAAATCGTGGGTAGGTTAGTTCTTCTCATGAGGACGTAATTTCCTGGAAGCATAGGCAATCACCCTCCCATTATGCTGTAACACACAACCCAGTCCCTTTCCTGATGCATCATTATAGATAGTGAATCCTCCAGAACCTGATGGCAACGTCAACACTGGAGCTGTCGTCAACCTCCTCTTCATCTCATCAAAGGCGATATGGTACTCTTCTGACCAAACAAACTCTACGTCCTTCCGAGTCAGCCTGGACAACGGCTCTGCAATCAGGGAAAAATCCTGAATAAATCTCCTGTAGTAACCTGCCAGTCCCAGGAAACTCCTGACCTCGGCTACTGAACTCGGAGCACTCCATGCCTCAACTGCCATGATCTTTCTCGGATCTACCGAGATACCCTCTCCAGTCACCACATGACCAAGGAATTCAACCTTGTCAAGGAAGAACTCATACTTCGAAAGCTTTTCATAAAGCTTCTCCTTCCTGAGAGTCTCTAGCACTATCTCAGATGCTTCTCGTGCTCCTCTGGGGTCTTCGAATACACCAAGATATCATCTATAAATACCACAACAAACCTGTCCAGATGCTGATGGAACACCTTGTTTATCAGATTCATGAACACTGTCGGGACATTAGTCAACCCAAACGGCATCACCAAGAACTCATACTGCCCATATCTGGTCCAAAAAGCTATTTTCGGAATATCCTCCTTCCTGACCTTCACCTGGTGGTATCCTATCCTCAGATCAATCCTGGAAAACACCCTCATTCCGCTTAATTGGTCAAAAATATCATCAATATGCGGCAGCGGATACTTGTTCTTGATTGTGAGGTTGTTCAGAGCCCTGTAGTCGATACACATCCGTATCGACCCATCCTTCTTTGGCACAAAAAGTACCGGAGCACCCCACGGAGAAGACTAGATCTGATAAATCCCTTGTCCTGAAGCTCATCCACCTACTTCTTCAACTCTATCAACTCACTGTTGCTGACTCTATAGATGTGTTGGGATATCGGTTCCGCGCCTGGTACCAAGTCTATAGAGAACTCCACATCTCTGTCCGGAGGTAAATTTGGCAACTCCTCCGGAAAGACATCCATGTACTCCTCTATCAGTGGATGTAGCAACCTTGGCTCTACCACCAGGGCTCCGCAGAAGACTCCCTCGCTCTGCTCCTCTGATCCTCTGGCAAACTGAAACTCTGGCTCACCCGACGGACTAAACAAAACTCTGCCTCCACGACAATCTATACTATCATAATGCGTACTCAACCAATCCAACCCGAGTACAATATCGTAGCTCGGAAATGGCATTACGAGTAGACACACACTCAACTCCTGGCCTCCCAAGGTAACTCTCTGGTCTTTGCAGACATCACCGACTAGGATGATACCACCCCCGATCGTGATCTTGCAGAGTCTAGCTAAAGGTTTAGCAACAAGATGGTGTCTAATAGCAAAAGATACAGACACAAAGCTATGGGAAGCACCGGAATCAAATAAAGCAAGAGCTGGAATGGAATCAAGAAGAACAGAACCTGAGATAACATCACTAACGGGCTCGGCCTCATCTACGGTCAGGGCAAAAGATCGCCCCTGCTGTCCTCCTCGGTGCTGCTGCTGGTGCTGGGCAAACCTTTGCTGCAGAGTCTGTAAAGGCTGCCACTCTGTTGCGCTGCAGGTGCTCTGGTTGGTGCCCTCTGAGCGGCTCCTCCGTACTGAGCTGTACGAGCAAATACTGAAGGATAATCCTTCAGCTGGTGATCTGCTGTGCCATACAACAAATATCTTCCCAGCCTCTTTCTACAGATGACCCATCCGTGCCCTGGCTTCCTATAGAAAGGGAAAATGATAGGCTGCCTCTGGCCCTGCTGCTGTCCCTGCCTCTGCTGCTGGGGCGCCTGCCGAAAGGGCGCACGACCCTGACCCTGGTGCTGCTGGGTCTGCTGGAATGGCCTCTTGGCTGGGCCTGCACTGCTGCCTACTCCTGAAGCATCTCTGCTCCTCTTGGTCTTCAGCTCTAAGTCATCCTCAACCCTCTGAGCATCGCTGACAATCTGCTCGAAGATCGCCTCGCTGTCACTCATAGTCAAGGACTTGACCGCCATGACCAAGCCTTTACGGAACTTCCGCGTCTTCGCTGCCTCAGACAACCCCTCAACAAATCTGCCCAGACGGCAGAACTCCGCTGCATACTCATCCACTTGCATACTCCCCTGGACGAGCGCCTCGAACTGACTCTCTAAAGCACTGAGAGCCACATCCGGGAAGAACTTCTCCTTGAAAAGCTTCTTAAGAGCCTCCCAAGTCAGTCTCAGAACTGCTATCCGTGTATCCGTACTGTACCAAGTAAGGGCAAGGTCGAACATCTGGCTGCCCGCTGCCTTGATCTGCATGCTGGCTGGGATCATCGCCAGCCTGAAGATGCCTCTATATGCTCGATCCAGTCGTCGGCATACAGGATCAATTATGTACCCCGAAACTCCTTGGGCCGCATCCTCTGAAAGTCGATAATAGTACCCGGCCTAGGATACTGAGCCTGCTCTGGCTGTGGCTGGATCTGAGCCACTCTGTCGACCGCTGTCATAGCCACCTGATGAGCATTCTCAATGCCCATCCTCATAACATTTGCCTGGCGGTACTGTGTATCCATCATCTCTCGGAAGAACGTGAACAACTGCGTGGCATCCACTGGTGCAGGCGGTGGTGGAGGAGATACCACCGGAACAACTGGGGTGACTCTCGGATCAATGGGAGTAAGGGGATCTCCGAGAGAAACAGACGCTCCTACAACCGTAGGAGTGGCGAGTGGAGTGATAGCGGCTGCCGGAAGTCGAGCAGGACTAGAGGTGGCAGACCTCTCGCTGGCAGCTGCTTGGACGGTGCGCTGAGATCTGGTCTTCAGAGGCATCCTGAACACAGATCAAAAGAAGTCAATATAGTGCAAGAAATGATATCATCAAAGAAGGACAATAATATTGCAAAAGAAATAATTTTATGAAAATTAAAGATAGCAAAAGAAATTAGGAAGGGTCCTATTTGTGATTGAGCACACTCTCTCTCAGTCTATATCCTATATCCTATTGCAGGTAAACCTACAAACTAGACCTGCATGGGCCACCACCAAAAATGTGTCACGATCCGCACCCAAAAATCGGGCATGAGCCGTGGGTACGTCCATCCTATGCCGCAGAATCGGCGGTAGAATGCTGTAAGGTCCTTTCTAGGTCAACCAACTATCTATATATCTCACAGAAAAATCTGCCATGACCTCTTAAAAAAAGAGGGCAACCACGCAATATATATATGAATAATCCTCTCCAAAAGGCGGGCAACCACGCAATATATATATGAATACTCAATCACAAAAATCTAAAGGAAAAGATAAAGCACGATATGATATCAACCAAGAAATAGAACCAAAGAGAGCAAGACAATATCCAAAAATATACAGTCAAAGGCCATAATAGCTACAACATCTCACAGCAACAAAAAAATAAGTACAATTATCCAAAATAACAACTGGGAATAACCCAGGAAACCCACCTAGCTAACTAGGGCGCTAACGCCGTCTCCTCGGCGCACTCCTCCTCAGTCTCGGGGTCACAACCCTCGTCAACATTCGGCCCGTAGAATGTCGGGCAATAGTCCTCAGGATCCTCTGGAAAAAAATATGCCCAGTCAGGACTGGAGCGAAGTACATAACTCTGACAGCAACTCCAAATACATGGTAAGGTGTATATGACGAGCAATAGAAAAGTATACAAGATGCACAGGAAATAAATATATGCTGGAGCACAATAAGTAGCTGCAATATAAATAGGAGAACAATACAAGTAGTAGAAAGTAACTACAGGTGAGAAACATGAATACTAGCTAAGTACCTTGAGCACAAGTTCGTTATGTGATCGGCTTAGGTTGTACATGAAAAATACTACGATAACTCCGTTATACGTGAGTTGCAGAACCGACATACACATGAATACTGTTTGGCTTTGATCACATAACCAACTCCTACTTCCCTCCCCCACTAATACTCTTGGATTCAACCATAACACGTACATGATAATAGATCGTGCATATGAAGGCGAGAGCACAAGAAGCACATGATAGCACATGAGAATCAATACCCAAAGCACATGATAAAATACACGTGATAGAGTACCCGCTGAACACGGTAAGGGGGATAGCATCTCATGACGGGATCCACTAGTACCAGCTCGTGTAATAATGTGTCAGAATCAAGTATCACATTCATAGAACAGGTGATATAAATGCTATCATAAAATGAAAACTATCAGAGGTAGGTACTCGCCTGATGTCCTGAGCAACTGATGAGGATCGAGATCCGGACCGTTGTCGCAAGAACCTATTGCGAAAAGAAAAACTAAACAGGGTTCTAAGGATTTAAACTGATATAAAATAATTAAAAATAGGCTTCTAGGGCTATTCTAGGTCGAACGGGTCAAACCAGTGAAATTTGGGTCAAAAAGTCAACCCGGTGTCCAAAAAGTCAACTCTAGGTCAAAACTAGGTCAAAAGTTGACTTTTACGGTCAACGAGGACAATTATGGTCAAAGCTAGATCAAACTAGGGTGCCCCTAAAATTCTAGGTCAAACCGAGCTCATTAAGCTACTAAACTCTCAAACTCGCCTAATCGAGATACCGGGATACCCTCGGTATCCGATACCTCGCCCTAGGCCACGCACCCCGCCTAAACCCGCTAAAACCTATGCTAGCACGCGTAAATATATATACATAAACATATAAAAATTACTACAATATATTTTCTAGGCTAATGCTAAAATACCCCGCTCGAAACTCAATACCTTGGATATCTCAAGGTATTGAGATACCGCTCTCAAACCCCTCTAACTTGCTATTAGGCTAATAAATATATACCTAGTTATTAATCTAGGCTAGAAAATATATATATCTATCCTATATATACATATCTAAGTATCTATATACCTATATATATAGATATCCACACACATATACACATATACCCATATACCTTACCTATACATATATATATAACTATAGGTATATAGATAACTATATCTTAGATAGATATAACTATCTATCTACCTATCTAACTATATATATCTATCTAATATCTATCAATCTAGCTAACTACATATTTATCTAGTATCTATCTAACCATCAATATATCTAGCTAACTACAGATATATATATATCTATATATATATCACTCTCTCACTCCCTCACTAGTACTCTTCTAGCCAACGCGGCGTGGAAGCGAAGCTGCTAGGGCCTGCTGCTGCATGTGCTTGCTGCTGCTGCTGCTTCATAGTGCTGCTGCTGCTGCTGTTTGTGGTGGAAAACGAAAGAATGAAAATGTATTCAAGATGGGGTTTACACGAAACCCGCCTTCTTTGGTTTACAAAAAACTTGTATAATTTGATCCTATACGAGGATGTGGGAGTACAATTTATTTAATCTGGATAAATATTGCTATAAGTGTCTGATCTGCAGTCGATCACTTTAGCCCTTGGACCACACGATGATAAAAAAGTACCGTAGAAGACATGAAGTAGCTTCGAAGGTTGCAAAAGAGGGTGGATGCACGATGCCAAAGTCGTCGATCCCTACTCTTTGCCTGAGCTCCGGATTCTTCTCTCTCTCTCTCTCTTGACCTCTGGTTCGATCTTTCTTGGAAGTTCGACCTTCAATTTCTTTGACCTTGGATCTGATATTGGTTTTCTTGACCAATTTCCGACCTTCCAATTTGTCGACCTTGGATCTGATATTGGTTTTCTTGACCAATTTTCGACCTTCTAATTTGTCGACCTTGGATCTGATATTGGTTTTCTTGACCAATTTTCGACCTTGTTCCTCATTGATAGAGGTCTCTATTTATAGAGTTTTAGTGACAGTGACCACTCTGTCAGTGTAAAAACCGAGGAGTGGAAAGTACAGCACCCTTTTACACAACGGTTAAAATAACCAATGCCTGCGTATAGATGATCCTTTGAATGAGCGTGTGACGCAGGTACAACTAAGTGACAAAATGCGTATAATCGCTACGAAGATCACGGCGTAGAAGCCACGTAGATAGGTATCCCTTGTGTAGAAGAGGTGGGCGTAGAAGCCAATGTCTGTCGCCATGGCGTAGAAGCCAAGTAGGCATAGAAGTCGAAAATAGACGTAGAAGCCGAGTGGTCATAGAGGCCGAGTGGGCGTAGAAGCCGAGTGGTCGTATAGGCCGAGTGGGCGTAGAAGCCGAGTGGACGTATAAGCCGAGTGAGCACAGGAGCTGAATGGGCGTAGAAGCCGCTGCGTACCGTGCCAGAGTGCTGATATGGACGTCTTAGCCGAAATTACGGCTTTTGAAGATATAATCAAATCTCTTGCATTAAATGCCGAGATTTCCCACCATCCTGTGCATTAAATGCGGAGGCATATTTTTGAAGGTCTGCAGCCCTTCTGTGCATCAGTCGCAGAGATGTGCCTTAAGAAACTATCATCGCTTTGTGCATTAGACGTAGGAGACGTGCCTCGAGAAACTGTCATCGCTATGTGCATTAGACGTAGAGACGTGCCTCGAGAAACTGTCATTGCTCTGTGCATTGGACGTAGAGACTTGCCTCGAACCCCGTACGGAGTACAGCTTTTGATGTGGCAGGCGGTTTGTCTACTGCAGAGCGTAAACAGCTCATGTCTGCCTGTGTAAAACAAGGCAGCGTATCCTTTGTGCACGTAAAAGCAGTTTATGTAAAGGAGATGGCGGTAAATGACTGCCTGGGTTGCAGTGTTGTGCCATCATTATAGCCGTCGTCTGGGTAGCCGTACAGTATCCCTTTGTCAGAAGTCCAGACGTCAGGTTCATTGCAGGATCTGACAGGTTCATTGCAGGATCTGACAGGTTCACTTCGGAGAATACGAAGCGTCTCTCGTACACTTCAATGCTGCGTTGAAAGAGGATGGGTTTTACGCCCAGGAGTCGATGAAGCATCCTGTTTACGCTGAAGCGGCTTGGACGTACTGTCTTACGCGGATGGTCTTTTGAGCTTATATTTCACGCTGTGTTTTAGCGGAAAAAGCTCTGTTGCACGCTTGATGGCTCTGAAGGCCTCTGTTTACGCTGCTCTGCATCAATATGCTGCGTATAGCCATCCGTCGTATTTTTTATGCTTCTACAAGACCCCCTTCAAAGCTTTTAAATTCCTCGGAATTTGGAACGCTTTGAATGAAGCATGAACCTCTCCTCGTAACTCGAAACATTTCTGAGTGGAGCGTTGAAATGGTCGATGCTGACTTTATGGCAGATTTATTGGGTCTGGTGTGACCTCTTTCGCCTATAAAAAGGCTGAGGGTTTAACCTGTTCTCCCCATATTTCCATCACCACGCAGAGATGATCGCCGGAGTTCGTCGGGTCGACCTGAGGAAGAAGGAGATCATGTTCTTCCAGCATGTAAGGAGCCAAAAAAGATGGCATCTTCGAGCAAGTGTCCACAGCAACGATGGATCATGGAAGGATATCTTAGCCTCCCTTGCTCGGGATAATCAGCAACTTTATATGGCGGTTCTTCTAGGAGAAGGGAAGGGTCGTATTAGACAATACTGCTTGCAAGTGGCGCCTTCTCCTGTTACCGGTAGACGAGGGCAGGCAAAACTGGCTGCTGTCCAGGATTGAGTTGGATGGAATACGTTAACTCAATCGGTCACGGCACACGGAGCATAGGATCTGCATAATTTATGCAAGCCCCAACTCTGTATTCTTCCGTCGTTGATCATTGCCATGTCAGTCGGTTTGCGGCAACCGACTGACTGCTGGAGAAGATGGATGAAGAATTAAAGCCCATTGAGAACCTGTTAGAACAGCTTCTGGGCGATCTTTAGATGACGATGGGGAAATCCTTTGTAGACGGAGTTTTCCTCATATGTATTCATAAAAATGTAGAAAATCCTTGTAGACTGGATTTCCCTCATATGTAATCATGACTTTAATCTTTAATAAAATCGTCTTTTTTCTTCATATGATTGTTTTGCCATACGTTGCTGTGAAGTCTGAATATGTGTAGCTTCGACACGTCTGATTCTTTACGCCGATTCGGATAAAAAAAGTACTTGGTCCAGTCTTTTACACATAGCGAATAGTCCATAGAATGCTGTTGAGCATTTTGAATATTTTAGAACTGTCCTGCTGCTAGGACTGAGGAACCGCGTAGAGCTCTTAACTGTTGTTTTCACTTCTGTGTAAACAGAATTTTTGTATCAGACTTCATCTTCAAGAATGACTTCTCAAAAATCCCTTGGAACAGGGTCGAGGAATGGCTGTCAAACGGAGTTGCCATCTTGATAGATGAAATATTTGGACTGGAGTCTGGATGAACCTCCAATTGACCCGAGAAGAGTAATTTCTCAATGTTTGAACTCTGTATGTTTCGGGTACTTGGGATATCTTGAGGTCAAGAAGGAGTATCTTCTGTGTGAACTCCTGTAATCGACTACTTTGAGAACTGTTCGAATATGCGAAAAGTCAGAGATTCGTAGTGTAGATGAGCTGAAAATCCTGAGTTCGTAGCCTATTGAGCGTAGAAAGCCACCGAGCGTGAAATCGTAGATTTGTAGCTTCTGAGCGTGAAGTCGTAGGTTTGTAGCCTCTCAAGCATAAAAGCTACCGAGCACAAAGGCATCCGGGCGTAAAACTATAGACTGATAGCTTGCGAGCGTAAAACCGTAGATCTGTAGCTGTCGAGCGTAGAAAGCTTCTAAGCGTAGAACTGTAGATTTGTAGCCTGTGAATAAAAGAAACCTTCCGAGCGTAAGGTTGGGGATCTGTTGCCTCCGAGCGTAAACTAAACGCCACCGAGCGTGAGATCATCAATTTGGTATCTGCTGAGCGTAAAGTCGTAGGTTTGTAGCCTCTCGAGCATAAAAGCTATCGAGCACAAAGGCATCCGGGCATAAAACCATACACTTATAGCTTGCGAGCGTAAAACCGTAGATCTGTTGCTGTCGAGCATAGAAAGCTCCTTAGCGTAGGAACCGCTGACCTGCTTTTGCACGAAAAACTTTTCGAATTCGCTGACTGTCCACCTTTCGAGAGTAGTGGGCGGACGTAGTACCCAATCATAACCAAATATTAATTGTGAGATTTGGTTGGGGTTTCGAGGAGTCCGTCCGAGGATTCTAGTAGTCGACCCGAACCCTATATATATCCCAAGCTTTTGAGAGAAAAACTTTTCATCCGTCTTATGCGAAAGAGAGCCTTCGACTGTTTGAGTTTTTCCCCTCGTTCTTTCTCCGAGCACTTCGAGTTTTCAGAAATGGCGCCGAAACAAATCCCCTCCACTAAGGGAAAGAGTATAGGTTCTTCTTCTCGTTCTTTTACCCCAGCGAGAGAGTCTTCGGTCGGGCAAGGTAAACTTTCTTCTGAGCGAAGCATCCAGCCGACGAGTAGCGCACCCGGCCTTAGAGGTAGAGACTTTGGGACGACAAAGAATGACGAAAAATCCTTCGCACACGTTGAACGTGACCGCGCTAGGTCGTCTTCTGTGCTGATAGACTCTTTGAGGAAGATGACGCACGGAGACGTTTTCATCTTTTACGCCCACATTTCTAATGTGCCAGTGTAAAAACTCCATGTTTTCGCAGTTTTGAGCGTAGAAGCTCTGACTGTCGAAAACTTGGTGTATACTATAAAATTTTAGTTTTACGCTTGTGGATAGGACCTCCGGCGTAATAACTAGAATTTTGGCAGTCTGGCGTAAAGCACGGAGTGTATACCGCCAATTACGCTTCTGAATGTGACTTCCGGCAAAAAATGACCAAATTTTGTACAGTCTTGGCTTAAAGCACAGACTGTCGTTTCTTGGTCCTTATGTTGCAAGATTTGTAATGACGTGTTTTCCTTGTACTTTTGCAGTTAACTTGTATGAGTCTCTACTGGCCGAGGTGATGGGTTCCGCTTCCGGGATGCTGCACTCAAACTATCTGGAGGATCTGTCCCACATGACATTTTGTATCTCCGGACCCCAGTATCCTGAAGGAAGGGAGATCTTGATATCGGCTCAGGGCGAGTGGACGTTGCTGAACATGATTAACGGAGAGTCCCTGACGTACATAGACGGGGACCAGTACATCAAGCCGACTTTTCTCTTTGGGGACATGATTGACAAACACTCCCAGACGAAGCCCAAGAGAGAACCCTGGGTTTTTCTCGCCGAGAGTGTGGTCTTGTATCTGCCCACGATGCCGAGAGATTATCCCATCTCGGCTTTCTCCCATGCTACACATCCCAGGAGGATGTCGTGGACAGTAACTCCCGATCTTCATGGCAAGCCGGGGAAGATCTTTCATCTGAAAGGAGCTGACCAGGGGTCGTTTGTCAGCCGCCCTTCCGGCGTTGTGACGATGTTCAGGGGACTGTGCCCGGGCAGCGTCCCGAGTGAAGACAGTTTAGTGATCCAACCGGTCCAATTTCCGACTTTCTGCAACGACTTCATGGGGCGAGGGGGGTATACCCCAAGAGGAATCCTCGGTGCAATGGGTGGATCACCCCAACAAACATCCGATGGGCTTGCCTAGTTGACTGGGCCTTGAAGCATTTTCGGAGAGAGCTGGAGGGCATTGGACTGTATGCTGCTGTGAGTGCGACGAGTGTTGGGTTGCCTCCCAACCCTAACCTGTTTCTGGCACTGATGGAGCGATACATTCCACTCACCGGGACTTTCGCCACTCCACTGGGGGAGTTAGGGTTGGCCTTCCATGAGATGGCAGTGATATCGAGACTGCCGATGGGGGATACCCCATATGAAGAGTATGTTCCCACCAACCGGGAGTTAGAGGACTCGGACCCTCGGGTTGTGGAGGTGTATCAGGAGCTGATGTGCCACTACTTTGCGTGCACTGCTTTTTATGATGAGCCTTCTAATTTGGCTCACACCACTAAGTGGATGTCCTACCTTTTCTTCCACCGGGCAAGGGCCGCCAAGTCGGAGAAAGTTTCGGGGGGCAAGAATGAGCCCGTGAACTGTTTGGGCGTGCTCAGTGCGCAGGTCGTCGAGGATGTTATGGAGGATGCTAAAGCTCCAGATCAGATTCTCAATGACGGGGTAGGAAAGTATCCTGAAGGGACTAAGGCTTACAGTTACTTGAGACGCTGCCGCAGGCCTCTGTCTAAGGAAGCCCGGCTGGCTGGCTTTCTCTCCATATGGCTGCGTCGAGTAGTGGTGCCTGGTATTGCGTCCACGGACCGCATTCACCGAAATATCTTATGGCCTGCCGTGCGTTTGGTGTTTGGGGCAAGACTGGGCTTGCTCCCTGCCATGGTGTGCCGTATACAGACTGGTTTGAGAGCCATGACTGATGGACTACTCGTCGATGAAGCTCGGCATGATAGTTTTCCCCGGGTAGAGTTGCCATACATGTACTTGATGGGATGGTTAATTCTCCACAATCCCCGGGTGATGTCTCCCTGCCATGGTAGTTTCTTGCTGAACTACAAGGACTCTCCCTGGAACGTGAACACATTTTTAGACTGTCGGCTGGTGCTGAGCCTCAGTCACGGCTGGAAGCTCCTCTACACTGTCCCCTCTGTACATCGCAATCAGTCGGGGATTAGGCTTAAGGATTTAGGTGGAGAGAAGACCAATCTTTCTCTGGAAGCTTTTAATTGGTTGGTCTGCATCAGACCTTCCCATTTGCTGTACAGAAACGAAGATCATTGCTTCTTCGAGCCCTACTTGCCCAGTCGGTTCACCAGGCGATTTGGGTACGATCAGCTGCACGTGGGCAATGCCGTCCCCAGCTTCAGGTCTAGGGGCGGACTCATTGATGGAGCCAGAGGATGGCGGTATTTTATCGTGGGTTACACGGGAGCAATCTTTATCGTGCCGGTCGTCACACTCTCCACGGAGCTGCGCATCCTCCATTCGTATGCCCAGTTCTACGTGGCGATCAACACCTTCCATCGCAATTTTGACATACGTGGAAGCTTTATGGTGCCTTCTTCCAAGCATAGGGGAACAGTCGAAGTCCCCTCGGTTTCCTCTGACGAGGGTGAGGAGTCCGTCACTCCGGATGAACCTCTAGTGTCGGTGCCGAGGTATGAAGTGCCTCCGCCTGAGGGGGCTTTGGCTGTCTCTGGGAAGCGAAGGGCTCCTGCTTCGAAGCAGACTTCCCCTCGCAAGAGGAAGAAGAAGACGGTTGCTCGTTCTCTCTGGATTCCTGGTATTGAGGCTCCTAGAGAGGATCCTGCTGTCTCCCCTGTTGGGGATGTCTCTTTGATTGGAGGTTCCTCGTCTTTTGGAGAAGGACCCTCAGTTTCGGCTGGCGGTGCCGGAGAACTCCTGCTTGAGGCTGCCGTTGCTGCCACTGCCTCCGGTAGTGGAACGAAATTGCCTGCATGGCCGAGGCAAATAAGAGAATCTTTCCCTGGACCAGCAACGGATGAAACTCCTGCCGTGTCCGTGAGCATGCCTAGCGAGATTCCAGCTGACGAACCTTGACTTCGTCTTGGTGAAGGCTCGGTAGAGCACCTGGCGATGTCGGTTGGCCCACCCCCTTCTCCAGGTATGACAGTTCGCATTGCGTCATTAAGGTATAATTTAGCTACATCGACTGCAGATGCGACATATATACCGTTGGCTACGAGTAAATGTCATCTTTATATCTCCTCATAGAAAGATTATCATCATATTGATATCAACTTTCTTGTCCTCTTCTCAGGGGAAGGCGTCCACGGGGAGTATAGCATTGAAGCGCCTTCTGGCTCTGCTCGGGCTCTTGGCGATAATACGGAGGCGCCCGACTTCGAGGAGGAAATATCTTCGGGGGCCAGCTTGCCCGGAGTGGTTTCGTCATCTCAAGAGGAGGACGAACCCGTTATCGTGACCTCGCCACTCGCGAGTATGTCGATGACTTTGACCGTCGTTGTCGCACCTCCTTTGGTTGCACCACCCGTCGAGGTGGCGGCTGTGGCCACCTCGTCTGCAACCATTCCTGGAGGGGGACTCGCCAATATCGGGGCCACTCCTGGCGTCCAATCGGATCTAGTTGCGCTGACCGAGCAATATACCAGCCTCTTTTACACCAGTTTGAAAATGCTGATATCAATAGTGTTGGCGAGGAATCTAGACTTCGAGCGTCTGAAGAAGGCTTCTCAGTTTTCGATTGGGGCGGTCAGGGAGTTCGGCGATTCTGGGGTAGCTGACGCCCTGGAGGCGATGGTTAATGGTTTGGAGCAACCTATTAACGAATACTTGCAGCTGACTCGGGGCAGCCTTGAAGCTGAGGTCTAGGCCAGATACGACCTCATGACTGCGCGGCTTACTAAATAGCTGGAAAGCCTAGATAACTCCATCAAAACACATAAGCTGGAGATGGATGAAAGAAAAGCTGTCGTAGAGGAGGCTCTTGCTATTCAGACGAAGTGCCAATCCGAGCATGAAGGGAACGTAGCGAGGGACCGTAAGTTAAAGGAAAAACTCGCTCTGGCAGAGGAGTGGGCTTCTCAGTCGTTGGCAGGTCTAGATGTAGCGACTGGTCGACTGAGCACAGCACGACGGGATCTGGAGCATGCAGAAGCTGCCCGTGCTGGCTCTCTTCGGTCAAGGTCCGAACTGTCCTTTATGAACAATCCCGAGGCACGGCTGGAGCGGGCCCACGCTGATGCCTTGGTTTCAAGGAATGAGAGGATAGCTGCACTGGTACAGCTAATTCGCGATCTGACCGCTCCCCCTCAATGATGTACCATTTCTTCTTTTTGCTTCCCAAATGTAATTCTGCTCTTTTTGGGAATAAATAAAGCGAATCTTTTCTGACTTTGTGGACCCATCATTTCGGAATGTAAATGACAGGTTTGGACGAGAGTGATATAAGAGGTAGTATGGACGTGATAAACTCTCGATAAACTTTTAGCAGGACATATCTATTCAGAGGTCATACAGACATGATAGAATATGCTTTGGTAGGATATATCTATTCATAGGTCATACGGACATGATAGAATATGCTTTGACTAAAGTTGGTAGACAAGACGCTATCAGAGGTAATATGGACGTGATAGGTATCACATTTTCCAAATTAGTCGAACATATCTATTCAGAGGTTATATGGACATGATAGAATATGACCCAACTAGTTTTCATTTTTGGAAGTAGTTTTGTCAGAATTGAGATTCTCGCTATATTCCACTTGAGCAGAGGAGGTTAAGCATAGTAACTTTTTGGGAATTTACCGTTGATAGGAGCCATTAACAGGTCTCCATTAGGCTGGGCTAACCTGTAAGCGCCGTTTGAGAACGTTGTCTCGATCACATAAGGCCTTCCCACTTGGGCTGGAATTTGCCTTTACTCCTGTGAGTAAGGATCATCGGCCTTCTTACGGCTAAAACTAGCTCGCCGACTTTGAACACTATTTCCTTTACTTTATGATTGAAAGCTCTGAAAATACGTGCTTGGTAGAGCGCGATGCGCTATTGAGCTTGGAGGCATTTCTCGTCTAATCCTTCTAGCTCTTGAAGCCTTAACAGGTCATTCTTTTCTTGAGTCAGCTCATTAGTCATGGCTATCCTGAGTAACGGGATCTGGATTTCAATTGGGAGAACTGTTTCGCTCCCGTAGACCAGTAAAAATGTGGTATAACCTGTCGGTGTTCGTACCGTTGTGCGGTATGCCAAGAGCCATTCGCCCAGCTTCTCATTCCAATCTTTTTTGTTTGAAGAGACGAACTTCTTCAAGAGTTTGATAATGGTTTTGTTGAAAACTTCCGCCAAACCATTAGCAGCTGGATAATATGCCGTAGAGGCAATATTATGTATCCGATTTTTATCGCAAAATCGATGAAACGCTTGGCTGATGAACTGAGGCCCATTGTCATGGATTATCCTTCGGGGAATCCCAAAGCGATAAATGACGTGATGCTTGATGAAGCTGATTACATTAGATGCCTTTACCTCTGGGATCGCCTCTGCCCATTTGGAGAAGTAATCCGTGATGGCCAGTATGATCCGGTGACCTCTAGAAGAAGACGGGTGAATAAGACCAATGATATCTATACCCCATGCTTCGAAAGGCCAGGATACAACCGTAGGATGTAGATATTCAGACGGTTGATATATGAAGTCTGCATGAACATGACAGGCTCTGCATTGTCTTGCATAGTTGATCGCGTCTGCGATCATAGTGGGCCAGTAATAGCCCATTCTTCTGATACGATCCTGTAGCTTAGGACTGGGCTGATGCGCTCTGCACACGCCGTTGTGAGCTTCCCGGATAATCTGCTGTGCTTCGTCGTTAGAAAAACATCTCAATAGCTGTCCGTCGTAGGTCCGGCGATATAGGCATTGTGAAGATGGATCGAAGTAGAAGCATAATGATCGTCTTTTGACGGATACTACTTCTTTGTGGTCCTCCGGCAAGATTTCGTATGCGACAAAATCTATGAAGGAACTTCTCCATTCTCTTCTAGGGGGATCTATGTTCACAGCGTAGCTGCGTTCTATATGAAAGTTGTTCTTCACATAGAATAAATCTCTGTTAAGAAGGATTACCGAATCCGGCCTTCTTATAGGAGTGGCTAAATCCGCAGCTAGACTGGCTAGGGCATCAGCTTCCAGATTCAGAGATTGAGGTACATGCTCTAGGAAGAACCATTTGAATGTCATGGCTATCTCGACCGTTGCTTGGTGATAGGGGATGAGGTATAGATTCCGGACTTCATATATTCCCCTGACTTGATTGACGATAAGCAGAGAATCACCGAAAGCTTCCAGGGACTCGACCTCCAGCTCTTTGGCGACTTGGAGCCCGATTAGCAGAGCGTTGTACTCTGCCACATTATTGGAGTATGGCTCGCTAAGAGAATATGCTCGGTAGATGACGAGTTTATCAGGAGTGACCAGGACGATTCCTACCCCTGAAACTATGTTTTCCTTGGGACCAGTCCTGGAGGCACCGTCGAAGAACAGTTGCCATGCGTCACTTTCTATTGCGGAATTACATTCTGCAACTTCATCAGGGATGTCCTCGTATAGTTTGGAGGTCTCCGGGATCGGATGAGCAGCTAGGAAGTCGGCCAGTGCTTGGCCTTTGATGGACTTCTGCGGGACGTATACCATGTCATATGGTGTTAACAGCATCGCCCAAGTCGCGAGTCGGGAATTAAGAGCACTTGGCTTGCTCATCAGTACTCGAAGAGGGTTGATCCTAGAGATGATATGAATAGTCTGGCCGGTGACATAGTATCGCATCTTCTGGATAGCGAACATTAGAGCCAAGCATTATTTCTCCATTGGGTTGTACCGGTGTTCGGCTCTGACCATCATCCTGTTGAGGTAGTAGATAGCCTGTTCATGACCCATATCGTTCTTCTGTGCGAGAAGAGCTCCTAGCGAATGATCCATCGCTCAAACGTACAGTAAAAATGGTCTTCCCATGACGGGAGGCACCAGAACTGGCGGACTGGTGAGATAGCGCTTGATATCTCCTAACGCTTGCTGACAGGTTTCGTCCGATACGAAGGATACACCTTTCTTCATGAGATGCGAAAAGGGCTGACATCTCCCCGAGAGGTTGGATATGAATCTCCGGATATAAGCCAGATGGCCTTGAAATCCTCGGAGTTCCCTCAGATTATGGGGCGGTCGTATTTCTACGATGGCCTGGACTTTGTCAGGGTCCACTTGGATGCCTTTGGCGGTAATGACAAATCCCAGGAATTTGCCACTAGATACACCCAGAAAGGACTTCGTAGGGTTCATCTTGAGTTGATGTTGGCGCATTAACTCGAATACCGTCCTCAAGTCTTGAATATGATCATCTTTGAGGCGGCTCTTGACGGCTATGTCGTCCACATAATATTCTACTGTTTTGCGTAAATGCTCATGGAATATGTTGCTCATAGCCCGTTGGTATGTCGCCCTGGCGTTCTTCAATCTAAAGGGCATGACCGTATTGCAATATACCCCTAACGGGGTGCGGAAGGCAGTGTGCTTCTCGTCTTCAGGATGCATCTTGATCTGATTGTATCCTGAGAATCCGTCCATGAAAGACATGCGTTCAAAATCGTAGGTGTTGTCGATCATGATGTCTGTGATGGGAAGAGGAAACTCATCCTTGGGGCAGGCTGCATTCAGATCTCGGTAATCGATGCAGATACGTATTTTCCTATTTTTTTTCATGACTGGGACAACGTTGGCGATCCAGTCGGGATATTGTTCTTCCCGGATTAAACTACAGGCTATCAACTTCTTGACTTCGGCTTCGATGGCGTCCATGATATCCGGGCGGAACCGGCGTTGGTGCTGATTCACAGGCTTTGAATCGGTCAATATGTTGAGTTTGTGAGTAGCCACCTTTGGGTTAAGGCCCGACATGTCCTAATAATCCTATACAAAGACGTCAATATAATCTTTTATCAGCTGGATAACTTCTTCCCTTTCAGCTGGGGAAAGATTGTTACTGATAAATATCGGCTTTGGCGAAAGTTCACCCACAACATCAACCTGGATAACTTCGTCTTTGGTGGGAGGTTCCCTTTGCTCGAAGCAAAATTCCTACTGCATATCCATTTGTTGGGCCCAAGAGTCATTCTCAAACATTTCAGATTCTTGATCGTTTGATTCGAAGGAATCTGTCACTACCATATTCACTGATAATGTTTGTTCGAGAGCATCAGGTGAGTCGGAGGGCGACGAGCCGTTCAGAGAAAAGGAGAAGATATCCTCGTCCTACTTAGAGTAAGTGGCATACCCCAACCCGAAATGAGTTCGTTGATAGTAGGGGTCGCCGCGCAGCGACGTTCGTCTGCCTCTTCCGTAGTTGAGGCCTGGCTTCCGCTCCAAGTCGTAGCCCATATTTTGCATGATCCTCAACGCTTGCGGGCTGTATTGGTGAACTTGCATTTTTCCAGCATCGTCATTAAAAGAATCTTCCTGGATAGCCGGTTGATTGCACATGCGGCTGAAGACTATTGAACGCTGGCTGCTGCAGGTAGGCAGGACAATAAAGATAGAATCCTCATGTGGTCCATACGTCGTGACGACGTTGGATGATGACGCTACTTCCCAGACATACGGACGGTAGGAGTTCATAACTTCCAAGAATTTTTGTGCTATGGGTTCTTCCTCGTCACGGGGAGTGGATTTCTGATTTGGAATTTGAGCGTCAATATACTAGAAAAGAGGATATTTATTATCATTTGGAACTCCATTCCTGGTTGCATTTACATCAGTCGATTGCCCGTTGCGCCGAAGGTTGATGACCAAGGGTGGAGGCTTCTAGTTCAAAGTGACCACTACAGGATCACTTCCTTTTCCTGACCTGGTTTTGTTCAGGTGAATAGCCATAGGCTCTATGGCCTTTGGACGAGTGGTTCGTCCTTTCACCCTGATTGACAGCGGTAGTGTGGCAGAGGGTTCTTCTGGCTCCCGACGTGATTCCTTCTCTGCCTCGCCTGACACTTCTTCTGTGTGGTCTTGAGAGTACAATACGGCATCGGAATAGTAGGATTCTACTCCTTAAAACGGGTTTAGGTCAGCAATCTCCGTTTGTACTGTTCCTTTGGGGTCTACATATTTAAGACATTGATGTAGAGTTGAAGGAACGAGGTTGTGGTCGTGGATCCACGGTCTTCCCAGCAAAATGTTGTAGGACACCTCTGAATTGATGACGTAACATGTGGCCACCGATCTGAGGTTGGCGATCTGGATCCTTAGGCGAATTTTCCCCAACGACTTACTTCTTCCGGCGTTGAAACCCACGATTGTAGTGGAGGTATAATCCAATTCGCTGGTAGGAATCCTCAGCGGTCTGATCAGACTGTGAGGGATGATGCTGATCGACGATCCCGGATCTATGTGAATCCGATCGACCTCCATGGAACTGATGTACCCGGTGTAATAGAGGGGCCTGTCATGCTTGTTATGTTTAAACAGCATGTCGTCTTGAGTGAAAGTGATATTTGGGACCACTTCCATTACACTGTGTCATTGAGGACATGCCACCGGTACTTCGTCGGGGGACTTCAGCTGGGTCAAGCATGCCTCCGCCTGCATCAGTGCTTCACTCAGGGCTAGACGAGTGTCTTGGGAGATCCTGATTAGCTCGAAGATGGTCAGCCTGGCTGGTGTATTAGCCAGTTGGGCCAGTATGTGAAAGTTGTATGGCTTCCCTAAACCTTTGTTTGGAATGTTTTCACAGGTTTATCAAAGCGCACTTCTCTTTGCTTCCCCTTGTCCGTCGGAGTTGGTTTTGAAGGACCAACATCTGGTACGACGGGCCTGGTCCTGAAGGTTTGGCAGCTGAAGCGTCCGTCGATGCTTCTTCCTGACTTGTTCCGTAGTTGTTGAGGTAGGCTTTCCCTGAACCGGTTGCAGCAAATACCTCATCTTCGTCTGATGGCGAAGAAGTTGCGACCATATGGCATGGTTTGCATTTGGAGCTCTTTTTTGACGTAGCTTAGTAGCTTTAGTCTCCTCCTCGAGCTCTGACACCAAATCTAGATGAACCCACATAATCTCGCCCTGCCGTGTCATGCCCCAGTCCCAAAATATATGGAACCAGGCCACGTGGCAATAGCCAGCTGACACGTCTCCGAGGATATCCCAATTTAATGGATCCACGAAGAGTGCTACGCTATCCTATAATACTAACATTTCCAGTATCAGTCAATAACAGGTAAACTAATCTCATCCACAATATAAAGAGCAAGAAACACTAAATAAAACTGCTGGTTGATAAATACCAGTCTCAAGATATCATAGTACAACCAGTAATGTCTGGTGGGAGCAAACCCACTACTATGACAAAATAAAGTACTTAAATGAGATATAAAAGGAAGACTAGAGCACCAGCTGAGTAGATAATGATGCGCCCAATCTAGGCTAAAGGCCTACTAACTGATCACGGAAACTCTGACGGCTGTACCTCCAACTCCTCAGCTGTAGCAAATCTTGTCTCCTGTCCTGGGCCGTATACGGTGGGGTTGTAAGCCTCGTCTAAATTTGGGAAGAATCCAGGTCCTCAGAGGTACGTAACAAGATACAAGAAAACAACATGCTATATATGAATACTGAATAAAATAAATACATTAAGGGTGTGCTAGCCATCTAAGTGAATGCAAGGTGAGGCCAACTCCGATGCGTATGGGTGGGTGTAGGCATAGCGTCCAGGCTCCGAAGAGAGTGGCATCTGTACAATATATCGTCCATATCGCTCCGAAGAATGTGGCATCAGTATAAGGGAAAATCATTGTACCCGAGGCTCCTCCGAACTACGGCTCTAATGTGGGTACCCCATACGCCTCGTAGTTGTCCTCTCCGCCCAATGTAGATATACAAGTCGACTACTCGACGTGCATACCATGTAACTATATGCCAAGTCTCTAAATTATACCCTGAACTATATACTAACCGTGATGTAAGATGTACGCAACGATAGCTAGTCGAGTGCGCAAGCCCATATCTCAATATGAATATGTCTCAGTGAACGTGTAAAGTGTCAGGTCTTGGAAGATATCGACGTATCCTCCTAACGGGGACGAGTCTACTAGTGACTAGGCCAAGTATACTAAATCATCGACGTACACGTCGAACGCACCCGAGACAACTCGGACGAGCATAGTTGTATAAATTTACAAGCAACGAGAACACAATACAACATATGCATATTTAAATTAGACAGTAAATATAGCAAGGTATCTTGCCTGTATCCGGAAGCTGTGAATGCCAGAAGCCTGCTCTGGCGATGTCTCCTGTCTGATTCGATGATCCTAACACACAATATAATATAACAATCAATCATTAGACACTAGGACCCAATGTACTGACATTACGTTGCTCTTGAGGGTCTGTCTCAAGTTCACGGCTGGTCTAAGACAGCGTTACATGTGCACATAGCTAAGGTGTACACGCGTTCTGTCATCGATCATGTGCCTCAAGACATTAGTTCTAATTTATGGTTTTACGGAAATTATATTATGTCTAGTACAATTTCTGGAACTTATCTATCCATGTCCAGTACACGCAGTTTGTCCAGGTTTTTATGGATGGTTTATAAGTCAGTTATAATAATTTCTGTTATGAGGATAATTACTAAATTTATGAATTACTATCTATTAGTCATCTAAGCAATAAGATTAAGACTTCACATAACCAAAATTAGGGTTTTTAATTCGTTAACTCGTACCCATGCAATGATACGACACGACGGCATAATGAGGTTAACCAATGATCGATGCTTATTACCTGGTAGAGGCCGAGCTCGTCTGCGGCTATGCTCTGGCGTATATGGGGCTCCGGCCGGCGGCAACTAGCAAGGCAGCAGCGGTGGCGACAATAGCAGGCGTGGCAGCGGCAGCAGCGTGCGGGGGTCGGGTTGGCTCCGCGGTGGCTCGTCGCTCGGCGTGCGGCTGTGGAGGGGGTGTTATACGCCTGTGGAGGGGGTGTTATGCGGCTGTGGTGATGGTGTTGGGTAATGGCGGCAGCAGTCGGTCGGGTGTATGGCTGATGGTGGCGGGTTGGATAATGGTTTGGCCGAAAGTAGGGGAGGGGTCGGCTAAGGTTTGGAGGGGGTGGTGTAGGTTTGCTTCTCTAGGGTTTCAAGGGAAGGAACTTCATATATATACAGGTAGGGAAGTTGTGGGCTGATCTCGTCTTGGGTTTGTCTAGTCTCAATGAAATGGGCTGGTCCAAAGGGAAGAGTATTGGTGGGCTGTATAAGTGCTGCTTGAGGTAAACTTGGCCTTAATTAACAATTAACTAACAATTTAACTAGGTAATTCATCGAGTATTTAAAACATTAGGAGCTATATTATGAGTGGTACACAGGTATTGTGGCATACAGGTTTGAGGTAGACTGATACCCTAATTTGGGATTTGGGTTGTGGTTTCATCTGGGTAAAGTAATTGATTAAATCTTATTTTTAGCCGAGGGGGTTTACAATCTACCCACCTTAGAGCATTTCGTCCTCAAAATTTAAAACATACGTAAGGTAAGAATTAATGACTGAAAAGAATTTCTAATACGTACCTAGTCTTTCTAAGAGATGGGGATAACGTCTTCTAAAGTCCTCCTCGTGTTCCCAAGTCGACTCGCCTGGTGCATGATGCCTCCATGCGACACGAACTAGGGGAATGGTCTGCCCTCACAATACCGTCTCGTTCCTGTCGAGGATCTCCACAGGCTCCTCTTCATACGATAGGCTCGGGCCGACTATGATCTCGGAATGGTCAAGCACGTGACTAGGATTCGATATGTACCTCCTCAATTGAGATACATGAAAGACGTCGTGGACTCCTTCCAAAGTCTGCGGTAATGCTAATCTGTAAGCAACCTCTCCGACACGTTCTAAGATGTTGAACGGTCCGATGTACCTCAGACTCAGCTTCCCTCTGCCTCCGAATCTATAGTCCCTCGTGTAGGTGAGATCTTTAAGAATACGTGATCTCCAACCTGAAACTCTAAGAGTCGGCGATGCGCATTCGCCCAATGCTTCTGTCGGTCTTGTGTTGCTCGAAGGTGTCCTTGGAACTTCTTTACCTTCTCTACCGTCCGAACAACCAACTCTGGTCCGAGAATCTGTCGTTCGCCTATATCACTCCAGCATACTGGAGAACGATACTTCCTGCCAAACAACGCTTCTTAGGGAGCCATCTGAATGCTAGCTTGAGATGGTACGCTCCGAAGTCCAGCATGCACGCTCTTAACATGTTGTTGTTGTAGGAAAACTCGACCAAATATAAGTGGTCCTCCCATAATCCTCCGAAGTCCAGCATGCACGCTCTTAACATGTCTTCTAGCGTTTGAATGGTACGCTCTGACTGGCCATCTGTTTATGGGTGATATGCTGTGCTAAACTTTAGGCGAGTACCAAGGCTCTCTTGCATACTCCGCCAAAAGTAAGACATAAATCTCGTATCCCTGTCAGATACGATGCTAACTGGCACTCCATGTAGGCGTACGATCTCTCTCATATACATATCTGCTAAAGCCTTTGTCGATTGTCCAACTCTAAAGGGTAGAAAGTGTGCGGACTTGGTGAGTCTATCCACGATTATCCATACTGCATTGCACCCACTAGGACTCCTCGGAAAGCCCGTACCAAAATCCATAGTGATATGCTCCCATTTCCACTCCGGTATATGAAGTGGTTGAAGCAACCCTGCAGATCTTTGGTGCTCAGCCTTGACTTGCTGGCACACCAGGCACTTGGCCACGAAGCGTGCTATCTCTCTCTTTATTTTGTGCCACCAGTAGTACTATCTTAGGTCTTTGTACATCTTCGTACCTCCTGGGTAAATAGAATAGGTGGAACTATGTGCCTCTGTCATCAATTCCTGTCGAAGTTCTCCATTTGGAACATAGAGACGATCTCCGCATCTCAGTGTTTCGTCTTCATGTATCCTCAATCCTGTCTGTAATCCAGCCTCTGTCCTCTGTCTCAGCCTCTAAAATCTGGCATCCGTCGGCAAAGCAGCCTTGATTCTCTCTACCAGTGTCGATTGCAATTGGAAACTCGACAACTGTCCGTCTACTCCGGGTATGAAAATCTCTATACCCATTTGTTCTAGATCTCTCAACAGATGTTGTTGGGTAGTCAAGAAGAATGCCATAGGTCTTTTGCTCAATGCGTCTGCTACTACATTGGCCTTTTCCGGGTGGTACTGTAGCTCAATTTTGAAGTCTGTCATCACCTCTAGCCAATATCTCTGCCTCTGATTAAGGTCCTTCTGAGTGTAGACATATTTTAGGCTCTTATGATCAGTGAATATCTCCACTCTTTCTCCATATAGGTAATGCCTCCAAAGCTTTAAAGCAAAGATCACTGCTGCAAGCTCCAAGTCGTGGGTGGGATAGTTCTTCTCATGTGTCCTTAATTGTCTAGAAGCATAAGCTACAACCTTTCCATGCTGCATCAAGACGCATCCTAATCCTTTCCCGGACGCATCGCTGTACATTACGAATCCTTCGGGTCCAGAAGGTATCGTCAAGATGGGTGCTGTAGTCAAGCACTTCTTCAGCTCATCGAATGCCTTCTGACACTCCTCTGTCCAAGTGAACTCCTGCTCCTTACGGGTCAAGCGGTTCATTGGCTCTGCAATCTTCGCGAAGTTCTCTACGAACCTCCGGTAATATCCGGCAAGTCCTAGGAAACTCCTCACTTCTGAGATATTGGTAGGGGTTGGCCATGTCTCTACAGATGAAATTTTTGCCGGATCTACTGAGATACCGTCTCCTGAGATGACGTGCCCAAGGAAGGCGACACGATCTAGGAGAAACTCGCACTTGCTAAGCTTGGCATACAGTCTCTCTCTCCTCAGTGTCTCTAACACTAGTCTCAAGTGCTCTTCATGCTCCTCATGGCTCTTCCAATATACCAAAATATCGTCGATGAAAACTACCACGAATCGATCTAAGTATTGGTGGAATACTATGTTCATCAAGTTCATAAATACAGCAGGCGCATTCGTCAGCCCAAAAGGCATTACTAAGAACTCATAGTGACCATAACGAGTCCTGAATGCTATCTTTTGAATATCCTCTCTTCGCACCTTCACTTGATGATAACCCGATCTCAAGTCGATTTTGGTGAACACTACTGCTCCTGTCAACTAGTCGAATAAGTCGTCAATCCGCGACAGGGGGTACTTGTTCTTGATAGTCAAAGCATTAAGGGCTCTGTAATCAATACACATACGTACTGTTCCATCCTTTTTAGGCACAAACAATACTGGTGCTCCCCATGGTGATGCACTAGGACGGATAAATCCCTTGCTCTGTAACTCCTCTAATTGTAGCTTCAGTTCGTCTAACTCCTTCTTCGCCAATCGGTACACATTAGAAGATACCGGTGCTGCTCCTGGTACTAGCTCAATGGTAAACTCCACGTCTCTATCGGGTGGTAAGCCTGGCAATTCGTCGGAGAAAACATCCTCGAATTCTGCAACTATTGATGGGGGTGCAATCTCCATATTCATGCAAGTTCCAGCTGTCTGTCCTACTCCTTGTTCGACGGTCCCTCGCATGTACTCGAACTCCGGTTGATCTGGTGGTCTAAAAGTGACGCTACCCTTTCGGCAGTTCAGTACTGCGTTATACTGGCTTAACCAGTCCATGCCTAACACAACATCAAAGTACGGCATAGGCAATACCAAGAATCGCGCTCTTATCTCTCTACCACATACGATTACCGAGCACGTTCTAATAGTGCTGGTAACCGGCACGATACCTCCTCCGGTATGAATCTTCCAACTCTTAGGTAAGGGGGAAGTCGCTACTCTATGCATTGATATGAATCTACTAGATATAAATGATAATGTAGCACCAGAATCAAACAATGCTGTCGCAGGTAAGGATGCGACTAAGATGGTACCTGTGATTGCTTCTCCTTCTGTTTCCTCCTCAGTAGCTGCTAATGTAAAGGCCTGTCCCTGCCTCTGTCCTTCTGCCTGCTGTCGGGCCCGATCAAACTGTGCCTGCTGTGGGGGCAAGGGTGGTCCTCTCTGGAATCCTCCGGGTGCTGGTTGACGCTGTCCTCCTTGTAGGGGTAGTATCCTCGGGGCTGGTGCTGTTGGCCTTTGTCCGGCCTGTGAGGCTGCTTCCCTGCGCTGCGGGCAATCTCTGGCAAGGTGCTGGCTTGCTCCATAAATCATGCATGTCCCAAGTCTCTTTCGACAGTCCTTCTCGAAGTGTCCTCTCTTACCACAGAAGTGGCAAGTTGGAAGTTCCTGGTGTAGATATGGTGCTGCTCTCTGTTGAGTCTGTGCTCCGAGACGATGGATGGGTCCTCCTGCTCCGGGCTGGACTCTAGCTGGCGTGGTCGTGCTGGAACGTCTATATCTTCTGACAATGGCCTCCTGGATCCTCGCCTCTGCGAGAACCTCCTCATATGAAATCCTCGCCTGTGCGGTGGTGTATCTCTGTAGCTCAAAGTTGAGGCCATGGTGGAATCTCTGAGCCTTCTCTAGATCATTGGGTATCAGAACGGCCCCAAATCTGCTAAGACGGCTAAACTCCACGTCATAGGCATCAACAGTCATATTTCCCTGTTCTAGATGTAGAAACTGGGAGTATAGGGCATTTCTGACTGTTGTCGGAAAATACTTCGTATTGAAGTATTCCAAGAACTGTTCCAAAGTCTGGTTCTTGCCTACACTGCGCTCAATGGAATCCCACCAGTGATGGGCGTTGCCTTTTAGTTGGGCCCTCACTGCGGTCATCCAAAGGTCTGGATGCAGTTATGAAGCTTCTAATAGCATCTCCGTGTTGGCGATCCAATCGGAGATCTGTTCTGCAGTCTCATTGCCTGTGAAGGTATCTGGTCCCATCTGTCGGAACCATCTAGCAGTGCAACCCGTTGGGGCTGGTGGAGGTGCTGGCATTGGTGTCGTGACAGGTGTCCTCTCTAGTACTGCCATCAGGCTTTGTCGTAATGTCTCGGTCTGCTGCCACTGTGCTTGCATCATTGCTTGGAAGAACTGAAGCATCTGTGGCTGGCCATCTAGCTGCGGCATCTGGTGTGGATAAGGTGTAGGCGGTGGTAGTGGAATCTCTGGTTGCGCAGTAGGCGTCTTCTAAGATGTCGGCTTCTCAGTCTGCGGCATCGGTGTAGCTCCTGAAGTCTGGCCCTCACAATGCTGCGTGGGGATCGTCTGGGAAGTCTGTCCCTCCGGCTGGGGTGTAGGATCGCCCTGCGATGTCTCATGCCAATGTATCAGCGGGGTCTGCGGTGGGTGTTGCCCTTGGGGGACCTTATCTCCTTGAGGGGTGTGGTCTGGTACTGCGGCATGGGGTGCTCCTCGTCCACTACGCAAATTCATCTTGCTGCAAGGAATAGAGCTTTATTAAAAGATGTCACGACCCGCAGCCGAAATTTGGGCATGAGTCATGGGTACATCCAGCCTACGCCGCAGCATCGGCGGTAGAACGCTGTCTAGGTCTCAACACAACATATATATCTTGTCAATAGTCTCAATCCATACGGAGGACAATGATAATAATCCACAATTCTATAAATATACTCAATCACAAGCTATAAGAAATAATGGCACGAAGAGAATGGAAAAGAGTTTTATATAAACCAATCACAAAAGTGCAACACAAGTCCTGGGTCTAGATGACCCCACAAAGTCACAAAATAATAAATACAACTCAGTCTCAGTCTAAAACAATAAATACAGAAAAAGTAATCTAAGTATTGGCAGGTAAGATCTCCTCTAGGATAGGCAACTCCTCTGGGATTTCCGGAGTGAAATCTCCCTCTAATCCTGGGCCGTAATGAGTGGGGCAATAGTTCTCCAGGTCCTCTGAAAAATGTTATCCAGTCAGGATTGGAGCGAAGCACAAGCACTAACAACAGTTTCATTAAATTAACAAAAACTATAAACAGTGTAAGAAATACAAGATGAGAATAATACTAAAAATATAAAGTACTGGAGAAATGAAATAGGCAATAGAGCGTCTAGCAATGAACAATAAACAGTGAATGCTAGAACAAGTGGAACTGAATAAAGAATAGACATCTAGCTAAGTGTTTGAAATATCAGTTTATTATGTGATCGGCTTGGGACTAGATCAGGCTGGTTATATATGATTAGCTATGATTCTTGTAGGTCAGGCTAACCATATGGTTAGCTATGATGCATGTTGTGGTCAGGCTAATCATATATAACAGCTATGATGCATGTAAATGGTCAGGCCGCACCCGACGTGAGAAGTGGGGTGAGCTATGATGCATGTAAATGTTTGGATATGATCACATAATTTACTGATAGTTCCCCATTCCCCAGCTAGCACGATGGATTCCAATCATGACTCCTCATGATGGGATCAAGGGTGCTAACTCGTGTATCCATAGTGTCAGAATCAAGTATGTAATACAACTGAATTATAGAAATAATCAATAATGAAAACTGTCAGAGAATGTACTTGCCTGTGGTCCTGAGCAAAGGGTGAGGATCGATGTCCAAAGTGGAATCACAATGACCTATTTATGGAGTATAAATGTTAGATACTAAAAATTAAGGAATAACATGTTTAGTTAACTAAGAAAAATGAGGCTTCTAGGTCATGGCTCAGGCTATACTAGGTTTACTAGTCCATACTAGTTAATACTAATTGGCACTTGACATTTATATCTTATTATATAATAGTTAAATCTATTATCTAATATTATCTTAGTTTTAGTACTTTGATACCTATACTCAACCCAGTATCTTGAGACTAAGTTAGGTACTCTGGTACCACTCCTCAAGTTTGGATACTACCTCCACAACTCTATATATTAACCCACACCAATACCCCATCTCATTTCCTAATTTGCTAACTGATTCACACACAACACTCACTCACAGGTACTCACACAATGGGATACACACAGTCACTGATACATTCTGCACAGTAATACACAGCCCTAACACACAGGCAACTCACTCCAACATACTGATACATAGTATCAGCCAACTCAGTATCTTTGGAACTACACACTGAAAATACACACTGCACACACAGGTATCACCTACACTAAATCTGAAATAAACTTGGGACACACACACAATATATTCTCACACAGATACACTCTTAGACATGGGAGTACCCAGCTACACACTGTACCTATTGATCCTGGAAAGAATTATCACTCCACACACACACAGTACACTATTGAACCTGGGAAAATTATCACTCCATACACACTAAGCTACACACTACTCTCTCTCACTCACTGAATTCACATAACTCAAATGCACATGCACATACTGATACTCAGCTCAACTCAACTCAACTCAATGTACAGGTATTAAACTCTATGGCACACTGAGAAAACTCTACTGATGACCCATCACTCATGAACCCAGATACACTATCTAACCACACTGCTCCACAGAATTTAACTGACACAGGTACACATTGGTTCACACACAGGGAGACACTGCACACACAGACACATCAACACACACAGTCAGAATTTCACCCTCCCTGATCTTGACTAAACTGATACACTAGAGAACTCACTCAATTTAGTGACACAGCACAGCCACTTAAACCCCCATTCATTGCTCACTGAAACACTGGCACATGGACACAGGTAATCACACAAGTAACACAGACACGGGTACTTGCTGACACAACACAGTCAATTCCACCTAAGTTACTGATACACTAAATCACCAGTTCCTAAATCCCTGATGCCTAAACTCAAGAGAACCCAAATACACACAGGATATACTAGCTGAAACACAGGGAATCCTAAAACAGAACAACTCACTGCACATCAATCTTCACTCGACTGAACATCTACTCACAGTAAAATTTCCCAAACACATAGCACTGAATTCTCCCCAATACACACATACAAAATCGAAGGTATAATTATACATACATATATATATATATATAGGTTCCTAAGAAGTAGGTAAAAATAGGCATTCCCTCCTAGGTGCATTTCAGCAAACACATGCTGAGCAGAAAACAGATTTCACATCGAGAACCCCAAAATACTCAAATTCGAACCCTAAATCGAGATCATTACCATAGGAAGGAGATGCAATCCTATCTAAAAGCATACTCCTATGCTTAGGGTTCACGAATTTGGGGGAAATTCCACGTAGGTCACCAAAACCCATATCAAAATCCTAAATCGAGATCTAAACATCAGGGTGGGTTCCTAATGGACATAAACATCAGAAAAACAGAAATAAAGAATTAAAAATTCGGATTTTACCTATAGAGAGATGGTTTCCCTATGAAAGTTCTTCTTCCCCAAGGTTCCTTGACCCAAGCTCCTTGCTTTCCTTTTCTTTGGAGGAGGAAGATGGAATCCCAGGGTTTGATTCTGAATTTGGGATGGGGAAGTGGTTTTTCTAATGGAGGCTAGGGTTTCCTTTCTTCATGAAGGAGAAAAGGGTTGAGGGTGGCTCCCTTTTATATTAAAAGCTAGGTTAGGGTTTCTAATGCATAGGTTTAGGTTAAACCCCCATGTTAGGTCATGCAGAACTCCATTAGCTCGGGTTAGGGTTTTTTAGGGTTTGAGGTTCAACCCTAAAGTTGGAATTCTAGGGTTTGTCTAGAATTTGGGTTTCAAACTAGGGTTTAGTCCTTAGGTTTATAGTCCTAATGAGTTCTAGGGTTTGACCTAGACCAAACACAGCTAACAACATATAAATAGTTTTAAAAACTCAGCAGATTAATTAAATACATAATTATTAAAAATAGTAAAATTACACAAATGCCCTTATCTGGAAATGTGGTAGTGACAAGTCTACCTTTCTTAAAAAAAATTCGTCCTCGAAATTGGACTGAACTAGAGCAAGAATAAAATCAGAAAAGGAAATATACCTCAAGTCTAGAAGAGGTACGGGTATTGCTCGCGCATTTTGTCACGACCCGTACCCGGTTTAGGGGCACGAGTGCGTGGGTACGTCCAGCCTACGCCGCAGCATCGGCGGTAGAACGCTGTCAAGGTCTTGATACTATCTAGCCAATCTCACACAAGCATCCAATCTCCATAAGGAGGCACGGATGACACGAATAAAATGTACACATACTCAATCACAGGATTACAGCACGATAAGATATCAAACAGAAAATTAAATACAACACAAGTCTAAAGTAATAATCAAACTCAACAGTTATCCAAGTCTCAATAAAATGCCGGAGACAAATTCGGTACCAATTAGTCTACTGAAAGAACTAACTAAAATATAGAAATTTCCGGCTAGACCTCCCGGAATCACAACTAGACTCTGCAGCTACTTACCATATGGTCCATAAAGAGTCGGACAGCGGTCCTCTAAGGCATAGTCTGAAAAAATGTTTCCAGTCAGGAAGGAGCAAAGCACAATCTCAAATAACAGTTCCATTTAATTGATAAGGACTATAAAGTAATAAATATGTCATGCTAGCTACTGAGGAGACAGTGAAATAAATGCAATGGCAATTAAAGAGAGACAGGCAATGTAAAGAGACAGGCAATAGGCAATATGATACAGTCAGTGCATGTATGAAAATGAAAAGAACAAGAAACAATATCATATACGGGTGATGTAGTATATGATTTAAATTGGGAACTGTAATCTATTCTAAGTGTTTGAAATAGTAGTTCAAAATATGATCGGCTTGGGAACTTGTACGATAGCTACAGGGCCTGGCTAATCATGGGTTAAGAGCATGATTAACACTTACAATTTTCTATACTACAATAAGAGGTTATGATCACATTTCTTACTAACTACTTCCCCGCCCCCAACTAGTACTGTGGATCCAACCATGACATGTCACGATACACGAGCAAGTCCAGTCTATCATGTACGATGTCTAATATATATGTCGTGTACAATATCAATACGATAATCAAGGTAACATCTCATGACTGCAGATCCAAGCTATACTAGTCCGTGTAGCACAGTGTCAAGGATTCAGATGTAACATTCCTAGATTATTGAACTTTATAGGAATTATAAAAAATTAGAAATTATCAGAGAATGTACTTGCCTCGGGTCCTTAGCTGGTAATTATGGATGTCCTGTTCCAAAGTATCCCCTGGGTAAACCAACAGTCCTATAACATATCACAAGTAAAACCACATTTGCATCAGATGCTATACTAACACAGTCAAAAAACACTGAGTTCGGGACTTCTCTAGGTATGATACTGGTCACCTAGGATCACCTAGTAGATAGATACATAATTAAATATACATAACACATATAACATTCATAACAACTATATTTAAGAATATACATTTACTGAATATACATGTATACATATATATAGGTACTAGTGAAATATACATTTGTTTTCATATACCAAAATATGTTTTACAAGTACATATGTATATATATCAATACAGTTTTATACTGTATATATTTACATACCAAAAATATGTTTATACATGTATATATCTATAGGTACACATATTTATACCAATGTATTAATTTAATATATACTCTACCAATATATAATTATACCAAAATACATACATATGTATGTTTGTACATATACCAAAATAGTACGTATACTATATCCAATTAGAGAAAATTACACTATATTTTTATAAATATATATATATGTACACATATATATGTATACCAATTACTAAAATACGTATTTACATATTTATACATTTATACCAAAATACGTATTTTATCTATATAAAATATACCAAAATAATACATATATGTATGTGAATACATATACACTAAGTATTATTCTAATACACACATGCACATAATTCACATACACAATACACAAATATACGTATTTATATACATATATATATATATCTACACATTAATTAGATATATACATATACATATTAATTAATCATACACATATACTAATATGTATCTATACTAGAATACATATGCAAAATATATATATACCATATATTTATACCAAATAATAACTATACTATATACCTGTATATTAATATACACATACACACAGATATACGTATATGTATTTCATAATCCTATATTTATACACATAGTCTATATGAAAAATACAATACAATATTCAAAATATATATATCATTTACCAATTTATCAATACATACAATATTCTAAACATACACTATACTATACACATTAATTAAATATATATATACAATTACATATACATTAGTTATATATACATATGTATATATATATATATATATATATATATATATGAAGAAGGAAAGAGGGGAGAAGGAAACTTACTGTGGTTGGAGGAGCAGCAGGCCAGCGGGGTCGCCTGGCCGGAGTAGGGTGCTACGAGGAGGAGGAGAGGAAGAGTGGTGATGGTGTTAGATGTAGGTGGTGGTGGTAGGAAGCAGCGGTCGGAGTGAATAGGGAGTCGGGGGTCGGGCTCGGTCGCCTGAGCAGGTCGAAGAGGGGAGCAAGCCGGCGGGGGATGGCTGCACTGGTGGTGGTGGTACTGCTACAGTGGGCCGGTGGAGAAGAGATGGGGGTCAGAGTTGGCTTTGATGGTGGTAGGCCGGAGGGAGATATAGGGTGGAGCACGGTGGAGATGTGGTAGAAATGCGGCGCCGGAGTCAAGTGCAGCGCCGGAGTTGGCCGCTCGAGGGAAGGGAGGAGGCAGTCCAGCGGGAAGAGCTCGTGAGTTGGGGTGAGGAGTTGGCGCTGACCGCCGGAGTTAACGGTGGGTGGAGGAGCAGTGGGCCGCCGGGGTACACCGCAGAGGGAGGAGCAGTGGAAGCCGGCGCCGGAGCACAGGGTCGGGCACAGCCGAAGTTCAGGAATTGGGAGGGATGAACAGTGTCCCCCTATTGAATTTGAATTCAAAAAATAAAAGAAGAAGAAGGAGAAGAAGAAGAAGAAAGGAAGAAAAGAGAAGGAGAAAGAAAAGAGAGGAAGAAAGGAAGAAATTTTTCTTCCTACGGTTGAGGTTGAGGATGGAGGCTACCTAGGTTTCTCTTGGGATTATGGCTTATGATGTGACAAGACATAAATAGGGAGAGAGGTGTTGATGGAGGGTGAGGATTTGATCCCTAGAATGAGGGGTCCAGATTTGTCATGAGAGAAAAATTAATTCATGTAAGAATGAGGGTGAGGGCTAGTTAAATAATATTAGGTTCCCTCATTGTTTAAACAATTGGGTGTTGACACAAAAAATGCAAATTTGTAATTTAGCCCCCTTAAATTTGGAAAATTGCACAACCACATAAAATGACGAAAATTTGCGGGCGATTCGGTGTCCGATGTTTTGTAGGGTCAGGGGCGCTGTAAGTTTGGTGTGGGCTCAAATAGCAGGGCGCTGGAATTAAATTAGGATTTTAGAATTGGTTAAAATAGTATTCTCAATTTAATTAGAAATAAATACAAGTTGTGTTCTAAAATTAATTAGGAGTACATGGGACCAAAATCAGGTCAGGTCATCAATACCAATAATGAAGAAGACTCAGAACAGAATATTACCCAAATTTGGGCCGCACGAAAAATAGGTCAAGATTGCCTCCAATTTCAATTAGAACGCACAACGATACAAAAATAAGAATTTATTAAATAACGTCCGCGATGATTTTTGTGCGGCTAGAAACAATGCACAGAGAGCATAATTATGAGTTGCAAAAATAACAGAATGGAAGGCGGGCATGTCTAGGTCAAAATGGTGAAATTTGTTGGGAGACAAAAGTCAGGGTAGTGCTCCAAATATCGAAGCAAAGGCAACGCGCAATAATTAAATAAAAATACGGTAATTAAAATCTCCAATAAATAAATTCTAAATAAATCAATCAAATACAGAATTCCACAATTTGAACAGGTCTTCATCTACTGGCTTCTAGGTCAAGTCTGCTAGCTCAAATAAATGGACACTGCATATAATATTATATTTAAATTACACATCACACATTTAAATTAAATACACTATCATGCAATTAATTTAATTGTAACTATAGTAATATTAAATAGTCAAAAATACCCCTATTTTCGAAATATGGTAGTGACACATTTCGTCCTCTCTCTCCCAGGTTGACTCCCCTGGAGAGTGATGTCTCCATGCAACACGAACCAAAGAAATAGTTTGGTTTCGCAACACCTTCTCTCTGCGGTCCAAGATCTCTACGGGCTGCTCGGGGTAGCTGAGCGTCGGACCAACCTCAATCTCCGAGTGATCAAGTACGTGACTAGGGTCTGCCACGTACCGTCTCAGCTGCGACACGTGGAACACAACATGCACTCCCTCTAATGCAGGCGGCAAGTCTAGTCTATACGCCACTGCACCTACCATCGCAAGAATACCAAAGGGTCCGATGTAGCGCGGGCTAACCTTCCCGCCTCGACCAAAATGAATCGTGCCACACGTCGGAGAAATCCGTAGGAATACTAGATCGCCAACCTAAAACAAAATAGTCTCAACACGCAGTCTAAACAAACATACACAAGCCAGAAAGATAACGATCTATACCTGAAACTCAAGGGGTCTACGGTGGTTGTCGGCCCAATGCCGCTATCTGTCCTGCGCCACTCGTAGTCTGTCTCTGATGAGTTTCACCTTTTCTGCTGCATCCACGACCATTTCTGGTCCTAGCAAGGCTCTCTCTCTAATATCGTCCCAAGATAACGGTGTACGACACCTCCGTCCATAAAGAGCCTCAAATGGTGACATCTCGATGCTGGCCTGATAGCTGTTGTTGTAAGCAAACTCTATCAGGTGCAGATGATCCTCCCAAGAACCTCCGAGATCTAGAACACAAGTACGTAGCATATCCTCAAGAGTCTGAATAGTCCTTTCAGACTGCCCGTCTGTCTGGGGGTGGTATGCGGTACTGAACTTGAGCTGAGTGCCAAAGCTAGCCTGCAGACTCCTCTAGAAGTGGGAAGTGAAACGGCTATCCCGATCCGAGACGATGCTTACAGGAACTCCATGAAGCCTAACGATCTGTCGCACGTACATCTCTACTAGCCTCTCTGTCGACGTGCCCACCTTGAAAGGTAAGAAATGGGCTGATTTGGTCAACCTGTCCATGATGACCCAAATCGCGTCCTTCCCTCCTGGAGAACGTGGAAGCCCTGAAACGAAATCCATGGTCACGTGCTCCCATTTCCACTCTGGGATCGGTAAAGGTTAAAGCAAACCACCTGGCCTTTGCCGGTCTGCCTTTACCTGCTGGCACACTAGACACCGGGATACGAAGCGTGCTACCTCGCGCTTCATTCTATACCACCATATGTGCTCCCTCAAGTCTCGATACATCTTGTTGGCACCGGGATGCATCAAGTACTGAGAGCGGTGTGCCTCCTGTAAAACCTCCTCGCGCAGCTCCCCGCTCGGCACACATATCCTCCTGCCGTATCGTAAGGAACCATCCTCTGCGATAGTAAAGTCGTCCGACAATCCTGCCCGAACATGTGCCCTGATTCTCCTCAGAGCCTCATCATTATACTGCGCAGCTCTGATCCTGTCCATCAGCTCGGACTGTACCTGTAATCCCCACATCTGAATCTCAATACCGGGAACTAACACCTCAATCTCCCAGCTCTCCAAATCAGCCAACAAATGTCTATCTGTCGTCAAGTACATCGCCATCAGATACCTGCTCAAGGCATCGGCGACTACGTTGGCCTTCCCCAGGTGGTACTGTAATGAGATATCGAAGTCCTTCATCAACTCCAACCACCTCCTCTGCCTTATGTTCAGTTCCTTCTGTGTGAACACGTACTTCATGCTCTTATGGTCTGTGAAGATCTCAACACGCTCTCCGTACAGGTAATGTTTTCACAGCTTTAGAGTGAAGATAACTGCTGCCAATTCCAAATCGTGGGTGGGGTAGTTCTCTTCATGAGGGCGTAACTCCTTGGAAGCATAGGCAATTACCTTCCCGTGCTGCTGAAGAACACATCCCAGACCCTTACCTGAAGCATCACTGTAGATGGTGAACCCACCTGTCCCTGCTGGCAGCGTCAAAATTGGAGCTGTCGTCAACCTCTTCTTCAGCTCATCAAATGCGGCCTGGCAATCCTCCGTCCAGACAAAATCCACATCCTTCCTAGTCAGTCTGGTCATCGGCGCTGCAATCCTGGAGAAGTCTTGTACAAACCTCTTGTAGTATCCTGCTAACCCGAGAAAACTCCTGATCTCAGCTACCGAACTGGGGGTAGCCCACGACTTCACTGCCTCGATCTTCTGTGGGTTAACCGAGATTCCGTAACCCGATACCACATGCCCAAGAAATTCAACCTTGTCAAGGAAGAATTCACACTTAGAGAGTTTCCCGTACAGCTTCTCTCTCCTGAGAGTCTCCAAGACCAACCTCAGGTGCTCTTCGTGCTCCTCCGGGGTCTTAGAATACACAAGAATATCGTCGATGAACACCACTACGAACTTGTCAAGGTATTGGTGGAACACCTTGTTCATCAGGTTCATGAATACTGCCGGTGCATTGGTTAAACCAAATGGCATCACCATGAATTCAAACTGGCCGTATCTGGTCCAAAAAGCTGTCTTCGGCGTGTCTTCTCTCTTCACTTTCACCTGGTGATAACCTGACCTCAAATCTATCTTTTAAAATACCTTCGCCCCGCTCAACTGATCGAAAAGATCATCTATCCTCGGCAGCGGGTATTTGTTCTTGATAGCGAGGTTGTTCAAGGCTCTATAATCAATGCACATGTGAACCGTGTCGTCCTTCTTCGGTACGAACAATATCGGAGCTCCCCATGGTGATGAACTGGATTTGATGAAACCTTTGTCCTGCAGCTCCTCAACTTGCTTCTTCAGTTCTGCCAGCTCGCTGTTGTTGACTCTATAGACATGTTATGAAATGGGCTCCGCTCCTGGAACCAAGTCTATAGAGAATTCAATATCTCTGTCTGGCGGCAAGCCTGGCAACTTCTCTGGAAATACATCCAGGAACTCCGCTATCAGAGGATGTGGCAACTCCTCTTCTTCCGCCCTGGCTCCGCAAAATATGCTCTTCCTCTCTTCCGCTGCTCCTCTGACGACCTCAAACTCCAGCTCTCCTGGTGGTCTAAATAATACTCTGCCTCTATAACAATCTATAGTAGCATGATGCCTACTCAACCAGTCCATTCTGAGTACAATATCATACCCCGGAAGTGGCATGACGAGTAAGCTCACGCTCAACTCTCGGCCTCCTACTGACACCCTCCGGTCCTTGCAGTGATCACGAACTAGGATAATACCTCCACCAGTCATGATCTTGCAAGTCCTAGCTAATGGTTCTTTGTCTAAATGATGTCGAAGTGCATAAGATACAGACACAAAACTATGGGAAGTGCCAGAGTCGAATAAGGTAAATGTGGGAATACAATCGAGAAGAACCGAACCTGTGATCAAGTCTCTTGCTGGATCGATCTCCTCGACTGCCACGGCGTACGCTCACCGCTGGGGTACACCTCTCTGCTGCTGGTGTTGGGCAAACTTCTGATGTTGCTGTGGAAGTGGTGCCCTCTGTTGTTGGCCTCCTGGTACGGCAGGTACCCTGTCTGGTCCTCTCTGGGCGGCTGCTCCACCCTGACCTGGACGAATGGTAGGGCAATCCCTCAGCTGGTGTGTCGTCGATCCGCTGGACAGACATGAGCCCAATCTCTTCCTGCAAATCTCTCTAGTATGGCTTGTCTTCCCGCAGTACGCACACTGGATGGCGGGCTGAGTCTGCCTCTGTTGCTGCTGCTGGACCTGCCCTCGGGCTGGTGCCTGGTGCTGCTGGTGCTGCTGCTGAAAGGGCCTCTGCTGCTGCTGATAGTGTGGATGCTTGCCCGGTCCCGCACTACTGTTTGCTCCTCCAGAAACATCGCGTCCCCTCTTGGGCCTGAGGTCCAAGTCATCCTCGGCTATCTGGGCATCCATCAATATGCCCTCATAGGTAGCTGTGCGATGTCCCAACGTGCAAGACTTGATCTCCCTTGCCAGCCCCTTTTTGAACTTCTGGGCCCTGTCCCCCAGATCTCTAATCATCGATGGTGCGAAGCGGCTCAGGCGGCAAAACTTCGAGGCATACTCATCGACGGACGAGCTCCCCTGGGCTAAGTCATGGAACTGACTCTCCAAAGCTCCCAGGGCAACATCAGGAAAGAACTTCTACTTGAAGAGCTCCTTGAAGGCTTCCCAAGTGAGTCCCCTGTCAAGGAGTCTCGGCTCTGTGCGAAACCACGTCAAGGCGATGTCGAATATCTGGCTGCCGGCGGCCTCGATCTGAAGGGCCTCCGGAAGCTGCGCCAAGCGCAAGTTCCTCTCGATGTCCTCTAGCCAATCATCGGCGTAGAGTATCCCTTTTGTCCCCTTGAACTCTCGAGGCATCATCCTCTTGAAGTCCACAATGGTACCCGGCCTCTGGTGGTGCTGACCAGGATGCTGCTGCTGCTGAGCGACTCTCTCCACAGCTTGGAGAGCCACCTGCTGAGCATTCTCCATGTTCACCCTCATCATCTCTGTCTGGGCCTGGTGTGCCTCAGCCTGCACCCTCTGGGCTTCTGCCGATGTCCTCTGGGCATCGACCATGCCTTGAATCAAAGCGAATATCTGTGCTCCATCGACGGGCATACCTCCTGGATGCTGAACTGGTGGTGGTGGTGGTGGTGGTGGTGGTAGTGGTAGTGGTGGTGGTGGTGGTGCCGTCGTAGCTATGGGGACCCTCTGAACAGGTGGTGGAGGACCCCCGAATGCTGCAGACACTCCCATATGTACTGGAGATGTAGGAGGTGTTGCGGATGTCTGTCCGGCAAGGCGAGAGGTAGCAGACCTCTCTGACTCTGCTGCTCCGGTTCTCCGGGATCTGGTCCTCGGCGGCATCCTGAAGACAGATCGAAGAATTTAATTAAGGCAATAGACATGATATCATCAAGGAAGGACAGTAAATTTCTAAAGGAAAAAATCATTAAGAGTAGTATTATAAGAATCAGAATCTCCTGATTATGATTGAGCATATCCTTGGCCTAATTACTATTTCCTAAAACAGGCTCGTAGTAATACTCTAAGCGAGCACCACTACGATATTGCTCTAATGCGAATCTATGACTCGACCTGCATGGGCCACACTAAAATATGTCACGACCCGCACCCAAAATTTGGGCATGAGTCGTGGGTACGTCCAGCCTACGCCGCAGCATCGGCGGTAGAACGCTGTCTAGGTCTCAACACAACATATATATCCTGTCAATAGTCTCAACTCCGTACGGAGGACAATGATAATAATCCACAGTTCTATAAATATACTCAATCATAAGCTATAAGAAATAGTGGCACGAAGAGAATGGAAAAGAGTTCTATATAAACCAATCACAAAAGTGCAACACAAGTCCTAGGTCTAGATGACCCCACAAAGTCACAAAATAATAAATACAACTCAGTCTCAGTCTGAAACAATAAATACAGAAAAAGTAATCTAAGTATTGGCAGGTAAGATCTCCTCTAGGATAGGCAACTCCTCTGGGATTTCCGGAGTAAAATCTCTCTCTAATCCTGGGCCGTAATGAGTGGGGCAATAGTTCTCCAGGTCCTCTGAAAAATGTTATCCAGTCAGGATTGGAGCGAAGCACAAGCACTAACAGCAGTTTCATTAAATTGACAAAAACTATAAACAGTGTAAGAAATACAAGATGAGAATAATGCTGGAAATATAAAGTACTGGAGAAATGAAATAGGCAATAGAGCATCTAGCAATGAACAATAAACAGTGAATGCTAGAACAAGTGGAACTGAATAAAGAATAGACATCTAGCTAAGTGTTTAAAATATCAGTTTATTATGTGATCGGCTTGGGACTAGATCAGGCAGGTTATATATGATTAGCTATGATTCTTGTAGGTCAGGCTAACCATATGGTTAGCTATGATGCATGTAGTGGTCAGGCTAATCATATATAACAGCTATGATGCATGTAAATGGTCAGGCCGCACCCGATGTGAGAAGTGGGGTGAGCTATGATGCATGTAAATATTTGGATATGATCACATAATTTACTGATAGTTCCCCATTCCCCAGCTAGCACGATGGATTCCAATCACGACTCCTCATGATGGGATCTAGGGTGCTAACCCGTGCATCCATAGTGTCGGAATCAAGTATGTAATACGACTGAATTATAAAAATAATCAACAATGAAAACTGTCAGAGAATGTACTCGCCTGTGGTCCTGAGCAAAGGGTGAGGATCGATGTCCAAAGTGGAATCACAATGACCTATTTATGGAGTATAAATGTTAGATACTAAAAATTAAGGAATAACATGTTTAGTTAACTAAGAAAAATGAGGCTTCTAGGTCATGGCTCAGGCTATACTAGGTTTACTAGTCCATACTAGTTAATACTAATTGGCACTGGACATCTATATCTTATTATATAATAGTTAAATCTATTATCTAATATTATCTTAGTTTTAGTACTTTGATACCTATACTCAACCCAGTATCTTGAGACTAAGTTAGGTACTCTGGTACCACTCCTCAAGTTTGGATACTACCTCCACAACTCTACATATTAACCCACACCAATACCCCATCTCATTTTCTAATTTGCTAACTGATTCACACACAACACTCACTCACAGGTACTCACACAATGGGACACACACAGTCACTGATACATTCTGCACAGTAATACACAGCCCTAACACACAGGCAACTCACTCCAACATACTGATACATAGTATCAGCCAACTCAGTATCTTTGGAACTACACACTGAAAATACACACTGCACACACAGGTATCACCTGCACTGAATCTGAAATAAACCTGGGACACACACACTACATTCTCACACAGATACACTCTTAGACATGGAAGTACCCAGCTACACACTGTACCTATTGATCCTGGGAAGAATTATCACTCCACACAAACACAATACACTATTGAACCTGGGAAAATTATCACTCCATACACACTAAGCTACACACTGCTCTCTCTCACTCACTGAATTCACAGAACTCTAATGCAGATGCTAGTACACACTGGTTTTGGAGATAAATCACACACCTACACTAACACACATACACTGATTTTCACATTGAGGCAACATAGGCAACACAGGTTCCTCACTCCTCACTGAAATACACACACATACAGTATTATCATTACTCAGTCACATACTGACCCTTAAATACCTACACACAGGTATTGCCTCAATGAACTCACTTGACAGTAACACACTCACACACTGCTCTAACATGTATACTGATAATCAGCTCAACTCAACTCAACTCAATGTACAGGTATTAAACTCTATGGCACACTGAGAAAACTCTACTGACGACCCATCACTCATGAACCCAGATACACTATCTAACCACACTGCTCAACAGAATTTAACTGACACAGGTACACATTGGTTCACACACAGGGAGACACTGCACACACAGACACATCAACACACACAGTCAGAATTTTACCCTCCCTGATCTTGACTAAACTGATATACTAGAGAACTCACTCAATTTAGTGACACAGCACAGCCACTTAAACCCCCATTCACTGCTCACTGAAACACTGGCACATGGACACAAGTAATCACACAAATAACACAGGCACGGGTACTTGCTGACACAACACAGTCAATTCTACCTAAGTTACTAATACACTAAATCACCAGTTCCCAAATCCCTGATGCCTAAACTCAAGAGAACCCAAATACACACAGGATATACTAGCTGAAACATAGGGAATCCCAAAACAGAACAACTTACTGCACAGCAATCTTCACTCTACTGAACAGCTACTCACAGTAAAATTTCCCAAACACACAGCACTGAATTCTCCCCAATACACACATACAAAACCGAAGGTAAAATTATACATATATATATATATATATATATATATATATATATATATATATATATATATATATATATATATATATATAGGTTCCTAAGAACTAGGTAAAAATAGGTATTCCCTCCTAGGTGCATTTCAGCAAACACATGCTGAGCAGAAAACGGATTTCACATCGAGAACCCCAAAATACTCAAATCCGAACCCTAAATCGAGATCATTACCATAGGGAGGAGATGCAATCCTATCTAAAAGCATACTCCTATGCTTAGGGTTCACGAATTTGGGGGAAATTCTACGTAGGTCACCAAAACCCATATCAAAACCCTAAATTGAGATCTAAACATCAGGGTGGGTTCCTAATGGGCATTAACATCAGAAAAACAGAAATAAAGAATTAAAAATTTGGATTTTACCTATAGAGAGATGGTTTTCTTATGAAAGTTCTTCTTCCCAAGGTTCCTTGACCCAAGCTCCTTGCTTTCCTTTTCTTTGGAGGAGAAAGATGGAATCCCAGGGTTTGATTCCGAATTTGGGGTGGGGAAGTGGTTTTTCTAATGGAGGCTAGGGTTTCCTTTCTTCATGAAGGAGAAAAGGGTTGAGGGTGGCTCCCTTTTATATTAAAAGCTAGGTTAGGGTTTCTAATGCATAGGTTTAGGTTAAACCCCCATGTTAGGTCATGCAGAACTCCATTAGCTCAGGTTAGGTTTTTCTAGGATTTGAGGTTCAACCCTAAAGTTGGAATTCTAGGGTTTGTCTAGAATTTGGGTTTCAAACTAGGGTTTAGTCATTAGGTTTATAGTCCTAATGAGTTCTAGGGTTTAGTCCTTAGGGTTATAGTCCTAATGAGTTCTAGGGTTTGACCTAGACCAAACACAGCTAACAACATATAAATAGTTTTAAAAACTTAGCAGATTAATTAAATACATAATTGTTCAAAATAGTAAAATTACACAAATGCCCTTATCTGGAAATGTGGTAGTGACAAAAGAGTACGTGAACAAACAAACAGGATGCAGATATTTAGAAGCAGTACAAAGGGAGTTCAAAGACGAATTAAAAGTGGATGAGACCTATAATTCCTATCCTATTGCAGACTCGCTGGGCATGTTACCATACCCCAAGCGAAAAGTCGACCTGCATGGGCCACCACTAAAACCATGTCACGCCTCAGTCCCAAAATATATGGAACCAGGCCACGTGGCAATAGCCAGCTGACACGTCTCCGAGGATATCCCAATTTAATGGATCCACGAAGAGTGCTACGCTGTCCTATAATACTAACATGTCCAGTATCAGTCAATAACAGGTAAACTAACTCATCCACAATATAAAGAGCAAGAAACACTAAATAAAACTGCTGGTTGATAAATACCAGTCTCAAGATATCATAGTACAACTAGTAATGTCTGGTGGGAACAAACCCACTACTATGACGAAATAAAGTAATGAAATAAGATATAAAAGGAAGACTAGAGCACCAGCTGAGTAGATAATGATGCGCCCAATCTAGGCTAAAGGCCTACCAACTGATCACGGAAACTCTGACGGCTGTACCTCCAACTCCTCAGCTGTAGCAAATCTCGTCTCCTATCTTGGGCCGTATACGGTAGGGTAGTAAGCCTCGTCTAAATATGGGAAGAAGCCAGGTCCTCAGAGGGACGTAACAAGATACAAGAAAATAATATGCTATATATGAATACTGAATAAAATAATACAATAAGGGTGTGCTAGCCATCTAAGTGAATGCAATGTGAGGCCATCTCTGATGCGTATGGGTGGGTGTAGACATAGCGTCCAAGCTCCGAAGAGAGTGGCATCTGTACAGTATATCGTCCATATCGCTCCGAAGAACGTAGCATCAGTATAAGGGAAAATTATTGGACCCGAGGCTCCTCCGAACTACGGCTCCAATGTGGGTACCCCATACGCCTACTAGTTGTCCTTCCCGCCCAATGTAGATACTCGACGTGCATACCATGTAACTATATGACAAGTCTCTAAATTATACCCTGAACTATATACTAACCGTGATGTAGGATGTACGCAACGATAGCTAGTCGAGTGCGCAAGCCCACATCCCAATATGAATATGTCTCAGTGAACGTGTAAAGTGTCAGGTCCTGGAAGATATCGACGTATCCTCCTAACGGGGACGAGTCTACTAGTGACTAGGCCAAGTATACTAAATCATCGACGTACACGTCGAACGCACCTGAGACAACTCGGACGAGCACAGTTGTATAAATTTACAAGCAACAAGAACACAATACAATATATGCATATTTAAATTAGACTGTAAATATAGCAAGGTATCTTACCTGTATCCGGAAGCTGTGAATGCCAGAAGCCTGCTCCGGCGATGTCTCATGTCTGATCCGATGATCCTAACACACAATATAATATAACAATCAATCATCAGACACTAGGACCCAATGTACTGACATTACGTTTCTCTTGAGGGTCTGTCTCAAGTTCACGGCTGGTCTAAGATAGCGTTACATGTGCACGTAGCTAAGGTGTACACGCGTTCTGTCATCGATCATGTGCCTCAAGACATTAGTTCTAATTTATGGTTTTACGAAAATTATATTATGTCTAGTACAATTTCTGGAACTTATCTATCCATGTCCAGTACACGCGGTTTGTCCAGGTTTTTATGGATGGTTTATAAGTTAGTTATAACAATTTCTGTTATGAGGACAATTACTGAATTTATGAATTACTATCTATTAGTCATCTAAGTAATAAGTTTAAGACTTCATATAACCAAAATTAGGGTTTTTAATTCGTTAACTCGTACCCATGCAATGATACGATACGACGGCATAATGAGGTTAACCAATGATCGATGCTTATTACCTGGTAGAGGCCGAGCTCGTCCGCGGCTATTCTCCGGCGTATATGGGGCTCCGGCCAGCGGCAACTAGCAAGGTAGCAGCGGTGGCGACAGCAACAGGCGCGGCAGCGACAGCAGCGCGCGGGGGTCGGGTTGGCTCCGCGGTGGCTCGTCGCTCGGCGTGTGGCTGTGGAGGGGGTGTTATGCGGCTGTGGAGGGGGTATTATGCGGCTGTGGTGATGGTGTTGGGTAATGGCGGCAGTAGTCGGTCGGGTGTATGGCTGATGGTGGCGGGTTGGATAATGGCTTGGCCGGAAGTAGGGGAGGGGTCGGCTAGGGTTGGAGAGGGTGGTGTAGGTTTGCTTCTCTAGGGTTTCAAGGGAAGGAACTTCATATATATACAGTTAGGGAAGTTGTGGGCTGATCTCGTCTTGGGTTTGTCTAGTCTCAATGAAATGGGCTGGTCCAAAGGGAAGAGTATTGGTGGGCTGTATAAGTGCTGCTTGAGGTGACCTTGGCCTTAATTAATAATTAACTAACAATTTAACTAGGTAATTCATCGAGTATTTAAAACATTAGGAGCTATATTATGAGTGGTACACAGGTATCGTGGCATACAGGTTTGAGGTAGACTGATACGCTAATTTGGGATTTGGGATTTGGGTTGTGATTTCATCTGGGTAAAGTAATTGATTAAATCTTATTTTTAGCCGAGGGGGTTTACATGACGGGTGGTTAGGGGTACCAGGTCATGATTTTGACCCCTAGCTGGAGGAAGATTGACGATGTTCATCATGGTCCAGGAAATGGGTGTGATACCGTCCGAGACTTCTTGGGAAGGCAGATTACCAAACCGCAGAGAGATCATGTTGGCCGTGACCGTCTTCTCGGTGTTGTGCAGGGTGATAGCCTTAGCATCGATCAAACCCTGGATCTTCCTTTTCAGTATGTAACACGCCTTTATCGGGTGGTGCACGTATCTGTGGAAGATGCAGTATTTGGGGTCTTTAGTACTGCCAACTTCTTGGGGCCGTCTTAGCTCCGGAAGGGTGATCTTGCCACTTTTGATGAGATACTCGAATATACTTGGGATATCGTCGTCGTCGAAAGAGTAGACTTCGACGGGCCTGGAGGTCCCGGGTCTCGCTTGTGCGGTTGCCGCAGTCTTTTGCCTGGCCGTGTTGATCGCCAGAGCTTCTTTTCCTTTTGAGCTGCGAGGATGGTCGCTGCTGGGAGATGACCTTTTGCCTCTGTCAGAGGCGGAGATCATGATGCCATTGTCGCATGCGTTACGACTGTTGTCTTCGACAGCTACTGCCGAGATGATGAACGAGGGCCAATCATGGAACTGATATGGTCCTGTAAACACCGAGACTACGGGAAGGAGGTTCTTCCTGTAAATGTCTACTAACACAGAGTCTGGAACTCTTGGAGGCATCTGTAAGGTGGCGTGACGAAAACGTTCGACGAAGGTACGAACGTCCTCCTTTTTCCTCTGCTTGACTTCGATGAGAGAGGACATAGATATGTCTATTCCTCCCTCGTAGAATCGCGTGAAGAATAAAGCTTTGAAGTCCTCGAAAGAAGTAATGCAGTTGTCCGCCAAGCTACGGTACCACTGATAGGCTACTCCTGAGAGGTAGCCTTTGAACACCCGAGTGAGGAGGGTATCGTTCCATTGTAGCAACACCGTCATCATACTAAAATAGTTCATGTACTGACTTGGTGATATTTTTCCCTTGCACAGAGCCATAGTCTGAGGTTTGTACCTCAGAGGGAAAGGAACCTCTTCCCAGATAGCTGGGTAAGGCTGGTTGATTCCCAGTTTCTTGAGCTGATCTTTGTGCTTCAAGGCGTCAAACTGGGCTTTCAACTCCCTTACTGCTTGCATCGAATTTTCAGTTGGAAGCTGGACTACGGTGTAGTGCGGAGTTGGTTGTATTGTAACTCCAACGGGAGATAATATATTCTCCGAGTGAGGAAGCGGAGGAACTGCTGACTCTTGATCTAGAGCAGGCTCTTGGCTCGGGTTGGATGGTGGTAAGTCCATCCCCACACGTATCTGAGTTGGCGGGGCCGATGCTTGAGCCATGGCAGTTGCGTGCTGAGTTAGCATCATCTGGTGCATGTTCTACATTATGGATTGCATTTGTTTCAGAGATGTATCCAGTATAGTGATGAGTTATTCCGCGTTTCCTGATGGCGAAGCTTCCTCACGTTCATCTTCAACGACATAAACTCCTATTTCCCTGGGTGTCATTGAAGGATTAGTATAGGACATTATAGAAGTCGACTCTATACTCTTAGCATCTGATTCGGGAGACTGGCGACCCCCATCGTTGGAATCAGACGAGTACGAAGCTGGTTGCTGTGACCTTGCACGGGTGCTTTGGAACACCCCAGCTTCAGCGTTCCTGAGGAGGTCTTCGAATCTCCTTCGGCTCGGAGGCCTAGAGGGATGACGTCTTGAGCTCGACCCTCCTCTAGGTATGTGTGAAGCCATGTTAACGGATGCATGCGCGGACTCTTCTTCCTGGAAAGACAAAGAGTAGTTCAACCGGTCAAAAACCGACCGTTTTGCTTTAGAACAGCAGCAGTCAATCACAATCTTATGACTATTACAACATTGCTCGCCAGGGGGCGTAATAAACATGTTGGAAGGTCCCCTCTCCTTACGCTTCTGGATTAGATATTTGCGCAAGTCAGGAGGAGTTGCAGAAGAAGAAGATAACGGCTTGTTCCTTCTGTTCCTATCAGTGGACATACGAAGATTGGGCACCATGGTTTTCCCTGTGCCACCTGTGTACAACAGGTTGGCCATCTGGGTGGCGGATAATCCCTGAGGAGGGTGTCTTTCCGCAACCTGAGCTTGCTTTACTCCGTGGGTCTTCGCCTGGCGTAATTTGGAGATTTGCTCAGACTGGCGTAAAGCGGAAAAGGTCCTCAGTCGGCTATCGGCTTCCCGCGTAATCCGGAGGGTAGGCAGATTGCTCCCTCGCAGGCGTAAAGGCCGAGAAGTTGAGTACTCTGCCGCTTGCTTTCCCTTGCAGAGATCACAGCGCTCATCTGGTTCCCCGTAGAGGTCAGATGTTGTCTTGCGTACGGAGCATGATTTGTACTTCCGATTTAGCGCTGAGGCATCATCAGAAGTTTTGTTTGTACCGCGCGTAGCGGGAGACTGGTTTCTACGCGTAGAGCATAGTGGATACTTCTGGGTTAGCGCTGAGGCTTTGTCCAAAGTTTTGTCTGTACCGCGCGTAGCGGGAGACTGGTTTCTACGCGTAGAGCGTAGTGGATACTTCTGGGTTAGCGCTGAGGCTTTGCCCGAAGTTTCGTCTGTACCGCACGTAGCAGGAGACCGAATTTTACGTGCGGGGCACGGAGGGAGCAACGCTACAACCTCATTGGTCGGAGAGATCGGAGAGATCGGAGAGTCCACAGGAATGGTAGAGGAGGTCCTGGGCATCCAGACCTTGCGCAGCTTCCTGTTGGCTTGGACGGAGAGAGGGTGAGAGCTACCCCCGGTTCGAAGCATGTCTTCGTAGGCAGACTGGTCGAATTGTACGACCAGTATCTTCTTCACGGTTCCTATAGATACCACATCGTGTTGAGCAATTACTTCCTCATCAAAAGAGAAATATGTCCCCAACAGAGTCGCCATCTTGTTTGTGGTAGAAAATGAAAGAATGAAAATATATTCAAGATAGGGTTTACATGAAACCCGCTTTCTTTGGTTTACAAACAAACTTGTACAATTTGATCCTATACGAGGATGTGAGAGTACAATTTATTTAATCTGGGTAAATATTGCTATAGGTGTCTGATCTGCAGTCGATCACTTTAGCCCTTGGACCACACGATGATGAAGAAGTGCCGTAGAAGACAGGAAGCAGCTTCGAAGGTTGCAAAAGAGGGTGGATGCACGATGCCAAAGTCGTCGATCCCTACTCTTTGCCTGAGCTCTGGATTCTTCTCTTTCTCTTTCTCTCTTGACCTCTGGTTCGATCTTTCTTGGAAGTACGACCTTCAATTTCTTCGACCTTGGATCTGATATTGGTTTTCTTGACCAATTTCTGACCTTCCAATTTGTCGACCTTGGATCTGATATTGGTTTTCTTGACCAATTTCCGACCTTCTAATTTGTCGACCTTGGATCTGATATTGGTTTTCTTGACCAATTTCCGACCTTGTTCCTCATTGATAGAGGTCTCTATTTATAGAGTTTTAGTGACAGTGACCACTCCGTCGGTGTAGAAACCGAGGAGTGGAAAGTACAGCACCCTTTTACACAATGGTTAAAATAACCAATGCCTGCGTATAGATGATCTTTTGAATGAGCGTGTGACGCGGGTCCAACTAAGGGACAAAACGCGTATAATCGCTACGAAGATCACGGCATAGAAGCCACGTAGATAGGTATCCCTTGTGTAGAAGAGGTCTGTCACCATGGCGTAGAAGCCAAGTAGGCATAGAAGCCGAAAATAGGCGTAGAAGTCGAGTGGTCATACAGGCCGAGTGGGCGTAGAAGCCGAGTGGTCGTAGTGGCCGAGTGGGCATAGAAGCCGAGTGGTCATAGAGGCCGAGTAGGCGTAGAAGCCGAGTGGTCATAGAGGCCGAGTGGGCGTAGAAGCCGAGTAGGCGTATAAGCCAAGTGAGCACAGGAGCTGAATGGGCGTAGAAGCCGCTGCGTACCATGCCAAAGTGCTGATGTGGACGTCTTAGCCGAAATTACGGCTTTTGAAGATATAATCAAATCTCTTGCATTAAATACCGAGATTTGCCACCATCCTGTGCATTAAATACGGAGACATATTTTTGAAGGTCTGCAGCCCTTCTGTGCATCAGACGCAGAGACGTGCCTTGAGAAACTATCACCGCTCTGTGCATTAGACGTTGGAGACATGCCTCGAGAAACTGTCATCGCTCTGTGCATTAGACGTAGAGACATACCTCGAGAAACTGTCATTGCTCTGTGCATTGGACGTAGAGACGTACCTCAAGCCCCGTACGGAGTACTGCTTTTGATGTGGCAGGCGGTTTGTCTACTTCAGAGCGTAAACTGCCAGGCGTATCCTTTGTGCACGTAAAAGCAGTTTACGCAAAGGAGATGGCGGTAAATGACAGCCTGGGTTGCAGTGTTGTGCCATTATTATAGCCGTCGTTTGGGTAGCCGTGCAGTATCCCTTTGTCAGAAGTCCAGACGTCAGGTTCATTGCAGGATCTGACAGGTTCATTGCAGGATCTGACAGATTTACTTCGCAGAATATGAAACGTCTCTCGTACACTTCAATACTGCATTGAAAGAGGATGGGTTTACGCCCATGAGTCGATCAAGCACCCTGTTTACGCTAAGCGGCTTGGACGTACTGCCTTACGTGGATGGTCTTTTGAGCTTATATTTCACGCTGTATTTTAGCAAAAAAAGCTCTGTTGTACGCTTGATGGCTGTGAAGGCCTCTGTTTACGCTGCTCTACATCAATATGCTGCGTATAGCCATCCAGCGTATTTTTCATGCTTCTACAGCTGCTGCTTCATAGCTGCTGCTGTGATGCTGCTGCTACTGCTGGCCATCTCCCCACCTCGCTCTCACAATCACACACACACACACACCTATATATATATATATTCATATATATATATATCACTATATATATAATCATACATATATCTCTATATATATATATACAACTATATATATATATATATATATATATATATATATATATATATATATATATATATATACACACACTTATAAACACACTCTAACACACACCTACACACTCACAACACTTACACAGACACACATATATTTTTATTATATATATACTACTATATATATATATACACATATACAAATATCTATATATACATATCAACACACTCACTCTAAGATATATATATATATACACATACACATAATTACATATATATATATATATATATATATATATATATATATAGACATATACATACACAAGCACACTTATACATATACATATATATATATACACATAGACATATACATACACAAGCACATAGATATAAATACACACATATATATAAATATATATACATATATATATACACACATACAAATATATATATATATATATATAGACACTTATACCAAATACCACACAACGCACACAACACGCCCCACTCACGCCCAACGGCCCCGACACTCATAAACACCTATAAATATATAAAATATAATCCGAGAACTCTAGCACATACTCTCCGAAGCTAACCCAACGCGCACATAAGCCGGAAACTAGGAAACCAAGTTGAAATGGCCGTTCGGTCATTTCGACGAACACGCGGTGTGCGATTCGGAAAGCCTCCTGAAACGCACACCAAACCAAATCAGAATCGACCCAAAATTTACACACGGGTTCTAAACGATGCCTAGATCTAAAAAAAAATGCTACCCCGTCGATTCTAGGTCCGTGGCGAAAACGCACACGCACTTAGAATCGGCGACGACGGAAACTCCAAATTTTCTTGAAATGTCTGTTTCTTTGCGACACGACTTCCTGTGTCCGAACGGAGATACGCACTCACCCTCAAGACACCCGACAACGTCTACCTAGGTCCGTCTAACCTAGGGCATCACCTAAAATTGGGCCAAATTCGGATTCCACCCGAAATTGACACAAAACCTAATGTCAAAGTCTCTAAACTCAACCAAACTAGTTCCAACTTCCTCCCACGGGTAGGCTTAGGGTCTAGGAAGGTTCTAACCCACTAATTATACTACATAAAAGTAATTAGCAAGGGTAAAGTTATGGTTTACCTCTTGGAAGTTGGAATCCCAAGGCTAAAGTCTTCGATCTACTTGAAATTACCTCCCTCAAGCTCCAAGCCACCAAATCTAGCCTCTACACTAAATCTAGGCTCCACACACCTAGGTTAGGGAAAAAGCAAGGTTAGGGTTAGCATAATGAAGAAGGAATGGAAGAAAGAAGGAAGAAAAGTGCAGAACACTTACTTGGGGAGAAGAAAGAAGAAAAAAGAAGAAGTGGAGAAGAAGAAGTAAAGATGGAACAAAGGGGGGAAGGGGGCTGCTGTGCTTGCTGTTATGGTCAGGTGTGGGTAGGTAGGGGTCGGCCAAGCCTTAAAAAAAGGGTTTCACTAATTTCTAAATGTCCAAAATGCCCCCCTCTCACTTGGTTTTGGGTTCCGGGTTCCAAAAGCACTCAAACTAACTCCAAATCTCTCCAACTAACCCACTAAAAATATAATAAATATTTCTAAGCCCCAAAATAATCCTCACAAGGGTGTTGGTCGGGTCAGACATGGGTCCACTAGGGTCTGACATGGGTCCAGGCTAGCCAAAACCCTAAAATAATCAATTAAAAAAATAATACAATCGCTATTTAAATATAAAGATAATTAATTAAATACAATACACAATTTTCCAAATAAAAAAAATACCCTATTTTCTAGAATTGGGTAGTGACAGTTTGTATCCAGATGCTTAGTGTGCTAGCAGGTGAAAGCCAAGAGGCAGAGGCCAGAAGGTTTACTTCAGCCATTATCCATTCCAGAGTGGAAGTGGGAGAACATTACTATAAATTTTGTGTCCGGAATTCCACGATCTATAAGTGGGAAAGACATAATTTGGATCATCGTTGACAAGTTGACCAAGTCGGCCTACTTTTTGCCTTTCAAGGTGGGTTTGTCTACGGAGAAGCTGGCAGAGATATATGTGAGGCAGATCGTCAGGATACATGGAGTTCCCGTCAATATAGTCTCGGATCGGGATAGTCGTTTCACTTCTCATTTCTGGAGGAATTTGTAGGCGAGTTTGGGCACCCAGCTCAAGTTCAGTACTACATATCATCCTTAGACAGATTGCCAGTCAGAGAGGACTATTTCGACTCTTGGGGATATGTTACGCACTTGTGTACTAGATTTTGGAGGTTCTTGGGAGGACCAACTCAATGTGGTAGAGTTTGCTTATAATAACAGCTACCAGGCTAGTATAGAGATGTCACCCTTTGAGGCTCTGTACGGTTGGAGATGTCGTACTCCCTTGTCATAGGAAGATATTGGAGAGAAATTTTTTCTTGGGCCAGATATGGTTGTAGATACAGCGAAGAAGGTTAAGCTTATCAGAGACAGACTTCGAGTGGCGTAGGACAGATATCGGCATTGGGCCGATAGCCACTGGAGACCTTTGAAGTTTGAGGTATTATTTTAGATTTTGTTTTGTGCTTGTTATTGGTTGGTTGTTATAGATTAAGTTCTTAATTTATGTTTTGTTCTAGGTGGATGGTTTGGTATTTCTGATGATTTCTCTGACACGACACATGATTCGCTTCGGTGGAGGCAGAAAGTTTGTCCGCGATTCATCGGACCTTTCAGTATTCTAGAGAGGGTCGGTGTAGTTGCTTATAGAGTAGACTTGCCACCTGCATTAGAGGGAGTGCACAAGGTGTTTCACGTATCGCAGTTGAGACGATACGTGGCAGATTCTAGTCATGTGTTGGATCACTTGGAGATAGAGGTGGGCCCTAATCTTAGCTATCCAGAGCAGCCTATTAAGATTCTGGATCAGAAAGAGAAGGTGCTGAGGAACCAGACTATTCTCTTGGTATGCGACGCATGGAGGCATCACTCTCCGGGGGAGTCTACCTGGGAGAGAGATGGTGAAATGCGACAGCGTTATCCATATTTGTTTGTGCCTTAAGGTTTGTTCTTTCCTAGTTATGTACTATTCTTTTATTCTGTTCTGTTATTTTCTGGGGGTAGTTTTCGTCTTTGAATTTCGAGGAAAATTTATTTTAAGGACGGTAGACTTGTCACTACCATATTTTCTAGGAAAGGATATTTTAGCCATTTCATAATTAATTAAATATTGTGCATATTGTATAATTATTTATTATATTATTTAATTATTATTAGATGTTAGTTTATTATTTTGGACTTGTGTTAGTGGACCTAACTAGTTTAGTTTAGACTCATGGACCAACATTTATTATTTGAGCCCAATTAGAATCCCATTGATTAGGAGGATGATTAATTTAATTAAAATTAGACGAGAATCTTCTCCCCTTAATTATTTCTTTATGAGAGGCCCCAAGGGGTATAATTGATATTACATAGTAGCTTGAGGAAGGGGCAAGGGAGTCGGCCTATTAAAAGAGGGAGGGAAAGTTTCTCTCTCCTCTTTTCATTTCAAATCTAGATCTAGAAATTCCCTCAACCAAATTCCTTTATTCCCACATCAATTCTCTACCAAATTTTATCCAAATCCCTTCCCTAATCACCATTGGAGACTAGTAGAGTAAGGATCTATAAGAAGAAAGCAAGGATCTATAAAGAGAAGCAATGATCTACAAGTTGAAGGCCAATTTTATCAAATTTGGAGGTTGCATTAGGAATCCATCTCCCAATAGATAAAATTTAGTTTTTTATCTTTAATTATGTTATAAATATAAGATTTAACCATGAAAAATCAACCTATATGCATAGGCTACCCATAGGATTTGGAATTTAGTTTATAGGAGGCATATTGAGAAAGTTGTGGTACTTTTTGTGTCAATTTTGGGAAAATTTTGAGGTTAACATTTATTGTGTTTGGCAATTGGTCCTATAGATCAAATTAGCATATGTTTATAGATAGTGTCGTGTCAACAATTAGATATGTATAGGTTGTATTCCAATAATTTGGTGATATGTGTTAATTTTGGGATTTTTCTCCGACACGGGGCTTTGTGCATGTCATATTTTGACACGGATACATAGATATGTGTTTGACTCTTCATATTATTCATAAATAGTATATTAGACTTGCTCATGTACTTCAGGATATGTTTGGTTGTGTGGTGGACTCGTTTCACAAGCGTATCATAGATATAGTGTGATACGGGTGCGATGCACTGCACGTGTTTGTTGCATTTCATTTTTAGATCTAAATTCCATTATTCTTAGCTATGTGTGGCATATGTAGTTATATGTATATGTGTAAGTATTATATAAATATGTATATAGATATATATAAAAATATTATTGAATATATATATCTATGTATCTACTTGTATTATTCCTATGTTATATATATATATATATATATATATATATATATATTGATATATGTATATTGGTGTGTGTGTTCTCATATGTTATCTATATGTACATAATGATAAGTATATATCTATGTATGTATATGGGTATCTATGTATATGTATATAGTTTTATAGATAGTGTGTTGATATGTATAGATGTTTATGTGTATAGATATATATGAAGTTGTGTATATGATTAGAGAGGAGAGTATATGTCTATACGTGAGTATATATATATATATGTATATAAGTAGGATAGTGATATCTATACATAGTGTTTAAGTTTATAGATATATACATAGTTGTTGTTGTATGTGTGTGTGTGTGTAAGAAGAGGTGGGAAGCAGTCAGTTTCTGCAGAGTTTCTGTAGTGTTATGTGCAATCGAGCAGCAGCAGCTCGGACAGGAAGAATAGTAGCAACAACAAGCTCGTACAGTACGAGCAGCAGCAGCAGCAGCAAGATCATACAGGTAGCAGTTAGATCGGATTAGTATATTTAATATTGATTGATTATGCATATATGCTATTTCTATATCTCTTGTTACGTATCTTGCGATACGGTATCTTAGTATCCTAGTTTAGCTTGTTTGGCCTAGTTTCATAGTGTATGAACCCAATATCATTGAGATTAACTCATATAACCTAGAAATAGGTGGTTTGACCAAGTTTGAACAATTTGACTTAGAGTTGACCTAGTTTGACTATTTTGACTTAGAAATAGTTTTTTGACCTAGATGTTTACTAGTTTAACTTATTTTTATTTTGAAACCTTGTATTGACATTATATTCCATATCTAGATCTTTGAGACACTGTACCAGACATCTATGATACTATTCATCAGACTTTAAGTGAGTATATTCTCTGATAGTTTCTCATTTACGATATCCTCTATGTTCATTGTATCTAGTATAGATATCCATGATTTCTTGACATGATGGTTACACGGATTGGTATATCTGGATCTCGTTATGAGATATTATTCCTTGGTATATATGGTGTATCTTGTGCAAACTTATTTCATTGTTCTTCTTATACATGAACAGACAGTGATTCTCGGGAAGAGTCGCTATCTTCTTAGAGAATTCTGTGCCATAGCGTACCATGGTTAGATCTACTATACCCGTCGGGGTTGGGGAGTATGTAGTGTAGATATATGATCATACCCTCCTTGTATCAAGTCTTGTTCATTGAATAATGTTAATCATACACCACAGATATGATTAGCCAGGCCATATATCTTGTATCAAGTTTCCAAGTTGATCACATGTTAAAGCTGGTACTCACTCACTTAGTCATTTAGTATTCTTATTCATTGCCATATTGTTCATTTTTGTATTTATTTCCAGTATTTTTTTTATTATATATCTCTTGTATCTATTGCTGCATCTTGTATATTTATATCTATTTACTGTTACATAGTTTATATCATTGATTAGAATTGCTGTTAGAGATGTACTCTGCTCCTTTCCTGACTGGATATATTTTTTCTAAATGACACTGAGCAGTGGTATCCTATGTATTATGAACCTTAGGATGTTATGGGCTTAGAGTCAAATGACATGGGACTTGTAGCTTCTTAGTCATTCTCTCATACTAGATTTGTCTCCAGCTTATTATTTAGTATTTCGTCATATTCATTGATGTTATTATTTTGACTCGTGAGTTGTATTGTGACTATTCTATTATTTATCATATTCGTGATTATTTCCATCTTAAATCTTTGATTGAATATATTGTTATTTGTGGCTTATTTGTATTATTAGAGAGATTATCCAAACTGCGTTCTACCGTCGATTCTGCGGCGTAGGCTGGACATTGTTTTTGACTTGCATCCCTACACTGGGTTTGGGTCATGACAGAGGTCAACCATCATACATTCCCAGGACTTCCTAGGTGGTTACCCATCCTTTGGGAGGTCACCAATCCTATATTCCCAGGATATTCCAGGAGGTCACCCATCCTATATTCCCAGGATTTCTTAGGTGGTCACAAATCCTATTGGAGGTTCCCGTGACTTCCTATATGGTCACCGATCCTATGGGAGGTAACCCATCATACTTTCCAGGACTTTCTAGGTGGTCACCCATTCTATGGAAGGTCACCCATCCTACGGGAGGTCACCCATCCTACATTCCCAGGACTTCCTAGGTAGTCACCCATCTTATGGGTGGTCACCCATCCTATGGGAGGTCACCCATCCTATATTTCCATGACTTCCTAGGTGGTCACCAATCCTATGGGAGGACTTCCTAGGTGGTCACCTATCCTACAGGAGGACTTCCTATGTTGTCATCTATTACGACCCACACCCGATATAGGGGCACGAGTATGTGGGTAAGTCCAGCCTACGCAACAACATCGATGGTAGAACGCTGTCTAGGTCATAATACTATCTAATCAATCTCACACGAGTATCTAACTCTATAATGAGACACAAATATAATAATATAATATAAAAATACTCAACCACAGAACTAAAGCACGATAAGATATCAAAGAAAATAAAAAAATTGAAATACAACACAAGTATAAACAATAAAATAATCTAACTTCAAACAATAACATCCAAGTCTCAATGTATGCCAAAAACAAATCCGGTACCATAATCTGCTAAAAAAAACTATCTGAATAACTAGTGATCCCGGCTAAACCTTCCGGAAATCACACCTGAGCTACAAGGTCCAAGGCTGCAGCTACTCTCCCTGTGGTCCATAATATGTCGGACACCAGTCCTCTAAGTCGCAGTTTGGAAAAATATATCCAGTCAGGATTGGAGCGAAGTACAACCCGATAGCAGTTCGAATTAATTGACAAGGACTATAAAACAATAAATAGATAATGCTATATACTGAGAGAAAACAATAAATAGATGCAATGGAAAATAGTAAAGAGAACAGGCAATTTAGACAATATGGTATAGTCAGTGCATATATAAAATAAAGAGAAAGAATTACAATAACATATACAGGGTAATATAGTATATGAACTGGATTGAAGAACTATAACTATTCTAAGTGTTTGAAATAGTAGTTTCGATATGTGATCGGCTTGGAAACTTGTACGATAGCTATATGGCCTGTCTAATCATATGTGAGGTGTATGATTAACACTAACAATATTTTACACTTGTACGATAGGGATATGATCACATTTCTCACTAGCAATTTTCCCCGCCCCCAACTAGTACAGAGGATCCAACCATGACACGTTACGATGCACGATCAATGTCCAATAATACCATGTGCAATGTCTAATATCAATGTCATGTACAATATCAATACGATAACTAATATAACATCTCGTGACTGCAGATCCAATATATATACTAGTTCGTGTAGCACAGTATCAAGAATCAGATGTAATATTTCTAAGTACTTGAATTATACAAATTATCAAATAATAGAAATTATCAGAGAATGTACTCGCCTGCCGTCCAGAGCAATAAATGTTAAACTGCGTCCCAACTAGTATCACACAACCCTATATATGAACATCATTGTCAATTGAGTGAAATGAGTGATAGATGAGTTAAAAAGTACTAAATATGATTTCTAGTTCATTCCTAGGTAATACTAGTCAAAATAGATCAATACTAGGTCCACATCTAGCTTCTAGGGTGATTGCAAGTTCATTCTAGGTAATACTAAGTCATAACTAGACCCATACTTCGATTATAGATTCATACTATTTATACCTTGCTATTATCAAAGTTATACTAGCTAATATTACTAATACTAATTAATATTAACTATACTAGATGATACTTTATACTATTTATCATAATATATACATAGTCTCTCCATAACTAGTAACTTAGTGTATCATAGCTAAATTACCAACCCCCAATACCAAGCCCACATCATAATGTAAATCCATCACCTTACCTAGTAACCAACACCTTAGTTTATAACTATACTTGATATCTTGACCTCTACATGATACCTTGGTATCAACTTATATCTAATATTTGAACCTAGACCTCAATATTCTTACTTTGGAATCATCTTGACCACAAGCCCCAATACTTTGGTGTCACATTAATAACTAGGCCAACCCTTGACACTCATCTCATTAACTTACCCCAACACCAACACTGATATCAAGTTTCCAATAACCAACTTAACTGATACTCTATACTCAACACTGTTATATGTACGCATCTATATATTACGTACTTTTAGTATACCCCATAACTAACCCATTTATCCTCTCATGACTGATACAGTAGTTGACCAACTTGTTGCACATCCTACTTGCATTCATATCATTCCCATGTTCAGCTATTAGTTGCGTAGATACACCACCTAGTATCCATTGAATCACCACCTACAACTGAAAGACTTAAATCCTAACTATCACTGATACTTACATATCTAACTGATAATCTAACAGGTTGCCTACAATGACATGGCTGTTTCTTCTAGCATTTGCTCAGTCCAAGCAATGCTCACCCCTAAATGCAGTTTATATGCCAACTTTACTTACTACAGGTATCCCTCCTAACAATTGTTGTACTGTACTTCCCAAACAAGTGCAATGCCACTAATACTTGTTGTTGGCATAATCAAGCAACCCAGGTCTAAACATTTCCCCCTTTGATTCATATACCTCTATCTCACCTACCCACTTGTTTAACCATTTGCATATGTCCTTATGACAATAACTCTGTATATTCCTTAAACTGGGTACCACTCTGCTATTACGCAAAGACATATTCAAAATAACACAATGCCTTTACATGTTTAAACACTAAGACATTCAGTCTACTTGTTTAATTATTAATACTCAAGCGAGTATCACACATTAATATCGCACAACCCAACCTCAATACCACACACACACAAACACTCATATATATACACTAGGTACTAGGGTTCACGAATCCACATAGGTACATGCAACAACACATCATGAAGGAAAAGGAGGACAAGTGCGAACCTAGGTGTGCTCATAACCGGGGGGGGTGATGCTCATCCGCTGCCCGTGGAGGTCGATCTCCTGCGGGTGGAGGATGGTGCTCCGGCAGGTGGAGGTGCTCCGGCGGGTGCACAGCGGAGGCAGTAGCAACAATGTCAGCAGCAGTAGGTGATGGTGGTGGAGGGGCTGATGGTGGTGGCCGGGAAGGAGGAAGGTGGCGGGATGGTGATGGTCGACGGTGATAGTGGTTGGTCGACGGTGATGGTGAGGATGTGGCGGTGGTATGATATTTGGTTGAAGAAGAGGATGGTAATGGCTGTAGTGGTTGGAGGAGATGATGGTGGTGTGAGGGTAATGGTGTCGAGGTGATCGGAGGAGGTGGTGGTCGTGGGGATGATGGTGATGGTCGGGATGGCTGTGGTGGTGGTTCAGAGGGTGGCTGTAAAATCCCTAATCGTAAAACTAGTATTTATTTATTTTTAATTATTAATTTAATTATAGTAATTATGTGCTAATTAGGAGAAATAGATTTTATTTAATTTTTATTTTAGGTGTTTGTGAATTTAGAAGATTTATGGGGCCATTAGGAATTTTTTCGAATTTATTTCATATAGGAGACCCTTTGAGCGGTTGCTAGCTTAACGGTATGCATTAATACAAATTGTAGATTTTTCTATTCGTATATATGTATATATATTCGTATATATATATATATATATATATATATATATATATATATATATATATATATATATTTATAAAAGAAAAATAAAGAAAAAGAAATGAAAATGATTGGAAAAGGAAAACAAAAAGAAATAATAAAAAGAGAAAGAAAAGGGATTTAAAATCCTTAACGGATCCAAAACCCTAACCCCATAGCCAAACTGGCCAGTCCCGCGTGTAATGAGAACAACAGCAGCAGCCACCCATTTCCAGACCGCGCGTTACTCCCCCCACCCCGCGTTTGACCCTTCGATCTCGGTCTCTTTCATATATATATATCTCTTCCCAAACGACCAAACCCTAACCCTAGATCATCCCATCCAACCCTAGTGACCAGAGCGTCGCCGCCGAGCCGGAGAACCTCCTTCAGCCACTTCTAGACCGCCCAGAACCGAATCCCGACGACCGCGACCCCGCACACCACCCCGCCCGTTGTAGAAAGTTACAGCAGGGTACCTGTGTTCAAGTCCTGTTTTCTGTGACCTCGCTGAACCAAACTCAACCCCGTCTTCACCGATACGTTTACCAATTAACCCTCTTCAATATTTGTATAATATTTCATCTTGAACAGCGTGCCAACCTAGGTAAAAATCAATGCCAAGTCGAGGAAAAACCCAGACATTTAAATCTCAGAAAAATCTGTTGCAACCACCCCTGTTCTCGGACTCGTATCTCCCACCACAGAGATCCGAATCCGATTTTTCTTGTTGGTATGCAAAGACTACTTGACTTAGTTTATTTTTTGTCAAGTACTTTAATTTAATAGTTGTTGTATGTTAAAATAAATTAGGTAGAAAATCCCGAAAAACTACTTTTCTTGATTTTCAAAAGTTGTGAAATGGAGCACGCTCCGCCAAACGGGACCGCCCCGCTGTGTACCAAGTATACCAAATGATGCGCATAGTGTACCCGGACACGTGAGAGTTCGCGAAAACTGATTCGGACGTGTGTGCGCTTCGGAATCAGCCCGTATCTGCGAACAATCCACGTGTCGCAACTTTTGCAAAAGCCATGCCCATTTTGTGCACGCATGTCAGATTGCGACAAAACTTACGCCATTGGACTCGTGGTATCGCGCTGGTCCTGTGACCCAAGTTTTATGCGATTCTGAGACAGTTGACCAAATCGCCTATTGGCGGGCCCCACGGTTAACTTTTTGAGCAAATTTGTGTTCGACTCACCGGAATCCAAATCTGAACATACCGTTGAGTTCGTATTAAAAATTAGAGTTGTTTGACCTATAATTTATCCCATCTAGAGAACTTTGCCCTTAGTACACTTTTCGGTGCAAAGTGGCCCACATATGGAGCCCGCTTTGACCCGAAATTACCGTTTTACCCCTGTGTCTAAATTGGACGAAAGGGAAGTACTTTCAAGATATTTTGCTTATTCTGGAAACGTTTGTGATGTTTATTTCAGTATCCGGAGACGTTCATTCTGAGGCCGTAGTATACCTTGCCTTGTTGTACTGTTTAAATTCTGTATTATTATTTGCATGTTTATATTATATAATAGTGCGCGTTCGAGAGAGACTCGGGTGCAGTCAACATTGTCATTGACGTTAGGAATGTATCTGACCTAGTGTCTAGTAGACCCACCTAAAGTTGTGGAGTTATTGGTATGACTCCCAAGCCTTGACACATTTCTTACACGTGTTGTGAGTCTCGTGTAGGGAACGAACTTGCGTATGTGGTTGGCCACCTGTACGTGTAGGTCGTGCAACGGATAGGATATAACTGCTAATAGTGATGCATGTTATAAGACTTAGCAGTTATTAGTAGGTGGAGCATTGACTGTCGTGATACGATGGCCCGATCCTTGTCCTTGTTTGGTTGTAAGGTTGGACTATTGTTCTAACGATGGATTATGAGCCAGAGTTATGACGCCCCGGCGTAGTAGCTGAAGCATGTTGTGGATACAACATGCATAGATCATTGGGCGGGGAGGACGACTAGTAGGCGTATGGGATACCCACCTCCTTTATACAGATACCGCACTCGAGGGAGTGATACGGACGTTATTATTATACAGATACCACGTTCCCTAGAGTGTTGGACGTTACTTGGTAATTTTACAGATACCTCAATCTTCGAAATGATGGATGTTATAGATACCACACTCTAGAGAATGTTGGACATTATTATATTCCTGCACCCGTGTTATAGGGGACATATGTAGCATATACTAGCCGGTTGTCACGATTGGTGAATTACGTCAGCATATGTCTAGCCTACACATTCTCAAACACTCAAGTTGTCCTCAAAGTGCATTTCACCTAGATGGTTAGGTCACCCTTGAGTTTTTACAGTATTTACTTTATGGCATGCTTTTATGTATCTTATTATGTCCCTCTGAGGACCTGGTCCCTTTCCAAGTATATTGTTCATGAGTATTTGCAGGAGCGCAGATCCGGACTGGCAACTTATATTGCGAGAGGTCTTCTCTTCGAGCCTCATGATTATTAAAGGTTGTATTTATATTATATTTGTCTTTTTTATTCTTTATTTTAGTTCGGTAGTGGATTTGTTTCCATCCGACTGTCATCTTTAGATAATTCATTTGGGATCTGGTTACAGATATTGGTTATTAATTATATTTGATTTTCTGTGGATGAGATTAGATTATACCATGTGATTTATGATGGTTTATACCACTGGAGAATTGTTCTTTATATTACAGCGTACGTGTGATATAGTTTCCATATATTGGAGTGCCATATTCATACGGCTGGCATGCTTATATGTCCTATTCCTATGTATTTTCGGACTGGGCGTGACAGTGGATAAGGTGGTGGCAGTGGTTATTGATGGTGGTAGAGATGGTGTGTTGTTTGGTCGGAGAAGAAGGAGGTGGTCAGGACTGTGGTGGTCATAGCTGTGGTGATTATTGTCAGGGTATGGTTGCTCGGAGGAGATAGGTGACTATGTTGTGATGGTAGTGGTCGGCTTGCTCGGAGGATGATGGTGTGATGGTGATGGTCAATCCAGCGGGGAAGATCGGGAAGGATAACTGGCTGTGGCAGAGGTTGCTTGGTCGTAGGTGGAAGAAGTAGTCCGGGAAGAAAATGAAGAAGGAGGTCGTGAGGAGGGAGGTGAGTGTGGTGGCTGTGGCTACTTGGAGGTGATGGTCGGAGATGGCGGGGTGTGGTCGTGGAAGAAGAAGGGTGATTATGGTTCGGTTTTATGGTGATGTTGTTGGCTGCTGAATGAAAATGGAGTGGAGAAGAAGTATTTATGTAGGAGAGAGAGAGAGGGAGATGTCATTGGGATTAGGGCCAGCCACAAGGCTTCCTAGGTATGGAGGAAGATTCTACATGAAGGAATGGAGAGCTAGGATAGGCTAGATTTTTAATGGAGGGTGTAGATGATGTAGGGAAAAAGTTTGTGCATAGTACACTCAAAATAAAGGGAAAACAAAGTATGACCGGTCAACAATGAGGGGGGGTTCTTCATGGCTTGGCTCCAATGGAAGGTGGACACCTGATTGTCTTTTTTCACAAAAGCCCATAACAATTAGAAAATTGTACAAACAATGGGGTTTGGGATTGGATGTGAAAAAACACCATGTTTGGTGTGATGTAGTAGATTAAAATGGTGTGTGGTGTTTGGTATGAACCTTGAGGGTGTGAGTGGGGGTTTGGGTTGGTGTTGGGTCTAGTTTTGGGTTAGGTTGGGTCATTGCACCAATTTAATTAAAATTAGTGTCAATGGTGTTCTTAAATTAATTGGAAGTGCATAGGGTTAAAATTGGGTGGGACACAAGTATCATGGACGTAACAGACTCAAAATAGAATATTGTCATAAATTGGATTGTATAAAACGGATCGAGGTTGTGTCTCCAATTTCGATTGGAACGGACAAAGATGCAAAGTTGGTTTTATTTGGATTTAAAAATAAATGTTTGTAACGAATATTGTATGACTAAAATGAAGCACAAGAGGGCGTACTTATGAGTTACACAAAGGTCAGAATGGAAGATTGGCATATCTAGAACAAGGGTGTGAAATTTGTTGGACGGCAAAAACTAGTGTAGTACTCTAGATATTTAAATAACGGTAAAGTACAACAATTGAATAAAAATCACAATAGTAAATTATAACCCCAATAATTAATCCTGGATAATACTAATTTAATCCATAATCCTTTATTTGGTCAGGGGGGTTTAGCAATTCATGTGTTGGATTAAACTAAATACTAAATAAAAAATTAGGAATTTGTCTAGTAGGTTTAATAGAATTAATCTAGTCATGACTAACTATTTAATTGAGTCAATAAGTCAAGTCAAGTCTAGTGTGGTCGACTAATGTCAAGTCTAATACAAATAGACTAACCAACTAACAATATATATAACATACACATTATAAATAAATAGAATATACACATTATTTAGAATAAATAAAAAATGACAAAAATACCCCTATTTCGAAATGTAGTAGTGACAAGTCTACCCCGTTTAGAAAAATTTTGTCCTTAAAATTTAAGATACCTTGTCTCTCTCTGACCAATCATAACCTATTTATTAATCTTCACTTACAGTCAAACCCCCCACAACCAAGGTCTAAGGAAGTCGTACCTACAGTCATACAACATGCAATATAGAGAAAAATATGCATGGTTATGGTTTGTTTTGTCATGGTATTACAGTCTCTGTCAAGGTGTACTACTAATTACATTCTAGCAAAAAAAAATACTGATACAAGCTACGGTACTAAGGAATCAATCAATCAATCAATCAAATAGATGGAAAGGAACAGAAGAAAAGAACAGAATAGAACCTTCTAACCCATCACCTGCAGTATCAGTCTCCTTGACCATTATCGCAAATGTCCTATCTTGCTGGGGTGGCTCCCTCCGCGGATGCTAAGCAATATGCAGTTCCACAGGTGGCCTAACTGGAACTCTATAATTTGGAGCTGCGCGCTGGCCGAGAAGATAAGAAGCTAGAAGAAAATCCTTCACTCGATGTCCCACAGCTCCACAGTGCAAACAAAGTCCAAGACTCACTCTACAGCTCTCCCACAGGTAACCTGGCTTCTTACAGAAATAACAAGCCTGTTAGGTCTGCCTCGGAGGCTGCTGCTGATCCTCCTGAACACGAACCAGTGCCTGGTGCTGTTGGTGGTGATGCTGAAACATCCCCGGCTGTTGCTGAATATGGGGACGCTGAGATCCAGATCCTCCTCTGTAATCTAGGCATCCATCAAGATATCCTCAAAGGTAGCGGTGCGACGACCAGAAGTCCGTAAACTAATCTTCCTCGTCAGCCCCTTTCTAAACTTCTAGTGTCACGCCCCAGTCCAAAAAAATACGGGACCAGGCCACCTGGCTATAGCCAGCTGTCACATCTCCGAGGATATCCCAATTTAATGGATCCTAACGAAGAGTGCTAAGCTGTCCTAAATACTAATATGTCCCATATAAATCAACAACAAGTAATCTAATCTCATCCACAATATAAATAGCAAGAATATACTATTATTAAATGCTGGAAGATAACTCCAGTCTCATAATATCATAGTACAACCAAGAAAGTCAGGTGGGAACAAACCCACTACTATGATGAAATAAAGTACTAAAATGATAGATAAAAGATAATGACTAGGGCATCGACTAACTAGATAATGATGCTCCGAATCCTAGGCAGAAGGCCTACCAAGTAATCACGGAAACTCTGACGGTAACACCTCTAGCTCCTTCGCGGTAGCGTACCACGTCTCCTATCCTGATTTCACGACCCGTACCCGATGTAAGGATACTAGTCGGAAACAACGTCCAGCCTACGCCGCAGAATCGGCGGTAGAACGCTGTCTAGATAGTCTATCTAAAGTAATGAACCACCAATAATGATAGAATACTCAATCACAGAACTAAGATAGAATGACACGAATCAGATAAGAATAGAATAGTCATCATACAACTCATGAGGTTAAAATAATACATCAATGAGTCTGAAGAGTAACAAAATAAGCTGGAGACAAATCCAGTACAAAAGAATATACTACTAGGCTACAACTCCTGGGTCAACTGTCTCGGTTGGGATAAGTCCGTCTTGAGCCAGGGTGTCCGAATCTAAACCCACAACATCCTGGGATCCATAATGGGTAGGGTACCACCCCTCAGTATCATCTGGAAAAATATATCCAGTCAGGAAAGGAGCAGAGTACATCTCTAACAGCAGTTCTAATCCATGATAAAAACTATGTAACAGTAAATAGCTGTAGATAAACAAGATGTACAAAATAGATACAAGAGATATATAGACAATAAGGAAATACTGGAAAGAAATACAATAATGAACAATATGCCAATGAAACAATAATACTAATGACTAAGTGTGTGAGTACTAGCTTAACATGTGATCGGCTTGGGCAAGATACAATGCGGCCTGGCTAATCATATATGCGGTGCATGATCAACACTATTCGCTTACCAATACTTTATTTAATAGGGATTTGATCACATATCTATACTAATACTCCCCACCCCCAACTGGTATAATAGATCCAACCACGGTATGCTATGGCACTAGATTCCCCAAGAAGAGAGCGACTCCTCCCGAAAATTGGTGTCTGTACATGTACAAGATAACCAATGAAACAATACTTGCACCATATACACCATATACCAAGGAATAACATCTCATGACGAGATCCGGATATACCAATCCGTGTAACCATAATGTCAAGAGAAACATGTATATCTACACTAGATACAACGAACATAGAGGATATCATAAATGAGAAACTATCAGAGAATGTACTCGTCTGAAGTCCAAATAAAAAGTCTCACAGATATCTGACTCGGTGCCTCGAAGACCTAGATATGGAATACCACATTAATACAAGGTCCCGGAAAGAGAACAAATCAAACTAGTCAACTTCTAGGTCAATAAATCAATTCTAAGTCAAAAGTCAACTGCGGTCAACTCTAAAGTCAACTAAAGTCAAATATGGTCAAACCAAGGACAACCTCACAAGACATCTATATAAATAATACAACAATTAAGAATGAAGGTCTTGATCCCAATTGGTACCCACACAAAGTATAAATAATATACACTATAATATAAAGTATATACAAACCAATATTTATACAAATAAAATAATATATCACTACTAGTATTTTACTTTACAATAAGCACATATATATATACATATTTATATACAATTATAATATATAATATATAAATTAAATCTGCCCAATCGTCACTGAAAATAGTGAGCTAAAAATACAATTTAAATAAAACGGCTTATAGTGACAGTCTTGACTGTCACATAAAACTGTCGCAGAAATGCTGAATAATAAACCCACTGCCGACTCAGATTGCTGACAGTTTAAAAATGTCGCAGAAACTGTCGCGAAAACCCGCTGCTAAAAAAACCCGCCCACTGTATTTAATGACAGAATTGTCATTAAATAACCAAAGCTACAGCGGCTGCTGTAACCGAACTATATAATGACAGTTTTCAACTGTCATTAAACCTACTGTCACCAAATAGTAAAAATATATATATATAATATATATATATAAACATATAAATCAATATATATATATATATATATATATATATATATATATATATATATAAAACAATTTAATAACTATATACTTATATATATATACACATAAACTTACACACTTAAATACCAATATTTACAAAACACATGCACATATTAATGTACGAATTTTACATGGCTAGAAGCACACATAAAAATACATTCATTAATATATAAATAATTATATAATAATTATAAATAATATAATTACACATTTAAACACATAAATATATTTTATAAAACATTTATGTATAAATTATGAGTACATATATAATTGCATGCAAGAAGCTACATATATATATTTAAACATCATATTAGAACACATAAAAATATATATATAGATCTATGCTACAATAATACCATAATAAATACACTAAAATAAATATATAATATCTATATATACTCACTAATTATAAATAAAGAATTAAAGCATAAATAATTAGATTTACACAAAAACATACCAAATTTGGAGAGTATCACACCGTATCCCACTAGATCTAGGATACGCATGCGACACGAGTCCGACACACAACCAATTGCACCCCGAAGGACACAAACATGTCACAAATAATATTTATGAATAAATTAAAGTGTCAAAAGTAGATCTATGTGTCCGTGTCAAAATACGACATGTACAAAGTCCCGTGTCGGAGGAAAAACCCCCAAAACGACACGTATCACCAAATTTCTGGGATACGACCCACATGAACTTAATTATGGATACGACACTAGCCCCAAACACATAAGCACATGCCCAATTGATCTATAGGATCAATTAACACACACAATAAAATGTAAATTCGAAATTCCAATAAAATTGACACAAAAAGCACCATAACTTTCTCTATGGGTCTCCTATGAACATAAAATAAAGTCCTATGGGTAGTACATACATATGGGTTGATTTTACGTGATTAAATCTCAGATTTAGAAGCTATTTTAATGGGAAAAAACTGAATTATACCTATTGGGAGATGGATTCCCAATGAAACCTCCAATTGAGATGAACTTGCTTCCAAATTGTAGATCCTTGCTCCTCTTTGTAGATCCTTGCTTTCTCCTTCTATATCTTTGCTTCTCAACTTTCTAATGGTGAATTGGGAAGAATTTGGAATGAATTTGGTGGGGAATTGGAATGGAAATGGAGGGAATTTGGGAGTGGGAAATTCTAGATCTAGATTTGGAATGAGAATAAGAGGAGAGAGAAATTCCCCCCCCCCCCTCTAATATAGGCCGGCCATGCCCCCTTCCCCAAGCAATTGTAAAATGTCCAATGTACCCCTTGGGGCCTCTCATGAAGAAATAATTAAGGAAGGAAGCTTCTAGTCTAATCATTTAATTAATTTAATCCATCTCCTTAACCATGGGCTTTCTAAATGGGCCATGTCTAATTATTTAATTCATGTTGGTCCATGGGTCCAAACTACGCTAGTTGGGTCCACTAATATAAGTCCAAAATAATTAAATAACATCCAACAATAATTAAATAATACAACAAAAATTATTAACCATGCACAATATTTATTTAAGTAGGAAATTACTAAAATACCCTTTTTCCTAAAATGTGGTAGTGACAAGTCTACCCTCCTTAAAATAATTCCGTCCTCAAAATTTAATGATGAAAACTACCCCCAAAAAAATCACAGAACAGAACTAAAGAATCACAATTAACTAATGAACAGAACATAACTAGAAAATAACATACCTCAAGGTACAAACAAATATGGATAACGCTCTCGCATGTTATCCTCTCTCTCCCAAGTAGACTCCCCCGGAGAGTGATGCATCCATGCGACGCGTACCAAAGGAATAGTCTGGTTCCTCAGCACCTTCTCTCTCAGATCCAGAATCTCAACTGGCTGCTCTGGATAGCTAAGAGTAGGGCCCACCTCTATCTCTGAGTGATCCAATACATGACTAGGATCTGCCACGTATCGTCTCAACTGCGACACATGAAACACGTTGTGCACTCCCTCTAATGCAGGTGGCAAGTCTAGTCTATAAGCAACTACACCGACCCTCTCTAGAATAGTGAAAGGTCCGATGAATCGCGGACTAAGCTTTCCGCCTATACCGAAGCGAATCGTGCCTCGTGTCGGGGAAATTCTCAGAAACACCAAACCACCCACCTAGAACAAAACACAATCTTAAGAACTTAATCTATAACAAACAAGAACAAGCACAAACAAAATCTAAACTATACCTTGAACTCCAAAGGTCTCTGATGGCTATCGGCCCAATGCCGCTGTCTGTCCTGCGCCACTCGAAGTCTATCTCTGATCAACTGAACCTTCTCCGCTGCATCCACAACCATCTCTGGCCCAAGCAAAACTCTCTCTCCAACATCGTCCCAAGATAAAGGAGTACGACACCTCCGACCATATAGAGCTTCAAAAGGTGACATCTCTATACTAGCCTGGTAACTGTTGTTGTAAGCAAACTCTACCAAATGAAGATGGTCCTTCCAAGAACCCCCAAAATCTAGTACACATGTGCGCAACATATCCTCGAGAGTCTGGATAGTCCGCTCAGACTGCCCATCTGTCTGGGGATGATATACAGTACTGAATTTGAGCTGAGTGCCCAAACTCTCCTGCAAACTCCTCCAGAAATGAGAAGTGAAACGACTATCCCGATCTGAGACTATGCTGACGGGAACTCCATGTATCCTAACGATCTGCCTCATATATATCTCTGCCAGCTTTTCTGTAGACAAACCCACCTTGAAAGGCAAAAAGTGGGCCGATTTGGTCAACCTATCAACAATGACCCAAATCGCGTCTTTCCCACCTGGAGATCGTGGAAGTCCGGACACAAATTCTATAGTAATGTGTTCCCACTTCCACTCTGGAATGGGTAATGGCTGAAGTAACCCTCCTGACCTCTGCCTCTCGGCTTTCACCTGCTGGCACACTAAGCATCTGGATACAAACTGTGCCACTTTCCTCTTCATGCCATACCACCACACACTCTCTCGCATATCCCAATACATCTTGTTAGCACCTGGATGTATGGAATAATGAGAGCGATGCGCTTCCTGCAACATCTCCTCACGCAACTCCCCACTAGGCACACACAATCTAACTCCATGCCTCAAGGATCCATCCTCTGAAATAGTGAAATTATCCTCCAATCATGCCCTCACTTGAGCTCTGATACTCCTCAAAGATATATCATTATACTGTGCTGCCTTAATCCTGTCCATCAAATCTGAGTGTATCTGCAATCCCCATATCTGCATAGCACACCCAGGATCAATCACCTCAATGCCCAAGCTCTCCAAGTCCTCCAATAAATATCGATCCTTCGTTAAGAACATAGCTACCAGATACCTCCTCAAAGCATCGGCAACTACATTGGCTTTCCCAGGATGATATTGTAAAGGGATATCAAAATCCTTCATCAGTTCCAACCACCGACGCTTCCTTATGTTCAACTCCTTCTACGTAAAAACGTACTTCAAGCTTTTGTGGTCTGTGAAGATCTCCACACGCTCTCCGTACAAATAATGTTTCCACAACTTTAGGGCGAATATGACAGCTGCCAACTCCAAATCATGGGTAGGATAGTTCTTTTCATGAGGACGCAATTGCCTGGATGCATAGGCAATCACTTTCCCATGCTGCTAAAGAACACAACCTAAACCCTTTCCCGATGCATCACTATAAATAGTGAAACCTTCGGACCCTGATGGCAACGTCAAAATAGGAGCAGACGTCAACCTCTTCTTCAACTCTTCAAAAGCAACCTGGAAATCCTCCGTCCAAACAAACTCCAAATCCTTCCTTGTGAGTCTGGTTATCGGCTCGGCAATCCTCGAAAAATCTTGCACAAACTTCCTGTAGTAGCCTGCCAATCCCAAGAAACTCCTGATCTCTGCTACCGAACTCGGAGTCTTCCAAGATTCTACTGCTGAAATATTCTTCGGATCCACTGAAATACCATCACCAGTCACAACATGCCCCAAGAATTCTACCTTGTCCAAGAAAAACTCACATTTGAACAACTTCCCATACAACTTCTCCTTCCTCAGCACATCCAACACAATCCTCAAATGCTCCTCATGCTCCTCCGGTGTCCTCGAGTATATGAGTATGTCGTCGATGAACACCACCACGAACTTGTCAAGGTACTGGTGGAATACCTTGTTCATCAAGTTCATAAATACCGCCGGTGCATTAGTCAAACCAAACGGCATCACCATAAACTCGTACTGACCATACCGAGTTCTAAAAGCAGTCTTCGGTATGTCCTCCGGCTTCACCTTCACCTGATGGTAGCCTGATCTCAAATATATCTTAGAAAATATGTTCGTACCACTCAACTGATCAAACAGATCATCAATCCGTGGCAAAGGATACTTATTCTTGATAGTGAGATTATTCAAAGCCCTGTAATAAATGCACATGCGCACCGATCCATCCTTTTTTGGTACAAACAATACCGGGGCTCTCCATGGTGAAGAACTCGATCTGATAAACCCCTTATCCTGCAATTCGTCCACCTGCTTCTTCAACTCGACCAGCTCGCTGTTGTTTACTCTATAGACATGCTGCAAAATTGGTTCTGCACCTGGCACCAAGTCTATAGAAAATTCAACATCTCGATCTGGTGGCAATCCTGGCAATTACTCAGGAAACATCCAAGAATTCTGCTATCAACGGATGCGACAACTCCTCGTCTTCTACCATAGCTCCACAAATAATGTCTTCTCCCTGCTCCGCAGCTCCTCTAGCAAACTCAAACTTTGGCTCTCCTGGCGAACCAAACAAAACTCTACCTCCTCTATAGTCTATGCTAGCACGGTGCCTACTCAACCAATCTATTCCGAGTACAATGTCGTAGCTTGGAAGTGGCATTACAAGTAGACACGCACTCAACTCCCGGCCTCCCAGAGTAACTCTCCGGTCCTTGCAAATATCATTAACAAGGATAATACCTCCCCCGGTCATGATCTTGCAAGTCCTAAGCAAAGACTCAGCTACCAAACCATGCTTCAGAGCAAAAGAAACAGATACAAAACTATGGGAAGCACCACTATCAAACAAAGCTAAAGCTGGAATGGAATGAAGAAGAATAGAACCTGCGATGACATCTCCGGTGGGTTCCTCCTCTTTGACGGCCATAGCAAACACTCGTCCCTGTCGAGCACCTTCCTGCTGTTGATGCTGGACAAAATGCTGCTGTTGTGTCGGAAGCGGTCCCCTCGGCTGTGCTGCAGGTGGTCTCGTCTGTGTCCTCGGAGCTGGAGCTGCTCTCTGAACTGCAAGACGAGGACACTCCCTTGATTGATGCCCTTCAATACCACAATACAAACAAACTCCTAGCCTCCTCCTGTAAACTTTCCAGATATGGCCGGGCTTCTTGCAGAAGTTGCATGGAGCTTGCTGTAACTGTCTCTGCTGTTGAGGTGCCTGGTAAAAAGGTGCTCTAGCTGGAGTCTGGTTCTGCTGTCGCTGCTGGAAAGGTCTGGACTGGAAATGAGGTCATTTGGCAGATACTGCACTGCCGTTGGCCCCCATAAAAGAATCACGGTCTCTCTTGGTCTTCAAACCCATATCCCGCTCAACCTTGCGTGCCTCCGCAAGTATCTCCGAGTATGTCTCATAAAAAGACGGAATAAGAATCTTTACTTCCCAGTTTAGACCCTCACGGAAACGAATAGCTCGAACCTCCGGCTCTCTCACCAAATAATCTGCAAATTGGCTCAACCTACCGAACTCTGCAGCGTATTCCTCCACAGACAAGCTCCCCTGAATGAGATTCTCAAATTGTCCCCCCAAGTCAAGCCTGTCTATCCGGGCAAAAAACTTCTTCTTGAAAAGGTCCTTGAATACCTTCCAAGATTGTCCTACGTCAACCAGTACTGGCTCATTCCTGAACCAAGTGCGAGCGACGTCGAACAGTTGAAGTCCTACCGCCTCAACCTTCAGATCTTCAGAAAGACGGGATACCCTCATAAGACGCTCAATGTCCTCGAGCCAATCATCAGCATAGACGATGCCCTCCGTCCCTTTGAAAACCCTAGGCTCCAGTTTCTTGAAGTCCTGAATGTTGCCTGGCCGAAGCTGAGCAACTTGAGGAACAACCTGCTGCTGGACCGAAACTCCTCTCTTAACTACAGCACGAGCAAGCTGATGAGCACTCTCGATGTCCTGCCGTAGGACGTCGGTCTGCCTCTGATGTGCCTCTGACTGAGCCCTCTGTGCCTCGAGCATCTCCCGAAACAGTGTAAACATCTGTGACTCCTCTGCTGGCACAGGAGGTGGAGGTGGAAGCCCCTCAGATACAGCTGGCATAGTCCTCTGAGTAGGTGGTGGACCTCCGAAAGCAGCTTACACTCCAATCACCGGAGAAGTGACTGGTGCAGGCCCTCGGGATGTCGCAGTCCTCTCAGAAGCTGCTCTCCCCTGTTGTGATCTAGTTTTAGGCGACATCCTGAGACAAAGCGAAAGAAAGAATCAATATGGCACAAGATGTAAGACATCAAGGAAATGACAGTTTAAGGGATCAAATATCAATGTCAAAGGAGAATAGTTGAATTAAAAAAAATTTCCTACATGTGATTGAGTATCTCAGCCTATATCCTATATCCTATTATAGGCTCGCAGTAGTACAACTAAATTGTCGCACAACTACGATATCACATACTTTGTGAAGCTAGACCTGCATGGGCTACCACCAAAACGTGTCACGACCCGTACCCGATGTAAGGATACTAGTCGGGAACAACGCCCAGCCTACGTCGTAGAATCGGCGGTAGAACGCTGTCTAGATAGTCTATCTAAAGTAATGAACCACCAATAATGATAGAATACTCAATTACAGAACTAAGATAGAATGAGCACGAATCAGATAAGAATAGAATAGTCATCATACAACTCATGAGTTTAAAATAATACATCAATGAGTCTAAAGAGTAACAAAATAAGCTGGAGATAAATCCAGTACAAAAGAATATACTACTAGGCTACAACTCCTGGGTCAACTGTCTCGGTTGGGATAAGTCCCTCTTGAGCCAGGGTCTCCGAATCTAAACCCACAACATCCTGGGGTATATAATGGGTAGGGTACCACTCCTCAGTATCATATAGAAAAATATATCCAGTCAGAAAAGGAGCAGAATACATCTCTAACAGCAGTTCTAATCCATGATAAAAACTATGTAACAGTAAATAGCTGTGGATAAATAAGATGTACAAAATAGATACAAGAGATATATAGACAATAAGGAAATACTGGAAAGAAATACAATAATGAACAATATGCCAATGAAACAATAATACTAATGACTAAGTGTGTGAGTACTAGCTTAACATGTGATCGGCTTGGGCAAGATATAATGCGGCCTGGCTAATCATACGTGCGGTGCATGATCAACATTATTCGCTTACCAATACTTTATTCAATAGGGATTTGATCACATATTTATACTATACTCTCCACCCCAACTGGTATAATAGATCCAACCACGGTATGCTATGGCACTAGATTCCCCAAGAAGAGAGCGACTCCTCCCGAAAATCGGTGTCTGTACATGTACAAGATAACTAATAAAACAATACTTGCACCATATACACCATATACCAAGGAATAACATCTCATAACGAGATCCGGATATACCAATCCGTGTAACCATAGTGTCAAGAGAAACATGTATATCTACACTAGATACAACGAACATAGAGGATATCATAAAAGAGAAACTATCAGAGAATATAATCGCCTGAAGTCCAAATGAAAAGTCTCACAGATGTCTGACTCGGTGCCTCAAAGACCTAGATATGGAATACCACATTAATACAAGGTCCCGGAAAGAGAACAAATCAAAATAGTCAACTTCTAGGTCAATAAATCAATTCTAAGTCAAAAGTCAACTACGGTCAACTCTAAAGTCAACTAAAGTCAAACATGGTCAAACCAAGGTCAACCTCACAAGACATCTATATAAATAATATAACAATTAGGAATCAAGGCCTTGATCCCAATTGGTACCCACACAAAGTATAAATAATATTCACTCTAATATAAAGTATATACAAATTAATATTTATACAAATAAAATAATATATCACTACTAGTATTTTACTTTACAATAAGCACATATATATATATATATATTTATATATAATTATAATATATAATATATAAATTAAATCTGCCCAATCGTCACTGAAAACAGTGAGCTAAAAATACAATTTAAATAAAACAGGCTTATAGTGACAGTCTTGACTGTCACAGAAAACTGTCGCAGAAATGCTGAATAATAAACCCACTGCCGATTCAGATTGCTGACAGTTTAAAACTGTCGCAGAAACTGTCACGAAAACCAGCTGCTAAAAAAATCTGCCCACTGTATTTAATGACAGAATTGTCATTAAATACCTAAAGCTACAACGGCTGCTGTAACCGAACTATATAATGACAGTTTTCAACTGTCATTAAACCTACTGTCACCAAATAGTAAAAATATATATATATATAATATATATATATAAACATATAAATTAATATATATATATATATATATATATATATATATATATATATATATATAAAAAACAATTTAATAACTATAAAATTATATATATATACACATAAACTTACACACTTAAATACCAATATTTACAAAACACATGCACATATTAATGTACGTATTTTACATGGCTAGAAACACACATAAAAATACATTCATTAATATAAAAATAATTATATAATAATTATAAATAATATAATTACACATTTAAATACATAAATATATTTTATAAAACATTTATGTATAAATTATGAGTACATATATAATTGCATGCAATAAGCTACATATATATATATATTTATACATCATATTAGAACACATAAAAAAAAAATATAGATCTATGCTACAATAATACCATAATAAATACACTAAAATAAATATATAATATCTATATATACTCACTAATTATAAATAAAGAATTAAAGCATAAATAATTAGATTTACACAAAAACACACCAAATTTGGAGAGTATCATACCGTATTCCACTAGATCTAGGATACGCATGCGACACGAGTCCGACACACAACCAATTGTACCCCGAAGGACACAAACACGTCACAAATAATATTTATGAATAAATCAAAGTGTCAAAAGTAGATCTATGTGTCCGTGTCAATATACGACATGTACAAAGTCCCGTGTCGGAGGAAAAACCCCCAAAATGACACATATCACCAAATTGCTGGGATACGATCCACATGAACTCAATTATGGACACGACACTAGCCCCAAACACATAAGCACATGCCCAATTGATCTATAGGATCAATTGACACACACTACAAAATGTAAATTCGGAATTCCAACAAAATTGACACAAAAAGCACCATAACTTTCTCCATGGGTCTCCTAGGAACATAAAACAAAGTCCTATGGGTAGTACATACATATGTGTTGATTTTAAATGATTAAATATCAGATTTAGAAGCTATTTTAATGGGAAAACTGAATTATACATATTGGGAGATGGATTCCAAATGAAATCCTCCAATTGAGATGAACTTGCTTCCAAATTGTAGATCCTTGCTCCTCTTTGTAGATCCTTGCTTCCTCCTTCTAGATCCTTGCTTCTCAACTTTCTAATGGTGAATTGGGAAGAATTTGGAATGAATTTGGTGGGGAATTGGAATGGGAATGGAGGGAATTTGGGAGTGGAAAATTCTAGATCTAGATTTGGAATGAGAATGAGAGGAGAGAGAAATTTCCCTCCCTCTAATATAGGCCGGCCATGCCCCCTTCCCCAAGCAATTGTAAAATGTCCAATGTACCCCTTGGGGCCTCTCATAAAGAAATAATTAAGGAAGGAAGCTTCTAGTCTAATCATTTAATTAATTTAATCCATCTCCTTAACCATGGGCTTTCTAAATGGGCCAAGTCTAATTATTTAATTCATGTTGGTCCATGGGTCCAAACTACACTAGTTGGGTCCACTAATATAAGTCCAAAGTAATTAAATAATATCCAACAATAATTAAATAATACAACAAAAAATATTAACCATGCACAATATTTATTTAAATAGAAAATTACTAAAATACCCTTTTTCCTAAAATGTGGTAGTGACAAGTCTACCCTCCTTAAAATAATTTCGTCCTCGAAATTTAATGATGAAAACTACCCCCAGAAAAATCACAGAACAGAACTAAAGAATCACAATTAACTAATGAACAGAACATAACTAGAAAATAACATACCTCAAGGTACAAACAAATATGGATAACGCTCTCGCATGTTATCCTCTCTCTCCCAGGTAGACTCCCCCGGAGAGTGATGCATCCATGCGACGCGTACCAAAGGAATAGTCTGGTTCCTCAGCACCTTCTCTCTCCGATCCAGAATCTCAACTGGCTGCTCTGGATAGCTAAGAGTAGGGCCCACCTCTATCTCTGAGTGATCTAATACATGACTAGGATCTGCCACGTATCGTCTCAACTATGACACATGAAACACGTTGTGCACTCCCTCTAATGCAGGTGACAAGTCTAGTCCATAAGCAACTGCACCGACCCTCTCTAGAATAGTGAAAGGTCCGATGAATCGCGGACTAAGCTTTCCGCCTATACCGAAGCGAATCGTGCCTCGTGTCGAAGAAATCCTCAGAAATACCAAACCACCCACCTAGAATAAAACACCATCTTAAGAACTTAATCTATAACAAACAAGAACAAGCACAAACAAAATCTAAACTATACCTTGAACTCCAAAGGTCTCTGATGGCTATCGGCCCAATGCCGCTGTCTGTCCTGCGCCACTCGAAGTCTGTCTCTGATCAACTGAACCTTCTCCGCTGCATCCACAACCATCTCTGGCCCAAGCAAAACTCTCTCTCCAACATCGTCCCAAGACAAAGGAGTACGACACCTCCGACCATATAGAGCTTCAAAAGGTGACATCTCTATACTGGCCTGGTAACTGTTGTTGTAAGCAAACTCTACCAAATGGAGATGGTCCTTCCAAGAACCCCCAAAATCTAGTACACATGTGCGCAATATATCCTCAAGAGTCTGGATAGTCCGCTCAGACTGCCCATCTGTCTGGGGATGATATGCAGTACTGAATTTGAGCTGAGTGCCCAAACTCTCCTGCAAACTCCTCCAGAAATGAGAAGTGAAATGACTATCCCGATCTGAGACTATTCTGACGGGAAATCCATGTATCCTAATGATCTGCCTCATATATATCTCTGCCAGCTTCTCCGTAGACAAACCCACCTTGAAAGGCAAAAAGTGGGCCGATTTGGTCAACCTATCAACAATAACCCAAATCGCGTCTTTCCCTCCTAGAGATCGTGGAAGTCCGGACACAAAATCTATAGTAATGTGTTCCCACTTCCACTCTGGAATGGGTAATGGCTGAAGTAACCCTCCTGGCCTCTGCCTCTCGGCTTTCACCTGCTGGCACACTAAGCATCTGGATACAAACTGTGCCACTTTCCTCTTCATGCCATACCACCACACACTCTCTCGCATATCCCGATACATCTTGTTAGCACCTGGATGTATGGAATACTGAGAGCGATGCGCTTCCTGCAATACCTCCTCACTCAACTCCCCACTAGGCACACACAATCTAACTCTATGCCTCAAGGATCCATCCTCTGAAATAGTGAAATCATCCTCCAATCCTGCCCTCACTTGAGCTCTGATACTCCTCAAAGATATATCATCATACTGTGCTGCCTTAATCCTGTCCATCAAATCTGAGTGTATCTGCAATCCCCACATCTGCATAGCACACCCAGGAACAATCACCTCAATGCCCAAGCTCTCCAAGTCCTCCAACAAATATTGATCCTGCGTTAAGAACATAGCTACCGGATACCTCCTCAAAGCATCGGCAACTACATTGGCTTTCCCAGGATGATATTGTAAAGAGATATCAAAATCCTTTATCAGTTCCAACCACCGACGCTGCATCATGTTCAACTCCTTCTGCGTGAAAACGTACTTCAAGCTTTTGTGGTCTGTGAAGATCTCCACACGCTCTCTGTACAAATAATGTTTCCACAACTTCAGGGCGAATATGACAGCTGCCAACTCCAAATCATCGGTAGGATAGTTCTTTTCATGAGGACGCAATTGCCTGGATGCATAGGCAATCACTTTCTCATGCTGCTGAAGAACACAACCTAAACCCTTTTCCGATGCATCACTATAAATAGTGAAACCTCCGGACCCTGATGGCAACGTCAAAATAGGAGCAGACGTCAACCTCTTCTTCAACTCTTCAAAAGCAACCTGGCAATCCTCCGTCCAAACAAACTCCACATCCTTCCTTGTGAGTCTGGTTATCGGCTCGGCAATCCTCGAAAAATCTTGCACAAACTTCCTGTAGTAGCCTGCCAATCCCAAGAAACTCCTAATCTCTGCTACCGAACTCGGAGTCTTCCAAGATTCCACTGCTGAAATCTTCTTCAGATCCACTAAAATACCATCACCAGTCACAACATGCCCCAAGAATTCTACCTTGTCCAAGAAAAACTCACATTTGGACAACTTCCTATAAAACTTCTCCTTCCTCAACACATCCAACACAATCCTCAAATGCTCCTCATGCTCCTCCGGTGTCCTCGAGTATATGAGTATGTCGTCGATGAACACCACCACGAACTTGTCAAGGTACTGGTGGAATACCTTGTTCATCAAGTTCATAAATACTGTCGGTGCATTAGTCAAACCAAACAGCATCACCATAAACTCGTACTGACCATACCGAGTTCTAAAAGCAGTCTTCGGTATGTCCTTCGGCTTCACCTTCACCTGATGGAAGCCTGATCTCAAATCTATCTTAGAAAATACCTTCGCACCACTCAACTGATCAAACAGATCATCAATCCGTGGCAAAGGATACTTATTCTTGATAGTGAGATTATTCAAAGACCTGTAATCAATGCACATGCGCACCGATCCATCCTTCTTTGGTACAAACAATACCGGGGCTACCCATGGTGAAGAACTCGATCTGATAAACCCCTTATCCTGCAATTCATCCACCTGCTTCTTCAACTCGACCAGCTCGCTGTTGTTTACTCTATAGACATGCTGCGAAATTGGTTCTGCACCTGGCACCAAGTCTATAAAAAATTCAATATCTCGATCTTGTGGCAATCCTGGCAATTCCTCAGGAAACACATCCAAGAATTCTGCTATTAACGGATGCGGCAACTCCTTGTCTTCTACCATAGCTCCATAAATAATGCCTTCTCCCTGCTCCGCAGCTCCTCTAGCAAACTCGAACTCTGGCTCTCCTGGCAAACCAAACAAAACTCTACCTCCTCTACAGTCTATGCTAGCACGGTGCCTACTCAACCAATCTATTCCGAGTACAATATCGTAGCTTGGAAGTGGCATTACAAGTAGACACGCACTCAACTTCCGGCTTCCCAGAGTAACTCTCCGGTGCTTGCAAATATCATTAACCAGGATAATACCTCCCCCGGTCATGATCTTGCAAGTCCTAAGCAAAGACTCAGCTACCAAACCATGCTTCAGAGCAAAAGAAACAGATATAAAACTATGGGAAGCACCACTATCAAACAAAGCTAAAGCTGGAATAAAATGAAGAAGAATAGAACCTGCGATGACATCTCCGGTGGGTTCCTCCTCTTCGACGGTCATAGCAAACGCTCATCCCTGTCAAACACCTTTTTGCTGTTGATGCTGGATAAAACATTGCTGCTGTGTCGGAAGCGGTCCCCTCGGCTGTGCTGCAGGTGGTCTCGTCTGTGTCCTCGGAGCTGGAGCTGCTTCTGAACTACAAGACGAGGACACTCCCTTGATTGATGCCCTTCAGTACCACAATACAAACAAACTCCTAGCCTCCTCCTGCAAACTTCCCAGATGTGGCCGGGCTTCTTGCAAAAGTTGCATGGAGCTTGCTGTAACTGTCTCTGCTGCTGAGGTACCTGGTGAAAAGGCGTTCTAGCTGGAGTCTGGTTCTGCTGTGGCTGCTGGAAAGGTCTGGACTGGAAATGAGGATGTTTGGCAGATACTGCACTGCCGTTGGCCCCCAGAAAAGAATCACGGTCTCTCTTGGTCTTCAAACCCATATCCCGCTCAACCTTGCGTGCCTCGGCAAGTATCTCCGAGTATGTCTCATAAAAAGACGGAATGAGAATCTTTACTTCACAGTTTAGACCCTCACGGAAACGAATAGCTCGAACCTCCGGCTCTCTCACCAAATACTCTGCAAATCGGCTCAACCTACCGAACTCTGCAGCGTATTCCTCCAAAGATATGCTCCCCTAAATAAGACTCTCAAATTGTCTCCCCAAGTCAAGCCTGTCTATCCGGGCGAAAAACTTCTTCTTGAAAAGGTCCTTGAATACCTCCCAAGAGTGTCCTACGTCAACCAGTACTGGCTCATTCCTGAACCAAGTGCGAGCGACGTCGAACAGTTAAAGTCCTACCGCCTCAACCTTTTGATCTTCAGAAAGACGGGACACCCTCATAAGACGCTCAATGTCCTCGAGCCAATCATCAGCATAGACTATGCCCTCCATCCCTTTGAAAACCCTAGGCTCCAGTTTCTTGAAGTCCTGAATGTTGCCTGGCCGAAGCTGAGCAACTTGAGGAACAACCTGCTGCTGGACCGGAACTCCTCTCTCAACTACAACACGAGCAAGCTGATGAGCACTCTCGATGCCCTGCCGTAGGACGTCGGTCTACCTCTGATGTGCCTCTGACTGAGCCCTCTGTGCCTCGAGCATCTCACAAAATAGTGTAAACATCTGTGACGCCTCTGCTGGCATAGGAGGTGGAGGTGGAAGCCCCTCAGATACAGCTGGTATAGTCCTCTGAGTAGGTGGTGGACCTCCGAAAGCAGCTTACACTCCAATCACCGAAGAAGTGACTGGTGCAGGCCCTCGGGATGTTGCAGACCTCTCAGAAGCTGCTCTCCCCTGTTGTGATCTAGTCTTAGGCGGCATCCTGAGACAAAGCGAAAGAAAGAATCAATATGGCACAAGATATAAGACATCAAGGAAAGGACAGTTTAAGTGATCAAGTATCAATGTCAAAGGAGAATAGTTGAATCAAAAGAATTTTCCTAGATGTGATTGAGTATCTCAGCCTATATCCTATATCCTATTACAGGCTCGCAGTAGTACAAATAAATTGTCGCACTACCACGACATCACATACTTTGTGAAGCTAGACCTGCATGGGCCACCATCAAAACGTGTCACGACCCGTACCCGATGTAATGATACTAGTCGAAAACAACGCCCAGCCTACGCAGCAGAATCGGCGGTAGAACGCTGTCTAGATAGTCTATCTAAAGTAATGAACCACCAAAAATGATAGAATACTCAATCACAGAACTAAGATAGAATGAGCATGAATCAGATATGATTAGAATAGTCATCATACAACTCATGTGTTTAAAATAATACATCAATGAGTCTGAAGAGTAACAAAATAAGTTGGAGACAAATCCAGTATAAAAGAATATACTACTAGGCTACAACTCCTGGGTCAACTGTCTCGGTTGGGATAAGTCCCTCTTGAGCCAGGGTCTCCGAATCTAAACCCACAACATCCTGGGGTCCATAATGGGTAGGTACCACTCCTCAGTATCATCTGGAAAAATATATCCAGTCAGGAAAGGTGCAGAGTACATCTCTAACAGCAGTTCTAATCCATGATAAAAACTATGTAACAGTAAATAGCTGTGGATAAACAAGATGTACAAAATAGATACAAGAGATATATAGATAATAAATAAATACTGGAAAGAAATACAATAATGAAAAATATGCCAATGAAACAATAATACTAATGACTAAGTGTGTGAGTACTAGCTTAACATGTGATCGGCTTGGGCAAGATACAATGCGGCCTGGCTAATCCTACGTGCGGTGCATGATCAACACTATTCGCTTACCAATACTTTATTCGATAGAGATTTGATCACATATCTATACTAATACTCCCCACCCCCAACTGGTATAATAGATCCAACCACGGTATGCTATGGCACTAGATTCCCCAAGAAGAGAGTGACTCCTCCCGAAAATCGGTGTCTGTACATGTACAAGATAACCAATGAAACAATACTTGTACCATATACATCATATACCAAGGAATAATATCTCATGACGAGATCCGGATATACCAATCCGTGTAACCATAGTGTCAAGAGAAACATGTATATCTACACTAGATACAACGAACATAGAGGATATCATAAATGAGAAACTATCAGAGAATGTACTCGCCTGAAGTCCAAATAAAAAGTCTCACAGATGTCTGACTCGGTGCCTCGAAGACCTAGATATGGAATACCACATTAATACAAGGTCCCGGAAAGAGAACAAATCAAACTAGTCAACTTCTAGGTCAATAAATCAATTCTAAGTCAAAAGTCAACTGCGGTCAACTCTAAAGTCAACTAGAGTCAAACATGGTCAAACCAAGGTCAACCTCACAAGACATCTATATAAATAATACAACAATTAGGAATCAAGGTCTTGATCCCAATTGGTACCCACACAAAGTATAAATAATATACACTCTAATATAAAGTATATACAAACAAATATTTATACAAATAAAATAATATATCACTACTAGTATTTTACTTTACAATAAGCACATATATATATATATATATTTATATACAATTATAATATATAAATTAAATCTGCCCAATCGTCACTGAAAATAGTGAGCTAAAAATACAATTTAAATAAAACAGGCTTATAGTGACAGTCTTGACTGTCACAGAAAACTGTCGCAGAAATGCTGAATAATAAACCCACTGCCGACTCAGATTGCTGACAGTTTAAAAATGTCGCAGAAACTGTCGCGAAAACCCGCTGCTAAAAAAACCCGCCTACTGTATTTAAGGACAGAATTGTCATTAAATACCCAAAGCTACAGCGGCTGCTGTAACCGAACTATATAATAACAGTTTTCAACTGTCATTAAACCTACTGTCACCAAATAGTAAAAAAAAATATATATATATATATATATATATAATATATAATATATATATATAAACATATAAATCAATATATATATATATATAAAACAATTGAATAACTATATACTTATATATATATACACATAAACTTACACACTTAAATACCAATATTTACAAAACACATGCACATATTAATGTACGTATTTTACATGGCTAGAAGCACACATAAAAAAATATTCATTAATATACAAATAATTATATAATAATTATAAATAATATAATTACACATTTAAATACATAAATATATTTTATAAAATATTTATGTATAAATTATGAGTACATATATAATCGCATGCAAGAAGCTACATATATATATATTTATACATCATATTAGAACACATAAAAATATATATATAGATCTATGCTACAATAATACCATAATAAATACACTAAAATAAATATATAATATCTATATATACTCACTAATTATAAATAAAGAATTAAAGCATAAATAATTAGATTTACACAAAAACACACCAAATTTGGAGAGTATCACACCGTATCCCACTAGATCTAGGATACGCATGCGACACGAGTCCGACACACAACCAATAGCACCCCGAAGGACACAAACACGTCACAAATAATATTTATGAATAAATCAAAGTATCAAAAGTAGATCTATGTGTCCGTGTCAAAATACGACATGTACAAAGTCCCGTGTCGGAGGGAAAACCCCCAAAACGACACGTACCACCAAATTGCTGGGATACGACCCACATGAACTCAATTATGGACACGACACTAGCCCCAAACATATAAGCACATGCCCAATTGATCTATAGGATCAATTGACACATACAACAAAATGTAAATTCGGAATTTCAACAAAATTGACACAAAAAGCACCATAACTTTCTCCATGGGTCTCCTATGAACATAAAACAAAGTCCTATGGGTAGTATATACATATGGGTTGATTTTACATGATTAAATCTCAGATTTAGAAGCTATTTTAATGGAAAAAAACTGAATTATACCTATTGGGAGATGGATTCCCAATGAAACCTCCAATTGAGATGAACTTGCTTCCAAATTGTAGATCCTTGCTCCTCTTTGTAGATCCTTGCTTCCTCCTTCTAGATCCTTACTTCTCAACTTTCTAATGGTGAATTGGAAAGAATTTGGAATGAATTTGGTGGGGAATTGGAATGAGAATGGAGGAAATTTGGGAGTAGAAAATTCTAGATCTAGATTTGGAATGAGAATGAGAGAAGAGAGAAATTTCCCCCCTCTAATGTAGGCCGGCCATGCCCCCTTCCCCAAGCAATTGTAAAATGTCCAATATACCCCTTGGGGCCTTTCATGAAGAAATAATTAAGGAAGGAAGCTTCTAGTCTAATCATTTAATTAATTTAATCCATCTCCTTAACCATGGGCTTTCTAAATGGGCCAAGTCTAACTATTTAATTCATATTGGTCCATGGGTCCAAACTATACTAGTTGGGTCCACTAATATAAGTCCAAAATAATTAAATAACATCAAACAACAATTAAATAATACAACAAAAATTATTTACCATGCACAATATTTATTTAAATAGGAAATTACAAAAATACCCTTTTTCCTAAAATGTGGTAGTGACACCTGGGCTGTACACTGTGGGGTAATATGCCTCGTCCAAATCTGGAAAGGTTCTAGGTCCTCAGAGGGACGTAACAAGATACATAGAAACATTTCATATATATGAATACTGAATAAAATAAATACAATAAAGGGTGTGCTAGCCATCTAAGTGAATGTAATATGAGGACAACATTGGTACGTATGGGTAGGTGTAGGCATAAAGTCTATACCGCTCCGAAAAATGGGGCATCTGCATAATATAACGTCCATACCGCTCCGAAGAACGAGGCACCTGAATAATATAAAGTCCATACTGCTCCGAAGAACGGGGCACTTGAATAATATAACGTCCATACTGCTCCGAAGAACGGGCCACCTGTATAAAGGGAGTCATCGGATCCGTGGCTCCTTCGGATACCATGGATTCCAATGTGTGTATCCCATATGCCTACTTGCTGTCCTCCCCGCCCAATGTAGATATACTAGTCGAATACTCAACATGCATACCACGTATCTATATGCCAGTCTCTATAAATAAAATAATCCTGAGTTACGTACTAACCGTGATGCATGTCACACGCACCGATAGCTAGTCGAGTACGTGAACCCGTATCCCAATATGGGTTATTACAATGATACGTGTAAGAGTATCAGGTCTCGAAAAATACCAGAGTATCCTCCCAATGGGGTGAGTGTACTAACAACTAGGTCAAGTATACTATTCAACGACGTATCCGTCGACTGCACCGAGTCAATCTCGGACGCGCACAGTCATATGAAATAAGGCAACAAGACATCATACAACATATGCAATATTTAATTAGACAACAAATATGGTAAGGTATCTTGCCTGGGTCCTCAAGCTGTGAATGCCAATAGCCTGCTCCTGCAGTATCTTCTGGCTGGTCCAGTGACCCTAAACATACAATATAATATATAATAATCTAACATCAGATACTAAAAAAAAATACATACTTAACTATGACGCTGCTCTAGGTACTGTAGAGAGATCTTAGTTGGCCGACTACAGAGTCGTGTGTGCACGTAGCTAAGGTGTACACATATTCTGTCCTCGGCTACCGTGTACCTCGAGATAATAATTTACTAAAGTTAAGGGGTTACCAACTATTTCTGATTTGTACGACTACATGTCCTTATCTGCCATGTTAAGCATACTAGGTTTATGTCCAGGGTTTTAGGTGAATTACTAGTCTTTGATAATATGTCAAAATTTAGGGTAATGCATTTATTATCATCTAATCTAATTGTCATCATGCATACACATCTATATTATTTTATTTAATTGGTTTGTGTCGACACAAGACATGCCGACACGCCGACTCGATAAAACAACCATACAACGATATTATGCAAGAAGCGAGCTAGGGGTCGAGTACCTACCTGACTGGATGAGAGTCTGCTCGTCCTTGTCGTCCTCCTAATGGGCGAAGCTCCGGTCGACGGCGGCCAGCAAGGCAGCGGCAGTGGCAGCGACTACAGAAGTTTCAGCGGAAACAACGATCTGGCAGAGGCGTCAGCGGCCTGGGGGTGGCGCTGGAAGAGCGGTCAGGTCGTGGGGGAGATCGGGTCGGCTGGTAGGGGCTGTTGGTGGTGCTGGAAGCGGTGGTCCCGACTCAGGACCGTCGGGATCCGACAGTCGGGTTGGTACTCAGGTTTCAGGGTGGTGGAGATAGGGATGGCAGTCGGCGTAGGTGGTGGTGCGGTGATATTGTGGTGGTAGAGTCAGTGGTCAGGCGAGTGGCCGATGGTGAGGTGGTGGTGGCTTACAGTGGTGGGCGTCCGGTCGGGGGAAGGAGAGGGGAGGAGCTCGGGTTTTAGGGTTCGGCTAAGTTTGTGATGTTGATGATGATGGTGTGATCTAGGGTTTCCATGGAAGAGAAAGTGTATTTATATATGGGGGTTTGTGGGATGACCTTGGGATTTGGGCCTGTCTGGGCTCTTTTAGGTGGGGCTTGTCCGCATGAGAGGGTGTACATGGGCTTGGTTTGGTATTATTTTGGGTGAGCTTGGCCTCAAATTTTAATTAGAATACAAACAATTTCGTCTGGTATTTCGAGAAAAAATGGTTTTATTGAAAAATTCCTAGGTGTTTGTCATGAATATTGTGCAGCTCATATGAAGCCCAATATAGTATCTAAAAGTTACGCAATGTTAGATGGTAGTCTGACACGTCTAGGAGATTTATATGAACTGGTTTAAGGTTAACTACTAGTGTAGTGGTCCAAACCTCAAATCTATGGTTCGGGGTATTAAGACTTATGATTGATGTACTTTAATCCTAATTGTATTTTAATTAATCCTAATCTCTCCATTTAAATCAAATTAAACCCTAAATTGGTCGAGGGGGTTTACAATCTACCCTCCTTAGAGTATTTTGTCCTCGAAATTAAAATATACGTATGGTAAGAACTAATAACTGAATTTAAAATGCTACTACATACCTAGGCCTTCGAAGAGATGGGGATAACGCTGGCGAATATCCTTCTCGCTTTCCTAGGTTGACTCGCCTGGTGCATGATGCCTCCATGCGACACGGACTAGGAGAATAGTCTGACCTCGCAATTCCTTCTCACTTCTGTCCAGAATCTCTATAGGCTCCTCTTGGTATGATAAACTCGGGCCGACTGTGATTTCTGAATGGTCAATCACATGACTCAGATCCGGCATGTACCTCCTGAGCTGAGATATATGGAAGACGTCATGAACTCCTTCCAAAGTCTGTGGTAAGGCTAGCCTTTAAGCAATATCTCCGATGCGTTCTAACACATCGAATGGTCTGATGTACCTCGGGCTCAGCTTCCCTCTGCCACCAAATCTGATAGTCCCTCGAGTAGGTAAGATCTTTAGAAACACGCGATCTCCAACCTGGAACTCTAGGGGTCATCGATGCGTATTTGCCCAATGTTTCTGCCTGTCCTGTGCTGCTCGCAGGTGTCCTTGGATCTTCTTCACCTGCTCCACTGTACGAACAACCAACTCTGGCCATAGAATCTGACTTTCGCCTATATCGCTCCAACATACTGGGGAACGACACTTCCTTACATAAAACCCTTCATAGGTAGCCATCTGGATGCTCGCTTGATAGCTGTTGTTGTAAAAAAATTCGACCAAGTACAGATGGTCCTCCCTTGATCCTCCGAAATCTAGCATGCACGCTTTTAACATGTCTTCCAATGTCTGAATGGTACGCTCTGACTGGCCATCTGTCTGCGGGTGATACGATGTGGTGAACTTCAGGCGGGTACCGAGATCTCTTGTATACTCCGCCAAAAGTAAAAGGTAAACCTTGTATCCCGGTCAGACACTATACTAACTGGTACACCATGCAGTCGCACAACCTCCCTTATGTATATATCTGTTAAGACCTCTGTTGATTGACCAACTCTGAAGGGTAAAAAGTGTACAAACTTGGTGAGTCTATCCACGATTACCCATACTGTATTGCGACCATTAGGACTCCTCGGAAAGCCCGTAACAAAGTCCATAGTGATATGCTCCTATTTCTACATTGGTATAGGGAGCGGTTGAAGCAATCCTACAGATCTCTGATGCTCAGCCTTGACTTACCGACACACCAGGTACTTCGCCACAAAGCGTACTCTCTCTCTCTCTCTCTCTTCATTCCATGCCACCAGTAGTACTGCCTTAAGTCTCTGTACATCTTCGTGCCTCCTGAATGAATAGAGTATGTTAAACTATGTGCCTCTGACTTCAATTCCTAACGAAGTTCTCCATTTGGAATATAGAGACGATCTCCACATCTCAAGGTCCCGTCTTCATGTATAGGTAATCCTGTCTGTATTCCAGCCTCTGTCTTCTGTCTAAGCCTCTGGAATCTGGCGTCTGGCGGCAAAGCAGCCTTGATCCTCTCCACTAATGTCTATTGTAACTGGAAATTCGACAACTGTCCGTCTACTCCCGGCATAATGACCACTATACCCATCTTTTCTAGATCTCTCAACAGATATTGTTGGGTAGTCAAGAAGAATGCTATGGGTCTTCTACTCAACGCGTTAGCTACTACGTTGGCCTTTCCCGGATGGTACTGTAGTTCGATCTTAAAGTCTGTCATCACCTCGAGCCAATGTCTCTGTCTCTGGTTCAAGTCCTTTTGGGTGTAGACGTACTTTAGGATCTTGTGGTCAGTGAATATCTCCACTTTTCTCCATATAGGTAATGCCTCTAAAGCTTCAAATCAAAGATCACTACGGCAAGCTCCAAGTCGTGAGTGGGATAATCTTCTCATGGGTCCTTTACTGCCTAGAAGCATAGGCCACAACCTTTCCATGCTATATCAAGACATATCCTAGTCCATTCCCAGATGAATCGCTATAGACCACGAATTCTCCGGGTCCAGATGGTATGGTCAAGATAGGTGTTATAGTCAAATGCTTCTTCATCTCATCGAACGCTGTCTGACACTCCTTTGTTCAGGTGAACTCCTGCTCCTTACGGGTCAAGCGGGTCATCGGCTCTGCAATCTTCGCGAAGTTCTCTACCAACCTCCGATAATATATGGCAAGTCCTAGGAAACTTCTCACCTCTGAGACATTGGTAGGGGTTGGCCATATTTCTACTGATGAAATCTTTGCCGGATCTACTGAAATACCATCTTCTGAGATGATGTGTCCAAGAAAAGTGACACAATCTAGGAGAAACTTACACTTGCTCAACTTGGCAAAAAGCCTCTCTCTCCTCAGCGTCTCTAACACTAGTCTCAAGTGCTCTTCGTGCTCCTCGTGCCTCTTCAAATACACCAAGATGTCGTCGATGAAGACTACGATGTGATGAAGCTCTAGTTGTGGTGGATAGCCGATTGGGCGTAGCACAACAGAACTTAGCGCGTGCAGATGTCGCCTGTGCTAGTTTTATTCGGGCTAGAGCCAAACTGTCCCTCATGAGCAATGATGAGGCACGGCTGGAGCGGACTCGCCATGATGTCTTGGATTCCAGGACATAGAGGATGGCCGCACTGGCACAACAGCTTCGCGACCTGACTGCTCCTCCAAAATGATGCACTTTTGCTTTTGCTTTTCAATATACTTCTGCTCCTTTTTGGGAATAATAAAGAGGCTTTTCATCTGACTTTGTGGACCCATTATTTTGGAATATAAATGACAGGTTTGGGTAAAAAGTGATATCAGAGGCAATATGAACATGATATACACTCGGTAAGTTTCAGTGGGACATATGATAGAATATGCTCCTAGCTAAAATCGTTTTTGGAAGTAGTTTTGTCAGAATGAGACCTTCATTATACTCCATTTGCGTAGAGGAGGTTAAGCATAGTACCTTTTCAGAAATTTGCTATTGATAGGAGCCATTAGCAGGTATCCATTAGGCTGGGCTAACCTGTAAGCGCCATTTGAGAACGTCGTCTCGATTACATAAGGGACTTTCCATTTGGGCTGGAATTTGCCTTTACTCCTGTGAGTAAGAATCATCGGCCTTCTTACGGCTAAATCTAGCTCGCCGACTTTGAACACTCTTTCCTTTACCTTTTGATTAAAAGCTTTGGAAATGCATGCTTGGTAGAGCGCGATACGCTGTTGAGCTTGGAGGCGTTTCTCGTCTAATCCTTCTAGCTCTTGAAGTTTTAACATATCATTCTTTTCTTGAGTCATCTCATTAGCCACGGCTATCCTGAGTGATGAAATTTAGATCTCGATGGGGAGAACTGCTTTGCTCCCGTAAACTAATGAGAATGCGGTGCAACCTGTCGGTGCCCGTACTGTTGTGCGGTATGTCCAGAGATATTCTTCCAGCTTCTCATTCCAATCCCTTTTGTTCGAAGAGATGAACTTCTTCAAGAGTTTGATAATGGTTTTGTTGAAAGCTTCCGCCAAACCATTAGCAGCAGGATTATATGCCGTCGAGGCGATATTCTGTATCCGATTTTTATCGCAAAATTGATGAAACGCTTGGCTGATGAATTGAGGCCCATTATCATGGATTATCCTTTGGGGTATCCCGAAGCAATAAATGACGTGATGTTTGATGAAGCTGATCATATTAGATGCCTTTACCTCAGCAAGAGGGATCGCCTCTGCCTATTTGAAGAAGTAATCCGTGATGGCCAGTATGAACTGGTGACCTCTGGAAGAAGACGGGTGAATAGGACCAATGATATCCATACCCCATATTTCGAAAGGCCAGGATGCAACCGTAGGATGTAGGTACTCAGGAGGTTGATGGATAAAGTCTGCATGGATTTGACAGGCTCTGCATTGTCTTGCATACTTTATTGCATCTGTGATCATAGTAGGCAAGTAATAGCCCATTCTTCTGATGCGATCCTGTAGCTTAGGACCGGGTTGGTGCGCTCCGAATACGCCGTCGTAGGCTTCACGGATAATCCATTGTGCTTCATCACCAGAGAGACATCATAATAATAGTCCGTCATAAGACCGACGATATAGACATTGTGAAGATGCGTCAAAATAGAAGCGTAATGATCGTCTTTTGACGGATACCGCTTCTTTAGGATCTTATGGCAAGATTCTGTATGCTACAAAGTCTATAAAGGGACTTCTTCAGTCTCTCCTCGGAAGATTTGTGTCCAGTACGTAGTTGTGTTCTATGTGAAAGTTGTTTTTTACATAAAATAAATCTCTGTTAAGAAGGATTACCGAATTCTGCCTTCTTATAGGGGTAGCTAAATCAGCAGCTAGACTGGCTAGAGCGTCAGCTTCCAGATTCTGAGATCGAGGGACATGCTCTAGGAAGAATCCTTTAAATGTCATGGCTATCTCGACCGTTGCTCGGTGATAGGGGATGAGGTCTGGATTTCGGACTTCATATATTCCTCTGACTTGGTTGATGAATAGCAGAGAATCACCGAAAGCTAGCAGAGATTCGACACCCAATTCTTTAGCGACTTGGAGCCCGATTAGTAGAGCGTTATACTCTGCCACATTGTTAGAATAGGGCTCGCTAAGAGAATATGCTCGGTAGATGATGAGCTTATCAGGAGTAACTAGGACAACTCCTACTCCCGAAACTACGTTTCCCCTGGGACCAGTTCTGGAGGCACCATCGAAGAATAGTTGCCATGCATCACTTTCCATTGCGAATTATATTCTGCGACTTCGTCGAAAATGTCCTCGTACAGTTTGGAGGCCTCCGGGATCGGATGAGCAGCTAGGAAGTTAGCCAATGCTTGGCCTTTGATGGACTTCTGAGGGACGTACACCATGTCATATGGTGTTAATAGTATCGCCCAAGTTGCGAGTCGGGAATTAAGAACACTTGGCTTGCTCATCAGTACCCGAAGAGGATTTATCCTGGCGATGATGTGAATGGTCTGGCCTGTGATATAGTGTCGCATTTTTTGGATAGCGAACATCAGAGCCAAGCATTCTTTCTCCACTGGGTTGTACCGGTGTTCGGCTCCGACCATCATCCTGCTGAGGTAGTAGATAGCCTGTTCGTGACCCGTATCATTCTTTTGTGCGAGAAGAGCTCCCAGAGAATGATCAATCGCTCGAACATACAGCACGAATGGTCTCTCTATGACGGGAGGCACCAGAACTGGCGGACTAGTGAGGTAACGTTTGATGTCGCCTAATGCTTGCTGGCAGGCTTCATCCCATATAAAGGATACTCCTTTCTTCATGAGGCAAGAAAAAGGTTGACATCTCCCAGAGAGGTTGGATATGAATCTCCGGATATAAGCCAGACGACCTTGAAATCCCTTGAGTTCTCTCAGATTACGTGGCGGTCGCATTTCTAAGATGGCCTTGGCTTTATCAGGGTCCACTTGAATACCTTTGGCGGTAATGACAAATCTCAGGAATTTGCCACTGGATACACCCAGAAAGGACTTTGCGAGAAGAGCTCCCAGAGAGGTTCGGGACAAGCCCTGCCGGAGGTAATATGGACATAGTAGTTTTTGTGGACCTAGCCCCACTGGCGTACTTATAGTTAAGTACGGGCGCTAAGTTGAGATGACAACCGATATGATAATCGATAGCCAGAAACTCGAAGAGTTTGTTCAGAGGTAATATGAACATGACAAACTTCTGGGATGCAATTCCATCGGGAATGGAGGCGCATATCTACTCAGAGGTAATATGGACATGGCAGTTTTTGTGGACCTAGCACCACTGGCGTACTTAGAGTTAAGTATGGGCGCTAAGTTGAGATGACAAACGATATGATAGTCGATAGCCAGAAACTTGGAGAGTTTGTTCAGAGGTAATATGAACATGACAAACTTCTGGGATGCAATTCCATCGGGGATGGAGGCGCATATCTGCTCAGAGGTAATATGGACATGGCAGTTTTGTGGACCTAGCATCACTGGCGTACTTAGAGTTAAGTACGGGTGCTAAGTTGAGATGACAACCGATATGATAGTCGATAGCCAAAAACTCGGAGAGTTTGTTCAGAGGTAATATGAACATGACAAACTTCTGGGATGCAATTCCATCGGGGATGGAGGCGCATATCTGCTCAGAGGTAATATGGATATGGCAGTTTTTTGTGGACCTAGCACCACTGGCGTACTTAGAGTTAAGTACGGGTGCTAAGTTGAGATGACAACCGATATGATAATCGATAGCCAGAAACTCGGAGAGTTTGTTCAGAGGTAATATGAACATGACAAACTTCTGGTATGCAATTCCATCGGGGATGGAGGCGCATATCTGCTCAGAGGTAATATGGACATGGCAGTTTTTATGGACCTAACACCACTGGCGTACTTAGAGTTAAGTACGGGCGTTAAGTTGAGACGACAACCGATATGATAATCGATAGCCAGAAACTCGGAGAGTTTGTTCAGAGGTATTATGAACATAACAAACTTCTGGGAAAAGGAATGAAATGCTTGGATGATGAACATAAACTTATGTCTGGACAATTCACTATGGAGTGATTTTACTGAAGAATCCATTGGAGAAACTTTTAGGGACTCTTCCTCAGGTACATTTTTGAAGAGGGCAACTTGTCACATAAAAAAAGAATAAAAATCCAATTGGTAAGGACCGTCCCTTTGTTTACAGATGTAAAGTGATGACCTTGGTCTCGATCAACTCCTGAATTCTTTTTTTTAGCGAATAGCACGCCCTTGTGGGGTGGTGAGTGTACCGATGGAAGAGACAATAATCTGGGTCATCAATTTTGTTAGCCCTCTTAGGATGTCTGATGTTGGGTAGCTGAAGCTTGCGCTCTTTCATCAATATATCGAAGATTTCAATGATGTCGTCTTCATTGAAGGAGAAATTCCCTTTTGGTCCTCGGGCTCCTGATGCCTGAATTTTACGGTCTTCCGGGAAGATCGTCGTCGTTGCATCATCTTCGGATCTTGAGGGAATTCTACCCCCAGCTTCGGATGCCGCCCTATTTTGTCGAGGTAAGCTACCCCCAGACATGCCGTAGCATCTGTCCACAGGAGCTGATTTAGAAGGAGCTACCTCTGGTTGTTTAAGACTAAACCTTGAAGATTTTGGTTTCGTAAGAGATGCAGTATACCCCAATCAAAAACAAGCTTGTTGACGGTAAGAATTACCATGTAGCGGTGTTCGTCTGCCCTTTCTATTGTTGAGGCCTGGTTTCAGCTTCAAATCATAACCCATGCTTTGTATAATTTTTAACGCTTGCGGGCTATATCTGTGGATTTGTATTCTGCCAGTTTCAGACTCGCGAAATTCTTCCTGCATGATCGGGCTGCTTCGCATGCGACCGAAGACTATTGGATGTTGGTCGTCGCGACTTGGAGGAATAATAAAAATGGAATCTTCACGTGGTCTACCTATTATGACGACATTAGATGTTGAAGCATCCTCCCACAAGATCTTCCCGCGTTTGACCGTTAGGGGAACTGAAGCCTGTTTATGACCCTCGTCTTCGTGTTTTTGAATCAGATAATTGTGCAGGTCAGTAGAAGTTACAGAAGAAGAAGACTTGTTCCTTCTATTCCCATCAGTGGGCATACGGATGTTGGGAACCATAGTTTTCCCTGTGCCACCAATATACAACAGGTTGGCCATCTGGGTGGCGGATAATCCCCGAGGAGGGTATCTTCCCGCAAGTTGAGCCATCTTTACGCTGAGTGGCTTCTCATGGCATAATTTGGAGCTCTGCTTTGGTTGGCGTAAAGCTGAGGATGTCCTCAGTCGGCCATCAGCTTCTCGCATAATCCGGAGGGCAGGCAGATTGTTCCTTTGCTGGCGTAAAGGCCGAGAAGTTGAGTAGTCCGCCGCATGCTTTCCCTTGCATAGTTTGCAGGGATCATTTGCTTTTCCGCAGAAGGCATATGTACTTTTACGCACCGAGCACGTTTGGGACTCCTGATTTGGCGCTGAGGCATCATCAGAAATTTTGTCTATTCCGCCAGGGACGGGAGACTAAAATTTACGTGCAGAGCGCGGAGTAGGCTTCTGGACTAGCGCTGAGACATTGTCAGAAGTTTCGTCTGTTCCGCTAGGGACGGGAGACTGAATTTTACACGTAGAGCGTGGATTATACTTCTGGGTTAGTGCTGAGGCATTGCCAGAAGTTTTGTCGGTCCTGCCAGAGATAGTGACTGAATTTTACCCGCAAGGCGCGGTTTATACTTCTAGGTTAGCGCTGAGGCTTTGCCAGAAGTTTTGTCGGTCCTGCCAGAGACAGGTGACTGAATTTTACGATCAAAGCACGGAGGGAGCAAAGCTACAACCTCATTGGTCGGAGAGATCAGAGAGATCGGAGAGTCCACAGGAATGGTAGGGGATGTCTTGGGCATCCAGACCTTGCGGAGCTTCCTGTTGCATTGGACGGAGAGGGAGTGAGAGCTACCCCCTGTTCGAATCATGTCTTCGTAGGCAGACTAGTCGAACTAGACGACCAGTGTCTTCTTTACGGATCCCACGGATATCGTATCGTGTTGAGCAATTTCTTCCTCATCAAAAAAGAAAGACGTCCCCAGCAGAGTCGCCATCTTGTTTAGGATAATAAATAAGAAAAGATTTGGTGATGTAGAAAACGAGGTCTTGTACGAAGACCCACCCTTCTTTTATGTTTACAAACAAGATTGTACAAATTTAATCCTATACGAGGATGTCTAAGTATAATTTATTTAATCTGGGTAAATATTGTTATAGGTGTCTGATCTGCGGTCGATCACTTTCGCCCTTGGACCACACAATGTTTCGAAGAAGTGTCGTGGAAGACAGAAAGCCGCTTCGAGGGTTGCTAAAGAGGGTGGATGCCCGATGCCAGAGTCGTCGATCCCTTCTCTTTGCCTGAGCTCTGGACTCTTTTCTCTCTCTTCGATCCTAATCTTTTTTCAATTTGTCCACCTGTTTCTCTGTTGATAGAGGTCTCTATTTATAGAGTTTTTAGTGACAGTGACCACACAGTCGAAGTAGAAACCGAGTTGTGGAAAGTACAACACCCTTTAATACGACGGTTTAAAATAACCAATGCCTGCGTATAGATGACCTTCTGAGTGAGCATGTGCCGCGTGTCCAACTAAGGGACAAACGCGTATAGCTGTTGTGAAGATCACGGCATAGAAGCCACGTAGGTAGTTATCCCTTGTGTAGAAGAGGTTGGCGTAGAAGCCAAATGACTGTCACTATGGCATAGCAGTCAAGTAGGCATAGAAGCCGAGTAGGCGTAGAAGCCGAGTGGGCGTAGAAGACGAGCAGGCATAGGAGTCGAGTGGGCATATAAGTCGAGTAGGCATAGAAGCCGAGCAGGCGTAGAAGCCGAGTGGGCATAGAAACTGAGTGGGCATAGAAGCCGAGTGGGCATAGAAGTCGAGCAGGCGTAGGAGCCGAGTGGGCATAGAAGCCGAGTGGGTATAGAAGCCGAGCAGGCGTAGGAGCCGAGTGGGCATAGAAGCCGAGTGGGCATAGAAGCTGAGCAGACGTAGAAGCCGAGTGGGCATAGAAGCCGAGTGGATGTGGACGCTTTAGCCAGAATTATGGCTTTTGGAGATATAATCAAATCTTATGCATTAAATGCAGAGATCTGCCCACATCCTGCGCATTAAATACAGAGGTGTGTTTTCGAAGCTTTACTGTCCCACAGATTTACCATTATTCTGCGTATTAAATGCAGATACGCACCTCGAACTTTGTACGAAGAGACACTGATGACATGGCAGCCTGTTTGTCTTCCGTAGAGCGTAAGAAGCTCACGTCAACCCGTGTAAAACTAGGCAGCGTATCCCCTTGTCTACGTAAAAGTAGTTTACGCAAAGGGGGATGCTACTAAACGACGGTTCGGTAACATTTAATCAAATCTCCAGCATTAAATGTGGAGATCCGCCATTATCCCGTACATTAAATGCAGAGGCATGTTTTTAAGATCTGTCACTTGGCCTGCACATGGTGCAGAAATGTGCCTCGGGCATCTGTCAGTATTCGGTGCTTTAAATACAGAGACGTGCCTTGAGAACCTGTCACCGCTCTGTGCATAAAATGCAGAGACGTACCTCAAATCCCGTACGAGGTGCAGCTTTTGACGTGGCAGGCGGTTTGTCTTCTGTGGAGCGTAAACAGCTCACATCTGCCTGTGTAAAACTAGGCAGCGTATCCCTTCGTATGTGTAAAAGTAGTTTACACAAAGGAAATGACAGTAAATAACAGCCTGGGTAGCAGTGCCACGCCATCAATATAGCCGTCGCTTGGGTAGTCGGGCAGTACTTTTTGTTAGAAGTCCAGACGTCAGGTTTATTGCACGATCTGACAGTTTTATTTCAAAGAATACGAAGCGTCCCTTATACACTTTAATGCAGTATTGAAAGCGGATGAGCTTTACGCCATAAAGGCGATGAAGAACCCTGTTTATGCTGAAGTGGCCTGGACATACTACTTTACGCGGATGGTACTTGAGCTCATATTTTACGCTGTGCCCAGCAAAAAAGCTCTGTTTCACGCTGATGGCTCCGTGGTCCTCTATTTACGCTGCTCTGCCTCAATACGCTGCGTATAGCTATCCAGCATATTTTTCATGCTTCTACAAACGCCAGTCTCATAATATCATAGTACAACCAAGAAAGTCAGGTGGGAACAAACCCACTACTATGATAAAATAAAAGTACTGAAATGATAGATAAAAGATAATGACTAGGGCATCGTCTGATTAGATAATAATGCTACCAATCCAAGCCAGAAGTCCTAGCAAGTGATCACGGAAACTCTGACGGTAACACCTCTAGTTCCTCCGCGGTAGCGTACCTCGTCTCATGTCCTGGGCCGTACACCGTGGGGTAATATGTCTCGTCCAAATCTAAAAAGGTACCAGGTCCTCAGAGGGACGTAACAAGATACATAGAAACATGCCATATATATGAATACTGAATAAAATAAATACAATAAAGGGTGTGCTAACCATCTAAGTGAATGCAATGTTAGGACAATATTGGTACGTATGGGTAGGTGTAGGCATAACGTCCATATTGCCCCGAAGAACGGGGCATCTGCATAATATAACGTCCATACCGCTCCGAAGAATGGGACACCTGAATAATATAACGTCCATACCGCTCCAAAGAATGGGGCACCTGAATAATATAACGTCCATACCACTCCGAAGAACGGGGCACCTGAATAATATAACATCAATACCGCTCCGAAGAACGGGGCACCTGCATAAAGGGAGTCATCGGATCCGTGGCTCCTCCAGATACCATAGATTCCAAAATGTGTATCTCATACGCCTACTAGCTGTCCTCTTCGCCCAATGTAGATATACTAGTCGAATACTCGACGTGCATACCACGTATTTATATGCCAGTCTCTACAAATCAAATAATCCTGAGTTACGTACTAACCGTGATGTATGTCACACGCACCGATAGCTAGTCGAGTATGCGAACCCGCATCCCAATATGAGTTATCACAGTGATACCTGTAAGAGTGTCAGGTCTCAGAAAATACCAGAGTATCCTCCCAATGGGTTGAGTCCAGTAGCAACTAGGTCAAGTACACTATTCAACAACGTATCTATCGATTGCACCCGAGTAAATCTCGGATGCGCACAGTCATATAAAATAAGGCAATAAGATATCATACAACATATGCAATATTTAAATTAGACAGTAAATATGGCAAGGTATCTTGCCTGGGTCCTCAAGCTATGAATGTCAATAGCCTGCTCCTGTAGTATCTTCTGGCTGGTCCAGTGACCCTAAATACACAATACAATATATAACAATCTAGCATCAGACACTAAGGAAAAATACATACTTAACTATGACGCTGCTCTTGGTACTATCGCGAGATCTCGGTTGGTCGACTACAAAGTCGTGTGTGCGCGTAGCTAGGGTGTACACGTATTCTGTCCTCGGCTACCGTGTACCTCGAGACAATAATTTACTAAAGTTAAGGGGTTACCAACTATTTCTGATTTGTACGACTACATGTCCTTATCTGCCATATTAAGCATACTAGGTTTATGTCCAGGGTTTTAGGTGAATTACTAGTCCTTGATAACATGTCTAATTTAGGGTAATGCATTTATTATCATCTAATCTAATTGTCATCATGCATACACATCTATATTATTTTATTTAAATAGTTTGTGTCGACACAAGACACACCGACACGATGACTCGATAAAACAACCTTACAACAATATTATGCAAGAAGTGAGCTAGTGGTCGAGTACCTAGCTGACTAGACGAGAGTCTGCTCGTCCTGGTCGTCCTCCTCGCGGGGCGGAGCTCCGGTCGATGACGGCCAGCAAGGCAGCGGCGACAGTGGCAGCAACTGCAGAAGTTTCAGCGGCAACAACGGTCTGGCAGAGGCCTCAGCGGCACTGGAAGGGAGGTCAGGTCATGGGTGAGATTATGTCGGGCTGGTAGGGGCGGTTGGCGGTACTGGAAGCGGTGGTTCAGACTGGGGACCATCGGGATCCGGCAGTCGGGTTGGTACTCAGGTTTTAGTGTGGTGGAGATGGGGATGGCAGTCAGCGCAGGTGGTGGTATGGGGATGTTGGGGTGGTGGAGTCGGTGGTCAGGCGAGTGGTCGATGGTGAGGTGGTGGCGGCTTACAGTGGTGGGCATCCGGTCGGGGGAAGGAGAGGGGAGGTGCTCGGGTTTTAGGGTTCGGCTAGGTTTGTGATGTTGATGATGATGGTGTGATCTATGGTTTCCATGGAAGAGAAAGTGTATTTATATAGGGGGGTTTGTGGGCTAACCTCGGGACTAGGGCCTATTTGGGCTGTTTGAGGTAGGGCTGGTCTGCATGAGAGGGTGTACATGGGCTTGGTTAGGTCTTGTTTTGGTTGATCTTAGCCTCAAATTTTAATTAGAATACAAACAATTTTGTCTTGTATTTCGAGAAAAAATAGTTTTATTGAAAAAATTCCTAGGTGTTTGTCACGAATATTGCGTAGTTCATATGAAGACCAATATAGTATCTAAAAGTTACGCAAGGTCAGATGGTAGTCTGGCACGTCTAGGAGATGTGTATGAACTGGTTTGAGGGTAACAACTAGTGTAGCGGTCCAACCTCAAAGCTATGGTTCGGGGTATTAAGACTTATAATTGATATACGTTAATCCTAATTGTATTTCAATTAATCCTAATCTTGCCATTTAAATCAAATAAAACCCTAAATTGGTCGAAAGGTTTTACATCTAGGCTCAATCTCCTGGGTCTCGAATCATAGACGATGCAAAATGGCTCAATCGACAGAATTCTGCGACGTACTCGTCGACCGATATCTTCCCTTGGACCAAGTCATGAAACTAACTCTCCAAAGCTCTCAGGACCACGTCGGGAAAAACTTCTCCTTGAAAAGCTCCTTGAAAGTCTTTCAAGTAAGTCCTTGAACAGTAAGTCTCAGCTCCATACGATACCAAGTGAGTGCGATATCGAACATCTGACTGTCGGCCGCCTCTATCTGCAAGCTGTCCAGAATCAGGGCCAATCGTAGGTTTCTCTTCGTATGCTCTAACCATTCATCAATGTAGAGTATCCCCTCGATACCCTTAAACTCTCGAGGTGCCATCCTCTTGAAGTCAACTATAGTTCCTAGTCTCTGCTGTTGCTGCTGACCAGGATACTGCTGGGCAACTCTCTCAACTTCCTGTAGTGCCATCTGGTGAGCATTCTCCATGCTCTCTCTTATCAGCTCTGTCTCCACTTGGTGCGCCTCTGCTTTCATCCTCTGAGCCTCATCTTGAACACGCTGGGCCTCCGTCGTCACTCTCTGGGCATTTACCATACCCTGAATAATGTAAGAACCTGTGCCCCATCAGCAGGTACACCTCCAGAAAAAGAAATATATGGCGGGAGAGGAAGGTCCTCCGCAAAAGCTGGAACAACCCTCTGGAAAGGTGGGGGAGGAGGACCCCCAAAAGCTGCTGAAACTCCTATTTGGACAGAAGGTGAAGGAACAGTCCCTGCCACTCCCTGTGTAGGAGGTCGAGAAGTTGCTGACCTCTCCGACATGGCAGTTGTTCCTGATCGCTGCGATCTAGTCTTCGATGCATCCTGAAGACAGATCGAAACAAGTTATTAAGGCACAAGAATACGATATCATCAAGGAAGGACAAAATATTCAATGAAGCAATATTCTGAAGGAATTGTAATATTAATAGATTGAAAGTTTTCCTAATTATGACTGAGTATTTGCTCTCATCCTAGTATACTATATCCTAGATCCTATCACAGGCTCGTAGTAGTACAACTAAGTTGTTACACTACCACGACATCGCTCTAATTTTGAAACTCGACCTACATGGGCCACCACTAAAAATTTGTCATGACCCGCACCCAATATAGGGGCACGAGTACGCGGGTACGTCCAGCCTACGCCGCAGCATCGGCGGTAGAACTCTAGGTCACAATACTATCTAATCAATCTCACACGAGTATCCAACTCCATAAGGAGATACAGATATAACAATATAATATGAAAATACTCAACCACAGAACTAAAGCACGATAAGATATCTAAGAAAATAAAATAATCAAAATACAACACAAGTCTAAACAATAAAATAATATAACTTTAAACAATAACATCCAAGTCTCAATGTATGCCAGAAATAAATCCAGTACCATAATCAGCTAAAAAAAACTAACTGAATAACTAGTGATCCCAGTTAGACCTCCCAAAAATTATACCTGAGCTACAAGATCCAAGGCTGCAGCTACTCTCCCTGTGGTCCATAATATGTCGGACACTAGTCCTCTAAGTCACAGTTTGGAAAAATATATCCAGTCAGGATTGGAGAAAGTACAACCCGATAATAGTTCAAATTAATTGAGAAGGACTATAAAACAATAAATAGATGATGCTATATATTGAGAGAAAATAAGAAATAGATGCAATGGCAAATAGTAAAAAGAATAGGCAATATAGGCAATATGGTATAGTCAGTGCATATATGAAATGAAGAAAAATAATTACAATATCATATATAGGGTAATGTAGTATATGAAATGAATTGAAGAACTGTAACTATCTAAGTATTTGAAATAGTAGTTTCGATATGTGATTGGGTTGGGAACTTGTACGATCGCTATATGGCCTAGCTAATCATATATGAGGTTTATGATTAACACTAACAATATTTTACACTTGTACGATAGGGATATGATCATATTTCTCACTAGCAATTTTCCCCGCCCCCAACTAGTACAGAGGATCCAACCATGACACGTTACGATGCACGATCAATGTCCAATAATACCATGTACAATGTCTAATATCAATATTGTGTACAATGTCAATAAGAAACCAATGTAACATCTCATGACTGCAAATCCAATCTATATACTAGTCTGTGTAGCACAGTATCAAGAATCAGATGTAACATTTCTAAGTACTTGAATTATAGAAATTATCAAATAATAAAAATTATCAGAGAATGTAATCGCCTGTCGTCCAGAGCAACGAATGTCAAACTGCGTCCCAACTGGTGTCACTTAACCCTATATATGAATCTCATTGTCAATTAAGTGAAATGAGTGATAGATGAGTTAAAAAGCTCTAAATATGATTTCTAGTTCATTCCTAGGTAATACTAGTCAAACTAGAACAATACTAGGTCCACATCTAGCTTTTAGGGTGATTGCAAGTTCATTCTAGGTAATACTAAGTCATAACTAGACCGATACTTCGATTCTAGATTCATACTATTTATAGATTGCCATTATCAAAGTTATACTAGCTAATATTATAATTACTAATTAATATTAGCTATACTAGATAATACTTTATACTATTTATCATAATATATACATAGACTCTTTATAACTAGTAACTTAGTGTATCTTAGCTAAATTACCAACCCCCAATACCTAGCCCACATCACAATGTAAATCCATCACCTTAACTAGTCACCAACACCTTAGTTTATAACTATACTTGATATCTTGACCTCTACATGATACCTTGGTATCAACTTATATCTAATATTAGAACCTAGACCTCGATATTCTTACTTTAGCATCATCTTGACCTCAAGCCCCAATACTTTGGTGTCACATTAATAACTAGGCCAACCGTTGACACTCATCTCATTACCTTACCCAAACACCAACACTGATATCAAGTTTCCAATAACCAACTTAACTGATACTCTACACTCAACCCTGTTATATGTACGCATCTATATATTACGTACTTCTATTATACCCCATAACTAAGCCATGTATCCTCTCATGACTAATACACTAGTTGCCCAACTTGTTGCACATCCTACTTGCACTCATATCATTCCCATGTTCAGCTATTAGTTGCATAGATACACCACCTAGTATCCATTGAATCACCACCTATAAATAAAAGCCTTAAATCCTAACTATCACTGATGCTTACATATCTAACTGACACCCTAACGGGTTGCCTAAATTGACATTGTTGTTTCTTCTAGCATTTTCTCAGTCCAAGCAATGCTCACCCCTAAATGCAGTTTATATGCCAACTTCACTTACTACAGGTATCCCTCCTGATAGTAGTTGCACTGTACTTCCCAATCAAGAGCAATGCCACTAATACTTGATGTTGTTACAATCAGGCAACCCAGGTCTAAATATTTCCCCCTTTGATTCATACACCTCTATCTCACCTGCCCACTTATTCAACCATTCGTACATGACCTTATAACAATAACTTTGTGCACTCCCTAAACTGGGTACCACTCTGCTATTACCCAAGGACATGTTCAAAATAACATAATGCCTTTACATTTTTAAACACTAAATGTACTACCACATTCCAGAATAAGGGTATTTTTGTATCTTCATTTGTTTAATATAATATGTTAATATTGTATGATATTCATTTATATTTAATTACATAAATTTTTATTGATTGTTGTACCTTACCGTTGCTTCGACAATTGGAGCGCTTCACTAGCCATTGTCTTCCTACAAATTTCATACCCTTGTCCTAGATGTGCCAGCCTTCTATTTGATCTTTGTGTGACTCATAACTATGCCTTTTTGTGATTTATTTTAGTCGCACAACATTCGTCGCAAACGATTATATTTAATTCTGTATAAGTCCAACTTCTCATCTTTGTGCGTTCCAATCGAAATTGGAGACACAATCTCGACCCATTTTGTGCAACCCAAATTAGGATAATATTCTACTTTGAGTCTTCTTCATTCATGACACTTGTGTCCTACCTAATTTTAACCCTATGTACTTCCAATTAATTTTAGAATACCAATTATATTAATTTTAATTAAATTAATCCAAAGATCCCACTTTGTGTAATTTTTTTATTTTTGGGCACTTTTATGCAAAAGTGCATTGAGGTGTCCACACCATTGGACAAAACACATGAAAAAATCACATTTTTCTTCATTGACCGGTCATGTGAATTTCCTCATGATTTTGGAGTGTGCATCACTCAAACATCCCTCCCCCTCAACAAATCCTAGCCATCTATTTGGAAACAATGCAATCTTAGTCCTCCAAATACCTACTTAAAGAAGCAAAGCCCTTTTTCTAAGGAGGATGTTGACCAGGCCCAACATTCTAGGTCAACCTCCAACCCTCCTTTACATATATATATATATCATCTTTTCCTTATTTTATCCCTAAACCTAAACTATATCCATCCCCCCCATCTCATGTTCATCATCTCCCTCTCAATCTGCCACCGGAGCAGCCCCATTTCGGTTATCACCCGATCGCTGATCAACTCGTCTGAAGTCCACCCGACCGTTGAACCTCCACCCGTCGACTCCCCAGTAAAACCTGACACCATCTCCCTCTGCTTCAACCGCCTGTTGACTTCCTCCCAAGCTCGCGGCCATCCACCCTCCCACCGACCGGAGTAGCCGAGTTCTGCTACCCCAATCCACCTGAACCGCCAGGACCACTACGCGTCACCCGACTTCCCTCTCCCTGTACACACCTCCATCGCTCGACCAGAGTCCTCCACCAACAGTCGAACCCGATGAACCTCCTCCTCCTCGACGGACAGACCTCCTCCCTCGACAATGACTGAACCACCATCGCCATCGACTTCCCAGTGAACCCGACCACCCATCCAACACCTCTCATCGACGACTCGACAACCCTTTAATTCACCTCGACTCGAACCCCCCTCATTCATATGCGCACAGGTTCGAATTATTCTCTTCATGTTGTGTATATATACGTATGATGGTGTTAGGATTTTAGCGTGTGATGTCATAGCGTATTTATTAGATATTGATTGCTAGACGTTATGCAAGTAAACCAAAGTCGTATGGGTATACGTACGCGTATGTATATAATATTCTAATTGGTATGCATATAATAATGTTTGATATATATATATATATATATATATATATATATATATATATATATATATATATATATATATATATAAAAGTAATTAAATACTAATACTAGTATGAATATATTTGTATATGTACTGTGAGACCCTAGTGTTAATTATGGATATCCCGTAATTACTTTGACCATGTGACCCTGAGAATTGTGAGTTGTCTACCTTATGTGCACTGACGTACTAGCAAGACATGTTAGTTTTGACTATCTGATTTCACATCAATTGATATGTGACACCCGTTCAGCTAGATGCACACTTGACCCTGTTAGATGACAAGTAGCACCCTAGCGTAGTCTCTGAGTTTAGTGTATTTATGATTGTGTGTATGTTAGTGTATCGACTGATGCAATATTATCATTAAATAATGTCTATAGGACTGTTGAATTATTCAGACAAGACCTCAAAAATAGGACATTAGTATTTCTAGCAGAGGACCACAGCCGAGTACATTCTCTGACAGTTTTCATTGTGTTGATTATCTATGATTCTAGTTGTGTAGCGTACATGATTCTGACACTATAGATACACGAGTTGGCATCATCGAGATCGATCACGAGGAGTCATAATTTGGAATCCATCGTGCTAGCTAGGGACGGGTAGATATTAGTAGCTTATGTGATTATACCCAACTCTACATGTATCATAGCTCACCCATACCTCACATCAGCACAGCTTGACTATTACATACCTCATAGTCTGTTACATGTGATTAGCCTGACTATTGCTCGAATCATAGCTATCCGGATGGTTAGCCTGACCTTACATGAATCATAGCTAATTATATGTAACAAGCCTGATCAGTCCCAAGCCGATCACATCATATGCTGATGTTTCACATACTTAGTTAGATATTCTCTATATGTATCTCAAGTTTATTGATCTAGCATTTCTCTATATTCTAGTTATTGTTCAAGCATTCACTTATATTCCAGTTTATTGTTCTAGCATGCACTTGTACTTCTGTTTATTACTAGTTGTACCATTAATGATGATATGTTCTCCAGTATTTCTTTTTTCCAGTATTTATATTTCAAGTATTTCATATTCCAATATTGTTTATTGCCAATATTGATATCCATCTTGTATTTCTTTACACTGTATTATAATTTTTGTCAATATTTGTGGAACTTCTGTTAGTGCTTGTACTTCGCTCCAATTCTGACTGGATATTTTTCCAGAGGATCTTGAGGACTTCTGTCCTACACATTATGGACCAGGTATTGATGCAGACTACTTACCGGAGAGCTTAGATGAGTCCATTCCTGTAGAGGAGATACTACCTACAACTATTTAAACAGCATTTATCTTATGCATTTGAGACTTATTTTGAGGTTATTTTAGCTATGTTGAGACTTATGTGGAGTTTAATTTGAGACTTGTGGAGACTTATTATGTTGGACAACTATATTGTAGTTTATTTCTGTTTTGAGATATTGTGTTTGACTATGTCATTCTTTCTTATCTTTTATCGTGCCATTTATACTTATGGTTGTTGTGATTGAGTATACATTATGAGATATTGAAAGATGTTTATTTCATTGTACTACTTATGGAATTTATATCATTGACAGGTTGTGAGTTATGTTTTGTATATTATTGAGACCTAGACAGCGCCCTACCGCCGATGTTGCGGCGTAGGCTGGACGTACCCATGACTCATGCCCAAATTCTGGGTGCTGGTCGTGACACGTTTTTAGTGGTGGCCCATGCAGGTCTAAGCTTCGCAAGTTGTGCGATATCGTGGTAGTACGATTACTTAGTTGTACTATTGCGATCCTGCGATAGGATATAAGAAATAGGATTTAGGATGAGAGTATGCTAATCATAACAAATAAATTCGGATCTTACAATACTATTCTGAATGATTGCTTCCTTTAGAATTTTACTGTCCTTCCTTGATGGTATCGTATCTATTACCTTAATTGATTCTTTTTGGTCTGTCTTCAGGATGCTACCAAAGACTAGGTCTTTAAGACTGGGAGCAGCAGCTTCAGAGAGGTCTGCAACCTCTCGACCTGACAAAAAAATATTGGGAGTTCCTCCTACATCTCCTGTTCATGTGGGTGTATCTGCAGCTGTTGGGATTCCTCCACCTCCACCTGTTCATTGGATTGCCCCAACTGTGACGGACAACCGTCCACCACCACGAAATCTGATTCCCGAAGGTATGCCCACTTACTGGGCACAGATGTTCACACTGATCCAAGGCATGTTAGAAGCCCAGAGAGTGACAGCAGAAGCTCAGTATGTTCATGCTGAGGCTCAAAGGGTGTAAGTAGAAGCACACCAGGCACAGACAGAGATAATGAGAGAGAGAGCATGTAGAATGCTCATCAGGTGGTACTCCAGGCTGTGGAGAGAGTAGCACGACAACAACAGCATCCTGGTCAGCAGCACCAGAGGCTGGTACTATAGTAGACTTCAAGAGGATGATGCCTCGAGAGTTCAAAGGCACCGAAGGAATACTTTATGCTGATGAGTGGCTAGAGGATATAGAGAGGAACTTGCGCTTAGTGCAGATTTCGGAGATTGTTCAGATCGAGGCTGCTAGCAGTTAGATGTTTGATATCGCGCTGATGTGGTATCGCACAGAGCCGAGACTCACTGACGAAGGACTTACTTGGTAGGCCTTTAAGAAGCTCTTCAAGGAGAAGTTCTTTCCTAATGTAGCTTTGGGAGCATTGGAAACTCAGTTCTATGACTTAGTCCAAGGAAGCATGTCAGTTAACGAATACGCCACAGAGTTTTGTCGTTTGAGTCATTTTGCGCCATCGATGATTTGAGACCCAGGAGATCGACCACGGAAATTCAGGAAGAGATTGAATAAAGAGATCAAGTCTTGCACTTCGGGACGATGTACTGCTACATTTGAGGGTATTCTGATAGATGCCCTGATTACTGAAGATAACTTGGACCTCAGGCCCAAGAAAGGATGCGACACTTCTGGAGGAACAAATGGTAATACGGGACCGGCCAAGCGCCCACACTTTCAACAATAACATAGGTCGTACCAGTAGCAGCATCAACAATACCAGGTACCAGATCGAGGATACATCCAACAACAGCAGCCACAAAGACAGAATCAGTTCGTTGCCCAGTTTGCGTATTGTGGGAAGATGGCATATACCAGAGACATCTGCAGGAAGAGGTTGGGTACATGCTTGTCCTGTGGATTATTAGCACACCAGCTTAGGGACTGCCCATCTATTTAGACTAGTCAGGGTGGAACAGCTGCTCAGAGAGGACCAGCCAGAGTACTTTGTGTACCAGGAGGCCAGCAGAGGGGACCTCCACTTCCACCACAGCAGCAGAGGTTTTCACAGCACCAGCAGCAACATAGATGAGCACCATAGGGACGCGCATATGCCATGATGATTGACGAGGCCGAGCCAGTTGGAGATGTGATTTCAGGTTTATTTTCTCTCGATTCTATTCTAGCACTTGTATTATTTGATTCTGGCGCTTCCTATAGTTCGTATTTGTATCTTATGCTCTTAAGCATCGTTTAGAAATGGAATCGTTAGATAGGACTTGCAAGATCATGATTGGAGGAGGCATTATCCTAGTCTGTGATTATTGCAAGGATTGGAGAGTATCATTGGGAGGCCGAGAGTTAAGCGTGAGTTTACTCGTCATGCCACTTTCGAGATACGATATTATACTCGGAATGGACTGGTTAAGTAGACACCATTCTACTATAGATAGTCATGGAGGCAGAGTAATATTTCGACCGCCAGGAAAACCAGAGTTTGAGGTTGCCAGAATAGAAGCAAAGCAGAGTAAAGATACTTTTGCGGAGCTAGAAAGGAAGAAAATGAGTTACCACATCCTCTGATAGCGGAATTCCTGGATGTATTTCCAGAGGAGTTTCCATGCTTGTCGCCGGACAGAGATATTAAATTCTCTATAGACTTGGTACCAGGAGTGGAGCCTATTTCATAACACGTCTATAGAGTCAACAACAGAGAGCTGGTAGAACTAAAAAAAGAAGTTGAGGGGCTGCAAGACAAAGGGTTCATTAGATCCAGTTTATCACCATGGAGAGATCCAGTATTGTTCGTACCAAAGAAGGATGGCACGGTACGCATGTGTATCGATTATAAAGCTCTGAACAACCTCACTATCAAGAACAAATACCCGATGGCGAGGATAGATGATGTTTTCGATCAATTGTGTGGAGCAAAGGTGTTTTAAAAGATAGACTTGAGGTCAGGCTATCACCAGGTGAAGGTAGAGAGAGAAGACATACCGAAGACAGCATTTTAGACCAGATATAGCCAGTTTGAATTTACGGTAATGTCGATTGGTTTAACCAATGCACCAGCAGTATTCGTGAACTTGATGAACAAAGTATTCCAATAGTACCTTAAAAAGTTTGTAGTGGTGTTCATCGACGATATTCTTATGTATTTGAAGACCATAGAGGAGCACGAAGAGCACCTGAGGATGGTCTTGGAGACCCTCAGGAAGGAAGAGTTGTACGGGAAGCTTTCAAAGTATGAGTTCTTCCTTGACAAGGTTGAATTTCTTGGACATATGGTAACGGGTGACGGAATTTCAGTTAACCCAAAGAAGATAGAGGCATTAGAATCATGGGCTACCCCCTTGTCAACCCACTTTTTGGATTAGGGGTATTTTCGTCTTTCCGTAATTAATGTGTAGATGATTTGCATGATATTTAATTATATTTAAATAATTATGGATGATTATTTGATTGTTGCAATTTATCGTTGTTTCAATAATTAGGACGCTATGCGAGCCCTCGTTTTCCAACTGATGTCGCAACCCATTGTAGTTAATCCTCAATAAATTCAATTTGTGCAATTTTTCCCTATTGTTGGACACGGCACGCGAATAAATCCAATTTCCCTTCATGTATATTTTTCTATAATTTTGGGACTGTGAAATTGCAAAATCAATCTCCATTAAACCATGGTCTCAAAAAAAAAACCTTGGAACTAATGCATCCTAGCCTACCATTTTAATTCTATTAAATCTTGGCACTTGAAATATCTCCATGAGAGGCAAATTCCAAGAGAGTTGACCAGTCAACCCAATTCTAGGTCAAACCCATACCCCTTTATATATATATATATACCATCTTAACTATTTTTCTTTTAACCCAAACCAAGTACACGGCCGACGTTCTCTTCGTTCTTGCCTCCGCCGACCTACTGTTCATCGCCGAGCGACGCCGGAAACCCGCTGCCGAGCGCTCCCTTCATCGCTTGACTTGAGCAGTCCGTCGGAATTGAACCCGACTCAGAGTCGTCGACATCGCGCCCGCATCGAACTTGACTCGCCGAATCCTGTCCACCCGGCCACCCACCTCTAACCGCTGCACACGCTAGAGTATTGAAGCCAGAAACCCGTCGACCCCCCTCCCCGCGTCGATAAGCCTCGACGGTCCGCCGAATCGCTGTTGAAGACGAGCATCACCGCGCGACGCTACACCGAGCAGTTTGCCGACCTCGCCGCTGCACCTGAGGCTACCTCGGCCCCGCTGTACCAGAGCCGCCGGGTCCCGACTCGACAGGAGCACCTGAACAACGGACCCACTGCCATCCCGACTGTGCACTGCCACCGTGTCCGACTAATCAGCCTCGCCACGTCGCCTCTACCCTGTCCACGCACGCAGGTTCGACGTAAACCTAATCTCGAATATGTATACCTACGTATATCGTGTGTTAGTATGTGTGGACATCGGTATATGCTTGTATGTACGTAGTTGCATACGTATAGGTATATAGATATTATATGCTCTCAAATAATATCTATACATACATATATATATGTATTATAAGTATCATAGTATGGATATTAAATATTGTACACATAGTATAAGTTTTGATAGTATATATATATATGTACAAAGTATAATTGATTAGTATTTAAACTCTATTAAGTAGCTAAATGCACATATTTATTAAAATTGTAATTAGTAGTAGTGATGTTTAGGATACATAATAATAGGCATTATATGCCCATGTACTAGGTGACCCTAACAAAATTATGGATACCCACAGCTATCTTGACCGGTGACCCTGTAGCATGATAAAAGACTGCCATATGTAGATCGACGTACTGCTAGACCGTACCATTTACTGTCTGTTATGCACAGCAACGACAGACGTGACCATCCTAGCGTAGTCCCTAAGATCATAGTGTTGTTTGTGTATTAGTGTAATGTCTGATGCAGTATTATATTTATGATATATCTATAGGACTGCTGGATCATTCAGACGATACCTGAGAACCCGGACAGTGGTATTGCCAGCTAAGGACCTCAGGCGAGTACATGCTCTGACAGTTTCCATTATGTTAATTATCTCTATAATTCTTGTTGTATAGCGTACATGACCCTGACACTGTTCTTTATACGAGTTGGCATCATTGAGACCTGTCACGAGGAGTCGTGATTGGAATCCATCATGCTAGCTGGGGAAAATGGGGAAATATTAGTAGCTTATGTGATCATACCCAACCTTACATGCAGCATTAGCTCACCCACATCTCACGTCGGTGTAGCCTTACCCTTACATGCCTCATCACTATTATATTCTGGTTAGCCTGACCTGTTAGGGATGATCGCTAATCCATGTAATGAGTCATATAGTGCCAAGCCGATCACATGATATACTGAAGTTTCACACACTTAGATAGATGGTTCTTGACATGTATCTTGATAGATTGATCTTGTATCTCCACATGTTCTAGTTATTGTTCTTGTATATACTTATATACCAGTTCATTGTTCTTGCGTGTACTAGTAGTTTTATTCATTGCTAGATGCATATTGATGATGATGATGTTCCAGTATTTCTTTATTCCAGCATTTCCTTTATTCCAGTATTTCTTATTGCCAGTTATTTTATATCTGTCTTGTATTTCTTTACACTGTATTATAGTTTTTATCAATATATGTGGAATTGCTGTTAGAGGTGTATTTCGTTCCAATCCTGACTGGATATTTTTTCCAGAGAACCTTGAGGATTTCTGTACCACGCACTACGGACCAGGTATAGATGCACACTATGCACCAGAGATCCTAGAGGAGACCATGCCCCTAGATGAGGCATTGCCATCAGCTATCTAGATAGCATTTATTTATGCTTGAGACTCATGGAGGTTATTGAGTTTATGTTTGGACTTATGTTAAGTTTAATTGGAGACTTGTGTTGGACAACTAGACTGTGAGTTATCATTATGTTTGAGACATGGTGTTTAATTATGTCATTTCCTTTTATCTTTTATCGTGCCTTATAGTTGTTGTGATTGAGATACATTGTGAGATTATAGTGAGATGTACATTGACCTCCTTATGGAGATGGATATCATTGACAGGTGTTCAGCTATATAGTATTACTGTGACCTAGACAGCGTTCTACCGCCGATGCTTCAGCGTAGGCTGGACGTACCCACGCTCTTGTGCCCCTATACCGAGTGCGGGTCATGATACGTTTTTAGTGGTGGCCCATGCAGGTCTAGTTTCGTAAGTTATGCGATATCGTGGTAGTGCGACAACTTAGTTATACTGCTGCGAGCCTGTGCTAGGATATAGGGAATAGGATATAGGATGAGAATATGCTCAATCACACTAGGAAATTCTGAACTTCATATTGCTACTATAATGGATTGCTTCCTTTAGCACTTTAGTGTTCTTCCTTGATAATATCATATCTATCACCTTAATTGATTCTTTGATCTATATTAAGGATGTCGCCGAATACTAGATCCATGAGAATGGGGGCAGCCAATTCAGGGAGGACTGCCACCTCTCAACTTGACGAACAGATACCTGAAGATTCTCCTACATCTCCTGTTCGTGTGGGAGTGTCTGCAGCTAACGGGATTCCTCCTCCACCTATACAGAGGATTGTTCCAGCTATGACAGACAACCTTCCACCACCACCGACACCGATATTTGGAGGAGTGCCCGCTGATGGGGCACAGACGTTTGCACTGATGCAGGGCATGCTAGAGGCCCAGAGAGTAACAGCAGAGGCTCAGTGTGTTCAAGCTGAGGCTCAGAGAATGCAAGCAGAAGCACACCAGGCGCAGACCGAACTGATGAGAGAGAGCATGGAGAATGCCCTTCAGGTGACCCTCCAAGCTGTGGAGAGAGTAGCACGACAACCGCAATATCAAGGTCAACAACAACAGAGGCCCGGTACCATAGTAGACTTTAAGAGGATGATGCCTCGAGAGTTCAAAGGCACAGAAGGAATACTATATGCTGACGAATGGTTAGAAGACATAGAGAGGAATCTGCGCTTATCACAGATTCCAGAGATTCTTCAGATAGAGGCCGCTGGCAGCCAGATGTTTGATATCGCACTGACGTGGTATCGTACAGAGCCGAGACTCGCCGCTGAAGGACTTACTTGGGAGGACTTTAAGGAACTCTTCAAAGAGAAATTCTTTCCTGACGTAGCCTTGGGAGCATTAGAAAGTCAGTTTTATGACTTAGTCCAAGGAGGCATGTCAGTCGACGAATATGCTGCAGAGTTTTTTCGATTGAGTCAATTTGCGCCATCGATGGTTCGAGACCCAGGAGACAGAGCTCGGAAATTCAGGAAGGGATTGAATAGGGAGATCAAGTCTCGTACTTTGGGACGACGTACTGCTACTTTTGAGAGTATTCTGATGGATGCCCAGATTGCCGAAGACGACTTGGACCTCAGGCCCAAGAGAGGACGCACTTTCAACAACAACATAGGCCATACCAGCAAAAATACCAGCCACAACACCAGTAACAGGCACCAGTTCGAGGACATGCTCAACAACAGCAACCACAAAGACATAATCAACTCATTGCCCCATGTTCGTATTGCAAAAAGATGGGACATACAAGAGACATCTGCAGAAAAAGGTTAGGCACTTGCTTATCGTGTGGATCAGTAGCACATCAGCTGAGGGACTGCCCAGCTATTCAGACTCGCCAAGGAGGAGGAGCAGCTCAGAGAGGACCAGCCAGAGCACCTATTGTACCAGGAGGCCAACAGAGAGGACCTCCACTTCTATCACATCAGGAGAGCTTTGCTCAGCAACAGCAGCAACAGAGAGGAGCACCACAAGGACGAGCTTACGCCATGACCACCGAGGAGGCCGAGCCAGCTGGAGACGTGATTTCAGGTTCAGTATTACTCGATTCTATTCAAGCACTTGCATTATTTGATTCTGGCGCTTCCCATAGTTTCGTATCTATATCTTATGCCTTTAAGCATCATTTAGAAACGAAACCATTAGATAGGACTTACAAGATCACGACAGGAGGAGGCATTATCCTAGTCCGTGATTGTTGCAAGGATCGGAGAGTGTCATTGGAAGGCCGAGAGTTGAGCGTGAGTTTACTCGTTATGCCACTTCTGGAATACGATATTGTACTTGTAATGGACTGGCTGAGTAAACACCATGCTTCTATAGATTGTCGCGGAGGTAGATCGACCACCAGGAGAGCCAGAGTTTGGGATTGTCAGAGGAGCAGAGGAGCGGAGCAGAGGCACTTTTGGCGGAGCCAGGGTGGAATAAGAAGATTTACCGCATCCACTTATAGCAGAATTCCTGGATGTATTTCCAGAGGAGTTGCCAGGTTTGCCACCAGACAGAGACATTGAGTTTTTTATAGACTTGATACCAGGAGCGGAGCCTATTTCACAATATGTCTATAGAGTTAACAACAACGAATTGGTAGAACTAAAGAAACAAGTTGAGGAGCTGCAAGACAAAGGTTTTATTAGATCCAGTTCATCGCTATGGGGAGCACCCGTATTATTTGTACTCAAGAATGATGGCACGGTACTTATGTGTATCGATTATAGAGCTTTGAATAACCTCACTATCAAAAACAAATACCCGCTACCGAGGATAGATGATCTTTTCGATCAATTGAGCGGAGCGAAGGTGTTTTCAAAAATAGACTTGAGGTCAGGCTATCACCAGGTGAAAATGAAGAAAGAAGACATACCGAAGACTGCCTTTCGAACCAGATATGACCAGTTTGAATTTACAGTAATACCGTTTGGTTTAACCAATGCACCAGCAGTATTTATGAACTTGATGAAAAAGGTGTTCCACCAGTACCTTGACAAGTTCATAGTGGTGTTTATTGACGACATTCTAGTATATTCAAAAACCCCAGAAGAGCATGAAGAGCACTTGAGAATAGTCTTACAAACTCTCAGGAGAGAGAAATTATACGGGAAGCTTTCAAAGTGTGAGTTCTTTCTTGAAAAGGTTGAATTTCTTGGACATAAGGTAACGAGTGACAAAATTTCAGTTAACTCAAAGAAGATAGAGGCAGTGAAGTCAAGGGCTACCCCCGGTATGGTAGCTGAAATCAGGAGCTTTCTCGGACTAGCAGGATACTACAGAAGATTTGTACAAGACTTCTCCAAGATTGCAGAGCCAATGACTAGGCTAACCAAGAAGGATATGGAATTTGTCTGGACAGAAGAATGTTAAGCCGTATTCGATGAGCTGAAGAGGAGATTGACGACAGCACCAGTTTTGACGTTGCCATCAGGGACAGGTGGATTCACTATCTATAGTGATGCTTCAGGAAAAGGGTTGGGATGCGTTCTTCAACAACACGGGAAAGTAATTGCCTATGCTTCAAAATAATTATGCCCTCATGAAAAGAACTACCCCACTCACGATCTGGAGTTAACGGCAGTTATCTTTGCCCTAAAGCTGTGGAAGCACTATCTGTACGGAGAGCGTATGGAAATCTTCATAGACCACAAGAGCTTAAAGTACGTGTTTACACCGAAGGAGCTGAATATGAGACAGAGAAGGTGGTTAGAATTGATGAAAGACTTTGATATCTCATTACAGTATCATCCAGGGAAAGCCAACGTAGTCACGGATGCCTTGAGCAGGTACCCAATGGCTTTGTGTTTGACTTCGGATAGACACTTATTAGCTGATCTTGAGAGCTTGGGAATCGAGGTATTAGTTCCAGGAGCTAAAATTCAGATGTGGGGACTGCAGATTCAATCAGAGCTTATAGACAGAATTAGAGCTGCGCAGTATGATGATGAGGCTCTAAGGAATTTTAGGGCACAAGTTCAGGCAGGATTGATAGATGATTTCACTATTGCGGATGATGGATCCTTACAACATGGCACGAAGATGTGTGTGCCAAGCGGAGAGCTGCGCGAAGAAGTTTTACAGGAGGCACACCACTCTCAGTACTCGATGCATCCCAGAGCTAACAAGATGTATCGAAATTTGAGGAAGCATGTATGGTGGTATGGTATAAAGCGCGAAGTAGCACGCTTCGTATCCCGATGTTTAATGTGCCAACAGGTAAAAGCAGATCGACAGAGGCCAGGGGGATTGCTTAAACCTTTACCCATTTCAGAATGGAAGTGAGAGCACGTGACTATGGAATTCGTTTCAGGACTTCCTCGTTCTCCAGGAGGAAAGGACGCAATTTGGGTCATCGTGGATAGGTTGATCAAATCATCCCACTTCTTGCCTTTTAAAGTGTGTACTTCGACGGAGAAGCTAGAAGAGATGTACATACAGCAGATTGTCAGATTACATGGAGTTCCTGTGAGTATTGTCTCAGATCGGGATAGTCGTTTCACTTCCCATTTCTGGAGGAGCCTGCCGTCTAGCTTGGGCACTCAGCTCAAGTTCAGTACCGCATATCACCCTCAGACAGACGGGCAGTCTGAGAGGACTATTCAGACTAATGAAGATATGCTACGCACTTGCGTATTGGATCTCGAATGTTCTTGGGAGGATCATCTACACTTGGTAGAGTTTGCTTACAACAACAACTACCAGGCCAGCATTGAGATGTCACCATTCGAGGCTTTATATGGACGGAGGTGCCGTACCCCTTTATCGTGGGATGATATTGGAGAAAGAGCCTTGTTAGGACCAAAAATGGTCGTAGATGCAGCAGAAAAGGTAAAACTTATCAGAGACAGACTACGAGTGGCGCAGGACAGACAACGACATTGGGTAGATAGTCACCGTAGACCACTAGAGTTTCAGGTATTGTTTTGATTTATTTTGTTGGTTTGTGATTGCTTTATTTAGGTTGCATGTTAAGATCATTGTTCTAGGTTGGCGATTTGGTGTTCCTACGAATTTCTTCGACGCGGGGCACGATTCGTTTCTGCAGAGAAGGAAAGCTTAGTCCACGATACATCGGGCCCTTCAGTGTTCTTGCAAGGGTCGGTGCAGTGGCCTATAGACTAGACTTATCGCCTACTCTAGATGGAGTGCATAATGTGTTCCACGTGTCACAGCTGAGACGGTACATGGCAGATCCTAGTCACGTATTAGACCACTTGGAGATCGAAGTTGGACCGACACTCAGCTATCCTGAACAACCGGTGGAGATCTTGGATCGTAGAGAGAAGATATTATGGAACCAGACTATTCCCTCGGTTCGTGTAGCATGGAGAAATCACTCTCCAGGAGAATCAACTTGGGAGAGAGAGGACGAAATACGCGAGCGGTATCCATATCTCTTCGAGACTTGAGGTATAATTCATTAATTGATTGCTTGTTCTAGTGATAGTTATCTTAAAATTTTGAGGACGAAATTTTTTAAGGAGGGTAGACTTGTCACCCCCAATTTTTGTATTAGGGATATTTTCGTCTTTCCGTAATTAATGTGTAGATGATTTGCATGATATTTAATTATATTTAAATAATTGAGGATGATTATTTGATTGTTGTAATTTATCGTTGTTTCGATAATTAGGACGCTATGCGAGCCCTCGTTTTCGAACTTATGTCGCAACCCATTGTAGTTAATCCTCAATAAATTCAATTTTGTACAATTTTTCCCTATTGTTGGACACGGCACGCGAATAAATCCAATTTCCCTTCATGTATATTTTTCCATAATTTTGGGACTTTGAAATTGCAATATCAATCTCCATTAAACCATGGTCTAAAAAAAAAACTTGTAAGTAATGCATCCTAGCCTACCATTTTAATTCTATTAAATTTTGGCCCTTGAAACATCTTCATGAGAGGCAAATTCCAAGAGAGTTGACCAGTCAACCCAATTCTAGGTCAAACCCACACCCCTTTATATATGTACCATCTTAACTATTTTTCTTTTAACCCAAACCAAGTACACGGCCGACGTTCTCTTCGTTCTTGCCTCCCCCGACCTACTGTTCATCGCCGAGCGACGCCGGAAACCCGCTGCCGAGCGCTCCCTCTACTGCTGGACTTGAGCAGTCCGTCGTTATTGAACCCGACTAAGAGCCGTCGACGCCGCGCCCGCGTCGAACTTGACTCACCGGATCCTGTCCACCCGGCCACCCGCCTCTAACTGCTGCACACGCGAGAGTATTGAAGCCAGAAACCCGTCGACCCCCCTTCCCGCGTCGATAAGCCTCGACGGTACATCGAATCGCTGTTGAAGACGAGCATCACCGTGCGAAGCTACACCGAGCAGTTTGCCGACCTCGTCGCTGCACCTGAGGCTACCTCGGCCCCGCTGTACCGGAGCCGCCGGGTCCCTACTCGACCGGAGCACCTAAACAACGGATCCGCTGCCATCCCGACTGTGCACTGCCACCGTGCCCGACCAATCAGCCTCGCCTTGTCGCCTCTACCCTGTCCACGCACGCAGGTTTGACATAAACCTAATCTCGAATATGTATACCTACATATATCGTGTGTTAGTATGTGCGGACATCGGTATATGCTTGTATGTACGTAGTTGCATACGTATAGGTATATAGATATTATATGCTCTTAAATAATATCTATACATACATATATATATGTATTATAAGTATCATAGTATGGATATTAAATATTGTATACATAGTATAAGTTTTGATAGTATATATATATATGTACAAAGTATAATTGATTAGTATGTAAACTCTATTAAGTAGCTAAATGCACATATCTATTAAAATTGTAATTAGTAGTAGTGATGTTTAGGATACATAATAATAGTCATTATATGCCCGTGTACTAAGTGACCCTAACAAAATTATGGATACCCACAGCTATCTTGACCGGTGACCCTGTAGCATGATAAAAGACTGCCATATGTAGATCGACGTACTGCTAGACCGTACCATTTACTGTCTGTTATGCACAGCAACGACAGACGTGACCATCCTAGCGTAGTCCCTAAGATTATAGTGTTGTTTGTGTATTAGTGTAATGTCTGATGCAATATTATATTTATGATATATCTATAGGGCTGTTGGATCATTTAGACGATACCTGGGAACCCGGACAGTGGTATTGCCAGCTAAGGACCTCAGGCGAGTACATTCTCTGACAGTTTCTATTATGTTGATTATCTCTATAATTCTTGTTGTATAGCGTACATGACCCTGACACTGTTCTTTACACGAGTTGGCATCATTGAGACCTGTCACGAGGAGTCATGATTGGAATCCATCGTGCTAGCAGGGGAAAATGGGAAAATATTAGTAGCTTATGTGATCATACCCAACCTTACATGCAGTATTAGCTCACCCACATCTCACGTCGGTACAGCCTTTCCCTTACATGTCTCATCACTGTTACATTCTGGTTAGCCTGACCTGTTGGTGATGATCGCTAATCCATGTAATGAGTCATATAGTCCCAAGCGGATCACATGATATACTGATGTTTCACACACTTAGATAGATGGTTCTTGATATGTATCTTGATAGATTTATCTTGTATCTCCATATGTTCTAGTTATTGTTCTTGTACACACTTATATACCAATTCATTGTTCTTGCGTGTACTAGTAGTTTTATTCATTACTAGATGCTTATTGATGATGATGATGTTGCAGTATTTCTTTATTCCAGTATTTCTTTTATTCCAGTATTTCTCATTGCCAGTTATTTTATATCTGTCTTGTATTTTTTTATACTGTGTTATAGTTTTTATCAATATATGTGGAACTGCTGTTAGAGGTGTATTTCGTTCCAATCCTGACTGGATATTTTTTCCAGAGAACCTTGAGGATTTCTGTACCATGCACTACGGACCAGGTATAGATGCAGACTATGCACCAGAGATCCTAGAGGAGACCATGTCCCTAGATGAGGCATTTCCATCAGCTATCTAGATAGCATTTATTTATGCTTCAGACTCATGGAGGTTATTCAGTTTATGTTTGGACTTATGTTAAGTTTAATTGGAGACTTGTGTTGGACAACTAGACTGTGAGTTATCATTATGTTTGAGACATGGTGTTTAACTATGTCATTTCCTTTTATCTTTTATCGTGCCTTATAGTTTTTGTGATTGAGATATATTGTGAGATTATAGTGAGATGTACATTGACCTCCTTATGGAGATGGATATCATTGACAGGTATTCAGCTATATAGTATTACTGTAACCTAGACAGCGTTCTACCACCGATGCTGCAGCGTAGGCTGGACGTACCCACGCTCTCGTGCCCCTATACCGGGTGCGGGTCGTGACACCCCTATTCGGTAGCTGAGATCTGGTGTTTTCTCGGACTAGCAGGATACTATAGGAGATTTGTATAAGACTTCTCCAAGATTGCAGAGCCGATGACTAGGATGACCATGAAAGATATGAATTTTTTCTGGACAGAGGAATGTCAGGACGCGTTTGATGAGCTGAAGAAGAGATTGACGACAGCTCTGGTTTTGACGTTGCCATCTGGGACAGGTGGTTTCACTATCTACAGTGATGCTTCAGGAAAAGGTTTGGGATGCGTTCTTCAGCAGGACGGGAAAGTAATTGCCTATGTTTCAAGACAATTACGCCCTCATAAAAAGAACTACCCCACTCACGATTTGTAGTTAGCAGCCATTATCTTTGCTCTAAAGATATGGAAACACTATCTGTACGGAGAGCGTGTGGAGATCTTCACGGACCACAAGAGCTTAAAGTATGTATTTATAAATAAAGAGCTGAATATAAGGCAGAGGAGGTAGTCAGAGTTGATGAAAGACTATGACATCTCATTACAATACCACCCAGTAAAGGGCTACTTAGTCGTTGATGTCTTGAGTAGGTTTTCTATGGCTATGTACTTGACTACAGATAGAAATTTAGTGGCCGATCTTGAGAGCTTGGAAATTGAAGTGTTAGTTCCAGGTATTGAGATTCAGATATGGGAATTGCAGATACAATCAGAGCTGATGGACAGAATTAGAGCAGCACAGTATGATGATGAGAATCTGAGGAGTATCAGGGCACAGGTTCGGACAGGATTGATAGATGACTTCACTATTTCTGATAATGGATCTTTACGGCACGATACTAGGATGTGTGTACCGAGTGGAGATATGTGCGAAGAGATTTTACAGGAGGCACATCGCTCTCAGTACTCGATGCATCTCGATGCCAACAAGATGTATCGAGATCTGAGGGAGCACGTACGGTGGTATATTATAAAGCACGAGGTAGCACGCTTCGTATCCCAGTGTTTAGTATGCCAGCAGGTAAAGGCAGATCGACAGAGGCCAAGAGGATTGCTTCAACCTTTACCCATTCCAGAGTGAAAGTGGGAGCACGTGACTATGGACTTTGTTTCAGGGCTTCCACGTTCTCCAGGAGGAAAGGATACAATTTGGGTCATCGTAGATAGGTTGACCAAATTAGCCCACTTCTTACCATTCAAAGTGGGTACATTGACAGAGAAGCTAGTAGAGATGTACGTGCGGCAGATTGTCAAATTACATTGAGTTCCTGTGAGTATCGTCTCAGATCGGGATAGTCATTTTACTTTCCACTTCTGGAGGAGCCTGCAGGCTAGCTTGGGCACTCAGCTCAAGTTCAGTACAGCGTATCACCCCCAGACAAACGGGCAATCTGAAAGGACTATTAAGACTCTTGAAGATATGCTATGCACTTGCATTTTGGATCTCAGAGGTTCTTGGGAGGATCATCCACACCTAGTAGAGTTTGCTTCCAACAACAGCTACCAAGCCAGCATTGAGATGTCACTATTCAAGACTTTATATGGAAGAAGGTGTCGTACACTATTATTTTGGGATGATGTTGGAGAGAGAGCTTTGTTAGGACCAGAAATGGTCGTGGATGCAGCAAAAAATAGGTAAAACTCATCAGAGACAGACTGCGAGTAGCGCAGGACAGACATCGGCATTGGGCCGATAGCTACCGTAGACCCCTAGAGTTTCAGGTATAGGTTTTGTTATTTTGGTTTATGATTATTTTGTTTTAGATTGCGTGTTAAGGCTGTTTGTTCTAGTTTGGTGATTTGGTGTTCCTACGAATTTCTATGACACGGGGCATTATTCGTTTTGATAAAGGCGGAAAGCTTAGTCCATGATACATCGGACCTTTCGGTATTCTTGCAAGGGTCGGTGCAGTGGTCTATAGAATGGACTTGTCGCCTGCTCTATATGGAGTACGTGACGTGTTCCATGTGTTGCAGTTGAGACGTTACATGGCAGATCCTAGTCACGTACTAGATCACTCAGAAATCAAGATTGGACCGACGCTCAGCTATCCTAAACAGCCCATAGAGATCTTGGATCGTTGAGAGAAGGTAATGCGGAACCAGACTATTCCTTTGGTTTGTGTTGCATGGAGACATCACTCTCCAGGCGAGTTAACCTGGGAGAGAGAGGATAAAATGCTCGAGCAGTATCCGTATCTCTTCGAGACTTGAGGTATAATTCTTTGTTTGATTGTTGTTCTTGTGCTAGTTTATTTTAATTTCGAGGACAAAATTCTTTTAAGGAGGGTAGACTTGTCACTACCACATTCCAGAATAGGAGTATTTTCGTCTCTTTATTTATTTAATATAATGTGTTAATATTGCATGATATTTTTAGATTTATTTGATGTAATTTTTATTGATTGTTGTACCTTACCGTTGCTTCGACAATTGGAGCGCTTCAATAGCCATTGCCTTCCTACAATTTTCACACCCTTGTCCTAGACGTGCCAGCCTTCTATTTGATCTTTGTGTGACTCATAACTATGCCCTTTTGTGCTTCATTTTAGTCGCCCAACATTTGTCGCAAACGATTATATTTAATTCTGTATAAATCCAACTTCTCATCTTTTTGCGTTCCAATCAAAATTGGAGACACAATCTTGACCCATTTTGTGCAATCCAAATTAGAATAATATTCTACTTTCATGACACTTGTGTCCAACCTAATTTTAACCCTATGTACTTCCAATTAATTTTAGAACACCAATTATATTAATTTTAATTAAATTAATCGAAAGATCACACTTTGTGTAATTTTATAATTTTTAGGCAATTTTATGCAAAAATGCATTGAGGGGTCCACACCATTGGACAAAACACATGAAGAAACCCCATTTTTCTTCATTGACCGGTCATATGAATTTTTCCATGATTTTGGAGTGTGTAACACTCAAACATCCCACCCACTAAACAAATCATATCCATCTATTTGGAAACAATGCAATCCTAGCCCTCCAAATACCTACTTAAAGAAGCAAAGCCCTTTTTCCAAGGAGGATGTTGACCAGGCCCAACTTTATAGGTCAACCTCCAACCCTCCTTTATATATATATATATATATATATCATATTTTCTTTATTTTATCCCTAAACCTAAACTATATCCAACCGACCCCCCACCCATCTCCTGTTCATCATCTCCCTCTCAACCCGCCGCTGGAGCAGCCCCGTTCCGGTCATCACCCGACCACTGATCAAATCGCCTGAAGTCCACCCGACCGTTGAGCCTCCTTTCATCGACTCCCCAGTAAAACCGACACCATCTCCCTATCCTTCAAGCACCTGCCGACTTCCTCCCGAGCCCGCGACCATCCACCCTCCTACCGACCGGAGCAGCCGAGTCCGGCCACCCCAATCCGCCTGAACCGCCAGCACAACCATGCCTCACCCGACTTCCCTCTCCCTATACACACCTCTACCGCTCGACCAGAGTCCTCCACAAGCAGCCGAACCCGCTGAACCTCCTCCTCCTTGACGGACAGACCTCCTCCTTGACGGACAGACCTCCTCCCTCGACAGCGAATGAACCACCATCGCCATCGACTTCCCAGTGAACCCGACCACCCATCTAGCACCTATGCTCGATGACTCGATAACCCGACAACCCACTTCAACTCGAACACCCCTCGTTCACGTCCGCGCAGTTCGAATTATTCTTTTCATGTTGTGTATATATACGTATGATGGTGTTAGGATTTTAGCGTGCGTTGTCATAGCGTGTTCATTAGATATTGATTGCTAGACATTATGCAAGTAAACCAAACTCGTATGTGTACGCGTATGTATATAATATTCCAATTGGTATGCATATAATATTGGTTGATATATATATATAAATATATCGATACATATATAAGTAATTAAATACTAATACTAGTATGAATATATTTGTATATGTATTGTGAGACCTTAGTGTTAATTATGGATATTCCGTAATTACTTTGACCATGTGACCCTGAGAATTATGAGTTGTCTGCCTTATGTGCACTGACGTACTGGCAAGACATATTAGTTTTGACTATCTGATTTCACATCAATTGAAACGGGACACCCATTCAGCTAGATACACACTTGACCCTGTTAGATGACAAGTAGCACCCTAGCGTAGTCTCTGAGTTCAGTGTATTTATGATTGTGTGTATGTTAGTGTATCGACTGATGCAATATTATCATTAAATAATATTTATAGGACTGTTGGATTATTTAGACGAGACCTCAAAAACTGGACATTGGTATTTCCACAGAGGACCATAGGCGAGTACATTCTCTGACAATTTTCATTATGTTGATTATCTCTATGATTCTAGTTGTATAGTATAGATGATTCTGACAATGTGGATACACGAGTTGGCATCATCGAGACCGATCACGAGGAGTCATGATTTAGAATCCATCGTGCTTGCTGGGGACGGGGAGATATTAGTAGCTTATGTGATCATACCCAACTCTACATGCATCATAGCTCGCCTAAACCTCACGTTGGTGCAACCTGACCATTATATGCCTCATAGCCTATTATATTTGATTAGCCTGACTATTTCTCGCATCATAGCTATCCGGATGGTTAGCCTGACCTTACATGAATCATAGCTAATCATATGTAACAAGCCTGATCAGTCCCAAGACGATCACATGATATGCTGATGTTTCACACACTTAGTTAGATATTCTCTACATGTATCTCTAGTTTATTGATCTAGCATTTCTCTATTTTATAGTTATTGTTCTAGCATTCACTTATATTCCAGTTCATTGTTCTAGCATGCACTTGTACTTCTCTTCATTGCTAGTTGTACCATTAATAATGATATGTTCTCCAGTATTTCTTATTTTCAATATTTCTATTTCCAGTATTTTATTATTCCAGTATTATTTATTGCCAATATTGATATCCATCTTGTATTTCTTTACACTGTATTATAGTTTTTGTCAATATATGTGGAACTGCTGTTAGTGCTTGTACTTCGCTCCAATCTGACTGTATATTTTTTCTAGAGTATCTTAAGGACATTTGTCCTACACATTATGGACCAGGTATAGATGCAGACTACATACTAGAGAGCTTAGATGAGCCCATTGTTGTAGAGGAGACACTACCTGCAACTGTTTAGACAGTATTTATCTTATGAATTTGAGACTTATTTTAAGGTTATTTTAGCTATGTTGAGACTTATATGGAGTTTAATTTGAGACTTGTGGATACTTAATATGTTGGACAGCTAGAATGTAGTTTATTTCTATTTTGAGACAATGTGTTTGACTATGTTATTCTTTCTTATCTTTTATCGTGCCATTTTTTATTTTGGTTATTGTGATTGAGTATACATTATGAGATATTGAAAGATGTTTATTTTATTGTACTCCTTATGGAGTTGATATCATTGACAGGTTGTGAGTTATGCAATGTGTTGAAAGGCTATTCCTCCCGGAACAAAAGGATCAAAACCTTCTGCACCCCACGCCGGATTTACAGATTATACTTTTCTGGTTAGTCCATAAGGATCGGACACCCAAATTCCAGGACCAGAAGATGCCATTCATTTGATGAGAAATAAAAAGAAATATCAAAAATTCGCGTGGCTGAAGCTGAAGCAGCTACTTTCGAAGTAACAGAAAGAAAAGCAACGACTGGAGTGGGAGAGTCAGAGTCGAAAAGAGGATTCCTCACTTCTTTCTCTCATTTAAAAGTTTAGTATATTATTGAGACCTAGACAGCGTTCTACCGTCGATGCTGCAGCATAGGCTGGGCGTACCCATGACTCATGCCCATATTCTGGGTGCGGGTCATGACACTAAGACATTCAATCTACTTATTGAATTATTAATACTCAAGGGAGTATCACACATTAATATCACATAACCCAACCTCAACACCAAATACACACAAACACTCGTATATATACACTAGGTACTAGGGTTCACGAATTCACATAGGTCCATGCAACAACACACCATGAATGAAAAGGAGGACAAGTGCAAACCTAGGTGTGCTCGTAACCGAGGGGGGTTGATGCTCGTCTGCTGCCCGTGGATGACGGTCTTCGGCGGGTGGACGGTGGTGCTTCGGCGGGTGGAGGTGCTCCGGCAAGTGCACAGCGGCGGGAGTAGTAACACTGTCAGCAGCAGTAGGTGATGGTGGTGGAGAGACTGATGGTGGTGGCCGGGAAGGAGGAAGGTGGTGGGAAGGTGATGGTCGACGGTGATGGTGGTTGGTCGACGGTGATGGTGAGGCTATGGCGGTGGTGTATTATTTGGTCGGAGAAGAGGATGGTAATGGCCGTAGTAGTTTGAGGCGGTGATGGTGGTTTGAGGGTGATGGTGGGTGATCGGAGGAGGTGGTGGTCGTAGGGATGATGGTGATGGTCGGATGGTTGTGGTGGTAGTTAAGAGGGTAGCTAAGGTGGTGGCGGTGGTTGTTGATGGTGGTGGAGATGGTGTGTTGTTTGGTCAAAGAAGAAGGAGGTGGTCATGACTGTGGTTGTCATGGCTGCGGTGATTGCTGTCGGGGTGTGGTTGCTCGGAGGAGGGAGGTGACTGTAGTGTGATGGTGATGGTCGGCTTGCTCGGAGCATGATGGTGTGATGGTGATGGTTGATTCGGCGGGAATGATCGAAAAGGATGACTGGCTGTGGCAGAGGTTGCTCGGTCGTGGATGGAAGAGAAAGTCTGGGAAGAAGATGAAGAAGGAGTTCGTGAGGAGGGAGGTAACTACGGTGGCTTTGGCTGCTCGGAGGTGATGATCAGAGATGGCCGGGGTGTGGTCGTAGAAGAAGAAGGGTGTTTAGGGTTCGGTTTTGTGGTGATGTTGTTGTTGTTGAATGAAAATGGAGAGAATGAGAAGTGTTTATGTAGGAGAGAGAGAGAGGGGGATGGCATTGGAATTAGGGCCGGCCACAAGGCTTCCTAGGGATGGGGGGAAGGTTCTATATGAAGGAATGGAGGGCTAGGATAGGCTAGGTTTTGAATGGAGGGTGTAGATGATGTAGGAAAAAAAGTTAGTGTGTAGTACACTCAAAATGGAGGAAAAAAAAGTGTATCCGATCAACAATGAGGGGGGTTTCTTCATGGCTAGGCTCCAATGGGAGGTTGAAACCTCATTGTCTTTTTGCACAAAAGCCCCTAACAATTAAGAAATTGCACAAATAATGGGGTTTGGGATTGGTTGTGGAAAAATACAATATTTGGTGTGATGTAGTGGATTAAAATGGTGTGTAGTATTTAGTATAAATCTTGAGGGTGCGAGTGGGGGTTGGTGTTGGGTCTAGTTTTGGGTTATGTTGGGTAATTGTACCAATTTACTTAAAATTAGTGTCAACAGTGTTCTTAAATTAATTGGAAGTGCATAGGGTTAAAATTGGGTGGGACACAAGTGTCATGGACGTAGTAGACTCATAATAGAATACTTTCATAAATTGGGTTGCACAAAACGGGTTGAGATTGTATCTCCAATTTTGATTAGAACGCACAAAGATGCAAAGTTGAATTTATTTGGATTTAAAAATAAATGTTTGTAATGAATATTGTACGACTAAAATGAAGCACAAGATAGCGTATTTATGAGTTACACAAAGGTCGGAATAGAAAACTGGCATTTCTAGGACAAGGGTGTGAAATTTATTGGACGGTAGAAACTAGTGTAGTACTCTAGATATTTAAACAACTGTAAGTACAACAATTGAATAAAAATTACAGTAGTGAATTATAACCCCAATAATTAATCTCAATAATACTAATTTAATCCATAATCCTTTATTTCGTCAGGGGGGTTTAGTAATTTATGTGGGGGATTAAACTAAATGCTAAATAAAAAATTAGGGATTTGTCTAGTAGGTTTAATAGAATTAATCTAGTCATGACTAACTATTTAATTGAGTCAATAGGTCAAGTCAAGTCTAGTGTGGTCTACTACTATCAAGTCTAATACAAATAGACTAACCAACTAACAATATATATATAACATGCACATTATAAATAAAAAGAATATACATATTATTTATTATGAATAAAAAATATCAAAAATACCCCTATTTTGAAATGTGGTAATGACATCACCCATCCTAATGGAGGTCACCCATCCTACGGGAGGTCACACATCATATTAGAGGTCACTCAACCTACATTTCCAAGACTTCCTAGGAGGTCAACCATCCTACGGGAGGTCACCCATCCTACATTACCCGGACTTCCTAGGTGGTCACCTATCCTATGGAAGGTCAACCATCCTACATTCATAGGACTTTCTAGGTGGTCACCCATCCTATGTTCCCAAGACTCTCTAGGTGGAAGCCCATCCTATATTCCCACGACTTCCTATGTGGTCACCCATCCTATGTGAGATCACCCAACCTACGGGGGGTCAACCAATATGGGAAAGTAGAATGTTGGATGGGTGACCACATAGGAGGTCCTCTCGTAGGATGGGATGGGTGACCCTCCTGTAGGATGGGTGACCTTCTGAAGGATGGGTGACCACCTAGAAAGTCCTCAGAATGTAGAATGGTTGACCTATGTAGGAAGTTATGGGAACCTCCCGTAGGATGTTTGACCTCCCGTAGGAGGAGGTCACCCATCCTACATTCCCAGGGCTTCTCGGGATGTCACCAATCCTACGGGAGGTCACCCATACTATATTCCTAGGACTTCCTAGATGATTACCCATCCTATAGGAGGTTACCTATTCTACATTCACCCATCCTGCGGGAGGTCACCCATCCTACATGAGGTCACACTTACTACATTCTCAGGATATCCTAGGTGGTCACCCATCCTATATTCCCAGGACTTTGCAAGAGATCACCCATCCTATGGGAGGTCACCCATCATACGGGAGCTCACCCATCCTACATTACCAGGACTTCCTAGGTGGTCACCCATCCTACGGGAGGACTTACTATGTGGTCACCCATCATACGGGAGGTCAAACATCAAATATTCCTAGTACTTCCTAGGTGGTCAACTATCCTAGGAGAGGTCACCCATCCTACATTCGCAAAACTTTATAGGTGGTCACCCATCCTACGGGAGGTCACCCATCCTACATTCACAGGACTTCCCAGGAGGTCACCTATCCTACGGGAGGTCACCCATCCTACGTAATGTCACTACCACATTCTAAAATAGAGGTATTTTGTCTTTTTAATTATTATAAGTATTGTGTTAATATATGTTGCATGATATATATTTTTTATAGAGTGTTCTTTAATGTATGACTTAGTGAACTAGACCTAGAAACCCACTAGTAGGACCCCTGACCAAAATATATGATTATGGATTTTTATTAGTACATTTTTGGGATTAAATATTGAGGGTTATAATTTATTATTGTGATTTTATTTTATTATTGTACCTTACCGTTGTTTCGATATTGGGAGCGCTACACTAGCTTTTATCTTCCAACATATTTTACATCCTTGTCCTAGACGTGCCAGTCTTCCATTCTGATCTTTGTGTAACTTATAAATATGCCCTTTTGTGCTTTATTTTAGTCGCACAATATTCGTCGCAGACATTTATCTTTATTTCCAAATAAATCCAACTTTGCATCTTTGTGCGTTCCAATCAAAATTGGAAACACAATCTCGACCCATTTTGTGCAACCCAATTTTTGATAATATTCTATTCTGAGTCTTCTACGTCCATGATACTTGTGTCTCACCTAATTTTAACCCTATGTACTTCCAATTAATTTTAGAACACCATTTATATTAATTTTAATTAAATTGGTGTAAGGACCCAACTTAACCCAAAACTAACCCAACACCAAACCAAACCCCCATCCACACCCTCAAGGGTCATACTAAACACCACACACCCATTTTAGCCACTACATCACACCAAACATGGTGTTTTCCCTCATTCAATCCAAATTCCCACTTTTTGTGCAATTTTTTAATTTTTTAATTTTTGGGGACTTGTATGCAAAAGTGCAGTAAGGTGTCCACTTCCTATTGGACCCAACACATGAAGAAGCATTCCTTTTCTTCATTGACCGGCCACATGCATGAATTCCTTTATTTTGGAGTGTGCAAAACTCAAAACACTCTCCCTCACCATCTTAACCATCGATTTAAACCAACACAATCATAGCCATCCAAACTTCCTTCATGAAACACCCAACACCCATCCCAAGGAATACATAGGCCGGCCCAATTTTTTAGGTCTACATCACCCTATTTTGTTCATATATATATATATTTTTCTTATTGTATTTTCACCACCACCTACTTTAAACCCCAAACTGAACTCTAATCCTAAACTATTTACATCACCATCATCCTCTCCATCCCGTAGACTCATCACTCGACCGTCGGAGCAGTCCCTTTCACGGCCACCCACGGTCGACTTTCCTCGCTCGAACGACCCGCGGCCAACCCGTCTGAACCGCCGACTTCCCCATCATCCATCCCGCGATCGAGCACTGCTGATACTGCCTCCAACATCTCCTGCCTCGCCAGATCCGATCCCAACCGCCAACACCCCGCTGTCATCCTCCAACGATGACAACCCTAACGTCATCACCATTAACACCGCCACCAGCGTCGACCCTCGCCTGAACTTCCATCGCCGCCAGTACGACGGACCTGACTCCCCTCATTCCCGTTCTCCTCAACGACACAGCAGCAACCTCCCCGCCTGAGCCCCTCACCGCTGTGCAGCGAACGACCCGCCACTATTAACACCAGCACCACCATCATCTCTCCTCGATGTCATAGCCGCACCACTGCCTCTCCAATCATCATCATCATCTACATCACCACCCCCATGACTTTCTCTCCCCTTTGACACCTCCGGACGTCCATCGACATCAGTCCCTGAATTGTATTAGCCACCGCTCTGCCTAGCAGCAGTCGCAGCCCGAGCCTCCGTCGTGACAGCAGCCAGAGCACCACCTCCAATCGACGACCTCCCTCGACGTCGACTACACCCTCCACCCCGTGCACGCACAGGTTTGACTTGTCCTTCCTTCATGATTATGTGTGCGTATATATGTGAATATTAGTTTGGATTAGAATATTGCTTCATGATAGTTTAGTTGACCTGATTGCGAGACTTGTGTTGGTGAAGCTAGTGTCTAGTTGCGTGTGCATGCGTGTGTGTATAATAATTAGTTATATATATATATATCATATTTCATGGAAATATTGATTACTAGTACTATGTATGACTATAATATATATGTTGTATGGCCATAAGTGTTAATTATGGGTATTCCGTAATTACATAAGACTATATGACCTGGGTGTTAGTGTTATACGGGATTTAGAGCTTGAGACATGTGTTAGTAAGTTGACTGTCTTGTTATGCAAAATATTTGAGGACATGACACCCGTGCATTTAGATGCACCCTTGACCATACTAGTTGACCAGTATCACCCTAGCGTAGTCACTGAGTTCAGTATAATTATGTTGTGTGTGTGCTAGTGTAACGATTGATGCTATTATTATTATTATTATATTATATATATAGGATTGTTAGATTGTTCAAACGAGACTTCAAAAATAGGATTTTGGTATTGCCAGCTCAGGATCACAAGCGAGTACATTCTCTGACAGTTTTTATTATGTTGATCATCTCTATGATTCTAGTTGTATAGTGTACATGATTCAAACACTATGTATACACGGGTTAGCATCATCGAGACCTGTCACGAGGAGTCAAGATTGGAATCCATCGTGCTAGCTGGAGACGGGGAAATATTAGTAGATTATGTGATCATACCCCACTCTACATGCATCATTGCTCACCCCACACCTCACATCGGGTGCAGCCTGACCATTACATGCCTCATAGCCTGTTATATATGATTAGCCTGACTATAGCTTGCATCATAGCTAAGAGAATGGTTAGCCTGACCTTATATGAATCATAGCTAATCATATGTAACAAGCCTGATCTGTCCCAAGCCGATCACATGATAGACTGATATTTTACATACTTAGTTAGATATTTTATTCCTGTATTTTTAGATCATTATTCTAGTATGCACTTGTATTTCTGTTCATTGCTAGTTGTACCATTGATGATGATATATATTCTCTAGCATTTACTTATTTCCAGTATTTTATTATCTCAAGTATTCTTATTTTCATTATTTATATCCATTTTGTATTTGTATATACTGTGTTATAGTTTTTGTCAATATACATGGAACTGTTGTTAGTGCTTGTACTTCGCTCCAATCCTGACTAGGTATATTTTTCCAGAGAATCTTGAGGACTTCTGTCCTGCACATTATAGACCAAGTATAAAGGGAGACTACATACCAGAAAGCTTAGAAGAGTCCCTTCCCTTAGAGGAGGCACTACCTGCGGCTATTTAGACAGTTATCATTTTATGCATTTGAGTTTATGTTGAGACTTATATTGAGACTTATGTTGAGTTTATTTTGAGACTTGTTGAGACTATTTATGTTAGACAGCTAGACTTTAATTTTATCTCTATTTTGAGTTGTTGTACTTGACTTATGTAAGTACTTCCTATCTTTTATCTCATCGTGCCATTATTTATTATAGCTATTGTGATTGAGTTTATATTGTGAACTGTTGAGCAATGTTTTATTCATTGTCCTCCCTATGGAGTTGATATCATTGACAAATTGTAAGTTATGTTTAGTATTATAGAGACCTAGACAGCGTTCTACAATCGATGCTGCGGCATAGGATGGACGTACCTACGACTCATGTCTAATTTCCAGGTGCGGGTCTTGACATATTTTTAGTGGTGGCCTATGCAGGTCTAGATTTTTATTTAGAGCGATATCGTTGTTGTACTCACTTAGAGTATTGCTACGAGCCTGCGATAGGATATAGGACATAGGATTTAAGATGAGTGTATGCTTAATCAAAACTAGGAAATTCTGATCTTACAATGCTATTATGAATAATTGCTTCCATTAGAATTTTACTGTCCTTCCTTGATGATATCGTATCTATTACCTTAATTGATTCTTTTTAGTCTGTCTTCGGGATGCTGTCGAAGACTGGGAGTAGCAGCTTCAAAGAGGTCTGCCACCTCTCGACCTAACGAACAGACATCTGGAGTTCCTCCTACATCTTCTGTACATATGGGAGTATCGGTAACTTTTATGGTTCCTCCTCCTCCACCTATTCTGAGGGTTGCCCCAGCTGTGACAGAGAATCTTCCACCACTATCGAATCCATCTCCCCGAGGTATGCCCGTTGACGGGACACAGATGCTCACACTGATCCAGGGCATGTTAGATGCTCAAAGAGTGATGGCGAAAGCTCAACGTGTTCGAGCAGAGGCTCAGAGGGTGCAGGCAGATGCATACCAGGCACAGACAGAGCTGATGAGAGAGAGCATGGAGAATGCTCATCAGGTGGCTCTCTAGGATGTGGAAAGAGTAGCACAGCACCAGCAACATCCTGGCCAGCAATACTAGAAGCCGGGCACTATAGTGGACTTGAAGAGGATGATGCCTCGAGATTTCAAAGGCACCGAGGGAATACTCTACGCTAACGAATGAATAGAGGATATAGAGAGGAACCTGCATTTATCGCAGATGCAAGGAGACAGAGCCCACAAATTTAGGAAGGGGTTGACAAGGGAGATCAAGTCTCGCACTTCGGGACGTCGCACTACTATATTTGAGGACATTCTAATGGATAACCAGATTGCTGAGGATGACTTTGACCTCAGGCCCAAGAGAGGATGCGACACTTTTGGAGGAACAAGTGGTAACACAGGACCGGTCAAGCGCCCCCACTTTCAACAGCAACAGAGGTCATTGCAGCAGCAGCATCAGTAGTACCAGGCACAAGTTCAAGGACACACCCTGCAGCAACAGTCACAGAGGCAGACTTAGCCCATTGCCCAGTGTGTGTATTGTCGGAAAATAGGTCATACTAGAGACATCTGTAGAAAGAGGTTGGGTATGTGCTTGTCCTGTGGATCGTTAGCACATAAGCTAAGGGACTGTCCATCTATTCAAACTCGTCCAGGTCAGGGTAGAGCAGCCGCTCAGAGGGGCCCAGCTAGTACCTACTATACCAGTAGGCCAGCAAAGGGGACCTACACTTCGACCTCAGCAAAAAATGTTTCCTCAGCACCAGCAGCAGCAGAGAGGTGCACCCCAGGGACAAGCATACGCCATGACGATTGAGGAGGCCGACCTAGCTGGAGACGTGACTTCAGGTTCAGTTTCTTTAGATTCTATACCAGCACTTACATTATTTGATTCTGGCGCTTCCTATAGTTTTGTATCTGTATCTTATGCCCTTAAGCATCATTTAGAGTCGAAACATTTAGATAGGACTTGCAAGATCATGACTAGAGGTGGTATTATCCTAGTCCGTGATTATTGCAAGGACCAAAGAGTATCATTGGGAGGCCGAGAGTTAAGCATGAGCTTACTCGTTATGCCACTTCCGGGATACGATATTGTACTCGGAATAGGCTGGTTGAGTAGGCATCATGCTACTATAGATTGTCACGGAGGCAGAGTAATATTTCGACCACCAGGAGAGCCAAAGTTTGAGGTTGCCAGAGGAGCAGCAAAGCAGAGAAGAGGCACTTTTTGCGGAGCTAGGAAGGCAGAGGTTTGCCGCCAGACAATGATATTGAATTCTCTATAGACTTGGTACCAGGAGCGAAGCCTATTTTATAACATGTCTATAATATCAACAATAGCGAGCTGGCAGAACTGAAGAAGCAAGTTGAGGAGCTACAAGACAAAGGCTTCATCAAATCCAGATCATCACCATGGGGAGTTTCGGTATTATTCGTACCAAAGAAGGATGGCACGGTGCACATGTGTATCAACTATAGAGCTCTGAACAACCTCACTATCAAGAACAAATATCCGCTGCCGAGGATAGATGATCTTTTCGATCAACAAGTGAGGAAAGAAGACATATTGAAGAAAGCTTTTTGGACCAGATATGGCCAGTTGAATTCATGGTAATGCCAATTGATTTAACCAATGCACCAGCAGTATTCATAAATTTGATGAACAAGGTGTTCTACCAGTACCTTGACAAGTTCATGGTGGTGTTCATCGAAGACATTCTTGTGTATTTAAAGACCCCAGAGGAGCACGAAGAGCACCCGAGGTTGGTCTAGGAGACTCTCAGGAAGGAGGAGCTGTACGAAAAGCTTTCAAAGTGCGAGTTCTTCCTTGACAAGATTGAATTTCTTGGATATATGGTGACGGGTGACAAAATCTTAGTTAACCCAATGAAGATCGAGGGAGTGGATTCATGGGCTACCCCCAGTTCGGTAGCTGAGATCAGGAGTTTTCTCTGGCTAGCAGGAAACTACAGGAGGTTTGTACAAAACTTCTCGAAGATTGCGTAACCAATGACTAGGCTGACCAGGAAAGATGTGGATTTTGTCTGGATGGAGGAATGTTAGGCCGCATTTGATGAGCTAAAGAAGAGATTCATGACAACTCCAATTTTGAAATTGCCATCAGGGACAGGTGGATTCACTATCTATAGTGATGCTACAGGGAAAGGTTTGGTTTGCGTTCTTCTACAGCACAGGAAGGTAATTGCCTATGCATCCACGCAATTACATCCTCATAAAATGAACTACCCCACCCTTGATTTGGAGTTGGCAGCAGTTATCTTCACTCTAAAGCTGTGGAAACCCTACCTATACGGAGAGCGTGTGGAGACCTTCACGGACCACAAGAGCTTGAAGTACGTGTTTACACAGAAGGAGATGAACATGAGGCAGAAGAGGTGGTTGGAGTTGATGAAAGACTTTGACATCTCATTACAGTACCACCCAAGAAAGGCCAATGTAGTCGTCGATGCTTTGAGCAGGTATCCGAAGGCTATGTACTTGACGACAGATATTTATTTATTGGCCGATCTTAAGAACTTGGGAATTGAGGTGCTAGTTTCAGGTATTGAGATTCAGATATGGGGATTGCAGATACAATCAGAGCTGATGGATAGAATTAAAGCTGCACAGTATGATGATAAGACTCTGAGGAGTATCAGGGCACAGGTTCGGACATGATTGATAGAAGAATTTACTATTTCTTATGATGGATCTTTACGGCATGGCATGAGGATGTGTGTACCAAGTGGAGATCTATACGAAGAGGTTTTGTAGGAGGTACATCGCTCTCAGTACTCGATGCATTTCGATGCCAATAAGATGTATCGAGATCTGAGGGAGCATGTATGGTGGTATGGTATAAAGCGTGAGGTAGCTCGCTTCGTATCCCGGTGTTTAGTGTGCCAATAAGTAAAGGCAGATCGACAGAGGCCAAGTGGATTGCTTCAACCTTTTCCAATTCCAGAGTGGAAGTGGGAGCACGTGACTATGGACTTTGTTTCAGGGCTTCCACGTTCTCCAGGAGGAAAGGACACGATTTGGGATATCGTGGATAGGTTGACCAAATCAGCCCACTTCTTACCATTCAAAGTGTGAACATTGGCAGAGAGGCTAACAGAGATGTACGTACGGCAGATTATCAGATTACATGGGGTTCCTGTGAGTATCATCTCAGATAGGGATAGTCGTTTCACTTCCCATTTCTAGAGGAGTCTGTAGGCTAGCTTGGGCACTCAGCTCAAGTTCAGTACTGCATATCACCCCCAGAAAGACAGGCAATCTGAAAGAACTATTTAGACTCTCGAAGATATGCTACGCACTTTCGTTTTGGACCTCGAAGGTTCTTGGGAGGATCATCTACACCTGGTAGATTTTGCTTACAATAAAAGCTACCAGGCCAGCATTGAGATATCACCATTCAAGGATTTATATTAACGGAGGTGTCGTACACCGTTATCTTGTGATAATGTCAGAGAGAGAGCCTTGTTAGGACCAAAAATGGACATGGATTCAGCAAAAAAGGTAAAACTCATCAGAGACAGACTGTAAGTGGCGTAGGACAGACAACGACATTGGGCCGATAGCCACCGTAGACCCCTAGAGTTTCAGTTATAGGTTTTGTTCTTGTTGTTTTGTGATTGTTTACTTTAGATTGCATGTTAAGACTGTTTTGTTCTAGGTTAGCGATCTGGTGTTCGTACAGATTTCTCTGACACAGGGCACGATTCGCTTTGGTAGGGTCGGAAAGCTTAGTCTACGTTACATCGGACCATTCGGTATCCTTGCAAGGATCGGTGCAGTGGCCTATAGACTGGACTTGTCGCCTACACTAGAAGAATTACAAGACGTGTTTCACGTGTCACAACTGAGAAGGGGCATGGCAGATCCTAGTCACGTACTAGACCACTCACAGATCGAGGTTGGACCGACTCTCAGCTATCCCGAACAGCCCGTAGAGTACTTGGATCGTAGAGAGAAGGTATTGCGGAACCAGACTATTCCCTTGTTTCGTATTGCATGGAGACATCACTCTCCAGGTGAGTCAACCTGAGAGAGAGAGGACGAAATGTCGAGCAGTATCCGTACCTCTTCGAGACTTGAGATAATTATTTGTCTGATTGTTTGTTCTTGTGCTAGTTTATTTTAATTTTGAGGCCAAACTTTTTTTAAGGAGGGTAGACTTATCAATAGTACATTCTAAAATAGGGGTATTCTTGTCTTTTTAATTATTATAAGTATTGTGTTAATATATGTTGCATGATATATATATTATATAGTGTTCTTTAATGTATGAGTCAACCTGTTAATATATGTTGCATGAAACCCACTAGTAGGACCCCTGACCAAAATATATGATTATGGATTTTAATTAGCATATTTTTGGGATTAAATATTGAGGGTTATAATTTATTATTGTGATTTTATTTGATTGTTGTACCTTACCTTTGTCTCGATATTAGGAGCGCTACACTAGCTTTTGTCTTCCCACAAATTTCACACCCTTGTCCTAGACGTGCCAGTCTTCCATTCTGACCTTTGTGTAAATTATAAATATGCCCTTTTGTGCTTCATTTTAGTCGCACAATATTTGTCACAGACGTTTATCTTTTTTTCCAAATAAATCCAACTTTGTATCTTTGTGCGTTCCAATCGAAATTGGAAACACAATCTTGACCCATTTTGTGCAATCCAAATTTTGATAATATTCTATTCAGAGTCTTCTACGTCCATGACACTTGTGTCCCACCTAATTTTAACCCTATTTTAATTAATTTTAGGACCCAAGTTAACCTAAAACTAGACCCAACACCAAACTATACCCCCATTCACACCCTCAAGGATCATACTAAACACTACACACCCTTTTTAGCCACTACATCACAACAAACATGGTGTTTTCCCCCATTCAATCCAAATTCCTACTTTTTGTGCAATTTTCCAATTTTTGTGGACCTTTATGCAAAAGTGCAGTGAGGTGTCCACTTCCCATTGGACCCAACACATGAAGAAGCATTCCTTTTCTTCATTGACCGGTCATAAGCATGAATTCCTTTGTTTTGGAGTGTGCAACATTCAAAACACACTCCCTCAACATCTTAGCCATCCATTTAAACCAACACAATCCTAGCCATCCAAACTTCCTTCATAAAACACCCAACACCCATCCCAAGGAATATAAAGGCCGACCCAATTTCCTAGGTCTACATCACCCTATTTTATTCATATATATATATACATTTAATCATTGTATTTTTACTACCACTTACATCAAACCCAAAACCGAACCCTAACCCTAAACTATTTACATCACCGTCATCCTCTCCATCCCGCAGACCCATCTCCCAACCGTTGGAGCAGTCCCTTTCCCGGCCACCCACGGCCGACTTCCCTCGCCCGAAAGACCCGCTACCAACCCGTTTGAACCGCTGACTTCCCCATCATCTATCCCGCGGCCGAGCACCGCTGACACCCATCCATCATCTCCCGTCTCGCCGGATCCGATCCCAATCGCCAACACCCCACTGTCATCCTCCACCGACGACAACCCCAACGTCATCACCATTAACACCACCACTAGCGTCGACCCTCGCCTTAACTTCCACCACCGCCAACACATCAGCCCGAAATCCTCTCGTTCCCGTTCTCCCCGATGACACAACAACAACCTCCCTGCCTGAACCCCTTACCGCCATGCAACGAACGACTCGCCGCATTAACACCAGCACCACCATCGTCTCTCCTCGACGTCACAACCACACTACCGCCTCTCCACTTATCAGCATCATCTACATCACCACCCCCATGACTTCCTCTCCCTTTTGACACCGTCGGACAACCGTGGACATCAGTCCAAGAATCACAGCAGCCACCGCTCCGTATGAGCAGCAGCCACAGCCCGAGCCTCCGCCGTGACAGCAACCCGACCTCCAGTCGACGACCTCCATCAACGTCGACTACACCCTCGATCTCGTGCACGCACAGGTTTGACTTGCCCTTCCGTCATGATTGTGTATGCGTGCATATGTGAATATTAGTTAGGATTAGCATATTGCTTCATGATTGTTTAGTTGACGTGATTGCTAGACCTGTGTTGGTGAACCTAGTAACTAGTTGCGTGCGTGTGTGTATAATAATTAGTTTTATATATATATATATATATATATATATATATATATAGTATTTCATGGAAAATTTGATTGCTAGTACTATGTATGACTGTAATATATATGTTGTATGGCCATAAATGTTAATTGTGGGTATCCCGTAAGTACATAAGACTATATGACCTGGGTATTAGTGAATTGACTGCCTGGTGTACAATAACGTACTAACTTAGACAAGTATTAGTGTTATATGGGATTTAGAGCTTGAGACATGTGTTAGTGAGTTGACTGTCTTGTTATGCACAGCATTTAAGGACATGACACCCGTTCATTTAGATGCACCCTTGACCCTGCTAGTTGACCAATATCACCCTAGTGTAGTCTCTGAGTTCAGTATAATTATGTTGTGTGTGTGCTAGTATAACGATGATGCTATTATTATTATTATTATAATATTATGTATATAGGACTATTGGATTGTTCAGACGAGACTTCAGAAACAGGATTTTGGTATTGCCAGCTCAGGACCACAGGCGAGTATATTCTCTTATAATTTTCATTATGTTGATCATGTCTATCATTCTAGTTGTATAGCGTACATGATTCTGACACTATGTATATACGGGTTAGCATCATCGAGACCTGTCATGAGGATTCATGGTTATAATCCATCGTGCTAGCTGGGGATGGAAAAATATTAGTACATTATGTGATCATACCCCACTCTACATGCATCATAACTCACCCCACACCTCAAGTCGGGTGCATCCTGACCATTATATTCCTTATTTTCTGTTATATATGATTAGCCTGACTATTGCTCGCATCATAGCTAACCGGATGGTTAGCCTGACCATACATGAATCATAGCTAATCATATGTAACAATCCCGATCTGGCCCAAGCCGATCACATGATAGACTGATGTTTCACATACTTAGCTAGATATTTTATTCCTGTATTTCCAGTTCATTGCTCTAGTATGCACTTGTATTTTTGTTCATTGCTAGTTGTACCATTGATGATGATATATATTCTCCATCAATTCCTTATTTCCAGTATTTTATTATCTCCAGTATTCTTATTTTCAATATTTATATCCATCTTGTATTTCTTTACACTGTGTTATAGTTTTTGTCAATATACATGGAACTGCTGTTAGTGCTTGTACTTCGTTCCAATCCTGACTGGATATATTTTTCTAGAGGATCTTGAAGACTTCTGTCCTATACATTATGGACCAGGTATATAGGGAGACTACATACCAGAGAGCTTAGAAGAGACCCTTCCTTTAAGGAGGCACTACCTGCAGCTAGATAGTTATCATTTTATGCATTTGAGTTTATGTTGAGACTATTTATGTTGGACAACTAGACTTTAGTTTTATCTCTATTTTGAGTTGTTGTGGTTGACTTATGTCAGTACTTCTTATTTTTTATCTCATCGTGCCATTATTTCTTATAGCTATTGTGATTCTGTTTATATTGTGAATTATTGAGCAAAATTTTATTCATTGTCCTCCCTATGGAGTTGATATCATTCACAGGTTGTGAGTTATTTTTAGTATTATAGAGACCTATGGCTCACAGCATTCTACCGCCAATGTTGCGGCGAAGGCTGGACGTACCCATGACTCATGCCCAATTTTGGGTGCGGGTCGTGACACGTGAGCTCAACCATACTATATTTCCAAAAATTTCTTGGTGGTCACCCATCCTATGGGAGGTCACCCATCCAACATACCCAAAACTTCTTAGGATGTCACCCATCCTACGGGAGGTCACCCATCCTACGGGAAGTCACCCATACTACATTCCCAAGACATCCTTGGTGGTCACCCGTCCTACGGGAGGTCACCCATCCTACAAGAGGTGACCACAAAGGAAGTCCTCCGGTAGGATGGGTCACCCATCCTATATTTCCAGGACTTTCTAAGTGGTCACCCATCCTATGGGAGGTCACCCATCCTACATTCCCAGGCCTTACTAGGTGATCATCCATCCTATGGGAGGTCACCCATCCTATGAGAGGACTTCCTATGTGGTCACCCATCCTACGGAAGGACTTTCTATGGGGTTACCCATCCTATGGTTGGTCACCTATCCTATGGGAGGTCACCCATCCAACATCTCTAGGATATCCTATGTGGTAACCCATCCAACGGAAGGTAACCCATACGACATTCCCAGGAATTCCTAGGTAGTCACCCATCCCATGGGAGGTCACCCATCCTAGGGGACATCACCCATCCTATGGGAGGTTAAATCCAATAGGTGACCACATAGGAAGTCATGGGTGACCACCTAGGAAGAGATTTGTGATACCTGAGGGGGTTACCTCATAGGAAGTAACCTATAGGATGGGTGACCTCCCCTAGGATTGGTTACCACATAGAAAGTCCTTCCGTATGATGGGTGATCTTATATGAAGTCCTCCCATAGGATGGGTGACCTTTCATAGGATAGGTGACCACCTAGGAAGTCATGGGTATGTAGGTGGTAACCTTCCAAAGGATGGTTGACCTTCCGTTGAATCGGTGACCTTCGAGGAAATATTGGGAATGTAGGATGGGTGACCTTCCGTAGGATGGTTGACCACCTAGGAAGTCCTGGGAATGTAGTATGGGTTACCTCCCGTAGGATGTGTCACAACCCGCACCCAAAATTTGGGACACGAGTACGTGGGTACGTCTAGCCTATGCTGCAGCATCGACGGTAGAACGCTGTCTAGGTCATGATACTATCTAAACAATCTCATACGAGCATCCAACTCCATAAGGAGACACGGTTAACACAATATAATATAAACAACATACTCAATCACATAACTACAGCACAATAAGATATCAAAAAAATAAAATAAACCAAAATACAACACAAGTCTAAATAGAAATAATCTAACTCAACAATAAAATCCAAGTCTCAACAAGTATGCCGAAACAAATTCGGTACCATAAACTGCTAAAAGAAACTAACTAGATAACTAGTGATTCCAACTAGACCTCCCGGAATCACAACTGAACTACCAGATCCAAGTCTGCAGCTACTCTCCCTGTGGACCATAAAATGTGGACACCAGTCCTCTAAGGTATAATTTGGAAAAATATTTCCAATCAGGATGGAGCAAAGTACATCTCAAATAACAGTTCCATTTAATTGATTAGGACTATTAAACAATAAATAGATGATGCTATATACTGAGAGAAGACAATGAATAAATGCAATAGAAAAATAAAGAGACAGAAAATATGGTACAGTCAGTGCATATATGAAATAAAGAGAATGAGGTACAATATCATATACGGGTGATATAGTATATGAACTAAAATAGAGAAATATAACTATTCTAAGTGTTTGAAATAGTAGCTTCGATATTTGATCGACTTGGGAACATGTACGAGAGCTATATAGCCTGGCTAATCATACGTGAGGTGTATGATTAACACTAACATTATTCTATACTTGTACAATATTAATTTGATCACATTTCTCACTAACTACTTCTCCGCCCCCAACTACTATAGTGGATCCAACCATGACACGTCATGATACACGAGCAATATCCAATATATCATATACAAGGTCTAAATATCAATGTCGTATACAATGTTAATACGATAACCAATATAACATCTCATGACTGCAGATCCAATCTATATACTAGTCCGTGTTGTATAGTATCAAGAATCAGATGTAATATTTCCAGATACTGGAATTATAGAAATTATCAAATAATGGAAATTATCATAGAATGTACTCGTCTTGGGTCCTTAGCTGGTAATACCGATGTCCTGTTCCAGAGTATCGTCGGAATGATCCAACAGTCATATTGACATAATATAATATTTGCATCAGACGTTACTGTCACCCCCATATTTCAGATTAGGGGTATTTTTATCTTTTTATGATTAATGTGTAAATGATTACATGATAATTAATTATATTTAAATAACATGATTTTATTTCATTGTTGTGCCTTACCGTTGCTTCGATAATTAGAATACTATGCTAGCCATTGCCTTCCGACAAATTTTACAACCTTATCCTAGACATGCCAGCCTCCATTCCGACATTTGTGTAACTTCTAATTATGTCCTTTTGTGCTTCATTTTAGTCGCACAATTTTCGTCGCAGACGTTATTATTTAATTCGATAAAAATCTAATTTTGTATCCTTTTGCATTCCTATCAAAAATGGAGACACAATCTTGACCCATTTTATGCAATCCAAATTAGGGTAATATTCTATTCGGAGTCTACTTCATTTATGACACGTGTGTCCAACTTAATTTTAGTCCCTTGTACTTCTAATTTATTTTAGAAACGCCTATTACATCTATTTTTAATTAAATAAAACCAAAACCTAACCTTGTGCAATTTTCTATTTGTGGGCACTCCTGTGCAAAAGTGCATTAAGGTGTCTACCTCGTCGGACACGACACGTGAATAAACCCATTTCTCCTTCATGTATTTTTCTATAATTTTTGGAGTGTGTAATTCAATACCAACCTCCTTGAACCATGACCCTCCAAACCTTGAACCAATTGAATCCTAGCCATTTATTTGGAACCTATTTTAATCATGGCCCTTGAAATCCTACATGACAAGGCCCAATTCCAAGAGGGGTTGACCAGTCAAACTTGTTTAGGTCAAACACTACCCCCTTTGTATAAATATTCCTTCTTATTTCATTCCTTTATTTTTCCTATTTTTAAACTATAACTCTCAGCCAACCTTCACAATCCCCTTACCATCTTCTTCTTCTTCTTTCGCCGCCATCTACAATCGGAGACTCCCCGCCGGGCGAACCCCTCGCCGGAGACCCACTACCCTCAACCATCGAGACCCGCCGCTCACTCGCCCAACCCGCCGTGAACTTCGTTGCAGCCTCTGCTCGACCGGGGAAGGCTGAAGCCACGTCGACATCTCCCCAGCCAGATTCTGAGCCTCCTTTCCCTCCAAGTCACCGGAATAACAGTGCCTACGACTGCGCCACCATCGTCTTCCCCTCACAGTCCTTTGCCTGACTGAACGCGAACGCACGCCCGCCGCCCTCGCCTCTATCCAGACCTCTCCTTCAACTGCTGCAACCTCGACGACTCAACCCCCTCGTCAATCGGAACCTCGAGCCCCTACCCTGCTACACCCCGCGGCAGCTACCGACCGTTCTCCTCCACCAAACGCAGTAGCCACCCTCTCCCTCTCTTCTCCGACTTCCTCTTTCCCCTGAACTTCTCCTCCACCGGATCTCGTCCTTCGTCGACTAGACAGCGGGTAACACCACCACTGTTGCCATCCCCGCCTCCACGTCGAGCCCGACAGCAACCATCTTCTCCCTTTCGATCCTCCGCCTGAACTCAATCGTACACCACCTCTCCTCCTTTCTGTCAACCACCGAGCACCACCCTCGCCTTCATCCAACATCATCATCATCGTAGTCGTAACCATCGTCATCGTCGTCATTATCGTTGGCATCGTCGTCATCAACACCATCGTCAACGTCGTCGTCGTGCCCATGCGCAGGTTCGTACCTGTCCCCCTCCTTCATGATGTAGTATGTATGTCTATTAGTATATATATATAGTATATAATTGGTATGTATGTATATGTATACATATATATATAGTATAAATTCAATTAGTGTATTAGTATTAGTATAAGTTAATATTAAAGTTGGTATATATATATACATATATATATATATATAATATATGTTTAGTATGTATATAATTGATATATATATATATATATATTGTAGGTAAATTATAAGTATTAATGTATATGATAGATAATAATAATATGTATTATATGTCTATCTACTAGATGACCCAAGTGTGACCACGTAGCATGTTAGCAGACTGCCATATGTACACTGACATACTGGCGAGACCCGTATTATTTTGACTGTCTGATTACACAGCAATTACAGATACGATACCCGTGCAATTTGACGCACACTTGACCCTAGTTGACCAGTGTCATACCTAGCATAGCCCTGAGTTCAAGGTATTTATGATTGCGTGTTAGTGTAATGTCTGATGAAATATTCTATTATTTAATGATGTCTATAGGATTGTTGGATTGTTCAGACAAGACTTCGGAATAAGGTTATTGGTATTGCTAGTAGCTGGACCCCAGGCGAGTACATTCTCTGACAGTTTTTATTATGTTGATTAACTCTATAACTCTTGTTGTATATCATACATGACTTAGACACTATTATTTACATGAGTTGGCATTATCGATCCCTGTCACGAGGAGTCGTGATTGGAATCCATCGTGCTAGCTGAGGAAAAACGGGTGAAATATTAGTAGCTTATCTGATCATACCCAACTTTGTATGCATCATAGCTCACCCACACCTCACGTTGGTACAGCCTGACCATTACATGCCTCATAGCTGTTACATGTGGTTAGCCTGACTATTACTCGCATCATAGCTATCCGGATGGTTAGCCTGACCTTACAAGGATGATAGCTAACTAATGTAATGAGCCCGATCAGTCCCAAGCCGATCACATGATATGCTGATGTTTCACACACTTAGTTAGATAATTCTTGACATATATCTCTAGTATATTGATCTTGCATCTCCACATGTTCTACTTATTATTCTTGTATACATTCATATATATACCAGTTTATTGTTCTAGCGTGTACTTGTAGTTCTATTTCATTGCTAGTGCACCATTGATGATGACATATGCTCCAGTACTTCAGTATTCGCTTATTCCAGCATTTCATTATTCCAGTATTTCCTATTGCCAGTATTCATATATGTCTTGTATTTCTTTACATCGTGTTATACTTTCTGTCAATATACATAGAACTGCTGTTAGTGCTTGTACTTTGTTCCAATCTTGACTGAATAGTTTTTCCAGACTGTGACATAGAGGACTTGTTTCTGGCATACTTGGAGATTTGGATATTATGGATTACAGGTTAGATAATTTATTATTGTCTAGACTTGCCTTGTATTTTATTGCTTGCTTCAATATCTTATCGTACTTTAGTTTGTGTGATTGAGTATTCCATATTATATGGTGATATATGTGTCTCCTTATGGAGATGGATATTCGTGTGAGATTGATTAGATAGAGTATTGACCTAGATAGCATTCTACAGTCGTTGCTGCGATATAGGCTGGACGTACCCACGCACTCGTACCTCTATACTCGGTGTGGGTCATGACAAATTTTTAGTGGTGGCCTATGCAGGTCAGACTTCGCAAGTTATGCAATATTGTGGTGGTGCGATGCCTTAGTTGTACTACTGCATGCCTGCGATAGGATATAGGACATATGATACTAGGATGAGAGAGGATACTCAATCATAAATTATTTCTTTCCTTTATTTTTCCTATTTCTAAACTATAACTCTCAGCCGACCTTCATAATTCCCTTACCATCTTCTTCTTCTTCTTTTGCCGCCACCCACGGCCGGAGACTCCCCGCTAGGCGAACCCCTCGCTGGAGACCCACTGCCCTCAACCATCGAGATCCGCCGCTCACTCTCCCAACCCGTCGTGAACATCGTTATAGCCTGTGCTCGACCAGGGATGGCTGAAGCCACATCGACATCTCCCCAGCCAGATTCTGAGCCTCCCTTCCCCTCCAAGTCACCGGAATAACAGCGCCCATGACTCCACCACTATCGTCTTTCCCTCCCCGTCCTCCGCCTGACTGAATGCGAATGCATCCCCACCGGCCTCGCCTCAATCCAGACCTCTCCTTCAATCGTTGCAACCTCGACGACTCAACCCCCTCGTCGACCAGAACCTCGAGCCCCGACCCTGCTGTACCCCGCGGCATCCACCGGCCGTTCTCCTCCACCGAACGCCGGAGCCACCCTCTCCCTCTCTTCTCCGACTTCCTCTTTCCCCTGAACTTCTCCTCTAATGGATCTCGTCCTACGCCGACTGGACAACGGGTAACACCACCACTATTGCCATCCCCGCCTCCACGTCGAGCCCGAAAGCAACCATCTCCTCCCTGTCGATCCTCCGCCTGAACTCAACCGTGCACCACCTCTCCTCCTTTCTGTTAACCATCGAGCACCACCCTCGCCTTCATCCATCATCATCGTCGCCGTAGTAGTAACCATCGCCCTCATCGTCATCATTGTTGGCATCGTCGTCATCAACACCATCGTCAACGTCGTCGTCGTGCCCGTGTGCAGGTTCATACCTGTCCCCCTCCTTCATGATGTAGTATACATGTCTATTAGTATATGTATAGTATATAATTGGTATGTATGTATATGTATACATATATATAGTATAAATTTAATCAGTGTATTGTATTAGTATATGTTAATATTAAAGTTGTTATATATATATATATACATATATATATATAGCATATGTGTTTATTTAGTATATATTTAGTATGTATATAATTGATGTATATATATATATATATATATATTGTAGGTATATTGTAAGTATTAATGAATATGATAGATAATAATAATATATATTTTATGTCTATCTACTAGATGACCCAAGTGTGACCACGTAGCATGTTAGCAGATTGCCAAATGTACACTGACGTACTGGCGAGACCCGTATTACTTTGACTGTCTGATTGCACAGCAATTACAGATACGACACCCATGCAATTTGACGCATACTTGAACCTAGTTGACCAGTGTCATACCTAGCATAGCCCTGAGTTCAGAGTTTTTAGGATTGCGTGTTAGTGTAATTTCTGATGCAATATTGTATTATTTAATAATGTCTATAGGATTGTTGGATTGTTCAGACAAGACTTCAGAATCAGGTTATTGGTATTTCCAGCAGCAGGACCCAAGCATGTACATTCTCTGACAGTTTCCATTATGTTGATTATCTCTATATTTCTTGTTATATAGCATACATGACTCTGATACTATTATTTACCCGAGTTGGCATTATCGAGACCTATCACGAGGAGACGTGATTGGAATCCATTGTGCTAGCTGGGGAAAAATGGGGGAAATATTAGTAGCTTATGTGATCATACCCAACTTTACATGCATCATAGTTTACCCACACCTTACGTCGGTGTAGCCTGACCATTACATGCCTCATTGCTGTTACATGTGTTTAGCCTGACTATTACTCGCATTATTGCTATCCGGATGGTTAGCCTGACCTTACAAGGATGATAACTAACCAATGTAACGAGCCTGATCAGTCCCAAGCCGATCACATGATATGCTGATGTTTCACACACTTAGTTAGATGATTTTTGATATGTATCTCTAGTATATTAATCTAGCATCTCCACATGTTCTAGTTATTGTTCTTGTACACATTCACATATATACCAGTTCATTATTCTAGCGTGTACTTGTATTTCTATTTTATTGCTAGTACACCATTGATGATGGCATATGCTCTAATACTTCAGTATTCCTTTATTCCAGCATTTTATTATTCCAGTATTTCCTATTGCCAGTATTCATATCTGTCTTGTATTTCTTTACACCGTGTTATAGTTTTTGTCAATATACATGGAACTGATGTTAGTGCTTGTACTTCGTTACAATCCTGAATGGATATTTTTTCTAGACTGTGACATAGAGGACTTGTTTTCGTCATACTTGGAGATTTGGATATTATGGATTGCAGGTTAGATTATTTATTGTTGTCTAGACTTTTCTTATATTTTATTGCTTGCTTCGATATCTCATCGTGCTTTATCTTATTTGATTAAGTATTCCATATTATATGGTGATATCTATGTCTCCTTATGGAGTTGGATATTTGTGTGATATTGATTAGATAGAGTATTGACCTAGACAATGTTCTACCGTCGATGTTGCGGCATAGGCTGGACGTACCCACGCACTTGTGCCCCTATACTGGGTGTGGGTCATGACAGTTACACTAACACACAATCATAAATACATTGAACTCAGGGGCTATGCTAGGTATGACACTGGTCAACTAGGGTCAAGTGCGCGTCTAATTGCGCGGGTGTTGCGTCTGTTATTGCGGTACAAGACAGAAAAACAGTATTAATACGGGTCTTGCCAATACGTGAGTGCACATATAGCAGTCTTTTAATAATTTACAGGGTTATAGGTCAATGTAAATATGGGGTATCCGTAATTACACTCGGGTCGCCTAGTACATTTATAATTATACATATTATCAATTAGAATATATCATTAATTACTTATAATATATATATATATATATATGTATACCAAATAATTACCTACAAAATATGTATATGTGTATATACACTAATAGAATTTTATACTATATATATATATATATGTTTATATACACATACCACATATTTATATATATATAACAACCAATAATTATATGTATACAAAAGAATACAAATATTGAATATATATATATATATATATATATATATATACCAAGTAAAAATATACATATATTATATTTATATATATATGTACCAATTGAATGCATATACCATATACATGTATATATGTATATATATATACCAATACATACATGCTAACGTATACATATGCTACAAATATATATGTATATATATATACCAAATATGTATATACTATATACATACCAATTATATACACCCATCAAATATGTACACGCGTACGTGTATGCGAGGGGGAGAACACGAACCTGTGCGCGTGCACGAGATCGGCGATGACGACGATGTCCACGAGGTTGAGGATAACGACGACGAAGGTGACGATGATGATGACGAATATTATGACGAAGGCGACGATGACGACGACGAAGACGATGATGACGAAGGTGACGATGAAGGTAAAGTGTGGTGGTGCTGGTGGAGGGGGCTGGTGGTACGGGGTGGTGAAGGGTGGTGGTACTGGTGGTGGTAGGGTGGCCGGAGACTGGAGGTGTGAAGTCGTAGTTCGACAGCGGGTCACTGGTCGACCGGAGGGGATGCTTGCGGGAGAAGAAGAGGGTGGTCGGAACAGTGGCGGTAGCAGCCAGGGAGGAGGAGGTCGGGGATATCTGCCGGAGTAGGGAGTTTGGCTGGAGGTGGAACGGGTGGCTCAGAGAAGAGGTACAGCGGGGTTTAGGATAGTTGCAGTAGCAGTCGAGGAAGGAGGCTACGGGCTCGTCGGGGAGGTGTTGTAGAGCGGGGGCTCCGTCGACTGGAGGCGGTAGATCTTTGGGTTGCAGCAGTCGGAGAAGGAATAGTGGTGGCCGGAGCTTGGCCGGAGGAGGGTGGCCGGTTAATGAAGAAGGTGAAGTGGGTTGAAGAAGAAGAAGAAGAAGAAGAAGAAGAAGAAGAAGAAGAGAAGAAGAAGAGAAAGGGAAGCTTCATTTTTTATGAGGAGGAAGGAGAGTGAAGGTGGGGGGGTTCCAAGGTGTAGGGATTAGGGCCTGCTTGGGAAAGGGTGCATGAAGAGACATTATATAGGGGATGTGATGTATAGTGTGTGGTGATGATGAGCCCCATTTTGAATGGGTGGCTCAGATTTAACATGAGGAAATTATTCATACCAAGGGGAGGGGTTGGGTTGACTAGTCAAAGAATTAGGGCTTCTCCATTTGGCTTGAACCAATGGGGTGTTGACACCTAATGCAACATTTGCAAATAAGCCCTTAAATTTGGGTATTTGCATAGACACAAGAAATAATAAAAAATTGGTGGGCTATTTGGTGTTTGGTATTTTCTTGGGTGAAGGGGTATTGTGTGTTTTGTATGAGCTTAATTAATAGGGTATTTGGATTAAATTGGGATTAAAATGGGATTAGTCAATGTTGGTATCCCCAATTTAATTAAATAAATATAAGTGGTGTTATAAAATTAATTAAAGGTACATGGGGCTAAAATTAAGTGGGACAGAAGTGTCATGAATGAAGAAGGCTTAAAATAGAATATTACCCTAATTTGGGTTGCAAAAAATGGGTCGAGATTGTGTCTCCAATTTTGATTGGAACGCACAACGATATAAAGTTGGATTTTATTTAGACTTTAAATAAATATTCGCGACGAATATTGTGCGACTAAAATAAAGCACAAGAGAGCTTAATTATGACCTACAAAAAGGTCATGAAAGGTGTAGGCTTGGTGTCAGTCATGGACCCTTTAATTCGTCCGGCTAAACGGGTTGAGTTGGTGTCTCAAAATTGATGGCAACGACACAGGTGCGCGACACAGGATTAAATAATGGATTTCGGATACGGGAAGTTGTGCAATTAAATTAGAGCACAAAGGATTATGATTTTGAGTGACGAAAAAGTTCAGCGCCTAAGTTGGCGTCAAGTCTAGAATGCAACAACTTGTTGGAAATTATGGCCTAATGCTCGGCTCCGGATATTGCAACAACGGTAGGGTGTAACAATGAAATAAAATTACGGTAATTAATTTCAACCTCAATAAATTAAATCCTGAATAATAAAAATTAAATTCATAACCCTATAGTTCGGTCAGGGGTTCATCTAGTGGGCTTCTAGGTCAAGTCTACTAGCTTAAACATTAAGAACACTGTATATAATATAATATAAATACACATATCATATAATTATTTAAACTAAATACACACAATATTAATAATGTATAAAAAGTCAAAAATACCCCTCTTTTGAGAATGTGGTAGTGACAAGATGGGTGACCTTCCGTAAGATCGGTGACCTCCTGGGAAGTCCTGGGAATGTAGGATGTGTGACCTCTCGTAGGATGGGTGACCTCCAATAGGATTGGTAACCACCTAGGAAGTCCTAGGAATGTAGTATGGGTGACCTCCCGTAGGATGGGTGACCACCTACATGAGAACGTTGGATGGGTGACCAAAATAGAAGTCCTGGGAATGTAGTATGGTTGACCTCCTGTAGGATGGGTGACGTCTCATAGGATGGGTGACCATCTAGGAACTCTTAGGAATGTAGAATGGGTGACCTCCAGTAGGATGGTTGACCTTCCGTGGGTTGGGTGACCTCCTGGAAATTCTTGGGAATGTAGGATGGGTGACCTCCCAAATGATGGTGACCTCCCCTAGGATGGGTGATGTCCTGGGAATGTAGGATGGGTGACCTTCCAGGATATTTTGGGAATGTAGGAGGGGTGACCTCCCATAGGATGGGTGACCACCTAGAAAGTCCTAGGAATATAGGATGGATGATCTCCCATAGGATGGGTGACCTCCCATTTGATGGGTTACCACCTAGGAAGTCTTGGGAATTTAGGATGGGTGAGCTCCCATTGGATAGGTGAACAAATAGGTGGTCAACTATAGGATGGGTGACCTTCCATAGGATGGTCTTGGGAATATAGGATGGGTGGTCACCTATCCTATTGGAGGTCACCAATCCTATTGGAGGCCCAAGGAATGTAGGATCGGTGACCTCCTATAGGATGGGTTACCATATAGGAAGTTATGGGAAACTCCCATTGGATGGGTGACCACCTAGGAAGTCCTGGAAATATATATGGGTGACCTCCTGGAAAGTCCTCGGAACGTAGGATGGGTGACTTCCCATATGATGGGTAACCATCTAGGAAGTCCTGGGAATATAGGATGGGTGACCTACCGTAGGATGGGTGACCCATCCTATCGGAGGACTTCCTATGTTGTCACCCATCCTATTGGAGGTCACCATCCTATATTTCCAAAACTTCCTAGGAGGTCACCCATCCTGTTGGAGGTCACCCATCCTACATTCCCAAAAACTTCCTAGGAGGTGACCCATCCTATATTCATATGACTTCCAAGTAGATCACCCATCCTACGGGAGGTCACCCATCCATCGGGAGGTCACCCATACTACATTTCCAAAACTTCCTAGGTGGTCAACTATCCAATGGGAGGTCACCCATCCTTCGGGAGGTCACCCATCCTACTTTCCCAAGACTTCCTAGGTGGTCACCTATACTACGGTGGGTCACCCATCCTTCGGGAGGTCACCCATACTACATTTCCAAAACTTCCTAAGAGGTCACCCATCCTACGGGAGGACTTCCTATGTGGTCACCCGTTCAATGGGAGGTCACCCATCCTACAGGAGGTCACCCATCCTATATTCCCAGGACTTCCTAGGTGGTCACCCATCCTATGGAAGGTCACCCATCATATATTTCTAAGATTTCTTAGGTGGTCACCCATCTTATGAGAGGTCACCCATCCTACGGGAGGTTAGCCATCGTACATTCCCAGGCTTCCTACGAGGTCACCCATCCTGCCGGAGGTCACCTATCCTATGGGAGGTCACCCACCATACGGGAGGTCCCCCATCCTATATTTCCAGGACTTCCTAGATGGTCACATATCCTACGGGAGGACACCCATGCTACATTATTGGGACTTCCTATGTGGTCACCCATCATATGGGAGGTCACCCATCCTACGGGAGGTCACACATCTAACATTTTCAGGACTTCCTATGTGGTCACCCATCATGTGGGAGGTCACCGATCATATGGAAGACCACTCATCCTATAGAAGGTCACCCATCCTATATTCCCAGGACTTCCTAGGTGGTCAGCCATCCTATGGGACGTCATCCATCCAATATTTCCAGGACATCCTAGGTGGTCACCAATCCTATGGGAGGACTTCCTATGAAGTTACCCATCCGACGGAAGGACTTCCTATGTGGTTACCCATCCTATTGGAGAGTCACCCATCCTACTGTAGGTCACTCATCCTATATTTCTAGGACTTCCCAGGAGGTCACCCATCCTACGGGAGATCAACCATCCTACTGGAGGTCACCAATCCTACATTCCCAGAAGTTCCTTGGTAGTCAATCTTCCTATGGGAGGTTACCCTTACAACATTCCTAAGAGTTCTTAAGTGGTCAACCATCCTACGGGAGGTCACCCATCCAACGGGAGGTCACCCATCCTACATCTCAAGGACTTCCTAGGTGGTCACCCATCCTATGGGAGGTTCCCATGACTTCCTATGTGGTCACCCATGCTACAAGAGGTCACCCATCCTACATTCCAAGGACTTCCTAGGTGGTCACCCGTCCTATGGGAGGACTTCCTATGTGGTCACCCATCCTACGGGAGAACTTTCTATGTGGTCACCCATCTATGGTAGGTCACCCATCCGAAGGGTGGTCACCCTTCCTATATTCCCAGGACATCCCAGGAGGTCACCCATCCTACAGGAGGTCAACCATCCTACTGGAGGTTACCCATCCTACATTCCCAAAAGTTTCTTGGTGGTTGTAAAACTCCAAATCCTAAAAACCGTATTGAGTATTTAATTAATTATTTAATTTATTTTTAGTAATTATTAACTAATTAAAAGAAATAGAATTTAGTTAAATTTTATTTAAGGTGATTGTGCATTTAGAGATTTTTATGGAGCAATTACAATTTTTCTTAATTATTTATATGTAGGAGACCCTGTGGACGATTAATAAATTTATTGTATGCACCAACATAAAATTCTAGAATTTTCTATATAAATTTATAAAAATATATATATATATATATATATATATTTATATATATATTTATATATATATATATATATTTATATATATATATATATATATATATATATATATATATATATATACATATATAAGGTTTAATTAGATAGGAAATAGAAAAGAATTGAAATAAAAATAAAAGAAAAAGAAAAGAAAAAAGAAATAGATTCTTATTGAATCCAAACCCTAACCCATCTAACCCAAACAGCTAAGCCTAACTACCCACTACCCGCTTACCATATAAAGCAAAAGCAGCAGTAGTTGGCCATCCCCCCCCCCCCCCCCGTGCAGGATCATCCCCCCTTCCCATATATATATATATATATATATATATAACTCTAATTCCTTAAACCCTAACCCTAAATTTTTAAATCCCTCCACCCTGTGACGCGCCGTCGATCACCTGAATACCGCCACAAACTCGCCAGAATAGCCGCACGGTCGACCGTTTCAACCGCGCACCATGACAGAATTTGAACAACAGCGAAACCCTGTTCACGCTTCATTTCTTGCGCCTTCGCTCGACCAAACTTGACCCCATCTTTACCGATATGATCCTCACCTATCCTCCTTCCATATTTATATGATAGTTGACCTCGAAAAGCGCGTAAACCTAAGCGAAAATAGCGACCAAGTTGGCAAAAAATGAGAACTTTTGTATAACGCAGAAAACTATGGTAACTACCTATGTTCACGGATTCTTATCTCCCACCACAGAGATCCAAATTTAATTATTCTTGTTGGTATGCGAAGACAACTTAACCTCATTTATTTTTTGTCAAATATAATAATTTATTAACTATTGTATATAGAATTAAATTAGATGGAAAAACATGAAAATATACTTTTTGGCAAATTCCAGAAATTGTGATACGGAGTGCACCCCGCCAAACGGGACCGCCCCATCATATACCAAGTGTACCAAAAGGTGCGTACAGTATACTCGGACGTGTGAGATTTCGCAGAAACTGATTTGGACGCGTGTGCACGCCAGAATCAGCCCGTATATACAGAAAATCCCCCATATCATAACTTTTGCAAAAATCCTGCGCATTTAGTGCACGCTCGTCAGAATACGACAAAACTTGTGCCACTGGACTCGTGGTATCCTACTGGTCTTGTGACCCATGTTTCATGCAATTCTGAGATAGTTGACCAAGTCGTCTATTGGCGGGCCCCACGGTTGACTTTTTGGGCGAAATTGTGTTCGGCTCACCGGAATCCACAGTTGGACATACCATTGAATTCATACTGGCATTTAGAGTTTGTTTGACCTATAATCTGTTCCATTTAGATACCTTACCCTTGGCACACTTTGCGGTGCAAAGTGGCCCATGTGTGGAGCCCGCTTTGATCCGAAATTACCGTTTTGCCCCTGTGTCCAAATTGGACGAAAGAGAAGTGTTTCTAGCTATTTTGCTTATTCTGGGAACGCTGGTGATGTTTATTTCAGCATCCGGAGACGTTCATTCTGAGGCCATAGTTTCTGACTCTTGGTCTTTGACATCTGGATATTACACTCTGCGGCTCTTTTGCCAAGCAAGTATACCTTGCCTGGTTGTACTGTTTAAATTTAGTTATATAGATTAGTTGCATGTTTATTATTTTAGATTATATAAATGTGCACGTCCGAGAGAGACTCGGGTGCAGTCAACGAATGCGTTGACGTTACGACTTATGTCTGACCTAGTGTCTAGTAGACCCACCTAAAGTTGTGGAGTTATCGGGCACAGTGAGGCAGGCATATACCATCACGCTCACGAGCAGAATCAACGAAATAATTGAAAAGCCATTGCTTCAGGTTCGGGGCTTTGCTAGGGATTTCAAGCTCGGCACCTTGACTTCAAAATGTAAGTTCTATAACTCCCCAGGCCTTGACATATTTCTTACACGTGTTGTGAGTTTCATGTAGGGAACGGACTTGCGTATGTGGTTGGCCACCTGTACGTATAGGTCATGCGACAGATAGGGCATAACTACTAATAGTGATGCATGATTAGAAGACTTAGCAGTTATTAGTAGGCGGAGCATAGATTATCGGGGTACGATGGTCCAATCCTCGTCCTTGTTTGGTTGTAATGTTGGACTATTGTTCTAACAATAAACTATGAGCCAGAGTTACGATGCCGCGGCATAGTAGCTAAGGCATGTTGTGGATACAACATACATAGATCATTGGGCGGGGAAGATGACTAGTAGGCGTATGGGACACCCACTTCCTTTACACTGCTGCCACACTCGACGGAGTGATATGGACGATATATACTATACTGCTCCCACGTTCTTCGGAGCGATATGGACGATATACTACACTGCTACCATGTTCTTCGGAGCGTTATGGATGATATATTATACAGATGCCATGCTCTTCGGAGATGGACCTTATTATACAGTGCCCTCCTATGGGGGCATATGTGGCATATACTAGCCAGTTGGTATGATTGGTGAATTACGTCAGCTTATGTCTATCCTACACTTTCCCATACACTCAAAGTTGTCCTCAAATTTGTATTCACTTAGATGGTTAGTGTACCCCTTTATTTATTCAGTATTTACTTTATGGCATGCTTCTATGTATCTTGTTATGTCCCTTTGAGGACCTGGCCCTTTCCAGGTGTATTGTACGTTCCGAGGAGTCCTCTCTTCGAGCTTCGTGATGGTTAGAGGTTGTATTTATATTGTATTTGTCTTGTTTATTCTTTATTCTAATTCGACAGTGGATTTGTTTCCATCTGACTATCATCTTTTGATACTTTATTTTGGGATCTAGTTATGGATATTGGTTATTCATTATATTTGATTTTCTATAAATGAGATTAGATTATACACAGTGACTTATGATAGTTTATACCACTTGTGGATTTTGATATTCATATTACAGCGTACGTATGGGTTTTGGTTTCCATATATTGGAGTTTCCATATCCATGCGGCTGGCATGCTTACGTATCCTAGTCCTACGTATTTTTGGGACTGGGACATGACATATTTTTAGTGGTGGCCCATGTAGGTGAAGAGCATATTGTCTCCGTTATGTTACTGTACCGAGCAAGCCTGCACCTAGGAATAGAGTATAGGATCTCATCCATATTTGACTATGATTAACTTTCCTCCCAAATCTATTTTATTTGAATAATTGCATCCTGCTTGATTCATGTGCTTCCCTATTTGTTTCTTGAGTATAACCCCTGCTAGAATATAGGAATCTCTGTTGATAGGATGATAATTAGGGTAACACACCTACTAAGAATACAGCTCGACATTGATACCTCACTAAGTTTAGAATATCTAGTGAACCCTAGCATCCCTCATCTATAGATTGGTTTACCATTATCCCTTGATATAATTATGAATGACTTGAGGATAGTATAGATACTACTAGGGTTAGTTATAAATTTAACCATACTATTTTACCCTAGCATTAAGGAACCAATAGAAATCCAAGATTTAACATTAGGACTAAACCTAACTTTCATAGTAAGATAGTATTAGAACTATAAATTTAGATTCTTGTCTTGGTATTAGCAGACAGCACCTAAGGAAACCTAGAGGAATTAATATAACATTATCCTCGATCATACCTCAAACATAGAGACTAGCATGCCACATTCCCCTTAGAAAACCATGATATTATCTAGATACTTTCTATTTAAATTCAATCTTGTTCCTCTTAAAACTTAGCGCTCGCTATTGTACGGCGACTAATTATGTTTTCTTTTCTTCAATCTTTCAATTAGTGCCATATAGCCCTTCTGATTATAAGCCAAGTAATTTCCTTGTGATAAGGAAACATAGTTGTTAGGATTATAGTTGTAATGTTAAATTTTGAATTTATGTGCTTAATAGTTAGAGCTTGATGGTTTGAGTTGTTTATTAGATTATGATTTTATGATTACCCTTTTGCTTCAGGTCAAGTAACATGTTCCACATACCTCCATACAAGTAACATCCTATTTCACTTAAGAGCCAGTAACTTTTTCATTCTTACTATTGACACATGCTCTATGAGCACTATGATTAAGACTTAAGATGACTATTACCTATATAATGCAATAGGAGACCTTAATGAGTACCAAGACCTTTCCCCTCGTATACCCTAACAATAGTTTCTACTTCATTTACACGGACCAAGTTATTTCGTAGAATATTTTTTAAGGCGGTTGCAATATTAGTTTATTATTTTAAGTTGGGTAGTATGCCTCACAACCTAGTATCACATAGTCCTCTTGACATATTATTGAAGTGTAACTGAATGACATTAACTGTTTACTAGCATAAGAAGATATTGTTTATCCAAACTATAGAACTTAGAAGTCCATACCCCTATTTTGTCGACTAGCAGCTTAGACAAGGTGTTAGTACTACAACTATAGAGACTGTAGAGTCTTATTTTCTTTTTTTGTGAACTTGAAATTATTTGTACCTTATTTCATCATGATCTAGCACATTTATATTTTATATACTACCTTGACTTATGCTGCTATTTTATAGCCTAGTTTTGCAAGCTTATTTTTTTATCGAGCTTGTTCACGATATATGTATTAGTGGATGCATACATTAATATATTTCAAAATTAGTGTATTAAGGTCTAGCTAACCTTAATGCGCATGGTTCGCCCTTCGCATAATTACTTTACATGGATTGAGATATATAGTGTCTAGTAGACGAATGTACTTTCCCTCCAGACATGTCTGAGTGTATCGTATCAGTTACGTAACGGTACTGATACGAGCATGCAAATAAGAAATTACCAAATAGGATTTTAATCCACAACTGCCTTGATAATTTCTTTTGAACTCCTTAAATGCCTTGATCCCCATTTTTCTATTTTATTACCTCCCCCTTGAACCCTTTATTTTTGTTATCCATTTTCTCTTATTTCGGAAAGACGAAACCTCGTGCTTGTTATAAGTTTGATATACATATAGTACTAGATATACCCCATAGGCCAACCGCATTAGTCGATGATGATTTTCTGTAATTAAGGGCATATCATAGGTAAAATGATAGTGTTCAAACCTTTGAGGATCGAATAGCATGACTAAATAAGTTAAGGAATATTCTTCTTAAGTGTATAGCCTTATATGATAGATGGGTAAATTTTAAGTTGGGTAGAAGTTGCATTGTCAACTCGAGAGGAAATTCTTTTAGATTATGGTCAAGCAAGAATAGATGGGGAGATTCAAGTCATTTAATTCTTTGGAATTTTTAAGAATGACTAAGATAATGAGGATTTAATGAATTTTGAAATCTTGACAGTGAGGACCAAATATTTATACTTGAGCACAAGATTTAAAGTTTGAATGTTGAAGATTGAATCATCAATTTAAACCTTGAGGATAAATATAGAATTCTAGGCTTGAACAACTGGTGAAGTAGATACAAATTTTTTACAATTTGATGATTTAAATTAAAAGTTAAATTTTGATTGCTGGGTTACTTATTTAAAATCTTGAGGATGTAAATTTAAACTAAAATTCGAAGAGTACGAGATTCTTAAGTGAAAATTTAGAATAATATTTGATTAGAATTATTTTCTAAAGGAGATTATGATAGTTGGAGATCGTGATAAAAAATTTGATATGGGTTATTTATACCTTGAAGATGTCATATGGATTTAACTTTAATTTGTATGTGATTATTTAAAAATCGAGGAGAAATTTCAATATTTTGATTAAACAGAGGTTACCTTAATTTCGAAAGTGATTGCGATGAATTAAAATATATTTTTAAATTTTGGAAAAGATTTTGAATGATTTGCCTTATATGCGAATGTGAAGGAATTAACAAATTATGCCTTATTTTAATTTCGAGGATAACATATTTTAAGGTTAGATAGATTGTAAACCCTCCCTCACCCAAAATTAGACCTATTTGGATGAGATAGCGAGACTAAGGCTAGTCTGAACCCAATTGGAAATAGAACACGACATTTTATCAATTATACGAGATTTATATCACTTAGCCCACCTTACCGTTGCTTCGATACTTGGAGCACTAAACTAGCCACTGCTTTCCTACAAACTTGACATCCTTGTCCTAGACATACCTGCCTTTTACTCTGACCTCGATATGACTATAATTAAGCTCCCTTGTGCTATAATTTAGTCACACAACATTCGTCACGAACGTTATTTATTAATTCTAAATAATTCCAACATTGTACCTTGTGCGTTCCAATTGAAATTGGAAACACAATCTTGACCCGTTTCGTGCAACCCAATTGAAAGTAATATTCTATTCTGGGTCCCCTATGTCCATGACACTTGTGTCCCACCTAATGTTATTCTCATGTATTTCTAATTAATTCCAGAACACCGTGCGCATTAATTTTAATTAATTTAACCTGATTTCCATCTTTATGTAATTTTTCAATTGTTGGGCACTTTTATGCAAAAATACAATAAGGTGTCCACACTATTGGACATGACACATGAAGAAACCTAATTCTCTTCCATATGAATCTTCTCTATGAATATTTGGAATGTGCAACGCAACATCGCCCCCTAACATAAGCTTAGCCTTGCATTTTAAACAATGCAAATTTTAGTCCTCCGAACGTCCCCATGGCAATTAGAAAATCATCCTTGACTTTCTATCGTAGCTGATTAAGCTGCAAATCTCTATCTTATACCATCCTTGACTTTCTATCGTGGCTTAGTTTTAATTTCAAGGACGAAATTTTTATAAGTTGGATAGAATGTAAAATCCCAAATCCTAAAAACCGTATTGAGTATTTAATTAATTATTTAATTTATTTTTAGTAATTATTAGTTAGTTAAAAGAAATAGAATTTAGTTAAATTTTATTTAAGGTGATTGTGCATTTAGAAATTTTTATAGAGCAATTACAATTTTCCTAATTATTTAAATGTAGGAGACCCTGTGGACGATTGATAAATTTATTGTATGCACCAACATAAAATTCTAGAATTTTTTATATAAATATATGAAATATATATATATATATATATATATATATATATATATATATATATATATATATATATTTATATATATATATAAAAGGTATAATTAGATAGGAAATAGAAAAGAATAGAAATAAAAATAAAAGAAAAAGAAAAGAAAAAAGAAATAGATTCTTATTGAATCCAAACCTAACCCTTCTAAGCCAAACTGCTTAGCCTAACTACCCACTACCAGCTTACTATATAAAGCAGCAGCAGCAGTAATTGGCCATCCCCCCCACGCGGGATCATCCCCCCTGTCACTACCATATTTTCTAAAAAATGGTATTTTAGTAATTTTCTATTTAATAAATTATTGTGCTTGGTAAATAATTATTTGTGGTATTATTTAATTATTTTCAGATATTATTTATTTAATTTGACTTGTTTTAGTGGACCTAACTAGTTTAGTTTGGACCCATGGACCAACATGAATTAATTAGTTAGACTTAGCCCATTTACAAAGCCCATTTTTAAGGAGATGGATTAATTTAATTAAATCATTAGACTAGAAGCTTCTTTCCTTAATTACTTCTTCATGAGAGGCCCCAAGGGGTATAATGGACATTACATGATAACTTGAGGGAGGGGAATAGGGGCCGGCCTATTTAAAAAGAGGGAGAAAATTCTCTCTCCTCTTTTTCATTCTAAATCTAGATCTAGAATTTCCCACTACCAAATTTCTTTCATTTCCACTTCATTTCCCTAACAAATTCATTCTAATTTCTTCCCAAATAACCATTAGAGACTTGAGAAGCAAGGATCTAGAAGGAGGAAGTAAGGATCTACAAAGAGGAGCAAGGATCTACAAGTTGGAAGTAATTTTATCTCAATTGGAGGTTTCATTGGAAATACATCTCCCAATAGGTATAATTCTATTTTTCCCTTAAAATAGCTTCTAAATCTGAGAATTAATCATGGAAAATCAACCCATATATATGTACTACCCATAGAATTTGGTTTTGTGTTTATATGAGGCCTATGGAGAAAGTTATGGTACTTTTTGTGTCAATTTTGGGGGAATTTCGAGATTGACATTTGTTGTGTGTATCAATTGATCCTATAGATCAATTTGACATGTGTTTATATGTTTGGGGCTAGTGTCGTATCAATAATTGGGTACGTGTAGGTCGTATCCCAACAATCTGGTGATACGTGTTGTTTTGGGGGTTTTTTCTCCGACATGGGACTTTGCACATGTCGTATTTTGACACGGACACATAGATCTACATTTGACACTTTGTTTTATTCATAAATAATATATGTGATTTGTTTGAGTCCTTCGAGGTGCAATTGGATGTGTGGTGGATTCGTACCAATGCGTATCCTAGATCTAGTGGGATACGGTGTGATACTTTCCATGTGTTGTGTATTTATGTGTAGATCTAATTAATTGTGCTTGCTTTAATTCTTGAATTATAATTATGTATATATATATATATAGATATTATATATGTATTATAGTGTATTTATTATAGTGATTATTGTATCATAGAACTATGTACTATATATGTACTAATAGAATATATGTATATTATGTAGCTTTCTTCTACATGCATATATTAGAATATGTTGTATGGATATATATGTATATGTTGACTATATATATACATGTATGTTTAATTGGGTAATTATTTTATATGTAATTTTTATAGGATTATGTAGATATATGTATAGGTGTAATTATAATATTTATGTATGTGTGCATTTGGCTATGTTGTAATATGTACATTATTATAGAGGGGATGTATTATAGCTATTTGGTATTTATATATATATATATAGATATACACAAATATGTATTTGGGTTGTATATATATATATATATATATATATATATATATTGTTGTTTTTTTAGCGACAACAAGTTTAATGACAAAGCTTTTGTCATTATTAGCAGCGGGATCAGTAGCAGCCGCTGTAGCAGTGGCGGCGGTATTTAATGACAGCCGCCACTGTCATTAAATAGCAGCAACAACGGCGGGGAATGTAGCGACAGCGGGAATGGTGATGGTTAAAAACCGTCACCAAAGCAGCAGCAGCAGCAGCAGTGCAGATTTCAACAGCAACATCGACAGTGGCTTTAGTGACAGCCAGAAGTGTCACTGAAAGTCTGGTTTCAGAGTATCAATGTTTTTCAACACTATTTTCAGTGACGGTTAGGCAGATTTATGTATTTGGGTTTATATACTTATATTTATATATATATGTATATATATGTGTGTTGATATTGAGATACATATTATTATTGCTATATTCCTTATTTGTATATTATATTAGTATATATTTATATATTATATTTGAGGGTATTATTAAATCAACATATTGAGTATTACCTTGTGGAGACCAATGTACGTAGGATACTTAAGATACGGGGTTTAGGTATCAAGATTGTGATTTTTGTTGAGATACCAAGTTGGTTCAAAACCACGGTACCTATTTGATGTGTAAATTAATATTCTATATTATTATACATAATTGTTTGATAAATATGTATTATGATGTTTACCTTGGAATTTACGTATCCGGAGATACGGTATCCTAATATTTTAAGATATGGTTTTTATGACTTAGATTTTAATATCTTGACCAAAGATTTTTGTGTAAGACTTGTGCAACCTAGAAATAGATAGTTGACCTTGGTTTAACCATAGTTGACCTTAGAGTTGACCATAGTTGACTTTTTTACTTAGAATTGACTTATTGACCTAGAAGTTGACTAGTTTAAGTTATTTTCTTTTCGGAACCTTGTATTGATATTGTATTCCATATCTAAGTCTTCGAGGCACCGAGTCAGACATCTGTGAGACTATTCATTAGACTTCAGGAGAGTACATTCTCTAATAGTTTCTCATTTATGATATCCTCTATGTTCATTGTATCTAGTGTAGATATCCATGTTCTCTTGACACTATAGTTACACGGATTGGTATACCCGGATCTCGTCATTAGATGTTATTCCTTGGTATATGGTGTATATGGTGCAAGTACTGTTTCATTGGTTATCTTGTATATGTACAGACACCGATTCTCGGGAAGAGTCGCTATCTTCATAGGGAATCTCGTGCCATAGCGTACCATGGTTGGATCTATTATACTAGTCGGGGGTGGGGAGTATTAGTAGATATGTGATCAATATCCCTATTATATCAAGTACTGATTACTGAATAGTGTTGATCATACACTGCACGTATGATTAGCCAGGCCGCATTTTATCTTGCACAAGCCGATCATATGTTAAGCTAGTACTCACACACTTAGACATTAGTATTCTTGTTTTATTAGCATATTGTTCATTATTGTATTTATTTCCAGTATTTCCTTATTGTATATATATCTCCTGTATCTTTTGTGGATCTTGTTTATCCACAACTATTTACTATTACATAGTTTATATCATTAATTAGAACTACTGTTAGAGATGTACTCTGCTCCTATCCTGAGTGGATATATTTTTTCAGATGCCACTGAGGAGTGGTACCCTACCTATTATGGACCCCAGGATGTTGTGGGTTTAGATTCTGAGACCCTGGCTCAGGAGGGACTTATCCCAACTGAGACAGTTGACCCAGGAGTTGTAACATCGTAGTATTCTTTGTACTGGATTTGTCTCCAGCTTATTTTGTTACTTCTTCATACTCATTAATATATTATTTTAGACTCATGAGTTGTATTGTGACTATTATATTCTTTATCTGATTCGTGCTCATTTCTATCTTAGTTCTGTGATTGAGTATACTATCATTATTGGTGGTTCATTATATTGTTAGATAGATTATCTAGATAGCGTTCTACCGCCGATTCTGCGGCGTAGGCTGGGCGTTGTTTCCGACTTGTACCCTTACACCGGGTGCGGATCGTGACGCATTTTTTGTGGTGGCCCATGCAGGTCTAGCTTCACAAAGTATGTGATGTCGTGGTAGTGCGACAATTTAGTTGTACTACTACGAGCCTGCGATAGGATATAGGATATAGGCTGAGATACTCAATCACACCTAGGAAAATTCTTTTGATTCAACTTTTCTCCTTTGATATTGATACTTGATCTCATAATCTGTCCTTTCCTTCAATGTCTTACATCTTGTGCCATATTGATTCTTCTTTTGCTTTGTCTCAGGATGCCACCTAAGACTAGATTACAATAGGTGAGAGCAGTTTCTGAGAGGTCTGCGATATTTCGAGGGCCTGCACCAGTCACTTCTTCAGTGATTGGAGTGTCAGCTGCTTTCGGAGGTCCACCACCTACATAGAGGACTGTGCCAGCTGTATCTGAGGGTCTTCCACCTCCACCTCTTGTGCCAGCAGAGGCTTCACAGATGTTTACACTGTTTCGTGAGATGCTCGAGGCACAGAGGGCTCAGTCAGAGGCACATCAGAGGCAGACCGACGTTCTACGGTAGGGCATCGAGAGTGCTCATCAGCTTGCTCGTGCTATAGTCGAGAGAGGAGTTCTGATCCAGCTATAGGATGTTCCTCAGGTTGCTCGGCTTCAGCCAGGCAACATTCGGGACTTCAAGAAGCTGGAGCCTTTGGTTTTCAAGGGGACGGAGGGCATCGTCTATGCTGATGATTGGCTTGAGGACATTTAGCATCTTATGAGGGTGTCTTGTCTTTCTGAAGACCTGAAGGTTGAGGCGGTAGGACTTTAACTGTTTGACGTCGCTCGCACTTGGTTCAGGAATGAGCTGGTTTTGGTTGACACGGGACAATCTTGGGAGGTATCCAAGGACCTTTTCAAGAATAAGTTTTTCGCCCGGGCAGACAGGCTAGACTTGGGGAGACAGTTTGAGAGTCTCATTCAGGGGAGCATGTCTGTGGAGGAGTACGCTGCAGAGTACGGCAGGTTAAGCCAATTTGCAGAGTATCTAGTGGGAGAGCCGGAGGTACGAGCTATTCGTTTCCGTGAGGGTCGAAACTGGGAAGTAAAGATTCTCATTCTGTCTTTTTATGAGACATACTCGAAGATACTTACGGAGGCACACAAGGTTGAGCGAGAGTTGGGTTTAAAGCACAAGAGAGACCGTAATTCTTTTTTGGGGGCCAACAGCAATGCAGTATCTACCAAACGTCCTTATTTCCAGTCCAGACCTTTCCAGCAGCCACAGCCGAACCAGACTCCAGCTAGAGCGCCTTTTCATCAGGCACATCAGCAGCAAAGATAGTTACAGCAATCTCCATACAACTACTGCAAGAAGCCCGGCCATATCTGGGAAGTTTGCAGGAGGAGGCTAGGAGTTTGTTTATATTGTGGTACTGAAGGGCATCAATCGAGGGAGTGTCCTCATCGTGCAGTTCAGGGAGCAGCTTCAGCTCCGAGAGCACAGACGAGACCACCTACAGCACAGCCGAGGGGACCACTTCCGACACAGCAGCAATATTTTGTCCAGCATCAGCAGCAGGGAGGTGCTCGGCAGGGACGAGCATTTGCTCTGACCGTCTGTAGAACCAAAAAAAATACACTGGAAGCTCTACGCAGCATATTGATGCAAAGCAGCGTAAACAGAGGAATTCAGAGCCTTCAACGTGCAAATAGAGCTTCTCCGCCAAGCGCAGCGTGAAATATAGGCTCGAGGACCTTCCGCGTAAGGCAGTATATCCAGGCTGCTTCAGCGTAAACAGGGTGCTTCATCGCCTTTATGGCGTAAAACTCATCCTTTTTTCATGCAGCATTGAAGTGTACGAGGGACGCTTCGTATTCTCCGAAGAGAACCTATCAGAGCCTGCAATGAACCTGTCAGATCCTGCAATGAACCTGACGTCTCGACTTCTGACAAAAGGATACTGCTCGACTACCCAGGCGACGGCTATAATGATGGCGAGGCACTGCAACCCAGGCTATCATTTACTGCTATTACCCTTACGTAAACCGCTTTTACGTACACAGAGGAATACGCTGCCTAGTTTTACACAGGCAAACATGAGCTTCTTACGCTCCGCGGAAGACAAATCGCCTGCCACGTCAACAGCTGCACCTCGTACGAGATTCGAGGCACGTCTCTGCATTTTTCTACACAGAGCGGTGACATATTCTCAAGGCACGTCTCTGCAATTAATGCACCAAATACTGACAGATGCCTGAGACACGTCTCTGCACCATGCGCAGGCCAAGTGACAGACCTTCAAAATATGCCTCTACGTTTAATGCACCGGATGATGGCAAATCTCCACAATTAATGCTGGGGATTTGATTATATCTCCAAAAGCCGTAATTCCGGCTAAAACGTCCACATCCACTCGGCCTCTGTGCCCATTCAGCTTCGGTGCCTGCTCGACTTCTACGCCCATTCAGCTCCGGTGCCTGCTCGGCTTCTACGCCTACTCGGCCTCTATGACCACTCGACTTCTACGCCTACTCGGCTTCTATGCTGGTTTGATAACTATTTGGCTTCTATGCCATAGTGACAGACATTTGGCTTCTATGCCAACCTCTTCTACACGATGGATACCTACCTACGTGGCTTCTACGCCATGATATTCGTAGCGATTATACGCATTTTGTCCCTTAGTTGGACCCGCGTCACACGCTCATTCAAAGGATCATCTATAAGCAAGCATTGGTTATTTTAACCGTTGTGTAAAAGGGTGCTGTACTTTCTACTACTCAATTTTTACACCGATTGAGTGATCACTGTCACTAAAACTCTATAAATAGAGACCTCTATCAACAGAGGAAAAGGTCAAAGAAATTAGGTCTAAAAACTGATCAAGAAGTCCAGGATCAGATCCAACGGTCACAAAGATCGAAGGTCAGACGGTCGAGAGAGAGAGAGAGGAGAATCCGGAGCTCAGGCAAAGAGAAGGGATCGACGACTTTGGCATCGGGCATCCACCCTCTTTAGCAACACTCGAAGCTTCTACCTGTCTTCCATGGCACTTCTTCAAACATCGTGTGGTCCAAGGGCTAAAGTGATCGACTGCAGATCAGACACCTTTAGCAATATTCTCCCAGATTAAATAAATTGTACTTAGACATCCTCGTGTGGGATCGAATTTGTACAATCTTGTTTGTAAACAATAAAAGAAGGGGCGGGTCTTCGCACAAGACCTTGTTTTTCCCGTATTCATCAAATCTTTTCTCGTTTATATTACATCCCAAAACAAGATGGCGACTCCTCTGGGGACATCTTTCTCTTCTGATGAGGAAGCTATTGCTCAACACAATACGATATCCGTGGGATTCGTGAAGAAGACCCTGATCGTCCAGTTCGACCAGTCTGCCTACGAAGATATGTTCCGAACAAAGGGCAGCTCTCACTCTCTCTCTGTCCAAAACAATAGGAAGCTACGAAAGGCCTGGATGCCCAAGACATCCTCTACCATTCCTGTGGACTCTCCGATCTCTCCGACCAATGAGGTTGTAGCTTTGCTCCCTCCGCGCCCTGCGCGTAAAATTCAGTCGCCTGTCTCTGACAGAACTGACAAAACTTCTGGCAATGCCTCAGCGCTAACCCAGAAGTATACTCCGTGCCCTGCGCGTAAAATTCAGTCGCCTGTCTCTGACAGGACCGACAAAACTTCTGGCAATGCCTCAGCGCTAACCCAGAAGTATACTCCGCGCTCTGCGCATGAAATTTGGTCTCCCGTCCCTGGCAGAATAGACAAAACTTCTGGCAATGCCTCAGCGCTAACCCAAAAATATACTCCACGCTCTACGTGTGAAATTTAGTCTCCCGTCCCTGGCAGAATAGACAAAACTTCTGGTAGAGCCTCAGTGCCAAATCAGAAGTACAAAGCACGCTCCGCGCGTAAAATAACATCTGACCTCTACGGAGAACTAGATGATCCCTGTGATCTCCGCAAGGGAAAGCGAGCGACGGCCTATTCAACTTCTTGGCCTTTACGCCAGCAAGGGAACGATCTGCACGCCCTCCGAATTATGCGAGACGCTGATGGCCGCCTGAGGACATCCTCAGCTTTACGCCAACCAGAGCGAAGCTCCAAATTATGCCAGGCGAAGTCACTAGGCGAAAAGAAGGCTCCAGTTGCGGAAAGACACCCTCCTCGGGGATTATTCGCCACCCAGATGGCCAACCTATTGTATACGGGTGGCACAGGAAAGACTATGGTTCCCATCATCCGCATGCCCACCAACGGGAACAGAAGGAACAAGCTATCATCTTCTTCTTCTACAACTCCTCTTGACCTGCGCAAATATCTAATACGGAAACGCAAGGAGAGGGGATCTTCCAGCATGGCTATTACGCCTCCCAGCGAGCACTGCTGTAATAGTCACAGGATTACAATTAATTATTGCTGTTCTAAAGCAAAATACCCGGTTTTCGACCGACTAAGCTACTCTCCATCTTTCCTAGAAGAAGAGCCCGCGCATGCATCTGTGAACATGGCTTCATATATACCTGGGGGAAGCTCAGACTCAAGACGTCCGTCCTCTAAACTCCGAGCCGAAGAAGATTCAACTTGCTCCTTAGGGACACCGAAGCTGGGGTATTCCAGAACACTCGTTCAAGGTTACGACAACTGACTTTGTGCCCTTCTGATTCCGATGCTGGGGGTCGCCAGTCTCCCGAATCAGATACTGAGAGTATAGAGTCAACTTCCGCAGCGACCTATACTCATCCTTCAACGACGCCCAGGGAGATGGAAGTTTATGCTATTGAAGATGAACACGAGGAAGCCTCACCATCAGGGAATGCTGAGCAACGCATTACTACACTAGAGACATCTCTAAAACAAATACAATCCATGATGGAGAACATGCACCAAATGATGCTAACTCAACAGACGGCTGCTATGGCTCAAACATCGGTCCCGCCTACCCAGATACGCGTGGGGGTGGACCTACCACCATCCAACACGATCCAAGAGCCTGCTCTTGATCAAGAGTCAGCTGGTCCTTCACTTTCTCACCTGGAGAATGTACTACCTCCTGCGGGAGTCACGATACAACCGACACCGCACCATTCCGTGGTCTCGCTGCCAGCTGAAAATCCGATGCAAGCAGTGCGGGAGTTGAAAGCCCAATTAGATGCCTTGAAGCATAAAGATCAGCTCAACAAATTGGGAATCAACTAGCCATACCCAGCTATCTGGGAAGAGGTCCCTTTTCCTCCGAGGTACAAACCTCAAACTATGGCCCTGTTCGAGGGAAAAACATCACCAAGTCAGTACATGAACTATTTCAGTATGATGACGGTGTTGTTACAAGGGAATGACGCCCTCCTCACCCGGGTGTTCAAAGGCTGTCTCTCAGGAGTAGCTTACCAGTGGTACCGCAGCCTGGCGGACAACTGCATTACTTTTTTCGAAGACTTCAAGACTTTATTCTTCACACGATTCTACGAGGGAGGAATGTACATGTCTATGTCCTCTCTCATCGAAGTCAAGTAGAGGGACAAGGAGGACGTTCGCACCTTCGTCGAACGTTTTTGCCAAGCCACTTTACAGATGCCTCCAGGAGTTCCAGACTCAGCATTGGTGGATATTTGCAGGAAGAACCTTCTTCCCGTGATCTCGGTGTTCACAGGACCATATCACTTCCCTGATTGGCCCTCGTTCATCATCTCAGCGGTAGCCGCCGAGGACAACAGTCGCAAGGCGCGTGACAACGGCATCATGATCTCTACCTCTGACAGAGGCAAGAGGTCATCCCCCAACGGCGTCCATCCTCGCAGTTCCAAAGGGAAAGAAGCTCTGGCGATCAATACGTCCAGACAGAAGACTGCGGCAACCACGCAGACAAAACCGGGGACTTCCAGGCCCGTGGAGGTATACTCTTTCGATGACGATGATATTTTGAGTATATTCGAGTGTCTCGTCAAAAGTGGCAAAATTACCCTTCCGGAGGAGAGGCGGCCTAGTGAGGCCGGCAGCGCCAACAACCCCAAGTACTGTATCTTCCACAGATACGTACACCACCCAACAAAGGCGTGTTACATACTAAAAAGAAAGATCCAAGAGCTGATCGATGCTAAAGCCATCACTCTGCGCAATAGCGAGAAGACGGTCACGGCCAACATGATATCTCTGCAATTTGGCAATCTGCCTCCCCAAGAAGTACCGGACGGTGTTACAGCTATTTTTTGGACAACGATGAACATCGTTAATCTCCCTCCGGCTAGGGGTTAAAATCATGACCTATTACCCCTAACTACCCAGAGAGGCGAGATTATGTGGGTTCACCCAGACTTGCTGTCGGAGCTCGAAGAAGAGACTATTGCTACTAAAGCTAAGTCCAGGAAGAACTCCAAATGCAAGCCCTGCCATATGGTTGCAACTTCTTCGACATCAGACGAAGACGAGGTTTTTGTCGCAGCAACCCGTTCAGGGAAGGCTTACCTCAAGGACTACGGAGCGAGTCAGGAAGAAGCACATGCAGACGCTTCAGTTGCCAAGCCTCCGGAACCAGAGCCCATCGTACCAGAGGCCGGTCCTTCGAGACCAACTTCGGCGGACAAGGGGAAGTAGAAAGAAGTGCGCTTCGATAAACCTGTGAAAAATATTCAAAACAAAGGTTTAGAGAAGCCGTACAACTTCGACATCTTGGCCCAATTGGCTAATACAACGGCCAGGTTGTCCATCTTCGAGCTACTCAGGCTCTCCTAAGACACTCGTCTATCCCTGAGTGAGGCATTAATGCAGGCAGATACATACTTGACCCAACTCAAGTCCCCCGACGAAGAACCTGCAGCATGTCCCCGATGCCATAGTGTGATGGAGGTGGTCCCAAACATCACTTTCACTCAAGACGACATGTTGTTAAAACATAACAGGCATGACAGGCCTCTCTACCAAATCGGGTACGTCGGTTCCATGGAGGTCGACCGGATTCACATAGATCCAGAATCCTCCATCAGCATCATTCCTCATAGTCTGCTTAGACCGCTGAGGATTCCTACCAGCGAACTGGCTTATACCACCACTACTATTGTGGATTTCAACGCTGGAAGAAGTAAGCCGTTGTAAAAAATTCGCCTGAGGATCCAGATTGGCAACCTCAGATCGGTGGCTATATTCTACGTCATCGATTAAGAGGTGTCCTACAACATCCTGCTAGGAAGACTATGGATCCACGACCACAACATCGTTCCTTCGACTCTACATCAATGCTTCAAATATGTAGACGCCCAAGGGACAGTACAAACGGAGGTTGCCGACCTAAACCCGTTTAAAGGAGTAGAATCCTACTACTCTAACGCCGTGTTATACTCTCAAGACTACACGGAAGAGGTGTCAGCCCAAGCAGAGAAGGAATCCAACCAAGAGCCTGAAGAACCTTCTGCCAAGCAACCTCTGTCAATCAAGGTGAAAGGACGGACTACCCGTCCAAAAGCCACAGAGCCTATGGCTATCCACCAGAACAAGACCAGGTCAGGGAAAGGGGATAATCCTCTAGTGGTCACTCTAAGACAGAAGCCTCCGCCCTTAATCATCAACCTATGGTGCAACAAGCAGCCGAGTGAAGTAAATGCAACCAGAAGTGCGGTTTCTGATAATAATAAAGGACCTCTTTCCCAGTATATCGACGCTCGAATTCCAAATCAGGAATCCTCTCCCCATGATGATATAGAGCCTATAGCACAAAAATTCTTGGCAGCTATAGATTCCTATCATCCGTACATATGGGAAGTGAAGTCATCATCCAATGTCACCACGATATATGGACCACATGAGGATTCTATCTTCATTATCCCTCCTGCCCGAAACGGTCAGCGTTCAATAGTCTTCAGCCGCGCGCGCAACGAACAGACTGTACAAGAGGATTCCTTCGATGACGACTCTGGTGAAATGCAAGTTCACAGGTACGACCCGTAAGCCTTGAAGATCATGTAAAATATGGGTTACAACTTAAGGATGGAACCAGGTCTCAACTACGGGAAAGACAGACGAACACCGCTGCTCGGCAATCCCCACTATCAACAAACCCGTTCCGGGTTAGGGTACGCCACCTCCCTTACGACTTCCAAGTCGAACGAGGATGTCTCTTCCTCTTTTCAAGATGGCTCATCGCCCTCCGGCTCATCTCATGCCCTCGAGCAAACATTATCAGCAAATATGGTAGCAACGGATTCCTTCGAATCAGACGAACGAGAATCCGAACCATTCGAGAATGACGCTTGGGCTCAGCAAATGGATACACAATGGGAGTTCCGTTTCGAGCAGAGAGAACCTCCCACTAAACATAAAGTTATCCAGATTGACGTAGGGGATAAACTTTCACCAAAGCCGATATTTATCAGTAACGACCTTTCCGAAGAAGAAAGGGATGAAATTATCCAGCTGATAAAAGAATATATCGACGTCTTTGAGTAGAATTATGAGGATATGCCAGGTCTTGATCCAAAGGTGGCTATTCATAAACTCAACATATTGCCCGATTCAAAGCCTGTGAAGCAGCACCAACGCCGGTTCCGCCCGGACATGATGCACGCCCTTGAAGCTGAAGTCAAGAAGTTGATAGCCGGCAGCTTCATCCGTGAAGAACAACATCCCGACTGGGTCGCCAATGTTGTCCCGGTCATAAAGAAGAATGGGAAAGTACGGATCTGCATCGATTACCGAGATCTGAACGCAGCCTGCCTCAAGGATGAGTTCCCTCTTCCCATCACAGACGTCATGATCGACAATACATGTGGTTTTGAACGTATGTCTTTCATGGACGGATTCTCAAGATACAATCAGATCAAGATTCATCCTGAAGACGAGAAGCATACCACCTTCCGGACACCACTGGGGGTATACTGCTATACGGTCATGCCCTTCGGATTAAAGAACGCCGGGGCTACGTACCAACGAGCTGTGAGTGACATATTCCATAAGCATTTACGCAAGACAATGGAGTGTTACGTGGACGATGTAGCTGTCAAAAGCCGTCTCAGGGATAATCACATCCAAGACTTGAAGACAGTATTCGAATTGATGCTCCAACATCAACTCAAAATGAACCCTACAAAGTCCTTTCTGGGGGTATCTATCGGCAAATTTCTGGGATTTGTCATCACCGCCAAAGGTATTCAAGTGGACCCTGATAAAGTCAAGGCCATCCTAGAGATGCGACCGCCCCGCAATCTGAGGGAGCTCAGGGGATTTCAAGGTCGTCAGGCTTATATCCGAAGATTCATATCCAACCTCTCCGGGAGATGCTAGCCCTTTTCGTGCCTCATGAAGAAAGGTATATCCTTCGTATGGGACGAAGACTGTCAGCAAGCGTTCGGGGAAATCAAGCGCTACCTCACTAGTCCACCAGTTCTGGTACCCCCTGTCATAGGAAGACCGTTCGTGCTGTACGTCCGAGAAATGGATCATTTCCTGGGAGCTCTTCTCGCACAAAAGAACGATATGGGCCACGAGCAGGCTATCTACTACCTCAGCAGGATGATGGTCGGAGCCGAACACCGGTACAATCCAGTGGAGAAAGAATGCTTGGCCCTGATGTTCGCTATTCAGAAAACACGACACTATGTCACGGGCCAAACCATCCACATCATCTCCCGGATCAATCCTCTTCGGGTAGTGATGATAAAGTCAAGTATTCTTAATTCCTGACTCACGACTTGGGCGATGTTATTAACGCCATACGACATGGTGTACGTCCCCCAAAAATTCGTCAAAGGCCAAGCATTGGCTGACCTTTTAGCTGCTCATTCGATCCCGGAAGCCTCCAAACTGTACGAGGACATTCCCGACAAAGTCGTAGAGTGTAACTCCGCAACCAAAGGTGATGCATGGCAACTGTTCTTCGATGGCGCCTCCAGGACTGGTCCCAGGGGACACGTGGTTTCAGGAGTAGGGATCGTCCTAGTCACTCCTGATAAACTCGTTATCTACCGAGCATATTCTCTTAGCGAGCCCTGTTCTAACAATATGGCGGAATACAACGCTCTACTAGTCGGGCTCTAAGTCGCTAAAGAGCTGGGGGTCAAATCTCTGGAAGCATTCGGTGATTCTCTACTGATCGTCAACCAAGTCAGAGGAATATATAAAGTCCGGAATCCCGACCTCATCCCCTATCACTGAGCAACGGTTGAGATAGCCATGACATTCAAAGGTTTTATCCTTGAGCATGTACCTCGATCTCAGAATCTGGAAGCTGATATCCTAGCCAGTCTAGCTGCAGATTTAGCCACCCCTGTAAGAAGGCAGAATCCGGTAATCCTTCTTAACAGAGACTTATTCTGTGTGAAAAAAAAACTTTAACATAGAACATAGCTACACGTTGAACGCAGATCCGCCCAGGAGAGACTGGAAAAGTCTATTTATAGATTTTGTAGCATACGAAATCTTGCCGGAAGATCCTAAACAAGCAATATCTGTCAAAAGACGATCATTACGCTTCTATTTCGATGCATCGTCGCAATGCCTATATCGTCGGTCTTACGATGGGCTCTTATTACGATATCTCTCTGGTGATAAAGCACAGCAGATTATCTGTGAAGCTCACGATGGCTTGTGCGGGGCGCATCAACCCGGTCCTAAGCTACAGGATCGTATCAGAAGAATGGGCTATTACTGGCCCACTATGATCGCAGACGCAATCCAGTATGCCAGACGATGCAGAGCCTGTCAGGTTCATGTGGACTTCATACATCGACCGTCCGAACATCTACATCCAACGGTTGCATCCTGGCCTTTCGAAGCATGGGGTATAGATATCATTGGTCCCATTCACCCGTCTTCTTCCAAAGGTCACCGGTTCATACTGGCTATCACGGATTACTTCTCCAAATGGGCAGAGGCGATCCCTTTTGCTGAGGTAAAGACAACTAATGTGACCAGCTTCATCAAGCATCACGTTATTTACCGTTTTGGGGTTCCCCGAAGGATAATCCATGACAACGGGCCTCAGTTCATCAACCATGCGTTCCACCGATTTTGCAATAAAAATCGAATACAAAATATGGCCTCCACGGCATATTATCCAGCTGCTAATGGGTTGGCAGAAGCCTTCAACAAAACCATTATCAAGCTCTTAAAGAAGTTCATCTCTTCGAACAAAAGAGATTGGAATGAGAAGCTGGAAGAATATCTCTGGGCATACCGCATAATGGTACGAGCACCGACAGGTTGCACGCCATTCTCATTGGTCTACGGGAGTGAAGCAGTTCTCCCCATCGAGATTCAAATTCCGTCACTCAGGATAGCCGTGGCTAACGAGTTAACTCAAGAAAAGAATGACCTGTTAAGGCTTCAGGAGCTAGAAGGATTAGACGAGAAATGCCTCCAAGCTCAGCAGCGCATCGCGCTCTACCAAGCACGCATTTCCAGAACTTTTAATCAAAAAGTAAAGGAAAGAGTGTTCAAAGTCGGCGAGCTAGTCTTGGCTGTAAGAAGGCCGATGATCCTTACTCACAGGAGTAAAGGCAAATTCCAGCCCAAGTGGGAAGGCCCTTACGTGATCGAGCAACGTTCTCAAACGGCGCTTACAGGTTATCCCAGCCTAATGGAGACCTGCTAATGGCTACTATCAATGGCAAATTCTTGAAAAGGTACTATTCTTAAACCTCCTCGGCTCAAGTGGAATAAGGTGATCTCATTCTGACAAAACTACTTCCAAAACGAAACTAGTTGGATCATATTTCTATCATGCCCATATGACCTCTAAATAGATATGCTCCGCTAAAACTTACCGAAAGAATATCACATCCATACTACCTCTGATATCACTTTCACCCAAACCTGTCATTTATATTCCGAAATGGTGGGTCCACAAAGTCAGATAAAAAGTCTCATTATTATTCCCAGAAAAAAGCCAAAGTATATTTGAAAAGCAAAAGCAAAAGTACATTATGAAGGGGGAGCGGTCAGGTCGTAAAGCTGCTGCGCCAGTACGGCCATCCTCTCAGCCCCGGAATCCAAGATATCAGCGCGGACCCGCTCCAACAGTGCCTCGTCATATATCAGGAGAGACAACTCGGCTCTAGCCCGAAGAAGACCGGCACGGGCGACTCCAGCACTCGCCAAGTTCTGTTGTGCTACGACCAGTCGTCCATTCACCACATCTAGACCTGCCGACGACTGAGAAGCCCACTCCTTAGCCTGAGCAAGCTTTGTCTCCATTTTGCAGACCCTCGCTACATTGTCGTCATGCTCGGCCTGGCACGTCGTTTGAAGGGCGATAGTCTCCTCCAAAACGGCTTTTCCTTTGTCCATCTCTTGATGGTTGGTCTCGATGAATTTATTCAAACTTTCCTTCTTTTCAACGAGATACGCAGTCAAGGAGTCATATCTGGCCTGGACCAGAGCTTCAATGTTGCCTCGAGCTAGCTGCAGGTATTTTCCATGGGTTGCTCTAAACCATTAACCATCGCCTCCAGCGCGTCAGCTACCCCGGTATCGTTAAATTCCCGGATCGCCTCTATCGAGAACCGAGAGGATCTTTTCAGCGACGCAAAGTCCAGCTTCTTCGCCAACACCATTGACATTAGCGTTCTCAAAGTGGTATAGAAGATGCCGGTGTGCTGCTCGGTCAGCGCAGCTAGGTCCGCATGAACGCGGGGAGTGTCCGCGATCGTGGCGACTTCCCCTCTAGGAATAACCACAGACGATGTCGCCACGGCCGTCGCCTCAACAGGTGGTACGACAAAAGAAGAAGCGCCAACACCGGACGAAGCGACCGACATGCTCAAAGGATGCACTGTCATAATAACTAGCTCATCCTCCTCTTGAGATATCGGAGTCTCCTCGACAGGAAAGCCTGCGCCTAGAGATGTCTCCTCTTCAAAATCGGGTACCTCCGTGTCACCGCCAGAGCCAAAGGATGCATCTACACTGCCCTCCCCAAAGAGGTCTTCTCCTGAAAGAAGGATGAAAGGAAGTTAATATCAGCATAATGTTAACTTTCCTAAAAGAAAAGGCGTAAAGTCGATATTTACTCGGGACCGACGGCATATATGTCGCATCCACAGCCTGTACAGCTAAATCATTTCTTAATGATGTTAGACAAGCTGTTATACCTGGGAAAGGGTGTCTGCTAACAGAAGCTGACAGATAGTCTTCCATGTCTTCCTCCAAATCCAACCGAGGCTCATCGGCTGGAATCGCGATAGGTGTACTCGCAGGCACAGCAGGAGTCCCTTCCGATGCCGATCCGGCTAGAGGTATACGAAACTTTATTATACTCAGCCCCGAAGGCGACCTCGCTCTACTACCTGAAGCAATAGCCGCGACACCAGTGTCTAGCTGAGATTCTCCGGCACCACCAACCGAAACTGTAGAAGGGCCCTCTCAAAAAGGAGAGGAACCTCCAATCAAAGAATCGTCCCCAACACGGGGAGATGCGAGCTCACCTCCAGGAGCGTCAATGCCAGGAATCCGGAGAGAACGATTTACCATCTTCTTCTTCCTCTTACGAGTGGAAGCTTCCTTGGAAGCAGGAGCCCTTCGCTTCCCAAAAACTACCAAAGCCCCTGCAGGCGGAGGTACTTCACCCCTAGGGACCGACACCAGAGGCTCATCCGGGGTAACGGACTCACCCTCGTCGGAAGAAACCGAGGGGACTTCAACTCTTCCCCCAGGCTTGGAAGAGGGCACCCTAAAGCTTCCATGCATATCAAAATCATGATGGAAGGTGTTCGTTGCCACATAGAACTGGGCATACGAATGTAGTATGTGCAGCTCCGTGGAGAGTGTAATGACGGGCACAACAAAATTGCCCCAGTACAGCCCATAATAAAATATTGCCATCCCCGCGGTCCATCAATAAGCCCACCTCTGGACCTGAAGCTGGTAACAGCGTTGCCCACGTGCGACTGATCATACCCAAACTGCCGGACAAACCGATTGGGCAAGTAGGGTTCCAGGAAGCAATGATCTTCGCTTCTGTACAGCAGATGGTATGGTCTAATACAGACCAACCAAATAAAAGCTTCGGGAGAAAGAATGGTCTTCTCTCTACCCAAATCCTCGAGCCTAATCCCCGACTGATTGCGATGTACAGGAGGGGCGATACAGAAAAGCTTCCAACTATGACTGAAGCCTAGCGCCCGCCGTCAGTCTATAACCGTGCTCACATTCCAGGAATACGTTTGGTAGTTCAACAAGAAACTACCCCCCGAACTACTGCCGGAATCGGGAGACATCACCCGAGGGTTATGGAGAATTAACCACCCCATCAAATACAGGTATGGTAATTCTATCCTGGGAAAGCTATCAAGGCCGAACTTCATCGACGAGCAGCCTGTCAGTCATGGCCCTCAGGCCAGCTTGTATACGGTATACCATGGCAAGGAGCAAGCCCAGTCTTGCCCCGAACACCAGACGCACTGCAGTCCAGAGCGTGTTACGGTGAATACGGTCCGCAGATGCGACGCCCGGCAATACTAATCGGCGCAGCCATATGGAGAGAAAGCCAGCCAGTTGAGCCTCCCTGGACAGAGGCCTGCGACAGCGCCTCAAATAGCTATAGGCCTTGGTGCCTTCAGGATACTTTCCCATCCCTTCGTCGAGGAACCGATCCGGAGGACCAGCATCCACTATGAGATCGTCAACTACCTGAGCATTAAGCGCACTCAGGGGATTCACAGGCAGATCCTTGCCCTCCAATACCTTCTCTGGCTTAGCAGTCCTGGACCGGTGGAAGAAAAGATAGGACGTCCATTTGCTGATGTGAGCCAAATCTGATGGCTCGTCATAAAAAGCGGTGCTGGCGAGGTAATGACACATCAGCTCCTGATAGACCTCCACTACCCGAGGGTCTGAATCCCCTAGCTCCCAGTTCATGGGAACATACTCTTCGTATGGAGTATTCTCCATCGGCAGTCTTGAGATCTCTGCCATCTCATGCTGGGCCAATCCTAACTCCCCCAGTGGAGTGGCGAAGGTCCCGATGAGCGAAATATATTGCTCTATCAGTGCCAGGAATAGGTTAGGGTTAGGAGGTAACCCAATACTGGTCGCACTCACAGCTGAAAACAGATCGATGTTCTCCAACTCGGTCTGAAAATGCTTCAGGGCCCAATCAACCAAGCGAGCCCATCGAAGGTTTGAAGGGGTGATCCACCCGCCACACCGAGGGTTCATCTTAGGGTATACTCCCCCACGCCCCATAAAATCATTACAGAAAGTCGGCAACTGGACCGGCTGGATCACCAAACTGTCTTCACTCGGGACACTGCTCGGGTACAGCCCCCTGAACAGCGTCACAGAACCAGAAGGGCGACTGACAAACGACCCCTGGTCAGCTCCTCTCAAATGAAAGATCTTCTCTGGCTTGCCGTGAAGATCGGGGGTCAGCGTCCACGACATCTTCCTGGGATGCGTGACATAAAAGAAGGCCGAGATGGGGTAGTCTCTCGGCATACTGGGCAGATACAAGACCAAATCCACGGCAGGAAAAACCCAGAGTTCTCTCTTGGGCTTCGTTTGGGACTGCTTGTCGATCATGTCCCCGAATAGAAAAGCCGGCTTCAGGTATTGCTCCCCGTCTACATACGTTAGGGGCTCCCCGTTGATCATGCTCAGCAGCATTCGCTCGCCCTGAGCCGATATCAGAATTGCCCTTCCTTCGGGATATTGGGGCCCGGAGATAGGAAATGTCACGTGTGACTGATCCTCCAAATAGTTGGAGTACAACATCCCGGCGGCAGAGCCCATCACTTCAGCTAGCGGAGACTCATGCAAGTTAACTGCAAAAGCACAGAAGAAATACGTCAGTTCCTAAACTAGACATTTCAGACTTGCAGCATCCAATCAACTGTCCGTGCTCTACGCCGAGACTGTAAAACTTGAACGTTTACGCTGGAATCCATTTCCTTAACGTAAAAGTCAAGATTGCTGGTATACGGTCTGTGCTTTACGCCAGATTGATTAAATTGAGTTATTACTCCAGGATTTTCATCCACGATCATAAAACTCAAATTTTAAAACACCAAGTTTTTGGCGGTCAAGGGTTTTACGCTCGACTGTGGAAAAAATGGAGATTTTTTACGCTGATACATTAGGAATATGGACGTAAAAGATGAAACGTCTCCGTGCATCATCTTCCTCAAAGTGGCTATCAGCACAGAAGATGAACTAGCACGGTCACGTTCAACGTGTACAAAGGATTTTCAGTCATTCTCTTCTTTCCAAAAGCTCTACCTTCCAGGCCGGGTGCACTACTCGTCGGCGAGATGCTCCGCTTATAATGAAGTTTGCCTTGTCCAACCAGAGACTCTCTCGCTTGGGCCGAAGAACGAGAAGAGGAATCAACCTTCTTTCCCTTAGCGGAGGAGGTTTGTTTCGAAGCCATTACTGGAGACTTTGAAGACTTGAAGAAGAAACAGAACTCGAACAGTCGAAAGCTTTCTCTCGCAGAAGACGGATGGAAAGTTTTCCCCTTAGAAACTTGGGATATATATAGAGTTCGGATGGACTCCTTGGACCCCGAACCAAATCTCCTAATTAATATTCGGTTATGATTGGGTCCCACATCAGCCTATTTATTCAGAGAAGGAAGACAGTCGACGAATTCGAAAAGTTTTTCGCGCAAAGCAGGTTCATGGTTTATACGCTAAGGAGCTTTCTACGCTCGACAGCTACAGATCTACGGTTTTACGCTCATAAGCTATAAGTCTATGGTTTTTACGCCCGGATGTCTTTGTGCTCGGTAGCTTTTATGCCCGAAAGGCTACAGACCTACGACTTTACGCTCAGTAGATACCAAATCGATGATCTCACGCTCGGTGGCGCTTAGTTTATGCTTGGAGGCGACGGATCTACGACTTCACGCTCGGAAAAATTTTCTTTTTAGAAGCAACAAATCTACAGTTCTATGCTAAGGTGCTTTCTACGCTCGACAGCTACAGATCTACGGCTTTATGTTCGACAGCTACAAGTCGGGTTTTACGCCTGGATGCCTTTGTGCTTGGTAGCTTTTATGCTCGAGAGGCCACAAACCTATGACATTACACTCAGGAACTACAAGTCTATGATTTCACGCTCGATGGTGTTTAGTTTATGCTCAGAGGCTGCCAACTTATGATTTCGTGCTCCATGACTTCTCGCACATCTGAAAGATATGAAGGCCAGAAGTACGCGTACATCTGAACGATCCTCAAGGCGGTCAATTATAGGAGTTCACATAGAAGATACTTCTTCTTGACCTCAAGATATCCCAAGTACCCAAAGCATACAGAGTTCAACGTTAAAGAAATTACTCTTCTTTATGGGTCGATTCGAAGTTCATCCAGACTCCAGTCTGAATACTTCATCTACCAAGATAGCAAATCAGTTTGACAGCCATTTCTCGCCCTGTTCCAAGGGATTTTCGAGAAATCATTCTTGAAGATGATGTCTGAACAAAGAAACTCTGTTTATCAGAAGTAACAGTTCAGGATTCTATGTGGTTCCTCACTCCTAAACGGCAGGACAGTTCGAACACTCGAATGCTAAAGCGGTTTTTTACGCATCCCTAAGTTGTGCGTAAAAGACAGGACAGGACCTAGCACTCCTTCTAAACAGAGTCGGCATAAAGAATCAGACGTGTCGAAGCTACACATATTCACACTTCACAGCAAAGTATGGAAAGATGATCATATGAAGAAGAAAGACGATTTTATTAAAATTAAAGTCATGATTACATATGAGGGAAATCCAATCTACAAGGGTTTTTCTTCATTTCTCATGATTACATATGAGGGAAATCCCGTCCACAAAAGAATTTTTCTCATCGTCGTCGGAAGGCCACCCCCCAGAATCTGCTCTACCAGGTTCTTGCATGGGCGCCAATTCTTTATCTCTCCTAGCAGTTGGTCTGTTTCCGCAACCGACTAAAATGGTAAATGGAGGAAGAATACGGAACTGGGCCTGCCTAAATTATGTAGATCCCATGCTCCGTGCACCGTGACAGATTGAGTTGAGGTATTTCACGTAACTCAATACCCGAGGTCAGAGCTAGTCGCTGCTCTCGTCACCAGAGGTAACGGGAGAAGGTGCCACTAGCAAGCAGCGTGGTAAAATACGATTCTTTGTCTCTCCCGAAGAACCACCATACAAAGTTACTGATTATCCCGAGTAAAGGAGGCTATGATATCCTTCCATGATCCATCGTTACAGAGGACATTTGCTCGAAGATGCCGTCTTTTTTGGCTCCTTACATGCTGGAAGAGCATGATCTCCTTCTTCCTCAAGTCGACCCGACGAACTCCGGCCATCATCTCTGTATGATGAAGGAAGTGTGGGAAGAATAGGAGAACTCCTCAGCCTTTTTATAGGCGAGAGAGAGCACCGATCCCCAATGAATCCACCATAAAGTCAGCTTCGACCGTTTCAAAACTCCATTCAGAAACGTTTTGAGTTACGAGGAGTGGTTCATGCTTCATTCAAAGCATTTCAAATTACTAGGAATTTAAAAGCTTTGAAGGGGGTCTTGTAGAAGCATAAAAAATACGCCGGAAGCTCTATGAAGCATATTGATGCAAAGCAGCATAAACAGAGGAATTCATAGCCTTCAAAGTGCAAATAGAGCTTCTCTGCCAAGTACAGCGTAAAATATAGGCTCGAGGACCATCCGCATAAGGCAGTATGTCAAGGCTGCTTCAGCGTAAACAGGGTGCTTTATCGCCTTTATGGCGTAAAACTCATCCTCTTTTTATGCAGCATTAAAGTGTACAAAGGACGCTTCGTATTCTCCGAAGAGAACCTGTCAGAGCCTGTAATGAACCTGTCAGAGCCTGCAATGAACCTGTCAGATCCTGCAATGAACCTGACGTCTCAACTTATGACAAAAGGATACTGCTCGACTACCCAGGCGATGGCTATAATGATGGCGAGGCACCACAACCCAGGCTGTCATTTACTGCTATTTCCCTTGCGTAAACCGCTTTTACGTACACAGAGGAATAAGCTGCCTAGTTTTACATAGGCAAACATGAGCTCCTTACGCTCTGCGAAAGACAAACCGCCTGCCACATCAAAAGCTGTACCTCGTACGAGATTCGAGGCACATCTCTGTATTTTTATGCACAGAGCGGTGACAGGTTCTCATGGCACATCTCTGCAATTAATGTGCCGAATACTGACAGATGCCTGAGACACGTCTCTGCACCATGCGCAGGCCAAGTGACAGACCATCAAAACACGCCTCTGGATGATGGCAAATCTCCACAATTAATGCTGGGGGTTTGATTATATCTCCAAAAGCCATAATTTCGGCTAAAACGTCCACATCCACTCGGCCTCTGTTGCCATTCAGCTTCGGTGCCTGCTCGGCTTCTACGCCCATTCAGCTTCGGTGCCTGCTCGGCTTCTACGCCTACTCGGCCTCTATAACTACTCGGCTTCTACGCCTACTCGGCTTCTATGCCGGTTTGATAACTATTTGGCTTCTATGCCATGGTGACAGACATTTGGCTTCTATGCCAACCTCTTCTACACGATGGATACCTACCTACGTGGCTTTTACGCCGTAATCTTCATAGCGATTATACGCGTTTTGTCCCTTAGTTGGACCCGTGTCACACGCTCATTTAAAGGATCATCTATACGCAGGCATTGGTTATTTTAACCGTTGTGTAAAAGAGTGTTGTACTTTCTACTACTCGGTTTTTATACCGATTGAGTGGTCACTATCACTAAAACTCTATAAATAGAGACCACTATCAACAGAGGAAAAGGTCAAAGAAATTAGGTCTAAAAACTGATCAAGAAGTCCAGGATCAGATCCAACGATCGCAAAGATCGAAGGTCAGACGGTCGAGAGAGAGAGAGAGAGAGAGAGAGAGGAGAATCCGGAGCTCAGGCAAAGAGAAGGGATCGACGACTTTGGCATCGGGCATCCACCCTCTTTAGCAACCCTCGAAGCTGCTACCTGTCTTCCACGGCACTTCTTCAAACATCGTGTGGTCCAAGGGCTAAAGTGATCGACTGCAGATCAGACACCTATAGCAATATTCACCCAGATTAAATAAATTGTACTTAGACATCCTCACGTAGGATCGAATTTGTACAATCTTGTTTGTAAACAATAAAAGAAGGGGCGGGTCTTCGCACAAGACCTTGTTTTTCCCGCATTCATTAAATTTTTTCTCGTTTATATTACATCCCAAAATACCGTCGAAGAGGATGAACCCACCGGAGATATAATCACAGGTTCTATTCTTCTTGATTCTATCCCAGCTTTAGCTTTGTTTGATAGTGGTGCTTCCCATTGTTTTATATCTGTTTATTTTGGTCTGAAGCATGGTTTGGTAGCTGAGTCTTTGCTTAGGACTTGCAAGATCATGACCGTGGGAGGCTTTATCCTGGTTAATGATATTTGCAAGGATCGAAGAGTTACTTTGGGAGGCTGGGAGTTGAGTGTGTGTCTACTTGTAATGCCACTTCCGAGCTACGATATCATACTCGGGATAGATTGGTTAAGTAGGCACCGTGCTACCATTGATTGTAGAGGAGATAGAGGTTTGTTTGGTCCGCCAGGAGAGCCAGAGTTCGAGTTTGCTAGAGGAGCTACGGAGCAGGGAGAAGGCATTATTTGTGGAGCTATGGTGGAAGACAAGGAGTTTCTACATCCGTTGATAGCAGAGTTTTTGGATGTGTTTCCTGAGGAATTGCAAGGATTGCCGCCAGATTGAGATATTAAATTTTCTTTAGACTTGGTGCCAGGTGCAGAACCAATTTCGCAGCATGTCTATAGAGTAAACAACAGCGAGCTGGTCGAGTTAAAGAAGCGGGTGGACGAATTACAGGATAAGGGATTTATCAGATCGAGTTCTTTACCATAGGGAGCCCCGATATTGTTTGTACCGAAGAAGGATGGATCGGTGCGCATGTGTATTAATTACAGAGCTTTGAATAATCTCACTATCAAGAATAAGTATCCTTTGCCACAGATTGATGATCTGTTTGATCAGTTGAGTGGTGCAAAGGTGTTTTCTAAGATAGATTTGAGATCAGGCTACCATCAGGTGAAGGTGAAGCTGGAGGACATACCGAAGTCTGCTTTTAAGACTCGGTATGGCCAGTACGAGTTTATGGTGATGCCATTTGGTTTGACTAATGCATCAGCGGTATTTATGAACTTGATGAACAAGGTGTTCCACTAGTACCTTGACAAGTTCGTGGTAGTGTTCATCGACGACATACTCATATACTCGAGGACACCGGAGGAGAATGAGGAGCATTTGAGGATTGTGTTGGATGTGCTGAGGAAGGAGAAGCTGTATGGGAAGTTGTCCAAGTCTGAGTTTTTCATGGACAAGGTGGAATTCTTGGGGCATTTTGTGACTGTTGATGGTATTTCCGTGGATCCGAAGAAGATTTCAGCAGTGGAATCTTGGAAGACTACGAGTTCGGTAGCAGAGATCAGGAGTTTCTTGGGATTGGCAGGCTATTACAGGAAGTTTGTGCAAAATTTTTCGAAGATTGCCGAGCCGATGACCAGACTCACAAGGAAGGATGCGGAGTTTGTTTGGACGGAGGATTGCCAGGTTGCTTTTGAGGAGTTAAAGAAGAGGTTGACGTTTGCTCCTATTTTGACGTTGCCATCAGGGTCCGGAGGTTTTACTATTTGTAGTGATGCATCGGGGAAGGGTTTGAGTTGTGTTCTTCAGCAGCATAGAAAAGTGATTGCCTATGCATCGGGGAAGGGTTTGAGTTGGTTGACCAAGTCGCCTATTGGCGGGCCCCACGGTTGACTTTTTGGGCGAAATTATGTTCGGCTAACCGGAATCCAAAGTTGGACATAACGTTGAGTTCGTACGGATATTTAGAGTTTGTTTGACCTATAATTTATCCCATTTAAAGATCTTACCCTTGGCACACTTTTCGGTACAAAGTGGCCCACATGTGGAGACCGCTTTGACCCAAAATTACCGTTTTGCCCCTGTATCCAAATTGCACGAAAGGAGAGTGGTTTCTAGCTATTTTGCTTATTCTAGGAACGCTGGTGATGTTTATTTCAGCATCCGGAGACGTTCATTCTGAGGCCATAGTTTTTGATTCTTGGTATTTGATATCTGGATATTACACTCTGCAGCTCTCTTGCCAGACAAGTATACCTTGCCTTGTTGTACTGTTTAAATTCAGTTATATATTAGTTGCATGTTTATTATTTTAGATTATATAACTGTGCGCGTCCGAGAGAGACTCGGGTGCAGTCAACAAATGCGTTAACGTTAGGACTTATGTCTGACCTAGTGTCTAGTAGACCCACCTAAAGTCGTGGAGTTATTGGTATGACTCCCCAGTCCTTGACAAATTTCTTACACGTGTTGTGAGTCTCATGTAGGGCACGGACTTGCGTATGTGGTTGGCCACCTGTACGTGTAGGTCGTGCGACGGATAGGGCATAACTGCTAATAGTGATGCATGATTAGAAGATTTAGCAGGTTTTAGTAGGCAGAGCATAGATTATCGTGGTACGATGGTCCAATCCTTGTCCTTGTTTGGTTGTAAGGTTGGACTATTGTTCTAATGATAGACTATATGCCAGAGTTACTACGCTGCTGCGTAGTAGCTAAGGCATGTTATGGATACAACATGCATAGATCATTGGGCGGGGAGAACGACTAGTAGGCGTATGGGACACTCACTTCCTTTACACTGCTGACACACTCGACGGAGTGATATGTGTTTGCGGAGATAAACAAAGAGGTTTGTACGAAATCTTTGATTACAAACTAGAAAAGTACAATTAATCCAATACGTAGATATTAAGTACAATAAAAATGATTCTTGGGAGTATTGCTATGGAAGTCTGATCTGCGGTCGACCACTTTGTTCCGTGGACTACACGATGATGAAGAAGTATTGTAGAAGAAGCTTCAAACTTTCTCTCAACTAGAGGCAAAAGCCGGTCGAAGGAAAGTTGCAAGAAGGGTCGAATTCTTGTTGCCAAAGTTGTCAGCCAAAACACCTTTGTCTCCTCTGCGTTTGTTCTCTGTGCTCTGTGTGTTGTGTGTTCTGTCTGTTCCGACTAGGAGTCTCTATTTATAGAGATCAATCCCATAACTGCCTGGTTGGCGCAAAAGCCAAATAACTGTCCCGTTAGCGTAAAAGGCCACGCTGCGGTTATAATAATTGCTACCCATATTCAAATAATTTTCTGAATCTGCGTATAATACGTATCCCATTATAAGGTAACACGTATAACTTTTTCTCGAATATCATGGCATACAAGCCACGTAGGTAACTGCCTGGTTGGCATAAAAGCCAAATAACTGTCTTGTTGGCGTAAAAGGCCAAACTGTGAAGAGGATTGCTTCCTTTACGCTGTAGTTATAACAACTGCTACCCAAGTTCAAATAATCTTCTGAATCTGCATATGACATGTATCCCTTTATAAGGTAACATGTATAACTTCTGCTCGAAGATCATGGCATACAAGCCACGTAGGTAACTGCTCCTTGCGTAAAGCTTGATGATTCATGAATAATAGATAACCGGCATAAAGTAGCCAATTATCCTTCACGACTGAGGTCTTGAGCGTATTCTGGGCTAAATAGCCTTATCCACGTACCTTTGCAAATATAGCCAAGTTGGCATATTTCGAGGAGATAGCATACGGTGTACTCCTATAGTTGAAAATAGCCTGGTTAGCGTAAAATGCTAGGATGGTGATGTGAGCATATTAGTCTCAGTCTTAGCTTTCCCAGTCAGGATAAATTTTGAACATAGAACAAAATCTCGTACATTAAATGCAGAGATATGCCTCAATCTCGTGCATTAAAAGCAGAGATATGCTTCGAGCTCTGTACAAGAAACAACTTTTGACGTGGTGTCTGATTTTGTCTTATCTTGTGCGTAAAATCTTATTTCTATCAATGAAGAATAGGCAGCATATTCTGAAGACTCCATTTCTCTTCCTTTGAATGCGTAAAAATGACTTGTATCAAGAAATATGTCACAAAATAACAACCTGGGTCTCTGTACAAAAATCATCATCATAGCCGTTCTCTCTGGTCATCATGCAGTACTTTTGTCGAATGTCAGGTTCACTGATTTGACTGACAAATTAATCCGAGGAATATGAAGAGTTCCTCTTACAACTTTACACTGCATTAAAAACAACATATTTTAAACTTTATGCAGGAAGGTATAGCAACCTTTTACGCAAACATCATTGAAACTCTGCTTTACGCGGACAGCTCTGAAGCTATATTTTATGCCAAACAGCCTTGAAGCTCTATTTTATGCAGAGAGGTCTGAGGCTTTTTATTTTATGCCAAATAACCTTAAAGTTTCTATTTTACGCAGATAGGTCTGAGGCTTTTTATTTTACGCCAAACAACCTTGAAGCTCTACTTTACGCAAAGAGGTCTGAGGCTCTATTTTACGCCAGACAACCTGGAAGCTTCTGTTTTATGCGGGCAACTCAGAATCTCTATTTTACGCCAAACAACCTTGAAGCTCTATTTTACGCAGGGAGAAACTTCATGTATGTTGGGGTTTTGACTGTAAAATACGCGGACAACTCCCCAACGTATTTCATGCTTCTACAAGACCCCCTTCAAAGTTTTCAAATTCCTCGTAATTTAAAATACTTTGAATGAAGCATGAAATGGTCAAACATGACTCGTTCTTCAAGGCTAATTTTTTGGCTATATTTAAAGAGTCGTTGGAATTTGTATGTTCTCTTCTGCCTATATAAGGGCAAGCAAATAAACTTGTTTTTCCATACTTCCTTCACCATAAAGATGACTGCTGAGATTCATTGGGCTGAACTGAGAAAGAAGAAGATTATGCTCTTCCAACATGTAAGGAGCCATAAAAAGAGACGTCTTCGAGCAAATATTCTCTGCAATGATGGATCATGGAGGGATATCATAGCTTCCTTTGCTCGAGGTAATCAGCGATTTTATATGGCAATTCGTCAAAGAGAGAGGAAGGGTCGCATTAGACCACACAACTTGCTAGCTGTATTTTCCCCTATTATGAAGCTGGATCCTGGGGTGCAGCTTGGCCGTATCTTCCAGTATTATGTTGGGTCTGAATCCAAATCACAATTCTAAGCATGGTCGCCGATGACGTATGGAGGGTGGGCTTGAATAATTTAAACAGGCCCAGTTTTGTATCCTTCCTCCATTCACCATTTTCTTGGCACCCGGCGTATAGGAGCCGCAGAAGTGCTGTAGAAGAAGAAATGAAGATCTACATCAGATGAGAACCTAGCATAATAGATTCCAATCATATGTAATCATGATATTGAATATTAATGAAAAATCCTTTGTAAAATGGATTTCCATTATATGTAATCGTGATCTTGAATATTAATGAAAAAAATCCTTTGTAAAATGGATTTCCAACATATGTGATCATGATTAATAAACTTGTCTTCTTTTATGCACTATTGATTTGCCATGTTGCTGTGAGGAAGTCTGGTAATACGCAGCTTCGACATGCTTGAGTAATTTTTACGCAGACTCTGATAAATATGCATCCAGTCACTTTCCAACTTTTACGCATAAAGGAAGATGCGTAAAAACCATTTTAGCATTAGATCCAATTGTCATGCTGTTTTGACGAGTCACATAGAATTCTGAAATGTCATTTTATCTTATTCAGAACATCATCTTCAAAAATGGCTTCTCGAAAGATTCTCGAGACATGGCAAGAAATATCCGCCGAATAGGCTATCCATGAACTAGATGTAAAAGATCCTGGGTAAACTTCGAATGAACTACCAATGGCCAAGGAAGAAAACTCATCTCCCATGAAGATAGACATTTTCAGGGAACTCTTCGGCCCTTCGTTTGATGAAGTCCTCTCGGCTAGAGAAGAAGAGAAGTTACTGAATACTCGTCGTCTGTTTGCAAACGCTGATATTTGCGTATTTCAGGCACCTGGAATGTTTGTAAACAATATGGAATCAAAAGAGCATTTTCTGCGTAAATTCTTGTAACTGGCTTTCTCGAGCGTAAAAACTCAGATTATCAATGTATACGGATATTCTGCTAACTGATCTGTCCCGCATAATTTAAGATTTTTGTTTTGCGCATAAAATCATAGATCCGTAGTGTTTGAGCATAAAATCATAGATCCTTAGCATCTGAGCATAAAATCATCGATCCTTCGCAACTGAGCGTAAAATCATAGATTCTTGCTCTGAGAGTAAAATCGCAGATCTTTGCTCTGCGCGTAAAATCATAGATCCATAACATCTGAGCGTAAAATCATAGATCCTTGCTCTGTGCGTAAAATTATAGATCCGTAGCATCTGAGCGTAAAATTATTGATCCGTAGCATCTGAGCGTAAAATCATAGATCTTTGCTCTCAGCGTAAAATTATAGATCTTTAGCATCTACGCGTAAAATCATAGATCCGTAGCATCTGAGCATAAAATCATAGATCCGTAGCATCTAATGGATCCTTTACACAGCATGACTATCTGTCTTTTTTTTTAAATTATCTGCTGACATGGTCCTAAATCATAACTGACTATGATAAGATCGAATTTGATTAAGGATTCGAAGAGTCATTCGAACTCTATAAATAGGCCAAGGTCATGAGAGAGAAAAATCCTTCATCTTTTTCTGAAAAACCCTTCATCTCTTTCTAAAAAACCCTTCTTTTCTGCCATGGCACCAAAACAGACCTCCATCGCTAAAGAAAAGCAAGCCGCCTCATCATCTCGCTCATCTGCTCAAGCACGAGCGAATCCTCCTAGGCCAAGCGAGCCTCATTCTGAACGAAGTACTCCGCTGTCTAGCTGTGCACCGGACATCAGAGGTAGAACTTCAAGAAATAAAAACCCTTCACACACGTTTTACGTGTATGTACAAGGTTTTCTTTTATGCTAAGAGTCTCTTCGAGGAAGATGATGCACAGAGATAATTTATCAATACGCCTTGCGTTTTATGCACTGAAAGTAAATGCCAGCGTAAAACTGACTTATTACCTTGCTCTTTTTTTGCAGTGGACCTATAGATCCCCTCTTTGGCTGAAGTAATGGGTTCTGCTGCTGGAATGTTAAATTCCAACTATTTGGAGGACTTGTCCTATGTAACTTTCTCCATCTCCGAAAGCGAGTATCCTAAAGAAAGGGGAACTCTGATCTTGGCCCAAGGAGAAAGAATGTTACTAACTATGATCAGTGTGGAACCCTTGACATACATAGATGGAACCGAGTATAAGAAGACAGCTTTCCTATTTAGAGATGCTATTGATAAGCAATCCCAAACAAATCCCAAGAAGGAAGAATGGGTATTTTCTGTTGAGGGCACCATTATGTATCTGCCATAGATGTTCAGAGACTACCCCATCTCTGAATTCTTCCATGCCACACATCCCAGAAGGATGGCATGGACTCTGACTCCTGATCTTCATGGCCTGCCAGGGAAGATCTTCTATAAGAAAAGATCAGACCGAGGATCCTTCGTAAGTAGTCCCTCAGGTCCTATTGTGCCCTTCAGAGGTTTACTACCAGGCAACGTCCCGAGTGAAGACTCTTCTTTGATCCAGCCGTTTCAAATAGCCACTTTTGGTAATGACTTCATGGGGCAGGAAAGAGTATATCGCAAAGTTAACCCTCGTACCAGTGGATGGCTTAACCCCGACAATCATCGATGGGCCAGATTAACTGCATGGGCCCTGAAGCACTTTCAAATGGAGCTAGAAAGTATCAATTTATTTGATGTTGTCAGTGCTACTAGTGTTGGACTGCCTATCAACACAAATTTGTTCTTAGCTTTGATGGAGCGATATAACTCGCTTATTGGGACTTTTGCCACTCCAATAGGTGAGTTGGGCCAAGCACTTCATGAGATGGCAGATATCTCAAAACTGCCAATGGGGTACACTTCCTATGAAGAATACGTTCCCACCAATAGAGAGTTAAAGGATGCCAACCCTCGGGCAGTGGCTGTATACCAAGAACTGATGAGCCACTATCTTGCATGCACCACTTTTTATAGAGAGCCTTCTGATTTGGCTCATATTAACAAGTGGGTATCTTATCTTTTATTCCATCAGGCTAGAAATGCCAAGCAGGACAAGGTTGTAGAAGGCAAAGATAAACCTTTGAACCCTCTAAGTATTCTTGATGCCAAGACAATCGATGATCTTATCGAAGATGCAGAAGATACAGGTTGTGTTCTCAATGAAGATATAGAGAGTTATCTTGCAGGGACTAAAGCCTACAGTTATATGAGGCATTGCCGAAAGCCTCTGTCAAAAGAAGCTCAACTGGCTGGCTTTCTTTCTATTTGGCTATGCTGATGGGTGGTGCCTGGTATCGCGTCTGCTGATCGTATTCATCGCAATACCCTATGGCTTGCAGTGCTTTTGGTATTTGGAGCCAGATTGGGCCTACTCCCTTCTATGGTATGCAGGATACAAGCTGGCCTGAGGGCTATTACTGATGGACTGCTGGCCAATACCAGTCAGCGTGAAGGATATCCCAAAATAGAATTACCATTCTTATATCTGATGTGATGGTTAGTCCTTTATAACACCAGAGTGATGTCTCCCGGATCCGCCAGTGGTTCGGGCAATAATTTCCTGTTGAATTATAAGAATTTTTCTTGGAATATGACTAGCGTCATAGATTGTCGACTAGCACTGAATTTTGCCTATAGTTAGAAATTTTTCTACATAGTTCCCCCCGTACATATTAATCAGCAGGGGACTAAGCTTCATGATATAGGTCAGGGGAATTTTATTCTTTCTCCTGAAGCCTTTTACTGGTTGGTCTGTATTAGACCTGCACACCTGTTGTACAGAAGTGAGGACCACTGCTACCTGGAACCTTATCTGCCTAGCCATTTTGCCAGGCAATTTAGATATGATCAGTTGTACGTAGGAAATCCCATCACCAGTTTTAAATTCAAAGGTGGGCTAATTGATGGAGCTAGAGGATGGCATTATTTCATCATGGGTTGTACTGAAGCAACCTTTGCTGTACCCACGACTTTTCTCTCCATGGAATTACACATTCTTCATTCATACGCATAATTTTATGCGTCCATTAATACCTTCCATCGTGATTTTGATGTTTATGGAAGTTTCAGAATGTCCTCCCATAAATCCACTGAAAGAGAGGAGATACCATCTGTCTCCTCTGATGAAGGTGATGAGACCACTGGGGCAGATGATTATTTATTGATATTACCAAGAGGCATAACAGCTCCACCAGGAGAGCCTCTCATAATTTCTGATAAAAGAAAGGCTTCTACTCAGAGAGAGCCTTCCCCTCGCAAGAAGAAGCAGATTACTAAGGGTCCTAAAAGGACTTCCACCAAGGGGGCCTCTTCCAGGAGTGAACCTATTATTTTCCCTGTTAGGGATGATTCTGTGATTAGGGATTCTATATCCCATCCTCGCCCTTCGCCTTTTAAAGAAGGAGCATCCACAGTCCTAGCCAAAATGCTGGAGATTCTTTGCCAATGACTGCTGCCGCAATTACATCTACCACCGTTACTGGTGATGCTTCTCTATCGCCTTCGAGGCCGAGTTCTCTAATAATTACTATACCTTTTTCATTATTTACAAGACAAATAATGGGACTAGCCCCTCCTTCATCTATAAATATTTAAAGTTAGATTCCACCTGATGAACCTCGAGTGGATTTGGGTGATGAATGGGATGACTACCCCCAAGCGTCAGTTGGTGTACCGTCCTCTTCATGTATGATAGCTTATTTAGCATCATTAAGAAGTGATTTAGCTCTACAGGCTGCAGATACAATATACATACTATCGGCCATGGGTAAATATTGCCTTTACGCTTTTTTCGAAAAAATTTAACATCAAATTGATATTAACTTTCTCTTATCTTATTTTTAGGAGAAGACATTTCTGGAGAAGGCGGAGCTGAAGCAACCTTTGCTTTTGTTGCGGATTCAGCTACTGAAGCGGCCGTGACGACTGTCGAAGAAATGTGCCTTGAAACTGCGACATTCTTAGAGATGATCCCACCTTCGTCGAGCATGCCAACAACTTCAAATGTTGTTGGTGTCTCTTGTTTCGTTGTGCCATGTGTTGAAGCAACTACTGTGACAACATCTTCTGCAGTCATTTCAGGAGGGAGATTTACTGATGTTACGGCCACTCCAAGCTTCCATTCGAGCCTTGCTATGCTAGTTGAACAATACACTAGCATATTCTACCTCACTTTGAAAGAATTAATCTCCATGGTGCTAGAAAAGAATCTAGGCTTTGATGCTTTGAAGACGTCTTCCATGCTCACTATAGCGCAAATTAGAAATTTTAATGATGTTGACAGAGCTAATGCGCTAGAGCAAGTTGTTAATGGTTTAGAAAAATCTATTAACGAATATTTACAATTATCCAGAGGCAACATCGATGACTTAGTTCAGGCTAAGTATGACTTGCTAACTTCAGAATTTGCTCAGAAGACAGAAACCTTGAACAAATCCATTCAAGAGCAGGAACAAGAGATGGAGAAAGAGCAAGCAGTATTGGTGGAGAGTATTCCTCAGCAAGCTCAATGCCGTGCCTAATATGAGGGATACGAAGTAAGGATTCAAGAACTGGAAGATGAACTTGCTCAAACAAAGGAGAGGCTTCTCAAAGCATCACTAGTTCATGGTGTATTAGAGGGCCAAGTGAATACGGCTCAACAGAACTTGACACATGTGGGTGTCATCCATGAAAGTTTTGTTGATTCTCTGTCTGAACTATCTCTTTTGAGTAATGACGAAGCAAGGCTGGAACTGGCTCGCACCATAATTTTGAACTCCAGGAATGAAAGGATGGCTGCCTAAGCACAACATATCCGCGATTTAACTGCTCCTCCACAATGATGGATTATGTACTTTTTTGCTCCTTTCTTACCATATAATTTGTAATTCTCAGAGATAATGAAGATATATTTTCTGATTCTGTGGACTCATCACTTAGAATATAAATGCTAAGCTAAGATGAAAGTGATATCAGAGGTAATATGGACATGATATACTTTCGGTAACTGGTTTTGCTGAATATATCTATTCAGAGGTCATATGAATATGATAGAATATGATCCAACTAAATTTGTACACAAAATACTATCAGAGGTAATATGGATGTGATAGGTTTTGAAGTTTCAAATTAGTTAAACATATCTATTCAGAGGTAATATGAACATGATAGAATATAATCCAACTAAATTTTTGTAGATAGTATCATTAGAATGAAATCTTCATCATACTCCATTAAGCAAGGGAGCTTAAGGATAATACTTCTTCAGGAATTTGCCATTGATAGGAGCCATTATCAAATCTCTATTAGGCTTGGCTAATCTGTAAGTGCCATTTAAAAATATTGTTTCAATCACATAAGGGCCCTTCCATTTGGGCTGGAATTTCCCCTTACTTTTATGTGTAATGATCATTGGCCTCTTCACAGCTAAAACTAGCTCACCAACTTTGAACACTCTTTCCTTCACTCTTTGATTAAAAGTTCTGGAGATGCGTGCTTGGTAGAACTCAATGCGCTGTTGAGCTTGAAGGCGTCTTTCGTCAAACCCTTCTAGCTCTTGAAGTCTTAAACGATCATTATTTTTCTTAATCAGCTCATTAGCTATTGCTATTCTGAGTGATGGAATTTGAATTTCAATAGGGAGAACTTCTTCACACCCGTAAACTAATAAAAATGGAGTACAACCCGTTGGTGTTCGTACCATCGGGCGGTATGCCCATAGACATTCCCCCAATTTCTCGTTCCAATCTTTTTTGTTCTAAGAGACAAATTTCATCAAGAGTTTGATAATGGTTTTGTTGAGGGCTTCTACCAAACCATTTGCAGCAGGATTATATGTCGTTGAGGCCATATTTTGTATCTGATTTTTATCACAAAATCGATGAAACGCTTGACTGATGAATTGAGGCCCATTGTCATGAATTATCCTTCGGGGTATCCCAAAGCGATAAATTACATGATATTTGATAAAGATGATCACATTGGATGTCTTTACCTCAGCTAGAGGAATTGCCGCTGCCTATTTGGAGAAATAATCAGTGATGGCTAATATAAACCGATGTCCTCTAGAAGATAAAGGATGAATAGGACCAATGATATCCATGCCCCATGCTTCAACGGGCCATGATGAGATAGTAGGATGTAAATATTCAGAAGGTTGATGTATGAAATCTGCATGAACCTGATAGGCTTTGTATTTTCTTGTATATTCCACGGCATCTACAATCATAGTCGGCCAGTAGTAGCCCATCCTCCTAATACGAACCTGTAACTTAGGACCTGGTTGATGTGCTCCACATACTCCTTCGTGAGCTTCTCGGATAACCCGCCTTGCATCATCACCGGAGAGACATCATAACAATAGTCCATCATATGTTCGGCGATACAAACTTTGTAAAGAAGCATCAAAATAGAAACGTAGCGATCATCTTTTGACAGATGCTGCTTCTTTAGGATCCTCTGGTAAGATTCCATATGATACAAAGTCTATAAAGGGACTTGTCCAAACTCTCTTAGGAGGAACCATGTTTGTAACATAGCTGAGTTCTATGTAAAAATTATTTTTCACACAAAATAAATCTCTGTTAAGAAGGATCACCGAATTCTACCTTCTTATAGGAATAGCTAGATCTACAGCTAGACTGGCCAGAGCATCAGCTTCCAAATTTTGAGATCGAGGAACATGTTCTAAGAAGAATCCTTTAAAAGACATTGCTATCTCGATTATTATTCGGTGATTAGGAATGATATCTGGATTGGGGACTTCATATATTCCTCTGACCTGATTGACGATCAGCTGAGAGTCACCAAAAGCTTCCAAATATTAAACATCCAATTCTTTAGCTACTTGAAGCCCAATCAATAGAGCATTATACTCCGCCACATTATTAGAGCATGGTTTACTGAGAGAATATGCTCGATAAATGACGAGTTTATCAGGAGTCACCAGAACAATCCCTACACCTGAAACCACATTTCCCTTGGTACCAGTTCTGGACGCACCGTGAAAGAATAGCTGCCATGTATCACCTTCCAATGTGGAATTACATTCTGCAACTTCGTCGAAAATGTCATCATATAATTTGGCGGTTTCTGGAATTGGATGGGCAGCTAAGAAATCAGCCAAGGCTTGACCTTTCACGAATTTCTGAGGGACGTATATTATATCATAATGTGTCAATAGCATTGCCCAAGTCGCGAGTCAAGAATTAAGAATACTCGGCTTATTCATCAATACCCGAAGTGGGTTGACTCTGGATATGATATGAATAGTTTGTCCTGTCACGTAATGTCGTATCTTCTGAATGGCAAACATTAGGGCCAAGCATTCTTTTTCTACTGGTTATACCTGTGTTCTGCTACGACCATCATCCTGCTTAGATAGTATATAGCCTGTTCATGACCCTCATTGTTCTTCTGTGCGAGGAGAGCCCCTAAAGAATGATCCATTGAACATACAACAAAAATGGTCTTCCTATGACAGGAGGCACCAGAACTAGAGGATTAGTAAGAAAGTGCTTGATGTTATTAAACGCTTGTTGACAGGCTTCGTCCCATATAAATGACACACCTTTCCTTATTAGACAAGAAAAAGGTTGACATCTTCCAGAGAGATTGGATATGAATCTCCTGATTTAAGCTAGACGACCTTAAAATCTCCTAAGTTCTCTGAGAGTACGGGGAGGTCGAATTTCTAGGATAGCTTTTACTTTATCAGGGTCAACTTGAATGACTTTAGCAGTAATGACAAATCCCAGAAATTTGCCACTGGATACACCAAGAAAGGACTTTGTAGGGTTCATTTTGAGTTGATGTTGGCACATCAAATCCAATATTGTCTTTAGGTCTTGAATGTAATTATCCTTACGGCAGCTTTTGACAGCAATATCATCTACGTAACATTCTACCGTTTTGTGTAAATGCTCATAGAATATGTTACTCATAGCTCATTGATATGTGGCCCCGGCATTCTTCAATCTGAAAGGCATGACTGTATAGCAATATACTCCTAACGAAGTACGAAAAGCAGTATGCTTGTCATCTTCAGGATTCATTTTAATTTGATTATATCCTGAAAATCCGTCCATGAAAGACATGTATCAAAACCACACATATTATCGATCATGACTTCTGTAATGGGAAGAGGGAATTCATCTATAGGGCAGGCCGTATTTAGATCTCGGAAGTCGATTCAAACACACTCTTTTCTAATTTTTTTTCATAACTGGGACAATATTACCGACCCAATCAGGATGTTGTTCTTCCCGGATGAACCCACAGACTATTAATTTCTTAACTTCATCTTCAATGGCATCCATCATATCTGGGCAGAACCGGCGTTGTTGTTGCTTTACAGGTTTTGAATTAGACAATATATTGAGTTTATGAATAGCCACTTTTGGATCAAGACCTGGCATATCTTCATAATTCCAAGCAAAGACATCGATATATTCTTTTATCAGCTGGATTATTTCTTCTCTTTCTTCTTCAGAAAGATTATTACTGATAAATATAGGCTTTGGTGAAAATTCATCCCCAACATTAACTTGGATAACCTTATCTTCAGTGGGTGGTTCTTTTTGTTCAAAATGGAGTTCCCATTGTGTATCCATTTGTTGTGCCCAATATTCATTTTAAAATGGTTCAGACGCTTGTTCCTCTGTTTCCAGGGAATCTGTTAGCACCATATTTACTGATAATCCCAGTTCAAATTCATCATCTGAATTGGAGGATGACAAATCATTTTGAGAAGAGGAAATGGTCTCATCCCTTGACTCATAGCTGCTTGGAGTTACAAAAGATGTGGTATACCCTAACCCGAAATGAGTTTATTGACAGTAAGGATCACCATGCAACGGTATTCGTCTGCCTTTTCCATAATTGAGGGCTTGCTTCAACTTCAAATCATAACCCATGTTTTGCATAATCTTTAAAGCATGTGGGCTATATATGTGGATTTGCATTTTCTGCTCATCAGACTCGTGAGATTCTTCTTGTATAATCGGTCTATTTCGTATTCGACCAAAGACTATTTAATGTTGATCGTTGCGAGTAGGTGGAACAATAAAGATAGAATCTTCATGTGGCCCATATGCCATGATGATATTAGATGTTGAAGCTACTTCCCACATATATGGATGATAGAAGTACATAGCTTCCAAGATTTTTTGTGCTATGGGTTCTATATCTTTATGAGGAGAAAATTCGTCAATGGTATTATGCCATATTCCTCTCATTCATTTTAGATGATATCGATGTAGAAGAGTTGTGATTAGGAAAGTTGGCATCAGTATAATGGAAAAGAGAATCTTTATTATCATCAGCAAACACATCGCTATTTACATCATATAGCTGCTTGTTGCGCCTAAGGTCAATGACCAAAGGTGGAGGTTTCTTGTTCAGATTGATCACTAGAGGATCATTTCCTCTTTCTGACTTTGTTTTGCCCAAGTGAATAGTCATTGGTTCCGAGACTTTTGGACGGGTAACCCGCCCTTTCACTTGGATCGACAAAGGTTGCTCAGCAGATGGTTCTCCTGGCTCAGGGTGGACTTCTTCCTCTATTTTGCATGACATCTCTTTCATATAGTCTTGAGTGTACAAAAGGGCATCAGAATGGTAGGATTCAACTCCTTTGAACGGATTAAGATCAGCAACTTCTGTTTTTACTATTCCTTGAGCATTTACATATTTGAAATATTGATGTAGAGTTGAAGGAAAAATATTATGATAATGGATCCATGGTCTACCCAACAGAATATTGTAAGACACCTCTGAATCAATGACATAGCATGTAGCCAATGATCTCAGATCACCAATCTGGATTATGAGACGAATCTTCCCCAATGGTCTGCTTTTCTGGCATTGAAGCCCATAATTGTAGTGGTAGTGTAAGCCAATTCACTGGTAGGAATTCTCAATGGTCTCAGCAGACTATGAGGGATAATACTGATTGACGATCCCGGATCTATGTGAATCCGGTCTACCTCAATGGAGCAGACGTATCCTGTATAATAAAGAGGCCTGTCATGTTTGTTATGTTTTAACAACATATCCTCTTAAGTGAAAGTGATGTTGGGGATTGCTTCCATCACACTATAGCATTGAGGAAGTGCCACAGGCTCTTTATCAGGAGACTTTAGCTGAGTCAAGCATACATCTGCTTGCATTAATGCTTCACTCAAGGCTTGACGAGTGTCTTTGGATAAACGAAGTAGCTCGAAAATGGATAATCTGGCTGGAGTATTAGCCAACTGAGCCAAGATGTCAAAATTATATGGTTTCTCTAATACTTTATTTAGAGTGTTCTTCAGAGGTTTATCAAAACAAACTTCTTTCTGTTTACCTTTGTCCATAGAGCTTGATTTAGAAGGACCTGCTTCTGGTATCACAGGTTCAGACTCTGGAAGTTTGGTAGCTGACGTGTCTGTTGTTGCTTCTTTCTGATTCCCTTTATATTCTTTGAGGTAGGCTCTTCTTGACCGTGTTCCGGTTGCTAAAGCCTCTTTTTCTGATGCCGAGGATGTTTCAACCATATGACATGGTTTACATCTTGAATTCTTTTTAGACTTAGCTTTAGCAGCTTTAGTCTCTTCCTCAATTTTTGATACTATATCAGGGTGAACCCACATGATCTCTCCACGCTTGGTAGTTAGGGGTACTAAATCTTGATTTTGACTCCTGGTAGGAGAGAGATTAACAATATCCATCATTACCCGTGGAATAGGTACCACACCATCTGGTACTTCTTGAGGGAGAAAATTGCCAAATTGGAGTGAGACCATATTTGCAGTGACCGTCTTCTCGTTATGACGCAAAGTGATGACTTTGGCGTCGATTAACTCCTAGATTTTCCTTTTCAGTACATAGCATGCCTTTGTGGGGTGATGTATGTTTCTGTTAAAAATACAGTACTTAGGATTATCTGTACTGCCGACTTTATTTGGACGCTTTATCTCTGGTAGAGTAAGATTGCCACTTTTGACTAGACAATCAAATATGCTTGGAATATTATTGTCGTTAAAAGAATATTCCTCTTTAGGTCTGGAAGTTCCAGAATTCATCTGCGTAGTTACTGGAGTATTTTGTCTGGATATATTGATTGCCAGGGCTTCTTTTTCTTTCAAACTATGAGTATTATCGTTATTGGAGGATGAACACTTCCCTCTGTCAGAGGTAAAGATCATGATTTCGTTGTCACGAGCCTTCCAACTATTATCTTTAGCGGCTACTGCCGATATGATAAATGAGGGCCAATCATGGAATATATAGGGTCCCGTGAAGTCTGAGATTAGTGGGAGTAGGTTCTTTCTACAAATGTCCACCAAGGCTGAATCTGTAACTCCAAGAGGCATATGTAAAGTAGACTGACGAAAGCATTCGATAAAAGTACGGACGTTTTTTTTTTTCTTCTGCTTTACTTCAATGAGTGACGACATAGACATGTCCATTCCTCCCTCATAGAATCGAGCGAAGAATAGAGTTTTGAAATCATCAAAAAAAGTAATACAGTTGTTAGGTAGACTACGATACCATTGGTAAGCTAATCCAGACAGACAGCCTTTAAACACTTGAGTGAGAAGGGCATCATTTCCTTACAACAATACCATCATCATGCTGAAGTAGTTCATATACTGGCTTGGCGACGTCTTTCCCTCAAATAAAACCGTAGCCTGTGTTTTATATTTTGGTGGAAAAGGGATCTCATCCCAGACAGTTGGATATGGCTGGTCAATTCCCAACTTCTTGAGCTGATCTTTATGTTTCAAAGCATCAAATTGGGCTTTTAACTCCCGAACTGCTTGTATTGGATCTTCAGATTGGAGAGGGACAATAGAAAGATAAGAGATTGAATGTATTGTAACTCCAACATGAGGTAATACATTCTCCATGTTAAGAGTTTGAGGAGCAGCTGATTCTTGATTTTGAACAGGCTCATGGCTTGCATTAGCTGGTGGTATGTCTACCCCCACACGTAGTTGAGTCGGAGGAACAGGTGTTTGAGCTATTGCAGTTACAGGTTGAGTCACCATCATTTGGTGCATGCTCTCCATCATGGTATTCATTTCTTTAAGTGATGTTTCCAGTACGGTAATGCATTGTTCAGTACTTCCTGATGGGGAAGCTTCTTCATATTCGTCTCCAACAGCATAAACTCCCATTTCTCTAGATGCCACTGAGGGATTAGTATAGATATCTGTAGAGATTGAATCTATACTTTCAGCATCTGTTTCAGAAAATTAGCGATTCCCAGTGTCGAAATCTGAAGAATATGAAGCTGATTGTCGTGACCTCGAGCGGGTGTTTCGAAAAACACCTTCTTCAAAAGTCTCGATGAGTCTGTCAAATCTCCTTTGGCTTGGAGTTTTGGAGGGATGACGTCTTGAACTCGACCTTCCTCTAGGAATATGCGAAGCCATATTTACTGAAGCAAATATTGGTTCTTCTTCCTAAAATGACACAGAATAGTTCAATCGGTCGAATACTGACCGTTTTGCTTTAGAACAGCAACAGTTAATTATAACCTTATGACTATTACAACAATGTTCTTTAGGGGGTGTAATAGACATATTAGGAGATCACCTGTCTTTGCGTTTCTGGATCAAAAAATCAAGCAAATCAGGGACAACATTAGAAGGAGAAGGCTTATTCAGCCTTTTTACATCAGCAGGAATGTGTAGATTAGGAACCATAACCCTTTCTCTGCCATATGAATACAATAGTTCACCCATATGAGTAGCATATGATCCATCATCTGTCTGAGGAGCGTATCTTCCAGTGAAACGAGTATTCTTTACGCGGACCGACCTATCCTGACGTAGCATAGGCTCACTTAAAACAGAGACGGTCCTCAAATGGCTTTCAGCCTCACGTATAATCTGTAAAGTGGGAATTTTCTTCTCTTGTGGGCGTAAAAGCCTAGAGGTTGAAGGATTCGTCACTTATTTTCCTTTGATGTGTTTAAAAGGTATATCTGCCTCATCATAGAGGAAAGATATAATTTTACGCGCGGGGCGTGTTTGAAATTTCTGCATTGGCACTGAGACCTTGCCAGAAATTCTGTCTACCATGTCACAGATGGGAGACAAAAGTTTACGCGCATGGCGTGTTTGAGACTTCTGGACTAGCACTGTGGCATTGCCAGAAGTTTTGTCTACCACGTGACAGACGGGAGACAAAGTTTTACGCGCAGGGCATGTTTGAGACTTCTGGATTGACACTGAGGCATTGTCAGAAGTCTTGTCTACTATGTCACAGACGAGAGACAAAGTTTTATGCGCAGGGCATATTTGAGACTTCTGGATTGGCACTGAGTCATTGTCAGAAGTCTTGTCTACCATGTCACAGATAGGAGACAGTTTTATGCGCAAGGCGTGTTTGAGACTTTTGGATTGGCACTGAGGCATTGCCAGAAGTCATGTCTACCACGCCACAGACAAGAGACAAAGTTTTACGCGTAGGGCGTGTTTGAGACTTCTGGATTGGTACTGTGGCATTGCCAGAAGTTTTGTCTACCATGTGACAGACAGGAGACAAAGTTTTTCGCTCAGGGCGTGTTTGAGACTTCTGGATTGGCACTGAGGCATTGCCAGAAGTCTTGTCTACCACGTCACAGACGGAAGACAAAGTTTTACTCGCAGGGCATATTTGAGACTTCTGGATTGGCCGAGTCGCCATCTTGTTTGCGGAGATAAACAAAGAGGTTTGTACGAAACCTTTGCTTACAAACTAGAAAAGTACAATTAATCCTATACGAGAATGTTAAATACAATAAAAATGATTCTGGGGAGTATTGCTATGGAAAGCTGATCTGCGGTCGATCACTTTGTTCCATGGACTACACGATGATGAAGAAGTATTGTAGAAGAAGCTTTAAATTTTCTCTGAACTGGAGGCAAAAGCCGGTCAAAGGAAAGTTGCAAGAAGGGTCGAATTCCGGTTGCCAAAGTTGTCAGCCAAAACACCTTTGTCTCCTCTGTGTCTCTGCTCTCTGTGCTCTGTGTGTTGTGTGTTCTGTCTGTTCCGACTAGGAGTCTCTATTTATAGAGATCAATCCCATAACTGCCTGGTTGGCGTAAAAGCCAAATAACTGTCTCATTTGCGTAAAAGGCCAAACTGTGAAGAAGATTGCTTCCTTTACGCTGCGGTTATAATAACTTCTACCCACGTTCAAATAATCGTCTAAATCTGTGTATGATACGTATCCCATTATAAAGTAACGCATATAACTGCTTCTCGAAGATCATGGCATGCAAGCCACGTAGGTAACTGCCTGGTTGGCGTAAAAGCCAAATAACTATCTTATTGGCGTAAAAGGCCAAACTGTGAAGATGATTGCTTCCTTTACGCTATGGTTATAACAACTGCTACCTAAGTTCAAATAATCTTCTGAATCTGCGTATGACACGTATTCCTTTATAAGGTAACGCGTATAACTGCTTCTCGAAGATCATGGCATGCAAGCCACGTAGGTAACTGCTCCTTGCGTAAAGCTTGATGATTCATGAATAATAGATAACCAGCATAAAGTAGCCAATTATCCTTCACGACTGAGGTCTTGAGCATATTCTGGGCTAAATAGCCTTATCCACGTACCTTTGCAAATATAGCCGAGTTGGCATATTTCGAGGAGATAGCATACGGTGTACTACTATAGTTAAAAATAGCCTGGTTGGCATAAAATGCAAGGATGGTGATGTGAGCGTATTAGTCTCAGTCTTAGCTTTCCCAATCATGACAAATTTTGAACATAAAACAAAATCTCGTGCATTAAATGCAGAGATATGCCTAAATCTCATGCATTAAATACAGAGATATGCTTCGAGCTCTGTACAAGAAACAACTTTTGACGTGGTGTCTGATTTTGTCTTATCTTGAGCGTAAAATCTTATTTCTATCAATGAAGAATAGGCAGCATATTCTGAAGACTCCATTTCTCTTCCTCTAAATGCGTAAAAATGACTTGTATCAAGAAATATGTCACAAAACGATAACCTGGGTCTCTGTGCAAAAATCATCATCACAGCTGTTCTCTCTGGTCATCGTGCAGTACTTTTGTCGAATGTTAGGTTCACTGATTTGACTGACAAATTCATCCGAGGAATACGAAGAGTTCCTCGTACAACTTTATGATGCATTAAAAATAACGTATTTTAAACTTTATGCAGGAAGGTATAGCAACCTTTTACGCAAACATCATTGAAACTCTACTTTACGGGGACAGCTCTGAAGCCATATTTTACGCCAAACAGCCTTGAAGCTCTATTTTACGCAGAGAGGTCTGAGGCTTTTTATTTTATTCCAAATAACCTTGAAGCTTCTATTTTACGCAGATAGGTCTAAGACTTTTTATTTTATGCCAAACAGCCTTGAAGCTCTATTTTACGCAGAGAGGTCTGAGGCTCTATTTTACGCCAAATAACCTGAAAGCTTATATTTTACGTACACAGCTCTGAATCTCTATTTTACGCCAAACAACCTTGAAGCTCTGTTTTATGCCGGGAGCAACTTCATGTATGTTGGGGGTTTTGACTATAAAATACGCGGACAACTCTTCAGCGTATTTCATGCTTCTACAATATGGATGATATATACTATACTGCTGCCACGTTCTTCGGAGTGATATGGACGATATACTACACTGCTACTACGTTCTTTGGAGTGGTATGGATGATATTTTATACAGATGCCATGCTCTTCAGAGATGGACGTTATTATACAGTGCCCTCCTATGTGGGCATATGTGGCATATACTAGCCAGTTGGCACGATTGGTGAATTACGTCAACATATGTCTAGCCTATACATTCCCATACACTCAAAGTTGTCCTCAAATTTGCATTCACTTAGATGGTTAGCGCACCCCTTCATTTATTCAGTATTTACTTTTTAGCATGCTTCTATGTATCTTGTTATGTCCCTCTGAGGACCTCGCCCTTTCCAGGTGTATTGTTCATGAGTATTCGCAGGAGCATAGATCCGGACTGGTTGTGTACGTTCCGAGGAGTCCTCTCTTCGAGCTTTGTGATGGTTAGAGGTTGTATTTATATTGTATTTGTCTTGTTTATTTCTCATTCTAGTTCGGCAATGGATTTGTTTTCATCCGACTGTCATCTTTTGATACTTTATTTTAGGATCTAGTTATAGATATTGGTTATTTATTATATTTCATTTTCTGTGGATGAGATTATATTATACATTGTGACTTGTGATAGTTTATACCAATTGTGGATTTTGATATTCATATTACAACGTACGTATAGGTTTTGGTTTCCATATATTGGAGTTGCCATATCCATGCGGCTGGCATGCTTACATGTCCTAGTCCTACGTATTTTTGGGACTGGGGCGTGACAGTGGTCAACCATCCGATGTGAGGTCTCTCATCCTACGGGAGGTCACCCATCCTACATCTCCAGGACTTCCTATGTGGTGACCTATACTACGGGAAGTCATGATTCCTATATTCCAAGGATATTACAGGAGGTAAACATATAAAGAAGGGCAGAGTATATGTCTAATTTCTTAATCAATTCAACTATTTAATTGACAACTTTGAATGATAACAAAAATATAAAAAAACTAAAATGATAACCATAACATGATTATTAATTTTGACAAAAAAGCAGGATAGCTTTAAACTATACATAGATAAGTAATAGAAGACTTCACCAGCAAAAGTATTAGTTACAAGATGCAACATAGTTCAAGAAACTAATATAAATAAATAACTGCAAATAAATAATAAACGCATATATACGGGAGGTTCATCCGTAGGATGGGTGACCTCCTAAAAATGTAGGATGGGTGACCTCCTGGAAAGTTTATAAAATAAAGAAAAATTTGATGCGTGACCTCCCATAGGATGGATGGCCTCCCATAAGATGGGTGACCTCCCATGCTACATTATTATTTATTTGCAATTATTCGGATAACCTCCCATATGATGGGTGACCACATAGGAAGTCCTCCCGTAGGATGGGTGACCACATAGGAAGTCCTCCCATAAGATGGGTGACCTCCTATAGGATAGATAACCACATAGGAAGTCCTGGGAATGTAGTATGTATGACCATCCTACGGGAGGGTAACCACATAGGAAGTCCTCCCGTAGGATGGGTGACCTACTAAGGACTTCCTAGGTGGTCAACCATCCTTCGGGAGTTTACCCAAACTTCCTAGGTGACATCCCATTAGGATGGGTGACCACATAGGAAGTCCTTAGGAGCCACCTAAGTCAAAAAGTCTGTGAATTAATGGTCACCCATCCTATGGGAGGTTCCCATGACTTCCTATATGGTCACCCATCCTATGGGAGGTAACCCATCATACTTTCCAGGAATTTTTAGGTGTAGGATGGGTGACCTCATAGGAAGTCTTAGGAATGTTGGTTGCGTGACCTCCCGTAGGATGGGTGACCTCAAATAGGATGGGAGACCACATAGAAAGTCCTCCCGTAGGATGGGTGACCATATAGGAAGTCCTCCCATATGATGGGTGACCTCCCAAAGGATGGGTGACCACCTAAAAATCCTGGAAATGTAGGATGGGTGACCTCCCGTAGCATGGGTGACCATATTGGAAGTCATTGGAACCTCCCATAGGATGGGTGACCACCTAGGAAGTCTTGGGAATATAGGATGAGTGACCTCTTGGAAAGTCCTCGGAACGTAGGATGGCTGACCACCGTTAGGATGGGTGACCACATAGAATGTCCTAAAAATATAGTATGTGTGACCTTCCGTATGATGGGTGACCTCCTGTAGGATGGGTGACCTCCTGGAAAGTCATGGGAATGTAGGATGGGTGACCTCCTAGGATTTTTTAGGAAGGTAGGATGGGTGACCGCCAGTAAGATGGATAACCTCCCATGGGATAGGTAACCATCTAGGAAGTCCTGGTAATATAGGATGGGTGACCTGCCATAGGATGGCTGACTATGTCATACCCGCACCCGATGTAGGGATGTAAGTCGGGAACAACGCCCAGCCTACGCCGCAGAATCGGCGATAGAACGCTGTCTGGGTAATCTATTTATCAATGTAATAAACCACCAACAATAATAATATACTCAATAACAGAACTAAGATAGAACGAGCACGAATATGATAAGGAATATAATAGTCACACACAACTAAAGAGTCTAAAGAATATAATAGTTTTTTGATACAAGATTTATGGCCTGGCTAATTATACGTGCGGTGTATGATTAATACTATTCAAGAACAAGACATGATACAAGATGGGTATGATCACACATCTAAACTAAAATACTCCCCACCCTCGACTGGTTTAGTAGATCCAACCATGGTATGCTATGGCACGAGATTCTCTAGGAAGGTAGCAAATCTTCCCGAGAATCAGTGCTTGTACATGCACATGATAATCAATGAAACAAGACTTGCACAAGATATACCATATACAAGGAATAACATCTCATGACGAGATCCGGATATACTAATCTGTGTAACCATCGTGTCAAGAAATATGGATATCTACACTAGATACAATAAACATAGAGGATATCATAAATGAGAAACTATCAGAGAATGTATTCATCTAAAGTCCAATAAACAGTCTCACAGATGTCTGATATGGTGCCTCGAAGACCTAGATATGGAATATAACATTAATATAAGGTTCCGGAAAGAAAATAAGAAAAACTAGTCAACTTCTAGGTCAAAAAGCCAATTCTAACTCAAAAGTCAAACTATGTCAACTCTAAGTCAAACCGGTCAAACTTGGTCAAACTATATCAAACTAGCTATTTCTAGGTTGCATGAGTCTATCCCAATGCTATTGGGTTCAAACACTAAAAGTCTAGGTCATACAAACTACATCTTAGGATACTAGGATACCGTATCTCAGAATACGTAAACAAGGGATAAACATTACATATACATATATCAACAATATTAAATATATAAAATCCTAGTTACAAACATTAAATAGATACCTTAGTTTCGAACCAACTTGGTATCGCACAACTAAACCTCAACCTTGATACACAAATCCAATACCTTGGGCAAAATCCAGCATATGGCTCCCACTATCACCTCCTTTATGTGTTTGTCCTTTCGCCGCCAACAGAGTTGGAATCGTTGCAGTAGACTAGTGGCTATACTTTAAGCTTGTACTCCATGGAGAAATAACATATATATATATATATATATATATATATATATATATATATATATTATACGTGCCTGCTTTAGGTTCCTGAAAAGGAACCTTTAGTGATATACTTGTACTTGACTACTTTGGGTTCCTGATACAGAGCCCTTAGTGTTATTATTATTATTAGACTGCTTGGGTTCCCACACATAGAGCCTTAAGAGTCTCCTTCCTGAGTAATAGTGATTCTTTCATTTGCATATCACATTGATTTTTACTGTAGTTTACCATGGAGTATGTGGCATTTTATTATTTTAACTTGGCATACTGTTTCTTGTACCTTGTTACGTCCCTCTGAGGACCTGATTCTTTGCCAGTTTTGTAGCCTAGACTGTTGTTGAGCCTTTTTGGAGTTGCTTATGCTTATCGCATTGTCATATGGGCATTGGTACAAGGTACTTATATCATTTCGGTCGGAGTTATGGTTATTTATTCGTATTGTTATTCATCTGCTGATATGACCTAGTTTTATAGACTCATATTCATTTCTCGAGTTTATTCGAGCTTGTATGTTACTGGGCGGCCGACTTTAGCACATATATCTCTTTCTTGTATTTTTGTTCATTGAGGATTGAGACAGAGATATATTTACTGTGTTATTTTGATAGTGACCATTATAGTACAGCTTATACATATTCGAGTTAGATAAGAGTCTGGTTGAATGCGTAGCTGACATGTTTACGTATTCCTAGTCCTACGTATTTTGGTACTAGGACGTAACAGCTTTGCCAAATATTATTTGTTTTTCTCTATCTCACTTTGCTGGGACCACGTGTAACCTCCGTATCCTGAAATTCATGCTTAAATATTATTTTTAGGTTAATTTGGGGCTAGTGGGATTTTTTTCCATAATTTTTGTTAATTAAAAACTAGTAACACTAATTTTCTAGGACTTTCAAGAATTTATTTTAGGGTCAAATATAATTAAAAATATTCCAAACTTTTATTTTAGGTTCTAAATAATAAAATATATTTTCTAGAATTTTTTGGAAATTTTCTGATTATTTTTATCATTTATTTTGAGTTAATTATAAAAAACAGAATTAAAAACTATTTTCTGAAAAAGAAAACCCAAAAAGTAATTATTTCTGCCCAGTCAGCAAACAGGGGGGCCCACCTGTCAGCCTCCCGCAGCAAACAGTGCCGGGCCCTCCTATCAGTGACTGCGGGGCGGGCAGCGTTGGATGGCTGCCACGTGTCAAGATCTGAGCCGCGACTGCTTTCTCTCTCCTCTATATATATATTAGTTTAAGTTTATTTCTAGGGTTTTTCTTCAGCCGATTTTTGGAGAATTGCCATCTAGGGTTCCTTCATCTTCCAGAAGCCATTGTGCATAGCTCCGGACTCCAAACGAGGCCTAGTTTTTTGTGTTAGAACGATATTGAGGTTAGCTTTATGATTATATAATTTGTTTTACGAAATTATGATTATTAAATTCTGGAAAATTCGTAGAACACAGCATGTCCGAAAATAGACGTGTTTCGATGTTTTTGTGATTCCGGAAGAACCAGGAATCAGAATCATGAACCGTTTAAAGTTTCGGAAAGCTAATGTCAAGATAATTGACATATGTTTTTCCCAGAATTTAATTCGATGTAATTTCATACTGTTAATTCTGTAGAACTTCTAGGATAGAATTTAACCATCGGTGCATGATACGAAACTTGTATGTGCCATAATTTCCAAACGAATTTGAATTTGGATGAGCCGTAAATTCTAGCATTTTTTGACGCTGAAATCTACAGGAATTCATGCATGAAAGTCAAGTTTGTGTCGGTTGACTTTTCGGTCAACAGATTGCCTCGATTTGCGTGCCATGAGTCTTGAGCTGATAAAATTCAGTTCCTTTGGACAAAATTTAGGAATTAACCTAAAAATCAGAATAATAAGATTAAAATAGGATTTTAGAGTAATTATTCCAGAATTAAATAAATTAAAATAAATTATCTTTTGACATGGTAATTTGTAATACATAGGCTATTTGGACTGTGACTTGGACTCTGATTCATACCAGCAGCAGGAACCCAGGCGAGTACATTCTCTGATAGTTTCCATTATGTTGATTATCTCTATAATTCTTGTTGTATAGCGTACATGACTCTGATATTGTTCTTTACACGAGTTGGCATCATCGAGACCTGTCACGAGGAGTCGTGATTGGGATCCATCGTGCTAGCTGGGGAAAATAGGGAAATATTAGTAGCTTATGTGATCATACCCAACCTTACATGCATAATAGCTTACCCACACCTCATGTCGATGCAGCCTGACTATTACATGCCTCATAGCCTGTTACATGTGATTAGTCTGACTATTGCTCGCATCATAGCTACCCGGATGGTTAGCCTGACCCTACATGAATCATAGCTAATCATATATAACAAGCCTGGTCAGTGCCAAGCCGATCACATGATATACTAATATTTCACACACTTGGTTAGAGGATCATTGACATGCATCTCTAGTATACTGATCTAGCATCTCCACATGTTCTAGTTATTGTTCTTGTACACACTTATGTACCAGTTCATTGTTCTTGCGTGTACTTGTAGTTCTATTCATTGCTAGATGTACATTGATGATGACATGCTCCAGTATTTCAGTTATTCCAGTATTTCTATTTCCAGTATATCCATGCTCGTCAGTATTTCTTATTGCCAGTATTCCTATCTGTCTTGTATTTCTTTACACTGTATTATAGTTTTTGTCAATATAAGTGGAACTGCTGTTAGAGGTGTATTTTGTTCCAATCCTGACTGGAAATTTTTTCCAGACTGTGACATAGAGGACTTTTCCGACATACTTGGAGACTTGGATGTTATATTGATTGCAGGTTAGACTATTTATTGTGTTTAGACTTGTCTTGTATTGCTTGCTTCGATATCTCATCGTGCTTTAGCTTATGTGATTGAGTATATTTCCATATTATTTTGTGATATCTGCGTCTCCTTATGGAGTTGGATATTCATATGAGATTGATTAGATAGTTACATGACCTAGACAGCGTTCTACCGCCGACGCTGCGGCGTAGGCTGGACGTACCCACGCTCTCGTGCCCATATATCGGGTGCGGGTCGTGACACGTTTTTAGTGGTGGCCCATGCAGGTCAGACTTTGCAAGTTGTGTGATATCGTGGTAGTGCGACGTCTTAGTTGTACTACTGCGTGCCTGCTATAGAATATAGGAGATAGGATACTAGGATGAGAGAGGATACTCAATCACAAAAAATTCTTGAGAGATTCCTGGGACGACCCCTTGAGAATCTTATTATAATTTACAATTTAAATCTTTCCTTGTTTCCGTCCGCTCTCGCTTGTTGAACTTGATTCTTGTTGATCAGTTATTAAATTAAAATCTTGGTATCATAGTTGAGTTTGATTCTTGTTGACCAGTTGTTAAATTTAATTCTTGGTATCGTTGTTGAGTTGATTTCATATCGAGATAAATTTTACGGGCTAAAATTTACGGTATCATCTGATGACATATGTTAATGAGGACAGTGAGAAAGGTAAAACGTCTACTTTGGTTATGGACCCTAGAGTTTATCGCAGCCATATTAGCTGTCGTGACGAGAACGTAGGAACCTGACTTGGATGTACATACTATCGTTATGAAACTTAGAGTCTCTCGCAGCCATACCGGTTGGCGTGGCGAAGATTCTAGATGACATGATTATAGAGTTGTATACCTTAGTTACGAAACCTATCGTTTATCGCATCTATGCTTACTGGCGTGGCGAGGATTCTGAGTGTCATGATTTCAGACAGACGTGTATGATTATCAGGTTGTATCTTAAATTGGTTCTTAAAGTATCATCTCAAGACTTATCTATTTTTGTTATTCCAGGACTTTGTTCCATCGCTTCTTTTCTTTACTAGCAGTGAAGATACCTTCAGTCCTTAACCCAGTTCTTTTGAGGCTTATTTCTTTAAGGATCCTTGTTAGTGTGATAATTAGTGACTTGCAATTTTGGTTGTGTCTTGTATTAGTTTGACTGAGTGGGACTTATGAGTTTGTAAGTGTTTCTTAGTTGGACATGTGAGCAGTAGGCATTAATCTAGAGATACCCATAGCATAGTACCTTGTAGCAATAGTTCTATGATAGGTGTTATTATAGTTAATATTGGTACTATAGGTAGAAGAAGGAGTAAGAGTATCAATGATGGTTCCAAGAGTTAGTATCAGAGTCGGCATACCCGTCCTGGATAGTCAGGAATTTATGTAATGGGATGATCTATGTAAACAATTAAGTATCAAGAAATTGTGTTAAAGATTAATGGAGCATGATGTTCAATTTGATGATTGATTACTTGGGTGTGTCAAGAGTAAATAAATGTATATGCATAAAGGGTATTAATGAGATATCATGAGTAGAGAAATATCAGGATTGGTAATGAAAGTTGTGAAGTATATCACAGATTAGTATAACAGTCTGTAAAAGATTTAAGAGAAGATACATATACATAAATCAAGATATGGAACTATATGCCTGCCCTTGAGATTGAAGTAAAGCATGGGTATTATAGAAAGTGCAAGTAATCATCAGTTGTAATAAGTTTGATGAGATAATCTAATGATGAAGCTAGTGTTACCATACCAATATTGCTAGTGATTCTATATCAATGATTTGTTGAGCAAGGTGCTAATGACAGTAAGTACTTCGTGTGATGATAATTAGATTGGTGTACCAGTTAATATAGATCAAAAATCATTGGATAAAATATGTGTGATGATAACTTTAATTATTGGGAGTAATAGTGCAAGTAATCCGGGCAGTACAAATTTTAGTACACAGTTGAGAGTTGTAGATAATTGACGTATTTGTGTGCACCTTGAGTATTAGAGACTGTGAGCATATATGTGTACTTAGATGCTTGTGGATTAAATTTATAATTTGAAGAGTGGAAATGAATTTCAATTTTTAAGAATTTAGAGTAGTTAAAATTTTATGTTATTAAAATTTTGAGGATACGAATTCAATTCAATAAACATAGTCAAGCTATAAAGATTTTGGAAGCGATTAAAATTTATTTTTTTGTGAGTATTTGACTTTTGAGGAAAGTATATGCATTTTATTTTAAATCGTTCGAGAAGTAAATTTTGATGATTTTATTTTGAGGATAAAATTTTATGGTGGGTAAGAAATATATAATAGTATATGAGTGGTTGATGTGCATGTGTAAGGATCTATTGGCTTGAGAATGCTTGAGATGGCACTACAAACAGACTTGGGTGTCCATCTAGAGTTGCATTAGGAGCAGCACTTAGTATGGTGTGTTGCACTTGTTGTGCACTTGAGTAATAAGAACGACTAGTATAAACAATTACAGTAGGTAAGAGAGCTAGCAGTGAGTGTGCTTGTAGTAGGAACAGTAGTACCAAGGGATAGAGGTATCAAACTTTGGATGCATTATTAAACTAAGGTTGTGTTAGAGATTCTTGGTATCATATCCAGGTTTCAATAGAAAGGTGTATGCAATGAGGATGTATTCATGGATGTTGTGGACTAATGATTAGTTGGTATGGATATCAGTATATAGAGATAGGAATTAGTGAGTGAATATGCCAGAGTTAAGTGTATATTAGAGGATTAAGATGTCCAAGTAATGGGTTAGAAGACTATGTTCTGTTCTTTCCTCATATTCCTTTTTCATCTGTTTGTTTGATTGATTAATTCCTTAGTACCATAGCTTGTATCAATAATTTTCTTGTTAGAATATAGTTAGTAGTACACCCTAGCAGAGACTGCAATACCATGACAAAGGAGACCATAACCATGTATGTTTTCTCTAGATTGCATGTTGTGTGACCGTAGTAAAGATTTATGAAGAGGATATGACTTGACAAAGAGAGACAAGGTGCTTTAAATATCGAGGATAAACATTAATTTAAATAAAGAGTGAGAATTAATATGGTGGAATTGACGATTTCGTTAAATCATTGATTTTTATGAAGATTAAGATATGATTGAATTTGTCATTAAAATTCGAGGAAATTAAGGAGATTATCATTATATCTATTGACGCAAGATATAAATTTATATTTGAGTGTATATGATACTTGAAGATTTCATAACTATGGTATTATTTGATTTTGTGTGGAAAAAGAAATCGAGGATTAAGATTACTAATGGATTAGTGTTTGAATTTAAATTTTTGGGATAAGGATTTAGATTTTATAAATACGCATCGAATGGACTTAAAATAGAGGAGTAAAATTATTAATGGATTAGTGTTTGAGATTCAAACTTTTCGGATAAGATTTTTTAAAATTTTATAAATATGCATTGACTGGATTTCAATTAAAGGATTGGATAGAAAATTTTGTATTTAGTGATTACTCAAAATTTGAGAAGTAAGATGATTAATGGGTTAGTATTTGAATACAAACTTTTTTGACGAGATTTTTAAATTTTATAAATATACATTAAGTGGATTTAAAATTAGAGGATTGAATATTCAGTTTTGTATTTAGTGATTAGCATAAATTTTTGAGAAGATTTTGATAAGAATGAAATTTGATTTTATTTTAATTTTAAGAGTTTGCGAGAATATGATACTTCTAGAATTTTGAAAAGTTGTAAAAAAAACAATATGGATTAGTTCATGATTGTATGATTTGATGAATTTAATTTTGATGGTCAAAAAAAAAAAAAAAACAATTGAGGATTTTAAATTTCGAGGACAAAATTTTTTAAGGTGGGTAGACTTGTAACCTCCATATCCTGAAATTCATGCTTAAATATTATTTTTAGGTTAATTTGGGGCTAGTGGGATTTTTTTCATAATTTTTTTTAATTAAAAACTAGTAACCCTAATTTTCTAGGACTTTCAAGAATTTATTTTAGGGTCAAATATAATTAAAAATATTCCAAACTTTTATTTTAGGTTCTAAATAATAAAATATATTTTCTAGAATTTTTTGAGAATTTGCTGATTATTTTTATCATTTATTTTGAGTTAATTATAAAAAACTGAATTAAAAACTATTTTCTGAAAAAGAAAACCCAAAAAGTAATTATTTCTGCCCAGTCAGCAAACAGGGGGGCCCACCTGTCAGCCTCCCGCAGCAAACAGTGCCGGGCCCGCCTGTCAGTGACTACGGGGCGGGCAGCGTTGGATGGCTGCCACGTGTCAAGATCTGAGCCGCGACTGCTTTCTCTCTCCTCTATATATATATTAGTTTAAGTTTATTTCTAGGGTTTTTCTTCAGCCGATTTTTGGAGAATTGCCATCTAGGGTTCCTTCATCTTCCAGAAGCCATTGTGCATAGCTCCGGACTCCAAACGAGGCCTTGTTTTTTGTGTTAGAACGATATTGAGGTTAGCTTTCTGATTATATAATTTTTTTTACGAAATTATGATTATTAAATTCTAGAAAATTCGTAGAACACAGCATGTCCGAAAATAGACGTGTTTCGATGTTTTTATGATTCCGGAAGAACCAGGAATCAGAATCATGAACCGTTTAAAGTTTCGGAAAGCTAATGTCAAGATAATTGACATATGTTTTTCCTAGAATTTAATTCGATGTAATTTCATACTGTTAATTCTGTAGAACTTCTAGGATAGAATTTAACCATCGGTGCATGATACGAAACTTGTATGTGCCATAATTTCCAAACGAATTTGAATTTGGATGAGCCGTAAATTCTAGCATTTTTTGACGCTGAAATCTACAGGAATTCATGCATGAAAGTCGAGTTTGTGTCGGTTGACTTTTCGGTCAATAGATCGCCTCGATTTGCGTGCCATGAGTCTCGAGCTGATAAAATTCTGTTCCTTTGGACAAAATTTAGGAATTAACCTAAAAATCAGAATAATAAGATTAAAATAGGATTTTAGAGTAATTATTCCAGAATTAAATAAATTAAAATAAATTATCTTTTGACATGGTAATTTGTAATACATAGGCTATTTGGACTGTGACTTGGACTCTGATTCATACCAGCAGCAGGACCCCAGGCGAGTATATTCTCTGACAGTTTCTATTATGTTGATTATCTCTATAATTCTTGTTGTATAGCGTACATGACTCTGACATTGTTCTTTACACGAGTTGGCATCATCGAGACCTGTCACGAGGAGTCGTGATTGGGATCCATCGTGCTAGCTGGGGAAAATGGGGAAATGTTAGTAGCTTATGTGATCATACCCAACCTTACATGCATCATAGCTCACCCACACCTCATGTCGGTGCAGCCTGACCATTACATGCCTCATAGCCTGTTACATGTGATTAGCCTGACTATTGCTCGCATCATAGCTATCCGGATGGTTAGCCTGACCCTACATGAATCATAGCTAATCATATGTAACAAGCCTGATCAGTCCCAAGCCGATCACATGATATACTAATGTTTCACACACTTGGTTAGAGGATCATTGACATGCATCTCTAGTATATTGATCTAGCATCTCCACATGTTCTAGTTATTGTTCTTGTACACACTTATATACCAGTTTATTGTTCTTGCGTGTACTTGTAGTTCTATTCATTGCTAGATGTACATTGATGATGATATGCTCCAGTATTTCAGTTATTCGAGTATTTCTATTTCCAGTATATCCATGCTCGTCAGTATTTCTTATTGCCAGTATTCCTATCTGTCTTGTATTTCTTTACACTGTGTTATAGTTTTTATCAATATAAGTGGAACTGCTGTTAGAGGTGTATTTCGTTCCAATCCTGACTGGATATTTTTACCAGACTGTGACATAGAGGACTTTTTCGACATACTTGGAGACTTGGATGTTATATTGATTGCAGGTTAGACTATTTATTGTGTTTAGACTTGTCTTGTATTGCTTGCTTCGATATCTCATCGTGCTTTTGCTTATGTGATTGAGTATATTTCCATATTATTTTGTGATATCTGCGTCTTCTTATGGAGTTGGATATTCATATGAGATTGATTAGATAGTTACATGACCTAGACAGCGTTCTACCGCCGACGCTGCGGCGTAGGCTGGACGTACCCACGCTCTCGTGCCCATATACCGAGTGCGGGTCGTGACACGACAAAGTAGGTGCCATCACATGAACTATATAATGTTCCTTTCTGGAATGGTAATGCCACTGGTATGCATATAGGCTCATAAGCATACATAGCTTCTAAGAATATTCTAGCAATGGGATCAACATCAGTGTATTGCAAAGAAGTATCATCTTTATTCATAAAATACAATATTTCTTTCTCCTCTAGAAAGTCAATAGAAGGTTTAGCCTTAAAAGGAGGCTTGGTGAGATTGATGACTAAAGGTTGACTTGATAAAGCAGGCTGCTTATTGCGACTGAGGTTGATGACAAGCGGAGGCTCCACCTGCTTTGTTTTGGTGATATTTATCACCAATGGTTCCTTCGCCTTTTCCTCACACGTTGGCTTGTCGAGGTTAATGACGAGGGGTTCTGGAGGATTTTAGCGAGTAATACGCCCTTTGACTCAAATCATGAGGGGTTCCTCGCTCGGAGTAATTTTAGCCTCATCATCAGCTTTATCGGCTTCTTCCTCCATGTAATCTTGTGCATAGAGAACATAGTTAAAGTAATATGCCTCGACACCCTTGAACGGGTTGATGTTAGCGAACTCCGTCTTGACTTCTCCCTGAATATCCACGTACTTAAAGCATTGGTGTAAGGGGGAAGGTATAATCTTGTTCTCGTATATCGATGGATGTCGGAGCAGGACATTATAGGATACCTCTGAGTCAATCACTTAACACGTGACTTTAGTTCGAAGATCGCCTATCTGTATTTTTAAGCGTATCTTTCCCAATGGCCAGCTTCTTCCAGCATTGAAGCCTAGGATTATAGTGTTGGTGGTTGATTGACTGTTCATCGATATTTTTAGAGCTCGTAGCAAGCTTTTGGGGATGATGCTTAGTGATGAGCCTGGATCTATGTGTATCTGGCTCATTTTGATGGAACCGACGTAACCAGTGTAGTATAATGACCTCTCATGATGGTTGTCTTTCAGTAGCATATCATCTTGTATGAAGGTAATATTAGGAATCTTTTCTAATACACTGTGGCAATGAGGACATGACCCTAGTTTCTCTTCTGGAGTCTTAAGTAGAATTAGACATTAATCTGCATAGATTAGTGCTACGCTCAAGGCACCACAAGTCTCCTTCGACAGATGAAGTAACTTGAACATAGAAAGTTAGGCCTGGGTATTGGCAAGTTGTGCCAATATATTGAAGTTGTAAAGCTTGTCAAGTCCCTGAGGTGGATTCTTCTTAAGAGACTTGTCGAACTAAACTTCCTTCTGTTTTTCTTTCTCTATTATTGTTGGTTTTGACGAACCTACCTCAAAAGCTGCTGGAGCATCAGGTGCAGTAGGAGGAGCATCTTCTAGAGAAGATTCATATATCTTCAGGTAATTCTTCCCCGACCTAGTCCCACTCATGGCTTCTTCAGGGACAGGAGAAATAAAGACCATAGGACAAGACTTGATCTTCTCCCTTGTACGATTTCTTATAGCTTTGTTTGGACGATTCTGTATGCTAACATTCTCATATCCCAGTCCACTATGGGGCTTGTCAGGACAACCATGGGGTTGTAAAGAAGTGCGGTATCCTTTACCAAAGTTTACCCCTTCGGCTTTCTGGAAGTCATATGCCATCTTCTGTATATGACGGACTGACTGCTGACTATAGTGATGGAACTGAGGTCATTCATCATTGTTTGCATCTGGTACTACTGATGGTTCGGTTGATGAGGAAGGAGGAGGCTTATGCATATGAGCAATGGACCCATCATCTATATCGCGGCTGGTATTGAAGATGTACTGTGCCCTGTGTAATAGAACACTACCTATCATACGCCATTGTTGATGAGTCATGCGAGGCTTGTCTACAGAAGCTCGTAGACATAAACCTATATTTTGGAGCCTAGTTTCGAGGAAAGTGCTATCCTCGAGCTGATCCCGGTCTTCATCTATGTTATATTCTAGAGAAATCTTGTTGCATGATCTGCTCTTCTAGCCCATCTTGGATTAAGAACTTGAAGATGCTGCTTATTGTGCCATTTCTTATAACAAATCAGGATGGACCTACATAATTTTGCCCCATTGAGTGGCTAGAGGTTCCAACCCATCGGTTTAAACGTGAGTTGGTAGGATATTGACAATCTTTATTGTAGCTCTCGATATTATCACAACAGCATCTGGAACTTTCTGTTCTGGGAAGTCATCGAATTAAAGAGACCAGAATGGCAGTAGCCGTTTTGTCATCATTGTGAAGAGTAATTTCTTTAGCATCTATCAGCTGTTGTATCTTCCTCTTCAATACGTAGCACGCTTTTGTGGGATGGTGTACATATCGCTGATACAAGCAGTACTTTGTGCCATCAGTTTTATTGGTTTCATCTGGCCGTCTAATGTCAGGCAACTACAATTTGTTGCTTTTCATCAGGCAATCGAAGATACTGATAATATCATCCTCATCAAAATAGTACTCTTCTCTAGGCTTCGAAGATTCTGAAGCCTTTTATTTTAGAGGGTAGGCATGTCGCTTTGACACGTTCACTTAAAAGGCCTCATTTCCATTGTTACTATGATTGTTGTTGTTGTTATTGTTGAAGCTAAATGGTCGCTTGCCTTTATCCTCTAAAGCAGGTATTTTAATTTTGAGCAGATAAAGTTTGACTTCCTTCTCATTCTACTCAGCTACGTCGACATTCATGATGAACGAAGTCTAATCTTAGACTTCAAATATGGCGGTGCCAACACAAAATTTCAATCCCGGTAATAGATTTATCGAACAAGTGTCCACAAATGTGGTGTCAGGAATACCCTGGGGAAACTTCAGAGCTATTTGTCTAAAGCACTATTTGAATTCATGAACGGGCTCTTTCTCTCCCTGCTTGGAGTTAATAAGTATGGACATAGTCATGTCCATCCCTCCGTCATATAATCGGGAAAGGAAGAGAAGACGTAGGTCTTCGAACGACAATATACAATTGTCATAAAAACTGTAGAACCAATCATAAGCTACATCAGCTTCTTCTGGTAGACGGAAGATGACTCGTTTCTCTGCACATTTGATAGTTACTGATCATGGGCCGAGCCAATCCATCCCCAAGATGATGTCGTAATCCCGAACATCTAGGACTAAAATATCTAGCGAGAGTTTCCTTCCCCCAATACAGACGTGATCGCCCTGTCATGCTGAACGAACATATATTTTCGTGCCCGATGGGGTGCTAACACTAAGGTCTAGATACAATTGTGTCATTTCTATCATATTTTTCACGACAAAATTCGTGGATATAAAGCTATGCATTGCACCAGAATCAAATAGCACACGAGCAAGTATATTATTGAAAAGTAATATACCTGACACAATGGTGTCCGATGCTTGGGCCTCTTCCCGTGTCAAAGCGTACACTCGGCCTAGAGCTTGACGACGCTCTTATTGTGGCGCAGCTCGGTTGGCCTGAGGTGCTATGGCATAATTTGGATGTTGAGGATGGCGAACAGAGTAGCACGGACAGTTATGCATTTCATGGTCCAGATCACCACAAAAGAGGCATAATCCGTGCTTCTAGCGACATTCGTCAATGGTGTGCCCTAGTTTTCTACATAAGAGACATGTTGGGTTTGACCTCCCTTTATGCTGACCGCCGTTATTTGGACACTTTGGAGCGGTGTTTCCTCCTGTGTTGTTATGCGCTTGTGATTTAAAGTATGCATAGTACCAGTAGCAACTGGAGGATACTGCGGTTCAAAGGAAAGGGCATGGTTGAGAACTTCCTGTATAGTCAGGTATTGGGGAATGACCACATGCGCATGGATAGCAGGTCACAGGCCGCTTTCGAATCGTCTAGCATGACTCGCCGTATCAGGTAAATATGAGCTTGCAAATTTGGTGAACCGGTTGAATTCAGCGGAGTACTGCTTCACTATCGTACTTCCTTGTCGGAGTTGCATGAACTCGTTCTTCTTTTACCGACGTACAAGAGGGGCTATGAACTCCTCTTCGAACGTGCCACAAAGGTATTCCTCATGATCGTCTCCACTTTATCCCCTAAGAGAGATCTTCGATGCACGTCCCACCAATCGTGCACATTCAAACGGAACTGTAGTTGGCCACACGCGATATGCTTTTCCTCAGGTACCTCCAACAAATCGAAGTGATCCTCAAGCTCTGCCAGCCAATCTATAGCCACGACCGAATCTTCAGTCCTTTTAAAAGGCATGTTGCACATCTTCTTGAAGTTGACAAAGTTGAAGGTAGTCACATCCTTCTTCTTTGGAGTTTGAGATATTTCGACTTCAGACGCGGGTAACTACATCGGTGTCGCTCCTCTCGTATAAAATGGTTGGGGGGCAAGGTCTGAACGATCTGTTGCAGGACATCTACCTGCTTTTGTTGGACTGCAAATCGGGCTTCTAGATTGTCTTCGAACTTGCTCTGTCGTTCTTTCACCCGCTTTTCGGCTTGCTCAAAATAAGACTCATCTCTCTGTTTACTTGCTTCAAGCATCCACATTATTCGCGCAATCGGGTTGACACGGGGCATGGCTCGCTGACTTTTGGAACTTTTTGAGGTGTCAGAACTACTTTCTTGGGTTTGACCTCACCATGCGCTAGCACTGATGCTTGCGCTTGAGTCATTCCTTCAAAAGAAGGTAACTTATATCAGACTCATAATGTATTATGGACTCACTGTATGGAACGTATCTTATTTTGGCCAAACGAGTTCAAGAGTTCGCAAAGGAAAAAGATCGTTAAAGAAACTTTTTTGACATGAGGGTCAAAAAAACTTGAAACTGTGCTCTGATACCAATATGTCATACCCCAATTACGTGAAATCAATAGTCGTCCCCCGGGCGTGATGCCGTGCGTGCCTAGGTTGTACAACGCACAAGGCTTAGGTATTTTATATAACGAGAATATATTTAGAGTACCCAGATAATTGAAACACAATGTTAAAACTTGAAAAAGTTCTCTTTATTGATGATAAACATCTTTTATAAACTTTTGAACGAGTCAGATAATTGCCGCACGGGCTTACAAAAGTGGACTCAAAAGAAGATAGCCATCATGTACATTACATCCTTTTACTAAAACTTTAAAAGCTATAGACACTTCTGGCAAAGCTATCACCTTTCCTCGGAGCTGCATAAGTTGTGCACATGCTCCTGGAAACTTCAAAATGCTGCTTCTGAGGCACTATCAGGGCATGACGATAGCTGGACTGGATTGGGAAGTAGTTAGGATCCTTGTAGGATCGCTTTAGCATAGGGAACCTGTTGTAACGAGGGTCAATACATCAAAATACACTGGTGAAGGCGAGCTAACCCAACTATACCAAATAACACATCATTTATATAAAGTATGTAAGTTATTATGTGGTCTTTCTATCTTGCCTTAGTTTATTTTACAAGCAAGCATTTGTTATAGAAATTTACTAAAATAAATATAACACCGTTCGGTGACTTTTACGTGCCCGAATGAACTACCTGCACAAATACTTACCATGACATTCCCTGCCACGAAGACATAGTTAGCTTGCATAGTTTAAATATATATGGGGATCACTGGCATGATGCCATAATGGACAATAGTTATTGATGAGGATGGTATACAACTAAGGAATGTGAGGTGCTACACGCCATCTCATCCAGTACGTAAGACTAAACATGAAGTTTCGTCCGGATCGGATGGGTGCCAGTGCCCCAGCGACCGTCCGCTAGAACTATGACCTTGTGCAAAAGTTTTCCATAATCAAACGGCGTCTATAGTAAGTTATAAATTGATACAGTTTAAGGAAACAAGAGAACGAGACAATTAGCATGACATAATTCATTTTGTATAGTCTCCCTAATCAATTTATTTCATAGCAAGGTGTGTTCTATACATAGCCCAATTATAGAAGAAGTATATATTCTAACTTGAATTAAAACACTATGAAAGAACATTTTAAGTGAACTAGAATACAACAAATGAACCATTTCTAAGTTATTTTGACAAGCACAAGTAATCTAAGTCTATTCCTTTTTATCTTGACATCTTTTAGTTATTTTGGTATCGTTTGATCGAAACAATCAAGAATGCAAGACTTTAGGTGTGAAGACTTGGAAGAAAGGTCAACTAAATTGAATTATAGGCACTCACAAGTTGGTTGGAGAAAATAAAGGAAAGAGGTGCTTCAAGACTCTGCTCGCACGACGTCTACTGCATGATCACCTGCATTACCACGAACAAATGATCAATACTCTTCTACTATTTCCAAGCTCGAAATAAAATCTAATTCAATAAATGAAAGCAATAAAATCCATCAAAACTGTTCAAGAAAATAAAAATCCTAAAACTAACTCAAAAGCATGAAAGTAACAAGGCGACAACAAAAACTAGGCAAGAAAACTTGCATCAGAGAGGTACCTCTTGACCTAGACTGAAGACATGTAGTTAGTACTTCATTGGATTTCAGTTAAGGCAGCAATATTAGTTGTTGAGTAGGGTACTAGTATCTAATCAATGCCATTTAGACTAATAGCAACAACAATTGCAATCAGTGAACAGGGAATGGAGGAATATATCTATATACATATGTACCTGTGTTATAAAGAGACAAGGATCAGTGTATGTGAGTGTGTTAGCAAGTATAAAGAAGAGGTGTGCAGCTGCAGAACCTTAGGAGTAGCAGTATAGGTAGAAGGAAGTGTGGCCAGGTAAGAAGAAGTGGGTTAAAACATATGTGACGTGGTTGAGAGTATGTGTAAGGTAAGCAAGGTGTTTGTAGCATCTTGTATAAAGAAGATAGTACTCAACAAATAAGTAGACATGAATATGAACAGGTCACTCTGCTATTCCCTAAGAACCCATATCTCACAATAATACGATCAAGAAGATAGTACTCAACAAATAAGTAGACATGAATATGAACAGGTCACTCTGCTCTTATGTATGTATAAACAATCAAAACATTGAAGGTAAGCATGCATAGATGAATTTTGAACAATATAAAGTAAGTACACATGAAAGCATTAGATAAGTTCAATAGTTTCCTGGAGGAAGTCTTGATTAACGGGTATGGCTTCATCGCTCGAGATCAAAATCCTAACAGTCGCTATTTGGAGGCAAAAGTATCGATCTTGATGTCGACAGAAAAGCGAGCCATATTGTGTCGAGACTTCTGATGAAGTCGATCTCTATTAGAGGATCACTGGCTCTGCAAATGTGTAATGACGCTTGGACGAGAACCTCGTCATGGAAGAGATGACCCTGAACTCACCGATCACTAACTCGTGGTTGCTTGCCGCACAGAACGTTCAACTTATCGAGGAAATTCAACTTCAAATCCTCGGAGGAGAAGATGATAACAGATTTTTGATTCCAAGAATTATAGTGGTTGTAGAATTTTGAGAGATTGGCTCTTGAGGGAGGAAGAGATAAGAGTTTATGGGTTTTGGCCTGGGCTGTAAGAATAAAAAATTACATGGAAGAGGTTATGGGATGAATTGGTTTAGGAATTTTTTTATGGTCTAAGGAATATTTATGTAGAAAAATCTGAATAAATAAAATTATTGGAAATATCTATATTTATAGGTGAAATTAGAAATTTCTAGATTTCACAATTAATCACATGATCCAATTTTTAAAAATATATCCTTCTCTAGAAACTCTCCACTCTAATATTTTCTATTTAATTACTAATTATGTCACTCCCTCTTTGCAAATTACCAATTTATTAATTTTTAATATAACTAAATACTAATTATTTAATATGATTTAATTTACTTGAAGAAATTTCTTTCTGGAAAAATATTTAAATTAGTAAAACAATTAAGTATTGAATAAAAAAAATTATTCAATTTTTTGGGCAGAGGGATTAAATTTTTGAGGCTACTATTGTTTCATTTGAATCAAATAAATAATAGTTGATAGATAAGGAATCTTTTCAACATACTTTAACGTTGTTAATGTTCGAGGCAATTGAATAATTGTGTTGGCACTATTTTTTTCATTTTTTAATCTTCTTTGTTCAATTTTTCTCTACCAAAATTATCAGGAAAGGACTCCAAAGTCAGTGTCACGGGTAGAAGTGATATATATTGGATAAGAAAAGAGAAAATTGATACGTATCAGTATCAGTCAATATCACGAACTCTGGCTATTTTTGAGATACATCGACTTAGTATTTTTTAAGTTGAATTGTCGGCTTTGTCATCCACCTTGCATTGGGGTGCTTCTTTGTCCAACCCAACCCATGAATAGCTTGTGTGTTTCTTCTTGTAAAATGTTGTATCTTGTTGTACAATATTGTATACAACCACATTGGACATTCAAACGGTAACCCAAAGATTTATTATCAATCATGGCTTGGCTTGGGGCGTACCAAATTAATAAATGGGCTATCCCGATAAGAAACTATGACATATATTTCACTAAATTTATATTCACATATATTGTTGGTGGAGTCCAAAATCTCCATCGACGGTTCCAAATTTTTGCCATGTGTCCAAAGAATAACCCACCCTGCGACCACGAATCTATTTTTTGGACATAGTAACGCATGAGAAGGATACAAGGCTTGTTGTTCAGGTTCAAATGGGTCGATTTACAATATATATAAATTTATGCAAAAGCTTGATATTGAATGAAAAATAAACTATAACCCTAACAATTTAATTCTAAGGTAAGGGTAGGATTTACCTAATGAGCAAAAAAAGTGAGATACACGATCATAAATAATAATTTTTATTGGGTTACTATTTATCCAATCTATTATTGCACTGATTAGTCTTAGTTAAACAGTATAAGCAAAAGAATTATCCAGTTTCATTACAGTTTATATTAATTCAAAATGAAGCAAAGTAATGGTCTTCGTAAATCTATAGAGAACCTTCAAAGTTTTGAGAATAGTTTTATGTATAGATATTCCTAACCCATAATTTTTATGATATATAACTCATCTTTAACCTTTAAAGGTTAAAGATGAGTTATATATATTCATAATGTCTAGTGTTACATAATCGCTTAATTTAGTGAACTTTATTGCGTACAAGTCCTACAAATGGTTACTTTGTTTTGATATGCCATTAGATTTTTCTCTTATAGAAGACAAGGAATCATCAAAAGTTAACGGAGCACTATATAAGGGATAATGCATTTTACAAACATCCACCAACTTTGCACTTCTCACCAACTCACTGATGAGGCAATATAGCATGCATCAATTAACAACTAGCTAGCCAAGCATTCAATCACACAACCATTCATATCTTATGACTTATTATTATAATATAACTAGGGTTATCACAATCTTAATTACAAAAAATGAGAGAGTTGAGTAACCATTGCTAACCAAGTAAAAGTTGCTCATAACTGTTAAAAGTAGCAGAATAAATATACATATAATATTTATAACAGGTTAGAAAGTACCCCACAATTTGGAACCACAATCCTGAATATAAAACCACATGTTGTCATAGGTACAAGTTGCCCCTACATGAAATAAGAACAAAAACATGGTTATTATCCCCAAGAAAACTCTGTATCCATAATCGTATATTGATATGTTAATCCTCGTGTTTTCGTGCCAATAACAAAAGATATCATCTCATGTCCTAAATAGTAAGAATACCATAGCCTGCAGAATAAGTCACATTCACTAACCCATATCACGCACAAATGTACCTTGCTTTATGACACAATATTCTAGCTATATATATATATATATATATATACCATTTTTTCACTGAGTATATCCATTTTTATTGTTGTTTTTATAAAAGAATTTTGAGCCTAAATTAATGATACTCCACAGGCTCTTGTAAAATAAGATCCTATAAGAATAAGAAGTCCAAGTCATGTGTGTGAATTGTTATTTGCCAGGATGAAAAGCTAAAGGATAGTTAGAATAACGAGACATGATTCTAGCTATAAAAACAAGCCAGTCATAAAATGCATGCCAAGAGTTGGAAAAGAGTAATGTTTTAATAATGGAAAACTCAAAATGACAATTTCTAGCCGTGAACTTCTAAACTTATTTTGCTTTGGTAAAAGATCATATAAAATGTAACTTGTTTAGTAAAAGCTCCTAACAATTAAGAATGGTCTGGTATAGATGTTGTGAATCATTCTCTACTCCTGCGGGGTCTACCATGGGATTTCTAATCTATATACGAAATTAGTGAAAACTTTTTTTTTTGTAAATTGCATATTTCTAATTGAAGATTGACCAAAATCAAATAACTAAAATGCAAATGGAAGTTACGAACTCATGAGGAAGTATAGGGCACAACAAGTATCACTTGGTTGTGGTCTTTAAACGATAAGAATTCCATTATACGTACCTTTTTGCAACGTAATCCCCAAAGGTTTTATTCTGAAACTTTAGGACACCACATTGAATCCTTCTATTTATTAATCTACATAACCCTAAAAGGTTTTATTAGGAATCTTCAGGTCACCACATTGAATCCTTCTATTCATTAATCTTAATATATATGATGAGAATAACAATGGCAACATTTGAAATCTTTAGGACTGGCACATAGAATCTTGCTCTTTAATTTCAATGCCATTTAGCAATAGAAACCACAAGGCCTTCCTTTGTAGTTTGCAATATTGACCGATAAAGATACAAATCAGTCCTGTTGTATCTTGTTTGGTTTGTCCGGATCTAATATTGATACTAGCCAAAGCCGCAATTTGGTTTCTCTCTCTGAAAAAACAATATTGATTTATTCTTGACAATGATCGATATGTGTAACACCTTGTTTTATTTTTTAAATAATTTTTCGGGATTTTTAGATAATTTTTAACTAATTATTAAAAATGTCCTTCAGGGATTAATATTTTTATGGAATAAATTAAGTATTAAAATATTATAAAATTATATTTTTGGGTGTATTATTAATTATTGGATGTTGTGTAATTTTTTTGAAATTTATTGGACTAAAAAAACTATTTTTAAATAGCTAAAAACCTAGGTTTTAATTGAACTAGGCTCAAACCGACCAAAACTGGACTGAACCCGGTCCAACTGAACCAACCTGAACCGGGCCGGCCTGAACCCAACCCTAACCCGTACCCGACCCGATCCAAATGACCCGCTAATCCTCCCCTCTCCCCCACGATCCCTCGTTCCTCCGTTCCCCGCCACGACCCTGGCCACGATCCCCTCCCCGCTCCGCCTCTCCCTCTCTCCTTCCTTATTTAAGAAACCCCCCCGAGTCACCAGCCCTCCGCCACCACAAAACCCCCTTCCCTGACAGCTCCGGTTGCCTCCGCCCGAGCTCCTCCGACCGACACTTCTTCTTCCCCTGCGAGAACCCTAGCCACCGTACCTCTCCACCCCGCTGAGGACCCCGACTCCACCTCGCCGCCCACCGTCGCCACCTCAGCCTCTGCCTGACACGCCGACGATGATCCAGTGCCACTGCAGCTACCCCGACGACCTTAGCAGCGGCAAGAACCCTAGCAGCCGTGCCCTAGCAGCCGGCCGAGCATCGCACCGCCTCGCTAAATCGCATTTTTAGTCTTCTTTGGAGCCCTGTTCAGGTTACTGTTTCTCTCTCCTCGCTCACCCATTTTCTGTTTCGTCTGTTGTGACGTGTAGACTGCATGACCGTCTCGATAACGTGTAATTTGTTTGGGGTATCGCGTCATATGTCGGTAACAAACTACGACCAAAAATCAAGAAAATAATTACACTATTTTTCCCCAGAACTGGAAGCGCCCCGCTAAACGTGGCGACTTGGTCATGTGCGAGCTTCACCAAAGGTGCGCGCCGTTAATACGGACGTGTGGAATTTCGCAGAATTTATTTGGATGTGCATGCATACCGGAATCAACGCGTATTCGTCGACAACGCCCCGTATCGGCCCTATTCTGAAACTCGTTGTAACTTCGTGTACGCACGTCGTATCGAAACAAAACTTTCGCCATCGGACTCGTAGCAATACGCTAGTCCTGTGACCCAAGTTTGGTTCGATTCTGAGAACGTTGACAAAATCGCAAATCGTGGGCCCCACGGCTCCACTTGACGGGCTATTTTGTGATCGCCTCATCGGAATCCAGTTCTGGAAATTCTGTTGGGTTCGTATCATCGTTCTGGACTTGTAGACACTAAGTTTGATGAATTTGGAAAACTTTATCTCTGACACATTTTACGGTGCGAAACGGGTCACATGTGGACCCCACTTTGACAAAAAATGATCAATTTTGCCCCTGTGTCCAAATTGGACTTATGGACAGGCAATTCTAGCTATTTAATATCTTCTGAGCATGAAGGTAATATTTATTTCAGCAACCGGAGAAGTACTGGAAGATCCCTCGGACACCAGAACAACTACTGGAATTCAAATCCCAGGCAAGTGTACCTTGCCAAACTTGCAGTAGTTATCTGATATTGTTTCTTGAGTTATTCATATATATATACTCCTGTAATATCTCTGTTCAACCTAGGACCATGTGACAATACTTAGCGTTCGAATAATATTCGGGTGCCAACGCCGTACGCGGAGTTGTGTACGTCACATAGAGATGGATATCGAAACCCTATACATTTTCGTGCTTGCATCATGAAGTACGTCATACCCAGCACACCTGACACTATTCATGAGGCAGAATCTTCCTGAGATACTCATGGTGATTCTGTATAGGCTATAGGTTTCATGACATATACTTTATTCATATGCTTAGCTATCTTTATGACTTGCTGCATCAGTTAGAGGTCATGATCTTGCGTGTCATTGACATGAGACATGTGATTACATTGGGTGGGGAGAGACACACAAGCTACAGGTTGATTATATTATGATGGCGTCGTAGTCTCACTCCGAGCTAGACAACTACATGATATCACTGCTATCGGCTCCCCGACACCGAGCTTGTAGTGGTCTCATCCTGAGTTCTAGTAATGCTCTCATGTTGCATATCACTTAGCTGGTTACATAGCTTACCCTATTGTTATTGTTTCATTTATTATTGTACTGTATTTATTTTGGCTTGAGTTATTCTTGTACCTTGCTAGGTCCCCTGAGGACCTGGATCCGGATTATGTCCCCAGGTTTAGCAGAGGAGATCTATCCCGAGGTGTACGGGACAGGAGCATACATTGGAGCAGTACCATCCCCAGAGGACGAGGTCGTGCCAGAGGATTTCTCCTGAGTATTGGCTTTATATACTCAGTTATTTGTGTTTCTAGTTACTTTATTTTCTGTCTATTGAATTGATGTATCAAACCTATTCTCGGGGTGTTCCCCGAGTTATGTTTTATTGAGACTTGATATTGCTTTATATTCTGATATTGTGTATTCATTTCTGTGGATGAGATTAGTATATTAGACCCTTACTGTTGTGTTACAACTTAAGTACATCATGATAGGTCCATTAAATTGGGTTTGCCCATCGGTGTGTGTTGCTGGCCATTGCCACGGGTCCAGTCCCTCGGTATTTTGGGACTGGGCGTGACATAGTTTTTGTGGTGGCCCATGCAGGTCAACGACTAAATTGTTTCGGTTTTAACTAAAAATCGAGCATGCCTGCGACAAGGATAGGATAAGTTATAGGATCTCATCCACTTGCTTGAATCATTCTTGATCTCTATATCGGATTTAAATTTCTTGACTTGCATCCTGCCTTGATTCCTCGGTACGCCTCTTATAGTTTATTTTGGATGCAGAGTAATGGATCCACCAGCAAGCGACGAGACTCCTGCAGGAATACCACCAGGTGCTGTGGTTACCCACGAAGATGAAGTAACACCAGTTGGTAGAGGTCAATCAACAGAACAAAGCAGTCAAGATACCTCAAGATTTTGGCGAGACGATATTCTACCTCCGCCATAGTTCACACCACCAATGCCCGTATTTCTACAAGGGTAGGCTATGGACAGGCAGCAGATGTTTCAAATATTCTATACAATGATGCAAGCCCAACAACAGGTTCAACAAGAGACTTGGCATCATGAGATAGAGAAATTGAGGAATAACCTAGTACTCAAACTGGAGTAGGCGAATCTACCAGCACGACGGCCATCGACAGGCTCTATCACCAATTTTTGCCAGCTGAAGCCCCGCACCTTTTCTGGCAAGGAGGAGCCCACTGAAGTTCATAAGTGGCTCACAAACACTCAACACCAATTAGAAGCAACTGAGCTTCCAAGGGAGCGTTGGATGACTGTCGTCCGGATGTAGTTGACGGACAATGCACATCATTGGTGGCTATCTGAGGATACACGACTCGGACCAGACCCAGTCACTTGGGAGCAGTTCTCCAGACTCTTTCAAGAGATGTACATCCCATCTACTGCTCGATCGGAACTTCAGGACAAGTTCAATCGCCTCACTCAAGACAATATGATAGTGGAAGAGTACAATACAGAGTTCATTCGTCGGAGTCGCTTTGCCCCTACCCTGATCCCGACAGAAGATGAGAAGGCTGAGAAGTTCTTCGATGGACTAAACTTTGAGCTACAGAGATTGATCGAATCTGTTGCACATACTTCATACACGGATGTCCTTGCTGCAGCGCGACGCATGGAGCATATCACCAGGAGAGAGTCCAGCCTGAAGCGGCCTTTCACATCAGCACCAGCCAGAGCACCACACAAAGAAGCTACAAAAAGATCTCACATGCACCAACCACCCAGAGCATCTCCGCAGGCACTGCCTATCTGTCAATATTGTCGCAAGAGAGGCCATATTGAGAACGAGTGCAGACGCAAAATGGGATTATATTTAGTTTACAGATCCAACCAACATTTAGCCAAGGAATGCCCTGAGAGTCGAGAGAAAGCAACAATGGTAAACCGACAAGTCTTACCAGCACCGCGGCCCGCCTATCCAATATTGGGAGCACCACAGATGGGAGTTAAAGGAGTCATACCACCAGCTCCAGGAGGGTATCAGCCAAGGCCACCTTTGGCAACCCAGGCAGCACTCTTCCAGTAGGCCCAACAACAACAGCGGGCACCACCACAAGGATGCGGACAAGCTTATGCAATGACGATGGAGTAGCGAATGCACGTAAGATCGGAGTTATTCATGGCTATATATTCCTAGTAATGTTATAGCACGTGCCGGTTAATTCTTTTTCTTAGCCTTAAACCTAGTATTTTGAACTTGTTAGTACATGATGCCCAAGTTTTCATAAGTTATAGTTGATCCTTGCCCTAACCAGATTCCTTTAATCTTGAATTACTTATCTAGGAAAATATTTTCCTATGTGCTACTTAATCCTCACACCTCCCCTTAGATTTCTCTTTGATCATAATTCCTTACCCCTTGTGTCGTGCTTCAACCAATATGTCTTGTAACCGCGTCATCTCTAATGTCAGTTATTTTAATTGCGAGGACGCAATTCTTTTAAGGTGGGTAGATTGTAGCACCCTTTTTTTTAATTTTTAAAAATGATTTTTTGGGATTTTTTGGTAATTTTTAACTAATTATTAAAAATGTCCTTCAGGGATTAATATTTTTATAGATTAAATTAAGTATTAAAATATTACAAAAGTTATATTTTTGGCTGTATTATTAATTATTGGATGTTGTATAATTTTTCTGGAATTTATTGGACTCAAAAATCTATTTTTAAATAGCTAAAAGCCTAGTTTTAATTGAACGAGGCTCAAATCGACCCAAAACGGACTGAACCCGGTCCAACTGAACCAACCCGAACCGGGCCGGCCTGAACCCAACCCTAACCCTAACGGGTCGGGTCATACCCGTACCCGACCCGATCTGACCCGATAATGACCCGCTTGCCTCCCCTCTCCCCCACGATCCCTCGTTCCCCTGTTCCCCGCCCCGCCTCCGGCTCAGGATTGTGTTGGAGACGCTGAGACAGGAGAGGTTGTATGCCAATCTCAGCAAATATGAGTTATGCTTCGATAAAGTACCATTTCAGGGACACATAATCACCGGAGATGGACTACCAGATGACCCGGAGAAGATCGCTGCAGTAGAAACGTGGCCTACCCCTACACCAGTTACAGAGATTAGGAGTTTTCTCGGACTTGCCGGATATTATCGGAGGTTCGTGGAAAACTTCTTCAGGATCGCTGTGCCTATGACGCGACTGACGCGTAAAGGCGAGGAGTTTATCTGATCGAGGAGTGTCAGACGGCTTTCGATGAGCTGAAGAAGCGTTTGACATCAGTACCGATTTTGACCCTTCCTTCAGGATCGAAAGTATTTTTAGTTTATAGTGATGCATCTGGGAGCGGATTAGGATGTATACTGATGCAACACGGTAAGGTGATAGCCTATGCATCAAGACTGCTGAGAGTTCATGAAAAGAACTATCCTACGCACCATTTAGAGCTAGCTGTAGTAAAATTTACTCTAAAGCTATGACGGCACCATCTTTAGGGAGAGCGTGTTGCGATTTACACAGATCAAAAAAGTCTAAAGTATGTCTACACTCAGAAGGAGCTCAACATGAGACAGAGACGATGGCTAGAGTTGATGACAGACTATAATATAGAGTTGCAGTACCACCCTGGCAAAACGAATGTAGTAGCAGATGCCTTAAGCAAAGCCAATGGAATACTTTTTGATGACTCAGCGGCAATTGTTAGAGGATCTTCAGGAGCTCGGGATTGAGATTATACTACCAGGCATGGATGGACAGATGGCCAGTCTCGAGGTTTAGTCTATATTGGTTGAGAGTATTACGGCAGCCCTGCCTACAGATACAAGATTCCGACGACTGCGAGAGAGGACAGAGGCCGGCATGCAGACGGGACTCAAGATTCATAAAGACGGAACATTAAGGTGTGGAGATCGCCTATACGTTCCGAGTGGCGAGCTACGCCAGGAGTTGATGACCGAGGCTCATAGCTCTATTTATTCTATTCATCCCGGGGGAATCCGATACAAGATTCGTGGTGTACGAAGATGTACCAATATTTGAGAAAACACTAATGGTGGAATGGGATGAAGAGAGATTGCATATTCATGGCGATATGTTTGGTCTTTTAGCAAGTCAAGGCTGAAGATTGCAGGACTATTGCAGCCGCTTCCCATTCTCCAGTGGAAGTGGGAACACATTACCATGGATTTTGTCACAGGATTCCCGAGGAACCCTAGCGAGAAGGATGCAGTTTAGGTTGTCATAGACCGACTCACCAAGTCTACATATTTCTTGCCCTTCAGAGTTGGGCAGTCCATAGAGATATTAGCTGGCATGTATATGAGGCAGATAGTACGACTACATGGAGTGCCTGTCAGCATTGTATCGGATCGTGATTCTAGATTCACGTCATATTTATGGCAGAGTAGGCAGGAGAGGAACTCGTCTCAAGTTCAACATTGCATATCATCCACAGACTTATGGCCAGTCGAAGCGCACGATTCTGATACTAGAGGAGCCACCTGCATGCAGCACAGGGCATACAGAAGCATTAGGTAGATGCATACCGCAGACCATTAGAATTCAAGGAGGATGACCATGTATTTTTGAAGATATCACCTACTTGTAGTACCATCAGATTCGGAGGCAGAGGCAAACTGAGTCCGAGGCACATCTGACCTTTTGACATCTTAGAACGAGTTGGCAAAGTGGCTTATCATCTTGCATTGCCTCCATTATTAGAAGGAGTGCACGATTTATTTCACGTATCATAGTTGAGGAGATACGTGGCAGACCCTAGCCACGTGCTTGATCATTCAGAGATTACAGTCGGGCACAGTTTATCATATACAGAGCAGCAAAGGGGATACTCGATCGTAGTGAGAAGACTTTGAGAGGTCAGACTATTCGATTGGTCAGAGTTGTATGGAAGCATCAATCGCCAAGCGAGTCGACCTGGGAGTGCGAGGAATCTATTCGACAGCGTTTCCCATATTTATTTTAAGACCAAGGTACGAATTTATGTAACGTATTCGATTACCAGTTTGCTTTTAAATTCTCGTAGCTATCATTAGTGCTTTGCTTTTAATTTTGGGGACAAATTTTTTCTAAGTTGGGAAGGATGTAAACTCCCCAATTTATTTTTATTGATAGACTAGATTTGGGTTAAATATTTTGGTTTAGCATCAGGTATTTGAGGTTTAGAACTAAGGTTGTAATTGTCAGATTCTTTAATTAAACCCTTGGTGCACCCTACCGTTGTTGCAATATTTAGAGCCCAACAATAGCCCATAATTTCCAACAAATTATTGCACTATTGACTGACATGCCAACCTAGGCGCTGGACTTTTTCGTCACTCACAATCGCAAACCCTTGTGCTCTAATTTAATTGCACAACTTTCCGTATCCAAAATTCTTTATTTAATTCGGTGTCGCGCACCTTTGTCGTTGCCATCCATTTTGAGACAAACTCAACCCGTTTAGCAGGACGAATTAAAGGGTCCAAGACTGAGACCAAGCCTACATATTTTATGACCTTTGTGTCACTCCAAATTAAGACCCCATGTGCCCCCATTTAATTTAAGATCACGTGATATTTTATTTTAATTAAATTGGGGATACCAACTTTGACTAATCCCAACTTAACACTAATTTAACCCAATACCCCTTAATTGAGCCCATGCAAAACACACAACACCCCCTCACCCTACAAAACACCAAACACCACTTCTCATACCATTTTCCCATTATTTTATTTGTTTGTGCAAATACCCAAAATTAAGGGGCTTATGTGCAAATGTTGCATTAGATGTCATCCCCTCATTGGCCCAAGCCAATGAAGAAGGCTCCCACTCCCCCTTGACCGGTCCAACCTTACCCCTCTCTCTCCTTTGTGTGAACACAATTTCCTTCATGATAAATCCAAGCTATCCATTCAAAATAAACTCTCATCCTCACCACACACTCTCCATCACACCCTCCTATTTAATGTCTCCTCACTTCACTCTTCCCCATGCCGGCCCTAATCCCCAAACATTAAAAACACCCCTCTCTCTCTCTCTCTCCTCCCTCTCCCTGCATCATAAATCGAACCCCTCCCTTTCTTTTCTCTAATCTTCTTCTTTTTCTTCATTCCTTCTTCTTCCTCACAACTTCATCTCCAACGAAAATTCGACCTCCCCGCGGCTTCTTCTTCTCCAGCGAGCTGCTGCTGCCACCGCCGTGTCGAACCACCGTCACCTCCAGCAACCTCCAACCGCGACGGCTTCATCGTCATCATCTTTGACAGCTCCATCCCGCCAAGTAGCGACGTCTCCTTGCTGCAACCATTGTCCTTCATATCACCTTCATCCATCTAACCATCCACGACCTACCGTCAACCCACCGCTTCTTTCTCCAACGTGCCACCATGACAACCCGACCATGGCCATTCTCCTCGACTCCTCCTCTTCCATACATCACCACCGCCATCACCGGTCTACCCCTACTCCGGCTGCACCCCTGCAGCAATAACCACCCCCACGACCACCTTCCTTCGCCACCCGCCATCACCACCATACCCGCACCTCCCCGAGCCAGCCACCCGCTCATCACTACTAGAAAAAGCGGGATTAGCGACGTATTTTAGCGACGTAAAAAGAAACGTCGCTAATAATATATAAATTAGCGACTCATTATAAACACGTCGCTAGACGTCGCTAAAGGGCGACATTTAGCGACGTTTAGCGACTTTTAATACGATTTTAAAAGATAAGTCGCTATAAGTTCAATTAAGGTCGCTAAACGTCGCTAATATGTCTAATTTAGCGACGTTTAGTGACGTATATAGCGACATTTAAACTCAAAATATTTAGCAACGTGTTTAGCGACGTCCTTTACGTCGCAAATATTTAATTTAGCGACATTTTTTATTGGACGTCGCTAAACGTCGCTAAAATTTGGTTAATTAGGGGTCGGTTTCATTTTTCCCCGTCAGTTGAAATTTTGATTCGAAAACATATTCCCCCCCTCCCCAGCTCCGTCGACCGCGACTACTCCGGCAAGGTATACTCTCTCTCTCTCTCTCTCTCTCTCTCTCTCTCTCTCTCTCTCTCTCACAGGAAACATGTGACATTGACACAAACACGACACACACACTGACACTGACACTGACACAGACACGGCACACACACACACTGACACAGACACTGATCTGGACCTAGGGTTAGGGTTAGGGTTAGGTTTTTTGACATGGGGTTAGGGTTAGGGTTAGGGTTAGGTTTTTTGACATGGGGTTAGGGTTAGGGTTAGGTTTTTTGACAATGTTCATGCATGTGCGATCATGTAGAGATCAGATTTTAATTTCTTCTTTCAAGTATAAAATAAATAAATAATATGGATCGATGAATAAGAAAGAAAGAACATAAGTGTATTTATTTGCACTTTTACAATATATATATATATATATATATATATATATATATATATATATACATACATACATACATACATACTAATTGTTTGATTTTGTGGTTACTATTCATTGGTCCAATGGAGGTGGGGAAAAAATGATGGCTATTATTGAATCCATGTTCATATGTCATGACTACGTACATTGGGTGAACAAATTAGAACTAATTCCTGAATATTCGTACAATAACTGATCATGTGATCAAATTAATTAGAACGCCAATTATTCGACCAGGAAGTGTATGATCTAAGCAACCGTCCTTAATGTGCCCCAAGAATTTTGAGCTCTAGCTACTTCCTCGTTCCACTCCTAATATATATAGGGGTTAATTGCCGAAAGCAAAGTACTGCGAAGTTATGTATCTCAGTTCCTCACCCTACTGCCAGTTTCAAGAAGTGCCTAATGGTCTAAATAATATGACTATAACAGTTAAATTAGCTAAACGAAACTTACAAATCAGCTTAAATAAATAAAGGATTAATTTCAACACTTACTGAAATCACTAGCTAGCAGTATGAAGAGCCTCTAATGGAGCAAAGATATCATCGCAGCATGCATCATTAAGGACATGTATCTCAAGAAACTTATTGGCTTCGGCTGGAGCCTACTACACTAAAATCCGGACACTGACACAGAAGTGGGTTAAGGTATAGTAGTAAAGTGGTATTAAGATATTATTTGGGTAATGTTATATATATATATATATATATATATATATATATATATATATATATATATATATATATATATATATATACTGCTTTTCCAATAACGGACACTGACACTGACACAGAAGTTAATTTTGCATGTAATGATTTATATGATACATACTGTCAATTTTGCAGAAGTATCTAGAAATGGATATGAATTACTATCTGCGTTATCGTTCGTGGATGTACAACCGTCATCCTGATGACATGTGCGGTGTGCGGGATAAATTCATTGAGGGTGTACAGCAGTTCCTGCAGTTCGCCAAGGCGTTCCTTCAGTACATGGACGGTACCAAAATTAAGTGTTCATGTGTGAGATGTCGCAACAGGAAATATCATCCAGAAGTGGAAGTTACATATCATTTATACTCGAAGGGCTTTACGCCGAATTACTATCAGTGGACCGCGCACGGAGAACTTGTATCTCTAGCATCAGAGTCGGAGCCCTATGTGGAGCCGTATATGGATGTCCAAGACCACGATGCTTACGACGACGGGTTGGTGAACATGGTTTATGATGCGGCGGGGCCTAGTTTCAATCCTGACAATTATGATGCGGCGGGGCCTAGTTTCAATCCTGACAATTATGATGCGGCAGGACCTAGTTTCAATCCAGACAATTATGATGCAGCTGAGGAGGCACCGAATACCGATGCTGCAAAGTTTATGGAGTTGCTTGAGAATGCAAGGACTCCACTATATCCTGGTTGTGAGGACCATTCACCGTTGGAGGTGGTTACAAGATTATTGAGCATCAAGTCCGATTTTAACATGTCGCAAGAATGCTATAATCGACTGCTCGATTTGATTATAGAGATCTTGCCCGAGGGTACAAAGTTGCCTAAAGACTTCTATCGATCTAAGAGGATGGTGAGATCGCTTTGGATGGGATACGAGAAAATCGATGCATGTCACAATGGGTGCATGTTGTACTACAAAGACGACAAGGATGAAGATGCGTGTAGATTCTGTGGTGCTGATCGCTACAAGGCCACTGTTAGAGGAAAGTCTGTCGGTGCAAGGAAGCCTACCGATTCGATGCACTACTTGCCTTTGACGCCGCGGTTGCAGCGGTTGTTTATGGTTAAGGAGACTGCAGAAAACATGAGTTGGCACAGGCAAAAACAGATCGAAGGAGTATTGGATCATCCATCCGATGGAGAAGCATGGAAGCACTTTGATCGAGAGTATCCATATTTTGCCGAGGAAGCGCGTAATGTCAGATTGGGGCTCTGCTCTGACGGTTTTACCCCATTCGGACTTTCGGGCTCCCAGTATTCGTGTTGGCCTGTGATCGTCACTCCGTACAATCTACCGCCTTGGATGTGCATGAAGACTCCGTATATGTTCCTAACCGTTATTATCCCGGGTCCGAACAATCCGAAGAGGAACATCGATGTGTACTTACAGCCTTTGATAGATGAGTTGAATCAGCTGTGGGAAGTAGGTGCCAACACGTACGATGTTTCTAGAAAGCAGAATTTTCAGATAAGGGCAGCACTTATGTGGACCATCAACGACTTTTCGGCCTATGGAATGTTATCGGGATGGAGCACCCATGGTCGTCTCTCATGTCCGTATTGCATGGACCGTTCTCAGGCTTTCCGTTTGAAACACGGAGGCAAACCGTGCTTCTTCGATTGTCATCGACAATTTTTGTCGAAGGATCATCCGTACCGGAGGAATCAGAATGCTTTTCGTGCGGGAGTTGTGGAGAAGGCCAATCCACCTCCAAGGTGGCCCGGATGCACGATATGGGAAGAGGTAAAATATTTACCAAGTGCTATCGAAGAGCCTGCTAAGGGGTACAAGTGTGACGGATTTGGTCGCACCCATAACTGGACGAAGAGGAGTATATTCTGGGATCTGCCATATTGGAGCACCAATCTGATCAGACATAACCTTAATGTCATGCATATCGAGAAGAATGTGTTTGATAACATAATTAATACTATAATGGATGTAAAGGGGAAGACGAAAGATAATTCGAAGGCCAGGTTGGACTTAGAAGACATATATAGACGTCCTGCATTGCATCTGATAGAGGAGGGGAATGGAAAGTTAAAGCAACCTAAGTCAGTTTTCTCACTGGATAAAGAGGATAAAGGTAGACTTTGTAGGTGGATTCAGGGTCTAAAGTTTCCAGACGGGTACGTGTCGAACTTGAGAAGATGCGTCGACCTCAAGGAGAACAAACTAGTAGGTATGAAGAGCCACGATTGTCATGTATTCATGGAGAGGTTAATTCCGATTGCATTTCGGGAATTCTTACCGCAGGTCGTTTGGGACCCATTGACAGAGCTGAGCATATTCTTCAGAGATCTTTGTTGTACTAAGTTGCTCGTCGATCGTCTAGAAAAGCAAGAGAGGGACATTGCGGTAACACTATGTAAGCTCGAGAAGGTGTTTCCTCCAGGATTCTTCGACTCTATGGAGCATTTGCCAATTCATCTTTCCTATGAGGCACGTGTTGGTGGTCCTGTCGGTTATCGGTGGATGTACCCCTTCGAGCGTCATCTGAATCACCTAAAGAGAAAGGTGAAAAATAAGGCACGGGTTGAAGGATCTATTTGTGAAGCTTATTTTCTCGAGGAGATTACAAACTTTTGCTCGACGTATTTCAAACCGCATGTTGCTACTAATAGGAATAAAGCTCCCAGAAATGACGACGTATATAAGGAATCTAATGATGCAATACTCAAAGTATTCAATGCATCCGGAAAGCCTTCGGGAAAAATGAAGAAGAGATATTTGAATGACGATGAGCTAAGGGCTGCTCAATTGTATATATTACTCAATTGCGATGAGGATGAAGTGGAGAAGCTAGAGGGGTAAGTAATTAATACGTCCACGTTTACATTATCTCAATGTAATAGTATAAGATACTATTATGCTACTAATTAGCAGTTGCATTATTGTTTTTCAGCACATATAATGATGAGTTAAGGTCGGTTAGACCCTACATAACAGACGAAGAAGTAGAACAAGAAATGAGATGCCATTTTCCTTCTTGGTTGAGCGCATATGTAAGATACTTGGTAATTACTTTTTATTTCTGCACTTGTAAAACAAATAACTTACCATCGCTACTTTGGTATTTAGGTCGATCGTCTAATATCATCCGAGACTGAATCTATTAGGACTCTAGCCAAGGGACCAATTACTGCCGTAAAAATATGGCCAAGTTTCTGTGTGAATGGGTTCAGGTTCAAGTCAACAAATGCTCCTATCAGAGACAGCTTTCTAGATCTTGATTCCACGAAAAACAGTGGTTTGTGTATCAAATCTACAAACTACAAAGACGTCAATCCGGGCAATGATTTTTTTGGCATCTTACGAGAGATTGTGGAGTTGACATATAATTATGGCCCAGAACCTGCTAATATCGTGCTATTCAGGTGTGAATGGTTCGATCCGATTCAAGATCAAGGTTGGAAAATTGACAAGCATGGCCTTGTGGATATAAACCACAAGCGTAGATATCAAGGCTACGAACCATTTGTCCTATCAAGTCAGGCTCAGCTCGTGTACTTCACAACTTATCCTAGACGGGGGACAGCGAGGTCGGATTGGTGGACAGTATGCAAGACTAAAGCTAGAAATACCTTTGACATTGACGAAATAGCTTATCAGGAGGACGATCTACCTCTTGTAACAAATATTGTAGATGTGGACTCAACGGAAGTTACTCATTACACGAGTAATAATGTAGAAGATGTAGAATTATCCGAAGAGGACGAAGTAGATGAAAGTGAAGACGAGGAAGAGGAAGAGCAGGACGAGGAAGGCGAACAAGATGAATTTTCTGAAGATGATTGAAAATATAAAATATTCCATGTAGAATGTAACTATATTTGGACTGTAAAATGCTTTGAGATATGTATCACATTTTGACATTAACGAATATATGTATTATATTTTGACTGTATAATGCTTTGAGATATGTATCACATTTTGACATTAACGAATATATGTATTATATTTTGACTGTATAATGCTTTGAGATATGTATCACATTTTGACTGTAGAATGTAGTATATATTTGTGTTTCTCTATATTCATCATATGTTGTTATCAGATTTGACAGGACGACGCGGAGGATTCGGCGGGTCCCGAGGTAGACAGAGTGCCACTCCGGTACTGCCTACTGTTGGTTCCGGATCATCGTCGCCCAGTACTCCAGTATATCGAGCAGCCACATCTCCGACTGCGACGACGTTGCGTGGCATCACTCCTGGGACGAGTAGTTCCAGGCGTGATAGTACTCGTGATAGTACTCCCTCATCCAGCGTTCCTCTTGCTGACGGAACCATGGAGACTGATGAGCATGTAGAGGAGGTCGTGCCGACGTTGTCCCAGCATCAGCAAGATCCTCCATGCGCACCACCGGAGGAGACGAGGACAGAGATTTGGGCCGACGGTACAAAGTAAGTCAATTAGATGGTTTAGTATATATTTGTGTTTCTCTTTATTCATCGTATATTGACTTTTTCAGTAATCTAAATTATTATTTCTGTATAGATATCGTCCATCGTCGGTTCAGAGACGCCTGGGCCAATTTCTGAGGAACAACTACGGTGGCCCTTGGATCAACTACTCTGAGGCTCCGGAGGAGAGGAAGGCGTTCTGGTTTGCGCACTTCCAGGTAAAAGTATATTAAATAAATCCTCTAATTTATGCATATTTGTGATGCTAACTTAATGAATTATTTATTGTAGCAAACGTATTTTTATCCTCCGCACCGGGCCGAGTTGATCGAGCGGCTCTTTCCTACCGTTGCCGCCAAGCTTATCCGAGATGCTCTGGATGACCAGAAGGCTCGTGATCGTGCTGGAAAAACGATCCAAGGTTGGATCACGCCTGAGCAGTGGACTGCGATGAGGGCTAGATTCGACGATCCGAGCTACAAGGAAAGGTCTAAGAAGGCCAAGGCGGCTAGGCAGAATGCTGCCAAGTGGTGTGGTGGCTCGATTCCGATGACGAAACATTTCCGTCGTTTGGTATGTTTTTTCTTTTAAAATATATTATTTTAATATAAGTACCATAAAATGGTACTTGGAAAAAATATTTAAGTTTAGTAATAAAAAATATATTTTTAACAGGTACAGAGGGGTGAGGATGCAAACATGGTGACCGTCTTCTTGGCCACCCATCGCAAGGACGGAAATCTCATTGATGAGAGGGCCTCACAGACCTATGTAAGTATTACTTTACTTTGTGTTTATTTTAATATAACTTAGGCAATTATTGAGTTTCCAAACCTTTTCTAGGCCGAGTATCTTAGGCTTCGTGAGCGGGCGACTGCTAGTGCACCTACACCTGGAGAGGCTGGTGCTTCGTCGCAGCCCGGTCCATCTCCGTCGGCGGACGACCTGTGGGTGACCGCAGCTGGTGGTCTCCAGAGGGGTACGTACTACGGTACGGGCTCCTATGGCGCCCTGGTTGTGACGCAGTCATCTAGGGCCTCCCCGACAGCTGTGTATTCCACACACCCCTCACAGTCGCAGCCCTCGCAGTCGTCGGCCAGAGTCCAGGAGGCCGTCCAGGAGGCCGTTGACCGTCAGATTGCGTCTCTCCGTGACGACTTGCTGCGAAGTATGGAGGACCAATCCCGGTCCCAGCCGCAGGCGGATGATCCGATGCTTATCGCACGATTGGATATGCTCGACCGCAGCATGACGGAGCTACGAGAATTGACAAATAATATTAGAGCCTCCAATGATCGCAACATCATGGAGCTGCAGGCGTCACAGCTATCGATGGGCGAGAAGCTGACGAGGATGCATGCATCACAGCTATCGATGGGCGAGAACCTGACGAGGATGCAGGATTCAATGGGTGATAGCAGTACGAGGCTGTTATCTACCCTGGATTCTTACAACCAGCGACTCGCAGACTTGGAGCGGGCACGGCCGCCACCGACGTCACTGCCTTCTCCATCGACATCGGTGTCGATTCCACGGGACGAGTATGAGGAGTTGTTATCCTTGAAGCGCGCCGCTGGTCAGCCTCCTGCAGATCCGTAGTAGTCTAGTTATTTTTATTATTATTTATGAATTATTGGTACTTCAACAATAGACATGATGTATGATGCTTCTTGTGGTCTTGAATTTTTTAGTTAATTTAATTGGATTATATAGTTATCCACATTTAATTGGATTGATACTTCTTGTGGTTTTTAATTTAATTGGATTATATAGTTAACTAGATTGAATCATGTTGGTGTATATGATGAAGATGCTGTAAAACTGCAGGGAATCACCAATATTTGATTCTGGAATTTTTTTTTTATTTTTTTATTTTAAATTAGCGACGTTATTAGCGACGTGTAGCGATGCTTAGCGACGTTAATTTACGTCGCTAATTACGTCGCTAATCAGCGACTCTGTAAAACGTCGCTAAGTTTGTCGCTAATGACGTCGCTAAAGTCGTCGCTAAGCGTCGCCAATTGCTGACATGGCAAGTATAGCCAGGTCATTAAAGACGTCGGTATAACGTCGCGATTGACGTTGCTAATCAGCGACGTTTAGCGACTTTAATAAACGTCGCTTTTTAGTGACTTGGCGTCGCAAAACGTCGCTAAATTTAGCGACACATTAAAGTCGCTAAAAAATGTCGGCATAGCGACGTTTTTTATTTTAGCGACTTGGTGTTTTCCGACTGCTTCAGAACGTCGCTAATTACGTCGCTAAACCTAATTAGCGACGATTTATTGTTATTTAGCGACATTTTTAGACGTCACTAATTTGACTTTTTCTGGTAGTGTATCTCCTCCGCCCTGTTCTCACGTCCAGCATGACCACTGTCTCAACCATCCTCCGGCCAACCCGAGCAGCTCCACCGTCTGTCGTTCCTTCTCCTTATCATCCTCATCATCATCATCACCATCATCACCCACACCACCACGACCTCTCCCTCCAGCGTGTCGCCACTACAGCACCACCACCACATCGCCGAGGTGAACCCCTCCCCCTCTACTTATGTATTTTTGTGTTTTGTATATTTTTATATAGTTTAGTTAGTTTTAGGGTTGTGTTATATATGCATGTAAGATTTTAGGTTTAATACATGTTATAATATGTAATTGATGGTTAAATGCTAAGTTGATTATTTAGGGTTTTAAATATGCATTGATATTCATGGGTAGAGGTTATGAAATATATACATTTGATGGTTGGAAATGATATATATAATGAGGTTAGGATTTAAATGCCATATGAGATTTTTTGGGTTTTATACATAATGTTATATGCATTGTTGATCGGTTGATTTAGTATATGTCGTGATACTTAAATGTTGGTAATTTATTAAGGGATGAATAATAATAATGAATTTAATTGAGAAGAAGTTTTATTATGAAATGATAGTGATTGTATAAATTTGAGGGTTTAATAAATAATTGATAATTTATTTGAGGATGATATATGTCAACGTGCATGGTAATGTCTGTAAAGACCAGGATAAAATATAAGGAATGAATGTACTTGAACTACTGAACCTCGTGATGAATATAGTAGGATTGAGGATTTGTTTGATGATATTGTACAAGTGATTAATCGGATTTGACGTAACAAACCCTTAGTCAAACTTGGTCAACCCTCTAGCTTCGTGTCTATGTGAGTTGTAACACAGATTGAACATATGCTAGACGTGTATCACATCTTATTTTAGCCGCACGATAGTCTATAAATTGAGCTTATATCTCGTCTCTAGGTACTACTGGATCTGCGGACTTGGACGTTGTACCGGAGCCCCATCTTCAGCAGCCAGATACAGGCAAGTGTACCTTGCCATCCTGTATTTCAGTTACCAGATATTTATTTATTTGTTTATTTATTATATGCATTATGTGCGATTTGGATTAGAACCATTACTTCACGTCTGGGTCATAACCGGTTGTAAACGTTCTTCGGTGACGTCTGATATCGATTGATAGATGTTTGCAATACCTTGATGTACACACTTGGTTATATCATAACCATAGGACACATTCAGACACTGTCATTGTTCCAGATTTCTTGTATCCTGATACTGACTGCATGACCAAAATCTGGGACGACCTTAGGGTCATGTTTGTTGATAGTTACATCTATATGACGAGAATGCTAGATAGAGGTTCAGGTTCAGCGCACACTCGTTGACCGCTTGGGAAGGGGAAGAAGTTACCTGATGTTTGGGCTCCTCTGTACGCGCTTTATATATGTATATGTCCTGTTGATGTAGTATTCCTATATCCGGAGTAGTAGTATCACCTGTGTGACTCTGTGCTCGGAGCTATGGTACGCCCCGTGTGTCTCTGTGTTCGGAGCTACGATTTTATTTTGGACAGTCCACGCGTCGAATATTGTGTCACTACAACATTCCAAAAACAGGGGTATTTTCGACTTTTTACATATTATTAATATTATGGTATTTATATTAAATGATTTTTTGATACGTGTATTTAATTTAAATAATTGTGTGAGATGTCTATTTAAATATATTATTTTATATAGTGTTCATTAATATTTGAGCTGGTAGACTTGACCTAGAAGCCCACTAGACGAACACCTGACCAAATTATGGGATTATGTATTTAATTGTTTTATTTAGAATTTAATTATTGGAGGTAGTAATTAATTATTGTAATTTATTTAATTATTGCGCCTTACCGTTGCTTCGATATTTGGAGCGTTACCCTAGCTTTTGCCTTCCAACAAATTTTACAACCTTGCCCTAGACATGCCTGCCTTCCATTCTGACCTTTTTGCAACTCATAATTATGCTTTCTTGTGCTTCATTTTAGGCGCACAATAATCGTCGCGGACATTTATTTAATTTTTGAATAAATTCCAGCTTTGTATCATTGTGCGTTCCAATCGAAATTGAAGGCAATCTTGACCCATTTTCCATGCAACCCAAATTAGGGTAATATTCTGTTCTGAGTCTTCTTCACTAATGATATTGGTAACCTGACATAATTTTGGCCCCATGTACTCCTTATTAATTTTAGAACACAGCTTACATTTATTTCTAATTAAATTGAGGATACCATTTTGACTGATTCCGTTAATCCCCATTTAATTCCAATGCCCTACTAATTAAGCCCATACCAAACACACAATGCCCCCTCACCCTACAAAATGCCAAATACCGAATCGCCCACCAAATTTTTATCATTTTATGTGTCTGTGCAAATACCCAAATTTAAGGGGGCTAATTTGCAAATGTTGCATTAGGTGTCAACACCCCATTGGTTCAAACCAAATGGAGAGCCTAAATAATTTGACTAGTCAACAACCATCATCCCCACATGAAGAAATTCCTCCATGTTTAATCTTGACCATCCATTTAATGTCCCATCATCCGTCTTCCCAAGAAAACCCTAATCCCCAAACCTAGGGAAGCCCCCATTTTTCTCTCACCTCACTCCTCCCTCTTCTCCAACGTAGGAAACCAATTTTCTTTCCTTTCTTCTTCTCTTTTCTTCTTCTTCTTCTTCTTCTTCCTTTCTTCTTCTTTGTTTTTTTCAATTTATTAAAAAGGGGGAAACAAGCCATACACCTACTGTTCACCGAGCTCGGCTACTGTTCACCCAGAGATCACCCCGGCCCATCTCCGGTCGGCCACAGTTTAGCCTCCACCGGCTTCCTCCTCTTCTCCTTCGACCACGTTGCATCCACCACTGCAGCCCGGCCACTGCAGCACCTCCATTCACCACCACCATATTACCACCGACGCTATCATCATCACCCTGCAACTCCGGCACGGCCCGATATTCCGTTACCACCACCCTGCTCACCTCCCCGGCCAGCCAAGTCCTGTCGACTGCCACGCTACTCCTCCATCGACCACCCTACACGACGTCCCTGCCCCACGGTTTCACCTCAGCCAAGTCCCCCGTCCACCGTGAACTCCCCTGACTCGCCTGCATCCCCTCTCCCCCGTAGCCCGGCTTCTTCTCCGTCCCGTATTCCTCCGGCGATGTCCTCAGCTCCGGCATAGCCCCGAGCTCCTCACTGCATCCCCACACGACTAACACCACCACACAGCCCTCCCCGGTGAGCTCCACCCTACTCTACCTACACCCGGCGAGAACCCAGCTCCGCTTTCCTGACTGCATCCATCACCACTGCCATTCCTCCAGCGATCTCCCTGCTGCACTCCGGCCAACCACCGTGAGCTCCCTCTTCCTCTCCCTCTTCCCTCCTTCTTTAGTAGATAGCTTCGTATATATATTTATATATAAATACGTATATATGTATATGTGTATGCATATATGTGTATATGTGTATGTGCGTATATGTGTACGTGTACGCGTATTTATGTGTATATGTGTGTGTGTGTGTATGCATGTATGTTTCGTGCATTTCTCCATTTATATATATATGTATTCAATATATATTGTATATACGTATTAAATAATATATATTAATATGTATTTTGGTATATGTATGTATTGGTATAATTTTGTATAATATATGTGTATTAAAAATGTATTTTGGTATATGTACATATTTTGGTGTATATATATATACATAGCATATAAATAATTATTTGGTATATATGTACTTATATACGTATTGGTATATGTATGTAGATATTTATATATTGTATTAGTATATATATATATATATATATGTACTTGTATACATATATGTAAACGTATTATTTTGGTATATATATATATATATAAACGTATATATATTCAGTATATATATATATAAATTCCTCGTATACGTATAAATATTGGTTGAGTGTATATTTTTAAAAACGTATGTATATATGTTATATAATTCTATTATTGGTATACACTTATACATATTTGTATATAAATTGGTATAACCATATATATGTATTAATTTAATTATTGATAATATGTTTAATTGATGAATGTTCTAGATGACCCGAGTGTAAATACGGATACCCCGTAACTACACACGACCTTGACCTTGTGAACTGTTAGTTGACTGCCACGCGTACGCTGACATTCTGGCAAGTCCAGTACCATTTTGATCGCCTGTCTTGCCCAGCAATCATAGGCGCGACGCCCGTGCAACTTGACGCACTTGACCCTAGTTGACTAGTGCCATACCTGACATAGCCCTGAGTTCAATGTATTTGTGTTTTTATTAGTGTAACATCTGATGCAATATTGAATTATATTACATATCTATAGGACTGTTGGATCATCCAAGCGATACTCTAGGACAGGACATTGGTATTACCAGCTAAGGACCCAAGGCGAGTACATTCTCCGATTAGCTTCTTATTTATGATATCCTCTATGTTCATTGTATCTAGTATAAATATCCATATTCTTGACACGATGGTTACACGGATTGGTATATTCGGATCTCGTCATAAGATGTTATTCCTTGTTCATGGTGTAGCTTGTACAAGTCTTGTTTCCTTGTTATCTTGTGCATGTACAAACACTGATTTCCGGGGAGATTTGCTACCTTCTTAGGGAATCCCGTACCATAGCGTACCATGGTTGGATCTACTATACCAGTCGGGGGTGGAGAGTATTTTAGTGTAGATATGTGATCATACCCTTCATGTACATGACTTGTTCACGTGTTAGTGTTGGTCATACACCGCACGTATGACTAGCCAGGCCCTTATTCCTGTACAAGTTCCCAAGCCGATCACATGTAAAAGCTAGTACTCACACACTTCGTCATAGTATTCTTGCTCATTGACATATTGTTCCTTCCCGTATTTACTTACAATATTTCCAGTATTTTCCTTTATTGTATATCTCTCGTACATGTACATGCATCTTTTATATTTCCATCTATATACTGCTACATAGCTTATATCATTGATATAGAACTGCTATTACAAATGTACTTTGCTCCTTCCTGACTGGAAATATTTTTCTAGACTATGCCTTAGAGGACTGGTATCCAACACTCTATGGACCATATGGTGAGTAGCTGCAGACTTGAACTTGGTAGTTCAATTGTGATTCCGGGAGGTCTAGCCGGAATCACTAGTTACCTAGTTAGTTCTTTCAGTAGTTTATTTGGTACCAGATTTGTCTCCGGCATACTTTATTGAGACTTGGATATTTGTTGAGTTAGATTATTTATATTTAGACTTGTGTTATTCTTATTTTAATTTTGTTTCTTTGATTTCTTATCGTGCTGTAGTTATGTGATTGAGTATGATGTTCATTTATATTGTGTTAATTCGTGTCTTCTTATGGAGTTGGATACTCATGCAAGATTGTTTAGATAGTGCTTGACCTAGACAGCGTTCTACCGCCAATGTTGCAGCGTAGGCTGGACGTACCCACGTACTCTTGCCCAATTTCCGGGTACGGGTCGTGACACATTTTTAGTGGTGGCCCATACAGGTCAGACTTTGCAATTGTGCGATGTCGTGGTAGTGTGACATCTTTGTTACACTACTGTGTGCCTGCGATAGGATATAGGACATAGAATACTAGGATGGGAGCGGATACTCAATCACAATTCCTTGAGAGATTCCTGGGATGACCCCTGAGAATCTTATTATAAATTCTAATTTAAATCATTTTCCTTGTTTCCGTCCATTCTCACTTGTTGATATTTAATTTGATTCTTGTTGATCAATTAGCAAATTAAGATCTCAGTGTCATTGTAGAGTTTAATTTCATATCAAGATAAATTTTACAGACTAATTTATGGTATTATCTGATGACACATGTTGATGAGGAAAGTGAGAAAGATTAACACTAGGGCTATTGAACTACAAGATATGGATTTAAATTATAACTTGAAGGTTGAAAATGAAGTGCAATTTTTAAATTTTTGAGGAGTTAAGATATTATGCTATTAAAAAATTTCGAGGATTCAGATTCAATTCATTGAACATAGACAAGGCTGTAAGGATTTTTGGAAGTGATTAAATTTCGTTTCAGTATTGAATATTTGACCTTGAGGAGAGTATATGCATTTTACTTTAAATTGTTCGAGGAGTTAGTTTTGAGGACTTTATTTTGAGGATAAAATTTTATAGTGGAAGGGATATATATTAGTATACGAGTAAATGAGGTACATGTGTAAGGATCTGTTGGCTTGAGCCTGACTGGGATTGTACTACAAACTGACTTGGATATCCACCTAGGGTTGTATTAGAGGGAGAAGTACTTAGTATGGTGTGTTGCATTTGATATGCACTTGGGTGATAAGAACAACTAGTATCAACAATTGCAGTAGGTAAGAAAGCTAGCAGTGAGTGTGCTTGTAGTAGAACTGTGGTACCTAAATGGATAGAGGTATCAAACCTTGGATGCATTATTAACCTGTGCAATCACAACTAGGAGTATTTCCAATCTAATTATCTTGTTCCTTCTGAATGTTGCTTCTTTAGAACTTTACTGTCCTTCCTTGATGATATCGCATTTTTTGCCTTAATTGATTCTTTTGGATCTGTCTTCAGGATGTCGTCGAAGACACGATCTAGGAGAGTGGGAGCATCAGCTTTAGAGGGGTCTGCCACCTCTCCACCTGATGGAAAGACATTCGTAGTCCCTCCTACATCTCCGATGCATGTGGGAGTATCTGCACTTTTTGGGGATCCTCCTCCCCCACCTGTTCAGAGGATTGCCGTAGCTATGACGGACAACCTTCCTCCTCTACCGACTCCAATTTCTGGAGGTTTGCCCATTGACGGGGCACAAATGTTTACCTTGATCCAGGGCATGGTAGATGCCCAGAGAGTGACGGCAGACGCTCAGCGAGTTCAAGCTGAGGCACAGAGGGTGCAAGCAGAAATGCACCAGGCACAAACCGAGCTGATAAGAGAGAGCATGGTGAATGCTCATCAGGTGACTCTCCAAGCTTTGGAGAGAGTAGCACAATACCATCAGTTTCCTGTTCAGCATCACAACAGAGATCAGGCACTATAGTGGACTTCAAGAGGATTATGCCTCAAAAATTCAAAGGCACCAAAGGGATACTCTACGCAGACGACTGGCTAGAGGATATAGAGGGGAGCCTAAGATTGGCCCAGATTCCGGAGAGCTTGCAGATAGAAGCCGCTAGCAGTCAGATGTTCGATATCGCACTTACGTGGTATCCCACGGAGCCGAGACTCACTAGCGAAGGACTTACTTGGGAGACCTTCAAGTTGCTTTTCAAGGAGATGTTATTTCTCGACGTGGCCTTGGGAACTTTGGAAAGTCAGTTTCATTACTTGGTCCAAGGGAACATGTCGGTCGACGAGTACGTCGCAGAATTCTGTCGATTGAGCTGTTTTGCATCGTCTATGATTCGGGACCTAGGAGATCTAGCCCGGAAGTTTAGAAAGGGACTAACGAGAGAGATTAGGTCGCGCACTTCTGGTCGTCGTAGCGCTACCTTTGAGGATATCTTGATGGATGCCCAGATTGCAGAAGAGGATATGGATCTCAGGCCTAAGAGGAGTCACAATATTTTTGGAGATACGGATGGTAGTGCGGGACCAGCCAAGCGTTCCCATATTCAACAACAGCCGAGGATGTTTCAGTATCAACAACAGTACCAGGTACCAGTTCATGTTCAGCAGGATCGATAGCAGCCTCCGAGAGGGACACAACAGACTTGTCATTTCTGTAAGAAGCTAGGTCACCTTTGGGAGAGCTGTAGATTGAGGCTAGGACTTTGTTTGCGCTGTGGTGATACAGGACACCGAATGAGGGATTCCCCTCTAGCTCAGCGCGCAGCTCCAAATTATAGAGATCCAGTTAGGCCACCTGTGGAACTACAGATTGCTCAGCACCCGCGAAGGGAGCCACCCCAGCAGGGCAGAGCATTTGCGATGACAGTCGAGGAGACCGATACTGCAGGTAACGTGTTAGTATGTTTTGTTCTTTTCTTTCCTTCTATTCCTTTCTATTTGATTGATGGACTGATTCCCTAGTACCATAGTTGTATGCATTATTTTCTTGTTAGAATGCAGTTAGTAGTACACCCTGATACAGAGACTGTAATACCATGACAAAAGACACCATGACCGTACATATTCTCCTTAGATTGCATGTTGTATGATTGTAGGAAGGATTTTTCTTAGACCATGATTATTGCGGTTTGACCATGACGAAGATTCATGAAGGGGTTATGACTTGACAAGGGAGACAAGATGATTAAAATTCGAGGATAAATATCGATTTAAATAAAGGGTTAAGAAATTAACATGGCATAATTGATGATTTATTAATTCCAGGAAGATTATGATATGATTAAATTGGTTATTAAAATTTGGAAAATTTGGGAGATTATCATTATATTTATTGATTGCAAGATATGAATTTAAAATTTTATATTATGGATATTGGATTGAAGATTCCGTAAGTATCGCATTGTTGAGTACTTTGAGGAAAAAGGAAATCAGGAAATAAAATCATTAATGAAATAGTGTCGAATTCAATTCTCGGGATGAGGATTTAGATTTTTGAATATGCATCGATTGGATTTAAATTAAGGAGTAAAATCATTGATGGATTAGTGTTTGGATTCAGACTTTTTGGGACAAGATTTAGATTTTATATGTGTGCATTGATTAAAATTAAATTAGAGGAGTGGATATTAAATTTTGAGTATTTAATTATTAACTTAAAATTTTGGAGGAAATTGTGAGAAAAAAAAATGGAAATTGATTTTTATTTCGAGGATTTTCAGGAATACGATAATTTCAAATTTTTAAAAATCGTGAAATGACAAGGTGGATTATTTCAGGATTATGTGGGTAGGTGAATTTAACTATTGATGGAAAATAATATAATGAATAAACACTACTATGAGGATTTTAAATTTTGAGGACAAAATTATTTCAAGGAGGGTAGACTTGTCACTACCACATTCCAAAAACAGGGATATTTTCGACTTTTTACATATTATTAATATTATGGTATTTATATTAAATGATTTCTTGATACGTGTATTTAATTTAAATAATTGTGTGAGATGTGTATTTAAATATATTATTATATACAGTGTTCATTAATGTTTGAGCTAGTAGACTTGACCTAGAAGCCCACTAGAAGAACACCTGATCGAATTATAGGATTATGTATTTAATTTTTTTATTTAGAATTTAATTATTGGAGGTAGTAATTAATTACCATAATTTATTTGATTATTGCGCCTTACCGTTTCTTCGATATTTGGAGCGCTACCCTAACTTTTACCTTCCAACAAATTTTACAACCTTGCCCTAGACATGCCTGCCTTCCATTATGATATTTTTGCAACTCATAATTATGCTCTCTTGTGCTTCATTTTAGCCGCACAATAATCGTCGCGGACGTTTATTTAATTTCTGAATAAATTCCAACTTTGTATCGTTGTGCGTTCCAATCAAAATTGGAGGCAATCTTGACCCATTTTCCGTGCAACCCAAATTAGGATAATATTCTGTTCTGAGGCTTCTTCACTAATGATATTGGTGACCCGACCTAATTTTGGCCCCATGTACTCCTAATTAATTTTAGAACACAGCTTGCATTTATTTCTATTTAAATTGAGTATACCATTTTGACTGATTCCGTTAATCCCGATTTAATTCCAGCGTCCTACTAATTAAGCCCATACCAAACACACAACGCTCCCTCACCGTACAAAATGCCAAACACCGAATTGCCCACCAAATTTTCATCATTTTATGTGTCTGTGCAAATACCCAAATTTAAGGGGGCTAATTTGCAAATGTTGCATTAGGTGTCAACACCCCATTGGTTCGAACCAAATGAAGAGCCCAAATAATTTGACTAGTCAACAACCCTCATCCCCACATGAAGAAATTCCTTCATGTCTAATCCTGACCATCCATTCAATGGGTGCATCTACACCATTCATTCCCACATACATTTTCCCTATTTAATGTCCCATCATCCCCTCTTCCCAAGAAAACCCAAATCCCCAAACCTAGGGAAGCCCCCATTTTCTCTCACCTCACTCATCCCTCTTCTCCAACGTAGGAAACCAATTTCCTTTCCTTTCTTCTTCTCTTTTCTTCTTCTTCTTCCTTTCTTCTCCTTTATTTTTTTCAATTTATTAAAAGGGGGAAACAACCCATACACCTACTGTTCACCGAGCTCGGCTACTGTTCACCCGGAGATCCCCCCTACCTATCTCCGGTCGGCCATGGTTCAGCCTCCGCCGGCTTCCTCCTCTTCTCTTTCGACCACGTTGCATCCACCACTGCAGCCCGGCCACTGCGGAACCTCCATTCACCACCACCATATCACCACCGACGCCATCGTCATCACCCCGCAACTCCGGCACGGCCATACATTTCGTCACCACCACCCTGCTCACCTCCCCGGCCAGCCAAGTCCGGTCGACTGCCACGCTGCTCCTCCATCGACCACCCTACACGACATCCCTGCCCCACGGCTACACCTCAGCCGAGTCCCCCGTCCACCGTGAACTCCCCCGAATCACCTGCATCCCCTCTCCCCCGCAGCCCGGCTTCTTCTCCGGCCCGCATTCCTCCGGCGCTGTCCTCAGCTCCGGCACAGCCCCGAGCTCCTCCCTGCATCCCCACACGACTAGCACCACCACACAGCCCTCCCCGGTGAGCTCCACCCTACTCCACCTACACCCGACGAGAACCCAGCTCCCCTTTCCAGACTGCATCCACCACCACTGCCATTCCTCCTGCGATCTCCCTGCTGCACTCCGGCCAACCACCGTGATCTCCCTCTTCCTTCCTTCTTTAGTAGATAGCTTAGTATATATATATGTATATATAAATACGTATATACGTATATGTGTATGCGTATATGTATATATGTGTATGTGCGTATATGTGTACGTGTACGGGTATTTGTGTGTATATGTGTGTGTGTGTATGTATGTAAGTTTCATGTATTTCTCTATTTATATATATATGTATTCAATATATATTGTATATATGCATTAAATAATATATATTAATATGTATTTTGGTATATGTATGTATTGGTATAATTTCGTATAGTATATGTGTATTAAAAATATATTTTGGTATATGTACGTATTTTGGTGTGTATATATATACGTAGCATATATATAATTATTTGGTATATATGTACTTATATACGTATTGGTATATGTATGTACATATTTATATATTGTATTAGTATATATATATCTACTTGTATACGTATATGTAAACGTATTATTTTGGTGTATATATATATATATATATATATATATATATATATATATATATATATATAAACGTATATATATTCAGTATATATATATAAATTCCTCGTATACGTATAAATATTGGTTGAGTGTATATTTTTAAAAACGTATGTATTTATGTTATATAATTTTATTATTGGTATACACTTATACATATTTGTATATAAATTGGTATAACCATATATATATATTAATTTAATTATTGATAATATGTTTAATTGATGAATGTTCTAGATGACCCGAGTGTAAATACGGATACCCCGTAACTACACACGACCTTGACCCTGTGAACTGTTAGTTGACTGCCACTTGACGTACCATTTTGATCGTCTGTCTTGCCCAGCAATCACATGAGCGACGCCCGTGCAACTTGACGCACTTGACCCTAGTTGACTAGTGCCATACCTGGCATAGCCCTGAGTTCAATGTATTTGTGTTTGTGTTAGTGTAATATCTGATGCAATATTGAATTGTATTACATGTCTATAGGACTGTTGGATCATCCAGGCGATACTCTGGGACAGGACATTGGTATTACCAGCTAAGGACCCAAGGCGAGTACATTCTCTGATTAGCTTCTTATTTATGATATCCCCTATGTTCATTGTATCTAATATAAATATCCATATTCTTGACACGATGGTTACACGGATTGGTATATCCGGATCTCGTCATGAGATGTTATTCCTTGTTCATGGTGTAGCTTTTACAAGTCTTGTTTCCTTGTTATCTTGTGCATGTACAGACACTGATTTCCGAGAAGATTTGCTACCTTCCTAGGGAATCCCGTGCCATAGCGTACCATGGTTGGATCTACTATACCAGTCGGGGTTGGGGAGTATTTTAGTATAGATATGTGATCATACCCTTCATGTACAAGACTTGTTCACATGTTAGTGTTGGTCATACACCGCACGTATGACTAGCTAGGCCCTTATTCTTGTATAATTTCCCAAGCCGATCAAATGTTAAAGCTAGTACTCACTCACTTATTCATAGTATTCTTACTTATTGACATATTGTTCCTTCCCGCATTTACTTACAGTATTTCCGGTATTTTTCTTTATTGTATATCTCTCGTACATGTACAGGTATCTTGTATATTTCCATCTATATACTGCTACATAGCTTATATCATTGATATAGAACTGCTATTACAAATGTACTTTGCTCCTTCCTGACTGGAAACATTTTTCCAGACTATGCCTTAGAGGACTGGTATCCAACACTCTATGGACCATATGGTGAGTAGCTGCAGACGTGGACTTGGTGGTTCAGTTGTGATTCTGGGAGGTCTAGCCGGAATCACTAGTTATCTAGTTAGTTCTTTCAGTAGTTTATTTGGTACTGGATTTGTCTCCGGTATACTTTATTGAGACTTGGATATTTGTTGAGTTAGATTATTTACATTTAGACTTGTGTTGTTCTTATTTTAATTCTGTTTCTTCGATTTCTTATCGTGCTGTAGTTATATGATTGAGTATGTTGTTCATTTATATTGTGTTAATCCGTGTCTCCTTATGGAGTTGGATACTCTTGCGAGATTGTTTAGATAGTGCTTGACCTAGACAGCGTTCTACCGCCGATGCTGTGGCGTAGGCTGGACGTACCCACGTACTCGTGCCCAATTTTCGGGTGCGAGTCGTGACACATTGTCTTCAAATTGTGTCTCACTTAGGTGGTTATGCTAGATTACACCGTTGTTGTACTTCTAATTTCTATTATACTTGGCATATTATATTTTTGTACCTTATTACGTCCCTCTGAGGACCTGGTTCCCTGCCAGATTTACATCATAGACGATTACGGAGCCATTGGAGTTGCTGATGGAGTTGCTTGTCTTGCAGGCATTGGTACCAGGTACTCATATCATTTCTACCGATATTATGGTTATTTTATATTGTTTATTCATCTGCTGTTGTAGCCTAGTTTTTATATACTCATATTTTTCTAGAGTCTATTCGATTTTGTGTGTTATTGGACGACCGACTTTAGCACATGTAGCTCATTCTTGTGTATTGAGACATAGAGGTTTATATTTACTAGATTATTTTGATAGTTACCATTAGTTTATAGCTTATACGTATTCGAGTCGGATTAGAGTCTAGTCGAATGCGTAGCTGGCGTGTTGTCTATTCCTGGTCCTACGTATTTTGGGACTGGGGCATGACAATATCAGTTAGTTGGTTAACAGTTAGCTATATGTATGTATCAGTTAAAGTTAAGTTAGTTAATATTTTTAGTTAGATATATATGTATATGAGTTAGTATATATATGAGGGTATATATATATACACTAGTTAGCATAAGTATTAGTATTGGTTAATAGTATTTTTAGTTTACCTTGAGTTACGCCAAGGTAATGAGAGTTGGGGTATCCTGGGGTATGGGTATTGAATACCAGATGGGTATGCTAGTTATGTTAGTTTGGTATAGTATTGATATAAGTTATGAGTATAAGTGCATGTTAGTGTATAGTGAGGTATGGATGGCTAGTTAGTTAACTGTTAGAATTGGATTACCTTGTGATACCAAGGTAATTGTTATGTAGTTTTGTTTATACTCAAGATATTAGGTTTGTGTATCAAGAGGGGTGTTAGTGGTATGATACCGTTTTAGCTCAAAGCCAAGGTATCCTCTTAGAATTAGTTTAGCTAGGGATACTATATATTTTTATCTTGTATATATATACTATTGTATTTTCATATCTAATAATTTACGTATCTTGCAAGATAAGGAATATTGTCGACACTCTAATATCCCAACATAGCTAGTATAGCCTAGATACATAGCGTATGGACCCAATATCGTAGTGGTTGACTCATATAACATAGAAATAGCTAGTTTGACCAAGTTTGACTAGTTTGACCTCTAGTTGACCTAGTTGGACTATTTTGACTAGAAATGGCTTTATGACCTAGAATTTGACTAGTTTAACTTATTTTTAATCCAAAACCATGTATTGATGTTATATTCCATATTTAGGTCCCCGAGGTACCGTTCCAGACATCTTTGATATTGTTCACCGGATTTTAGGCAAGTACATTCTCTGATAGTTTTCCATCTATGATATCCCTTATGTTTCTTGTATTTAGTGTAGATATCCTTGATTTCTTGACACGATTGTTACACGTATTGGTATATCTGAATCTCGTCATGAGATATTATTCCTTAATATTTATGGCATATCTTGTGCAAGCCTTGTTCCTTGTTCCTCTTATACATGTACATAAATTGATTCTTGGGGAGACTAGCTACCTATCCAGTGAATCCTGTATCATAACGTACCATGGTTGGATCCACTATACCAGTCGGAGAAGGGAGTGTTAGTGTAGATATATGATTATACCCTTCTTGTGCATGTCATTATGAGTGTTGATCATACACCGCACGTATGATTAATCAGGCCCTAATCCTTGTACAAGTTCTCAAGTCGATCACATGTTGAAGCTGGTACTCACTCACATAGTAGTAGTAGTATTTATTGCTCATTTTTATGATGCTCAAATCTTGTATTTAATTCCAGTATTCCTATTTTGTATATCTCTTATACCTGTATATTGAATATTGTATATTCACTCTATTTACTGTTACATAGTTGATATTTTTTATTGGAAATATTGTTAGAGGTGTACTTTGCTCCTTTCCTTACTGGATATATTTTTCCCAGATGATATTGAGGAGTAGTATCCCACTCACTACGGGCCTCAGGACGTAGTTGGCATAGAGCCAAAGACTTTGGCCCAAGAGGGTTTTATTTTGATTGAGACAGATGACCCAGTACCCGTAGCTCAGTAGATAGATTTATTTGTACTGGATTTGTCTCCAGCATTTGATATTAGCATTTCTTATTATTAGATGACTCATTGGATATTATTTGTCTTGTGAGTTGTATTTGACTCTTTTATTCTTTATATCATATTCGTGCGATTGTTCCATCTTATTGATCTGTGATTAAGTATTCATATTTTATTGGTGGCATTATTATATCTTGATTGCGAGATAAATAATTTACCCAAACAACGTTCTACCGTCGATGCTGCGGCGTAGGCTCGCCGATTCTGCGGCGTAGGCTGGACATTGTTCAATACTCGTGCCCCTACACCGGGTTTGGGTCGTGACAGTTCTAGCACATAGAAATACATTGGTCAAGTCAGGCATATAGGTAGTCATGGTCACTTGGCACGTGGTCTAGTTCTGTACATAGTCGGGTCAGGCACATAGTCAGGTCTAATACATGGTCACTTAATGCACATACATTAGAAATTATTAAAAATATATATAAAATTACAAAATTTAATAAAGCATCCAAACCAAGCAAAATAGTAAAACATGCACATAGGCCGCACGAGGATCAAGGCCGCATGAAGTCAGTACAGTATCGGACATGTGCGACATAGGAAGTCGGCCGCATAGGGGTCGGTGTCGCATGGGCTCAGTACCGTATATGACAGGACAAAGTCCACTCCTTGGGACAAGTGTTGAGTGACGTGCATTAAAATCAGAGAAGTGACTGAAGTGATGGATGTGACAAGCCATAAAGTATGTCAGAAAGAAAAGACAAGTCATAGATGTTTGAGCAAGGGAAAAATAAAGTTATGCATGCAAAAAAGAAGAGGCGCATTGGGTCAGGCTGCATAAGTCTGCTTGCCGCATGCTCTACTTGTTGGATAGATGTCTCTTGGACTTAGCAAATTTCTTATTTCATTCAGCAACTGAAAACAGAAGGAGTTCAAGGACATAGCTCTAGATCACTTGTCTAATGATCAGTCATGCCTCCAACAAGATGGATGCATATTGTTGGAGGGCTCCAGAATACTTGTGTAATGATTAATCAGGCAAAGAGCCCAGACTACATGAAGGTCGGCCCGCATGGAACCCTCGACCGCATAGAATGCTGGACTAATAAAATACAAAGAAAATACAAGAATAAAATCAAAGGATTTTTCCATATCATGCAAGGTGTCCTTGCCTAAAATTAAAGTAGGAGGAAAATGAGAGAATGGGGGAAGAGAGAGAAATAAGTTAGCTTATATAGCTAGGGTTTGAGGTTTAGACCATGGGTTCAACTCATGACCAAACCAACCCAACAATTAAATCATGAGTCTAATTAAACCAAATAATGGGTCTAGTCTCCAAGACATGCAACCTAATTAACATGCAAGCAATAAATAACATAAGCAGGAAAAGAATGCATTCCAAATATGTATATCGGGAACGGGGAGTAACACGGTCTCTCGTAAGGCCACCGTGCTAAGATCGCATCGAACACATAGTAAAATATAATAGTAGGATATTGTAATCCATTAATGAGGATTTAAACAATATTCATAGGAGCTAGCCTACACTCCCCAGACAAATATTGAGGGTGGCTAGTTAAGCACTATCTCGGGATTCCGTCCCTATCAATGCTCTATAAATTTTAGTTGCCTAGTTAACCCTATGGTTATCTGGAATTACATGGCGTGGTCACATGTTACTCCCCTTATATGTCATACCACAGTACAAGCACGCTAGATATGAATCCACTTTGTCACTTGGCAGTTCAATTTGGATTCATCCAACATGATGCAACAATAAAACAAATCCTATCCACGCTTGGCTATTGACCAACTATCATATCCATGCTGGAGGAAATCGTATTATATCGCTTGTCACGTAGCACATAGGTACACCTCGGTATAAAATATGTAACATAATCACTTCGGAACACTTAGCACGTAGGAACACATATCACGTAGTAATTGTATCAGCAAGGATACCAATAGTCGAGTCAAGTTACCAATCAGTCATTCGCATAGGTCCTAGCATATTGCAACACATAGGTCATATCATGCACATGGGTACATATAGTCACTTGGCACATAGTCTAGTTCTGCACATAGTCGGGTCAGGCACATAGTCAGGTCTAACACATGGTCACTTAGTTCTCACACACTTACAATCATTAAGATAACACATGGAATCCCAAAATTCAATAAAACATCAAAACCAAGCAAAACGATAAAACATGCACATAGGGTCGAATATAGGTCAGGGGCGTATAGTGTAAACCCTCCCTAATTTTTAATTACAGTTTTAAGTATTTTTTATTATAGAATTTCTTTACATGATTTCTTGGTTAATTAGAAAATAAATTTCCTTTATTTAATTACTTATATGAATGTTAATTTCAAATTTATTCGCAATACTATTTCTTATTTTAATAATCTTTTAAATGTATTATAAAATTTCTTAGAATTTAATTTACATGCAAATAAATTTTTTTAATTTTTTATATTCTCATCCATATAAATATATTTATTTATTATTAATAAAATAAAAGTAAATATTTTTTAAAACAAAAGAAAGAAAAGAAAAGGAAAAAGAAAAGATTAACTCCTAACCTAATTCCTAACCCTAATCAATATACTAGCCAAGCCCTAAGCAAACCTAAAACCTAATAACTAAACACCCCCGTATAGACTCATCCGACCATAACAAATTGTGACCCCCTCCCATCCATAGGCGACCGCACCCTCTTCCTCAATCTATATATATGTGAGCATATACACATAACCTTAATTCTAAACTTCTCAAATCTAAAGCCTAACCCTACCCCTGCCCTCTTTAGCAATCCTGACCACCTCGCCACCCTGCTGCCGCTCCGTACTCTCCAGCCAACTGTCGCCAACCAACAGCATGCGCGATGGAACAGTCAGCCCTAACCCTATCTTTGGGTAATGTATCTCTCTTATCTTTGCCTTTTTCTTAAACGGTTTCTTCGTACACGCTCACAACATAACTCTCTAGGAAAACCTTCAATTAGAATGATTTACGTGCCCTGGATTGAGAGAAAAGTCAATCCAAAGTCGACTAACAATCTGTCCAAAATAGTCCATAAAATCAGTCCAAGTACCCTTGTTCACGCCCAATTTTCTACAAACTCATTTAATATTTTCAAAATATATTTGAAGATAATTATAAACAACATATCCATGATTAAAACTCTTCTTTTAGTTTATTTTTAGTTATTATGTTTCCAAAATGACCAAAAATATAATTTTTAAAACCCAAAACTTGCGATACGAAGTGCGTTCCGCCAAACAAGGCTAACTCGTCGCGTGCCAATTGCACCAAAATATGCGTATGGTATATCCGGACGTGTGAGATTTTGTGAAAGTTGATTTGGATGTGTGTGCACTCCGAAATTAACCTGAATCAGACCAAAGTCCCCTGAATTGTTATTTTATAAATTATACTATTAGTTTGTGATCGCACATAAGATTACCACAAAACTTGCGTCATTAGACTCGCAGCATCTAAATTGTCCTGTAACCCATGTTTCACTCAATTCTGAGACAGTTGACCGGAACGCCTATATGCGGGCTCCACGGTTTGACTTAATCGGCAATTTTATGATCGGCTCACCAAAATCCAAAATTGGATATACCACGAGTTCGTATCATCAAATAGGATTTATTTGACTTATAATTTGTCCAATTTAGGGACATTTACCCCTGGTACGTATTTTGATACAAAGTGGCCCACATTTGGATACTTTATTGACCCAAAATTACTGTTTTAGCCCTTGTGTCAAAATTGCGCGAAAGGGTAATATTTTTTGACTATCTTTCTCATTCATAAAATGTTGGTGATATTTATTTCTGTATCCGGAGACGTTCATACATCTTCCTATCTTCGTGCTACTATTGGCTTGACATGTTCATTACCAAACATAATCTAAACTCAGCTCGGATACCAAGCAAGTATACCTTGCCACTACTACTTTTTATTTATATTAATATCGGCATAATTTATTTCCGTCATTTATTTTTCTATTTATGTATATTATTAAACAATGCGTCTAAGAAAACTTGGGTGCAACGACGGATGGCATTGTTTTTTCTTATTTTATTTGTTATATATATTTACCTAGATTTAAGAGACCACCCAATGATTTTGCGGCATCTTTATGTTTTATTTGGCCATGACACATGTGTTACATAAGTTATAAGTCTCATGTAGATCACATCTTGCGTATTGACTGATCATCAGTATATGTGCGATGTGCGTTAGAAAATAACTGCTAATAGATATATGCTAAAGGACTTGGTAGCTATTAGATTTAACAATGTGTTGTGGATACAACATGTATAGAGCATGGGGTATGGAGAACAACCAGTAATCGTATGTGACTCTTTTATACTTTTCCTTATTTTCCTCTAGGCTCCGCCGGAGACACGAGACGTTATGACCCTATTATTTACTTGGCAGCCTCTGAAGTCAGTGACGTTATGCACATGTGTCACGACCCGCACCCGGTGTAGGGATGCAAGTCGGGAACAACGCCCAGCCTACGCCACAGCATCGGCGGTAGAACGCTGTCTTGGTCAACTATACTATCTAATTATCTCACAAAATGTATAATCCTCCAATAATATCTCAACTCCAAGAAGAGTAATCAACTTAAATCAACATAATACTCAATCACATTTTTATGGCACGAGAGGATATCACAGAAGTCTAACATAACTAAGCAGTTAAAAATATAACAACAACAAATAGAAATAATATCCAAACACAAATATATGCCGGAAACAAATCCGGTACCAACATGCTAAAGAGAACTAACTATGCTAACTAGTGAATCCGGCTAAATCTCTCGACAGTCACTCCAGAAATAGTGGGTCCAAGTCTGCACCATCTATAGGACGAGGTCCGTAGTATGTCGGACACCAATCTCCCGGATCCTCTGAAAAATGTTTTCCAGTCAGGAATGGAGCGAAGTACAACCTAATAGCAGTTTTAATTAATTGACAAAAACTATAAAGCAGTAGAATAGAAGATGCTATCTACGATGAGGATATAACTAATAATCAAGAACAATGAGAGAATAGGTAATACTAACAACAGAATATAATCAAAGCGTACAAGAATAAAGGAATGAACTATAATGTCAGAATAGAACAAGATAATCAATGAACTGAATAATGGAATCTATAATAACTATGTGATTTGAGATACTAACTAAATATGTGATCGGCCTGGGAGATTCAATGATTACACTAAGGAGCTAACTCAACCATACGTGAATTGCATGGTTAGTTAGTAGCCAATGATTACACTACTAGCGGATAGTTTCTTGATCACATATTTAATTGGTATTTCCCCTGCCCTGACTGATATGATGGATCGAATCATGACACGTCACTAGCCAATATATCCAATGTTTAATCTACAATATTCAATGTTATCCAATACCAACAAGGACAGTATCCGATACCATCTCCATAATCAAGGTAACATCCCATGACTGATGATCCAATAACAATACCAATCCGTGTACCATCGTGTCAAGAATCATAAGTAATATTTTTAAACACTTGAATTATAGTGGTAATCAAATAATGGAAACTATCAGAGAATGTACTCGCCTGTGGTCCAGAGCAAATGATTAAAAATGATGTCCGAACTGGTGTCACAGACCTATATATGAAATATTGTATTAATACAAGTTTTTGGGAAGAGAAATAAATTAAACTAGTCAACTTTCTAGGTCATAAAGTCATTTCTAAGTCAAAAGTCAAACTAGGTCAACTCTAAGTCAACTATGGTCAACTATAGTCAAATTATGGTCAACTACCTATTTCTATGTCGCATGAGTCTAACTCAAAGATATTGGGCTCACACACTATGAATCTAGGCCATACAAACTAAATCTTAGGATACTAAGATACCGTATCTCAGGATACGCAAACAAGGGATAAATATAACACATATGTACATATCAAACAATATTATATATATAAAATCCTAATTACAAATGCTAAATGGATACTTTGGTTTCGAACCAACTTGGTATCACAATACTAAACCTCTATCTTGATATCCAAACCCAATACCTTGATTATCCTCCAATACCTTGATACTTACCTTGGCATCTCAAGGTAAATTCAAAACCTTATTTATACTAACTACCCAACAATAATTATAAACTACTATGCATTTAATATTTATATAATTCTATATACCTTATTTTAGTCACCTTAATACCAACTCATAATTAGTTTACAACTATCCTATTACTTATGCCAATACCTACTACTCATACCTTGGTATATCTTGATACTTACCTTGATATCTTAAGGTAATTGCCAAAATCTCATATATATACTAACTACCCATCAATAATTATGTCACTACCATATTTTAGGAAAAAGGGTATTTTAGTATTCTCCTATTTAAATAAATATTGTGCATGGTAAATAATTTTTGTTGTATGATTTAATTGGTGTTGGATGTTATTTAATTATGTTGGACTTATTTTAGTAGACCCAACTAGTGTAGTTTGGACCCATGGACCAACATGAATTAAATAGTTAGATTTGGCCCATTTAGAAAGCCCATAGTTAAGGAGATGGATTAAATTAATTAAGTGATTAGACTAGAAGCTTCCTTCCTTAATTATTTCTTCATGAGAGGCCCCAAGGGGTACATTGGATATTTTATAATTGCTTGGGGGAGGGGCAAGGCCGGCCTATTAAAAGAGGGGGGAAATTTCTCTCTCATCTCATTCTCATTCCAAATCTAGATCTAGAATTTCCCACTCCCAAATTCCCTCCATTTCCATTCCAATTCTCCACCAAATTCATCCCAAATTCTTCCCAATTTACCATTAGAAAGTTGAGAAGCAAGGATCTAGAAGGAGGAAGCAAGGATCTACAAAGAGGAGCAAGGATCTACAATTTGGAAGCAAGTTCATCTCAATTGGAGGTTTCATTGGAAATCCATCTCCCAATAGGTATAATTCAGATTTTCCCATTTAAATAGCTTCTAAATCTGAGATTTAATCATGTAAAATCAACCTATATGTATGTACTACCCATAGGACTTTGTTTTGTGTTCATAGGAGACCCATGGAGAAAGTTATGGTACTTTTTGTGTTAATTTTGTTGGAATTCCGAATTTATATTTTGTTGTGTATATCAATTGATCCTATAGATCAATTGGACATGAGCTTATGTGTTTGGGGCTAGTGTCGTGTCCATAATTTGGTACATGTGGTTCTATCCCAACTATTTGGTGATACGTGTCATTTTGGGGCTTTTTCCTCCGACACGGGGCTTTGAACATGTCGTATTTTGACACGGACACATAGATCTACTTTTGACACTTTGATTTATTCATAAATATTATTTGTGATTTGTTTGTATCCTTTGGGGTGCAATTGGTTGTGTGTTGGACTCGTGTCACATGCGTATCCTAGATCTAGTGGGATACGGTGTGATACTCTCCAATTGTGTGGATTTTTGAATAGATCTAATTATGTATGGTTTAAATTCTTCAATTATAATTAGTAAATATATATAGATATTATATATTTATTTTTTGTATTTATTATAGTAATTATTGTAGCATAGATCTATATATTTTTGTGTCTGCTAATATGATGTACAAATATAATATGTAGCTTTCTTGCATGTAATTATATATGTACTTATGTTAATAGTATAAATTATACATAAATGTTTTATAAAATATATTTATGTGTTTAATTGTGTAATTATATTATTTATAATTATTATGTAATTATTTGTATATTAATGTATATATTTTAGGTGTGCTTCTAGCCATGTAAAATATGAACATTAATATGTGCATGTGTTGTCACTATTGGTATTTAATTATAAGTTTATATGTGCATATATATATAAGTATATAATTATTTATTTATATATATGTATTATGATTATTATTGCATATATATATTTATATATATATATATATTTCTGTGTTTTAGTGACAGTGGGTTTGTGACAGTGAAACTGTCGCTAAATAGGCGGGTCAGCAGCAGCCGCTGTAGCCCACTGTGCATTAATGACAGTTCTGTCATTAATGCTGCGGGCGGGATCTTAGCAGCAGTGGCGACAGTTTTCGGTGACAGTTGATTAACTGTCACCAATGCAGCAGCAGTGGGTTTTATTACACAGTGGCTTTTGCGACGTTTTCTGTGACAGTTGAGACTGTCACTATAAGCTGTTTTAATTAAATTATATTTTTAACTCACTGTTTTGAGTGACGCTTTGGCAGTTTTAAATTATATTTTATATATTATTATTGTATATATATATATGTGTGTATATATATGTGTTTTGTATAATATTTATAATAATATATTATGTTATTTGTATACATATTGGTTTGTATATATATTATTTTAAGGTATATATTATTTGTATTAGTAGTATACTTTGTGTGAGTATGATTTGGGATCTAATTTTTATTCCTAAATTATTGTATTTTATTTCTATATTATTTATATAGATTTCTTGTGAGGTTGACCTTGGTTTGACTTTAGTTGACTTTAGAGTTGACCATAGTTGACTTTTGACTTAGAATTAATTTATTTACCTAGTAGTTGACTAGATTGACTTGTTCTCTTTCCGGGACCTTGTTTTAATGTGGTATTCCATATCTAGGTTTTCGAGGCACCGAGTCAAACATCTGTGAGACTGTTCTTTAGATTTCAGGCGAGTACATTCTCTGATAGTTTCTCATTTATGATATCCTCTATGTTCGTTGTATCTAGTGTAGATTTACATGTTTCTCTCGACACTATGGTTACACGGATTGGTATATCCGGATCTCGTCATGAGATGTTATTCCTTGGTATATGGTGTATATGGTACAAGTATTATTTCATTGGTTATCTTGTACATGTACAGACACCGATTCTCGGGGAGACTAGCTATCTTCTTGGGGAATCTAGTGCCATAGCATACCGTGGTTGGATCTATTATACCAGTTGGGGGTGGGGAGTATTAGTATAGATATGTGATCAAATCCCTATTGAATAAAGTATTGGTAAGCGAATAGTTTTGATCATGCACCGCACGTATGATTAGCCAGGCCGTATTGTATCTTGCCCAAGCCGATCACATGTTAAGCTAGTACTCACACACTTAGTCATTAGTATTATTGTTTCATTGGCATATTGTTCATTATTGTATTTCTTTCCAGTATTTCCTTATTGTCTATATATCTCTTGTATCTATTTTGTGCATCTTGTTTATCCACAGCTATTTACTGTTACATAGTTTTTATCGTGGATTAGAACTGCTGTTAGAGATGTACTCTGCTCCTTTCCTGACTGGATATATTTTTCCAGATGACACTGAGGAGTACCCTACCTATTATAGACCCCAGGATGTTGTGGGTTTAGATTCGGAGACCCTGGCTCAAGAGGGACTTATCCCAACTGAGACAGTTGACCCTGGAGTGTAGCTTGTTGTATGATAGTATTCTTTTGTACTGGATTTGTCTCCAGCTTATTTTTGTTACTCTTCAGACTCATTGATGTATTATTTTAAACTCATGAGTTGATGACTATTCTATTCTTGTCTGATCCGTGTTCATTCTATCTTAGTTCTGTGATTGAGTACACTATCTTTTGGTGGTTAATTATATTAGATAGACTTTCTAGACAGCGTTCTACCACCGATTCTGCGGCGTAGGCTGGGCGTTGTTTTCGACTAGTACCCTTACCCCGGGTGCGGGTCATGACACGTTTTTGGTGGTGGCCCATGCAGGTCTAGCTTCACAAAGTATGTGATGTCATGGTAGTGAACAACTTAGTTGTACTACTGCGAGCCTGCAATAGGATATAGGGAATAGGCTGAGATACTCAATCACATCTAGGAAAATTCTTTTGATTCAACTATTCTCCTTTGACATTGATACTTGATCCCTTAAACTGTCCTTTCCTTGATGTCTTACATCTTGTGCTATATTGATTCTTTCTTTCGCTTGTCTTAGGATGCCGCCTAAGACTAGATCACAGCAGGGGAGAGCAGTTTTTGAGAGGTCTGCGACATCCCGAGGGCCTGCACCAGTCACTTCTCCGGTGATTGGAGTGTCAGCTGCTTTCGGAGGTCCACCACCTACTCAGAGGACTGTGCCAGCTGTATCTGAGGGGCTTCCACCTCCACCTCCTGTGCCAGCAGAGGCATCACAGATGTTTACACTGTTTCGTGAGATGCTCGAGGCACAGAGGGCTCAGTCAGAGGCACATCAGAGGCAGACCGACGTTCTACGGTAGGGCATCGAGAGTGCTCATCAGCTTGCTCGTGCTGTAGTTGAGAGAGGAGTTCCGATCCAGCAGCAGGTTGTTCCTCAAGTTGCTCAGCTTCGGCCAGGCAACATTCAGGACTTCAAGAAACTGGAGCCTAGGGTTTTCAAAGGGACGGAGGGCATCGTCTATGCTGATGATTGGCTCGAGGACATTGAGCGTCTTATGAGGGTGTCCCATCTTTCTGAAGATCTGAAGGTTGAGGCGGTAGGACTTCAACTGTTTGACGTCGCTCGCACTTGGTTCAGGAATGAGCCGGTTCTAGTTGACGCAGGACAATCTTGGGAGGTATTCAAGGACCTTTTCAAGAAGAAGTTTTTCGCTCGGATAGACAGGCTTGACTTGGGGAGACAATTTGAGAGTCTCATTCAGGTAAGCATGTCTGTGGAGGAATACGCTGCGAAGTTCGGTAGGTTGAGTCGATTTGCAGAGTACTTGGTGAGGGAGCCGGAGGTTCGAGCTATTCGTTTCCGAGAGGATCTAAACTGGGAGGTGAATATTCTCATTCCGTCTTTTTATGAGACATACTCGGAGATACTTGCGGAGGCACGCAAGGTTGAGCGGGATCTGGGTTTAAAGACTAAGAGAGACCGTGATTCTTTTCTGGGGGCCAACGGCAGTGTAGTATCTGCCAAACATCCTCATTTCCAGTCCAGACCTTTCCAGCAGCCACAGCAGAACCAGACTCCAGCTAGAGCGCCTTTTTACCAGGCACCTCAGCAGCAGAGGCAGTTACAGCAGGCCCCATGCAACTTCTGCAAGAAGCCCGGCCACATCTGGGAAGTTTGCAGGAGGAGGCTAGGAGTTTGTTTGTATTGTGGTACTGAAGGGCATCAATCGAGGGAGTGTCCTCGTCGTGCAGTTCAAGGAGCAGCTCCAGCTCCGAGGACACAGACGAGACCACCTGCAGCACAGCCGAGGGGACCGCTTCCGACACAGCAGCAGCATTTTGTCCAGCATCAACAGCAGGGAGGTGCTCGGCAGGGACGAGCGTTTGCTATGACCGTCGAAGAGGAGGAACCCACAGGAGATGTCATCGCAGGTTCTATTCTTCTTGATTCCATTCCAGCCTTAGCTTTGTTTGATAGTGGTGCTTCCCATAGTTTTGTATCTGTTTCTTTTGCTCTGAAGCATGGTTTGGTAGCTGAGTCTTTGCTTAGGACTTGCAAGATCATGACCGGGGGCGGCATTATCCTGGTTAATGATATTTGCAAGGATCGAAGAGTTACTCTGGGAGACCGGGAGTTGAGTGCGTGTCTACTTGTAATGCCACTTCCGAGCTATGACATTGTACTTGGGATGGATTGGTTCAGTAGGCACCGTGCTAGCATAGACTGTAGAGGAGGTAGAGTTTTGTTTGGTTCGCCAGGAGAGCCAGAGTTCGAGTTTACTAGAGGAGCTGCGGAGCAGGACGAAGGCATTATTTGTGGAGCTATGGTAGAAGACAAGAAGTTGCCACATCAGTTGATAGCAGAATTCTTGGAAGTGTTTCCTGAGGAATTGCCAGGATTGACACCAGATCGAGATGTTGAATTTTCTATAGACTTGGTGCCAGGTGCAGAACCAATTTCGCAACATGTCTATAGAGTAAACAACAGTGAGCTGGTCGAGTTGAAGAAGTAGGTGGACGAATTGCAGGATAAGGGGTTTATCAGATCGAGTTCTTCACCATGGGGAGCCCCGGTATTGTTTGTACCGAAGAAGGATAGATCGGTGCGCATGTGCATTGATTACAGGGCTTTGAATAATCTCACTATCAAGAATAAGTATCCTTTGCCACGGATTGATGATCTGTTTGATCAGTTGAGTGGTGCGAAGGTATTTTCTAAGATAGATTTGAGATTAGGCTACCATCAGGTAAAAGTGAAGCCGGAGGACATACCGAAGACTGCTTTTAGAACTCGGTATGGTCAGTTTGAGTTTATGGTGATGCCGTTTTGTTTGACTAATGCACCGGCGGTATTTATGAACTTGAAGAACAAGGTGTTCCACCAGTACCTTGACAAGTTCGTGGTGGTGTTCATCGACGACATACTCATATACTCGAGGACACCGGAGGAGCATGAGGAGCATTTGAGGATTGTGTTGGATGTGCTGAGGAAGGTGAAGCTGTATGGGAAGTTGTCCAAATGTGAGTTTTTCTTGGACAAAGTAAAATTCTTGGGGCATGTTGTGACTGGTGATGGTATTTTAGTGGATCCGAAGAAGATTTCAGCAGTGGAATCTTGGAAGACTCCGAGTTCAGTAGCAGAGATCATGAGTTTCTTGGGATTGGCAGGCTATTACAGGAAGTTTGTACAAGATTTTTCGAGGATTGCCGAGCCGATGACCAGACTCACAAGGAAGGATGTGGAGTTTGTTTGGACAGAGGATTGTCAGGTTGCTTTTGAGGAGTTAAAGAAGAGGTTGACGTCTGCTCCTATTTTGACGTTGCCATCAGGGTCCGGAGGTTTCACTATTTATAGTGATGCATCGGGGAAGGGTTTAGGTTGTGTTCTTCAGCAGCATGGGAAAGTGATTGCCTATGCATCCAGGCAATTACGTCCTCATGAAAAAAACTATCCTACCCATGATTTGGAGTTGGCAGCTGTCATATTCGCCCTGAAGTTGTGGAAATATTATTTGTACGGAGAGCGTGTGGAGATCTTCACAGACCACAAAAGCTTGAAGTACGTTTTCACGCAGAAGGAGTTGAACATGAGGCAGCGTCGGTGGTTGGAATTGATGAAAGATTTTGATATCTCTTTGCAATATCATCCTGGGAAAGCTAATGTAGTTGCCGATGCTTTGAGCAGGTATCCGGTAGCTATGTTCTTGACGCAGGATCGATATCTGTTGGAGGACTTGGAGAGCTTGGGCATTGAGGTGATTGTTCCTGGGTGTGCTATGCAGATGTGGGGATTGCAGATACACTCAGATTTGATGGACAGGATCAAGGCAGCACAGTATGATGATGTATCTTTGAGGAGTATCAGAGCTCAGGTGAGAGCAGGATTGGAGGATGATTTTACTATTGCAGAGGATGGATCCTTGAGGCATGGAGTTAGATTGTGTGTGCCTAGTGGGGAGTTGCGCGAGGAGGTGTTGCAGGAAGCGCATCGCTCTCAGTATTCCATACATCCAGGTGCTAACAAGATGTATCGGGATATGCGAGAGAGTGTGTGATGGTATGGCATGAAGAGGGAAGTGGCACAGTTTGTATCCAGATGCTTAGTGTGCCAGCAGGTGAAAGCTGAGAGGCAGAGGCCAGGAGGGTTACTTCAGCCATTACCCATTCCAGAGTGAAAGTGGGAACACATTACTAAGGATTTTGTGTCCGGACTTCCACGATCTCCAGGAGGGAAAGACGCGATTTGGGTCATTGTTGATAGATTGACCAAGTCGGCCCACTTTTTACCTTTCAAGGTGGGTTTGTCTACGGAGAAGCTGGCAGAGATGTATGTGAGGTAGATCGTTAGGATACATGAAGTTCCCGTCAGCATAGTCTCAGATCGAGATAGTCGTTTCACTTCTCATTTTTGGAGGAGTTTGCAGGAGAGTTTGGGCACTCAGCTCAAGTTCAGTACTGCATATCATCCCCAGACAGATGGGCAATCAGAGAGGACTATCCAGACTCTCGAGGATATGTTGCGCACTTGTGTACTAGATTTCGGGGGTTCTTGGGAGGACCATCTCCATTTGGTAGAGTTTGCTTACAACAACAGTTACCAGGCCAGTATAGAGATGTCACCTTTTGAAGCTCTATATGGTCGGAGGTGTCGTACTCCTTTGTCTTGGGACGATGTTGGAGAGAGAATTTTGCTTGGGCCAGAGATGGTTGTGGATGCAGCGGAGAAGGTTTATTTGATCAGAGACAGACTTCGAGTGGCGCAAGACAGACAGCGACATTGGGCCGATAGCCATCGGAGACCTTTGGAGTTTGAGGTATAGTTTAGATTTTGTTTGTGCTTGTTCTTGTTTGTTATAGATTAAGTTCTTAAGATGGTGTTTTGTTCTAGGTGGGTGGTTTGGTATTTCTGAGGATTTCTCCGACACGAGGCACGATTCGCTTCGTTGGAGGCGGAAAGCTTAGTCCGCGATTCATCGGACCTTTCACTATTCTAGAGAGGGTCGGTGCAGTTGCTTATAGACTAGACTTGCCACCTGTATTGGAGGGAGTGCACAACGTGTTTCATGTGTCGCAGTTGAGACGATACGTGGCAGATCCTAGTCATGTATTGGATCACTCAGAGATAGTGGTGGGCCCTACTCTTAGCTATCCAGAGCAGCCAGTTGAGATTCTGGATCGGAGAGAGAAGGTGCTGAGGAACCAGACTATTCCTTTGGTGCGCGTCGCATGGAGGCATCACTCTCCGGGGGAGTCTACCTGGGAGAGAGAGGATGACATACGAGAGCGTTATCCATATTTGTTTGTACCTTGAGGTATGTTATTTTCTTGTTATGTTCTGTTCATTAGTTAGTTGTGATTCTTTAGTTCTGTTCTGTATTTTTCTGGGGGTAATTTTCGTCTTTGAATTTCGAGGACGAAATTATTTTAAGGAGGGTAGACTTGTCACTTCCACATTTTAGGAAAAAGGGTATTTTAGTATTCTCCTATTTAAATAAATATTGTGCATGGTAAATAATTTTTGTTATATTATTTAATTGTTGTTGGATGTTATTTAATTATGTTGGACTTATTTTAGTAGACCCAACTAGTGTAGTTTGGACCCATGGACCAACATAAATTAAATAGTTAGATTTGGCCCATTTAGAAAGCCCATAGTTAAGGAGATGGATTAAATTAATTAAGTGATTAGACTAGAAGCTTCCTTCCTTAATTATTTCTTCATGAGAGGCCCCAAGGGGTACATTGGACATTTTACAATTGCTTGGGGGAGGGGCAAGACCGGCCTATTAAAAGAGGGGGGAAATTTCTCTCTCCTCTCATTCTTATTCCAAATCTAGATCTAGAATTTCCCACTCCCAAATTCCCTCCATTCCCATTCCAATTCTCCACCAAATTTATCCCAAATTCTTTCTAATTCACCATTAGAAAGTTGAGAAGCAAGGATCTAGAAGGAGGAAGCAAGGATCTACAAAGAGGAGCAAGGATCTACAATTTGGAAGCAAGTTCATCTCAATTGGAGGTTTCTTTGGGAATCCATATTCCAATAGGTATAATTCAGATTTTCCTATTTAAATAGCTTCTAAATCTAAGATTTAATCATGTAAAATCAACCTATATGTATGTAATACCCATAGGACTTTGTTTTGTGTTCATAGGAGACCCATGGAGAAAGTTAGTGTACTTTTTGTGTTAATTTTGTTGGAATTCCGAATTTACATTTTGTTGTGTGTATCAATTGATCCTATAGATCAATTGGACATGAGCTTATGTGTTTGGGGCTAGTGTCGTATCCATAATTTGGTATATATGGTTCGTATCCCAACTATTTGGTGATACGTGTCATTTTGGGGGTTTTTCCTCCGACACGGGGCTTTGAACATGTCGTATTTTGACACGGACACATAGATCTACTTTTGACACTTTGATTTATTCATAAATATTATTTGTGATTTGTTTGTATCCTTCGGGGTGCAATTGGTTGTGTGTTGGACTCGTGTCACATGCGTATCCTAGATCTAGTGGGATACGGTGTGATACTCTCCAATTGTGTGGATTTTTGAATAGATCTAATTATGTATGGTTTAAATTCTTCAATTATAATTAGTAAATATATATAGATATTATATATTTATTTTGTGTATTTATTATAGTAATTATTGTAGCATAGATCTATATATTTTTGTGTCTGCTAATATGATGTACAAATATAATATGTAGCTTTCTTGCATGTAATTATATATGTACTTATGTTAATAGTATAAATTATAATAAATGTTTATAAAATATATTTATGTGTTTAATTGTGTAATTATATTATTTATAATTATTATGTAATTATTTGTATATTAATGTATATATTTTAGGTGTGCTTCTAGCCATGTAAAATATGAACATTAATATGTGCATGTGTTGTCACTATTGGTATTTAATTATAAGTTTATATGTGCATATATATATAAGTATATAATTATTTATTTATATATATGTATTGTGATTATTATTGCATATATATATTTATATATATATATATATATTTCTGTGTTTTAGTGACAGTGGGTTTGTGACAGTAAAACTGTTGCTAAATAGGCGGGTCAGCAGCTGCCGCTGTAGCCCACTGTGCATTAATGACAGTTCTGTCATTAATGCTGCGGGCGGGATCTTAGCAGCAGTGGCGACAGTTTTCGATGACAGTTGATTAACTGTCACCAATGCAGCAGCAGTGGGTTTTATTACACAGTGGCTTTTGCGACATTTTCTGTGACAGTTGAGACTGTCACTATAAGCTGTTTTAATTAAATTATATTTTTAACTCACTGTTTTCAGTGACGCTTTGGCAATTTTAAATTATATTTTTTATATTATTATTGTATATATATATATATGTGTTTTGTATAATATTTGTAATAATATATTATGTTATTTGTATACATATTGGTTTGTATATATATTATTTTAAGGTATATATTATTTGTATTAGTAGTATACTTTGTGTGAGTATGATTTGGGATCTAATTTTTATTCCTAAATTGTTGTATTTTATTTCTATATTATTTATATAGATTTCTTGTGAGGTTGACCTTGGTTTGACTGTAGTTGACTTTAGAGTTGACCATAGTTGACTTTTGACTTAGAATTGATTTATTTACCTAGGAGTTGACTAGTTTGACTTGTTCTCTTTCCGGGACCTTGTTTTAATGTGGTATTCCATATTTAGGTCTTCGAGGCACCGAGTCAGACATCTGTGAGACTGTTCTTTGGATTTCAGGCGAGTACATTCTCTGATAGTTTCTCATTTATGATATCCTCTATGTTCGTTGTATCTAGTGTAGATTTACATGTTTCTCTCGACACTATGGTTACATGGATTGGTATATCCGGATCTCGTCATGAGATGTTATTCCTTGGTATATGGTGTATATGGTGCAAGTATTATTTTATTGGTTATCTTGTACATGTACAGACACCGATTCTCGGGGAGACTAGCTATCTTCTTGGGGAATCTAGTGCCATAGCATACCGTGGTTGAATCTATTATACCAGTTGGGGGTGGGGAGTATTAGTATAGATATGTGATCAAATCTCTATTGAATAAAGTATTGGTAAGCGAATAGTGTTGATCATGCACCGCACGTATGATTAGCCAGGCTGTATTGTATCTTGCCCAAGCCGATCACATGTTAAGCTAGTACTCACACACTTAGTCATTAGTATTATTGTTTCATTGGCATATTGTTCATTATTGTATTTCTTTCCAGTATTTCCTTATTGTCTATATATCTCTTGTATCTATTTTGTGCATCTTGTTTATCCACAGCTATTTACTGTTACATAGTTTTTATCATGGATTAGGACTGCTGTTAGAGATGTATTCTGCTCCTTTCCTGACTGGATATATTTTTCCAGATGACACTGAGGAGTACCCTACCTATTATGGACCCCAGGATGTTGTGGGTTTAGATTCGGAGACCCTGGCTCAAGAGGGACTTATCCCAACTGAGACAGTTGACCCTGGAGTGTAGCTTGTTGTATGATAGTATTCTTTTGTACTGGATTTGTCTTCAGCTTATTTTTGTTACTCTTCAGACTCATTGATGTATTATTTTAAACTCATGAGTTGATGACTATTCTATTCTTATCTGATCCATGTTTATTCTATCTTAGTTCTGTGATTGAGTACACTATCTTTTGGTGGTTCATTATATTAGATAGACTTTCTAGACAGCGTTCTACCACCGATTCTGCGGCGTAGGCTGGGCGTTTTTTCCGACTAGTACCCTTACCCCGGGTGCGGGTCGTGACAAATTACATATATCAATCCAATATAACTCTAGTATGTACTAATAGAATAATACTAACTACCAACTACACACTAACTATTAATACATATATACGTACATACATACCTACAAATATATAATATATAAAAAATACTCATAACAATTGATAACTAAAGTATACTAACTATTCTAATAAATTTATATGCTACAACTAAATATATACATATATAGTATACTATAATACAAATAGCAATTAGGAACATATTTATATATATATTAATTACCATATATATATATAAATACATATATATAACCCACCATATATATTTATACAATATATATTTAAATACATATATATAACCCATAATATATATTTATACATACATATAAAATTATATATAACTATACATACACTTATACATAGTAAATTGTATAAAATACCACATAGTAACATACACACACACATATAGTAATATGTATATATAACTATACATATATGTATACATATATATAATCATACAATAATATAAATACATAACAATATATAATATAACTATATATATAACCACATATAAATATATCTACTATATTATATATACATATGCTACCACTTATAAATATATATCTACATACATATATATATATATATATAAATAATTATATAATAACTATAAATAATCTAATTACTTAATTAAACATACACATATATTATATAAAATATATACATATATTTACATCCCTAACATATATTATAACATATATATTAATGCATGTAGAAGAAAGCTACATAATATATATTCTGTTAATACATAGCTCTATGATACAATAAACACTATAATAAATATACATAATACATATATAATATATATAGATACATACACAATTATAATTCAAGAATTAAAGCACAATTAATTAGATATACACATAAACACACAACAATTGGAGAGTATCACACCGTATCCTACTAGATCTAGAATACGCATGCGACACGAGTCCACCACACATCCAATTGCACCCCGAAGGACACAAACAAATAACATATAATATTTATGAACAAAACAAAGTGTCAAATATAGATCTATGTGTACGTGTCAAAATACGACATGTACAAAGTCCCGTGTCGGAGGAAAACCCCCCAAAACAACACGTATCACCAAATTGTTGGAATACGACCTACACGTACCCAATTGTGGACACGACACTAGCCCCGAAGACATAAATATATGCCAAATTGATCTATAGGATCAATTGACACATACAACAAAAGTCATTTTTGGAATTTCCCCAAAATTGACACAAAAAGCACCATAACTTTCTTCATAGGTGTCCTATGAACACAAAACTAAATCCTATGGGTAGTACATACATATGGGTTGATTATTCATGATTAAATCTCAGATTTAGAAGCTATTTTAAGGGAAAAACTAAATTGTACCTATTGGGAGATGGATTCCAAATGAAACCTCCAAAATTGGTGAAATTGGCCTCCAACTTGTAGATCCTTGCTCCTTTTTATAGATTCTTGCTTCCTCCTTCTAGATCCTTACTCTTCTAGTCTCCAATGGTGATTTGAGAAGTAATTGGATGGAAATTTGGTAGAGATTTGGTAGAATTTGGTTGAGGGAAATTCTAGATCTAGATTAGGAATGAAAAATGAAGAGAGAGAAAGTTTTCATCCCCTTTATATAGGTCTCACTTGCCCCCTCCCTCAAGCCACTATGTAAAGTCTAAAATATCCTTTGGGGCCTCTCATGAAAAAATTATTTAAGGAGGGAAGCTTCTAGTCTAATGGTTTAATTAATTTAATCATCCTCCTAATTAATGGGCTTTCTAGTTGGGCTCAATTCTAACAATTAATACATGTTGGTCCATGAGTCTAAACTAAACTAGTTAGGTCCACTAACACAAGTCCAAATAAATAAATCTATCATGCTAATAATAAATAAATAATACAATAAATAAATATTTAACATGCATAATATTCAATTAATTATAAAATGACCAAAATATCCTTTTCTAGAAAATACGGTAGTGACAAGTCTATCCCCCTTAAAATAATTTCGTCCTCAAAATTTAAGGGTGATCGTACTCCTTCTAGGTCAAACCTCCAGCAATCATAGTCTAATAAGGTCTTATCTTACTAAGAACAGTCCTATGCAAAGAATAACATGCATAGTCATGGTCTTCACCTGTCTTATTACCGTTGTCTCTGTCAGGGTATTCTATAGCTACACTAACTATATAACACAAGCATCCAAAAGGTACTAAAGAAGCAATCAATCAAAATGGATGGAAGGAACAGAAAGAAAGAACAGACTCTCTAACCCATCACCTGTAGTATTGGTCTCCTCGACCGTCATCGCAAATGCTCCGCCCTGCCGAGGTAGCTCCCTCTGCGGGTGATGAGCAATCTGTGGTGCTACAGGTGGCCTAACTCTACCTCTCTGGCCTCGATCTGCATCATGGCCTGGACGTTGAAGTGTCCAGAGACAATCCTTTACCATATGCCCCGTTGATCCACAATGTAAGCATGCTCCAAGTCTCTTCCGACACATCTCCCAAGTGTGCTCAGTCTTCTTGCAATAGGTGCATTAAGGAGCTTGTTGCACCTGTCTCTGAGGCTGCTGTGGTATCTGTTGTACTAAAGCTTGTACTGGAGCAACAATAGGTTCTGACATATGATATTGTTGCTGATAGATTCCAAATTGTATTGGAAACTGCTGCTGTTGGAACCGCGGCCTCTTTGTCGGTCCCGCACTGCTATTGTCACCCCCAAACATATCATGATCCCTCTTTGGCTTCAAGTTCCACTCCCGCTCGATCTCGCGTGCCTCCGAAAGTATCTCAGAATACATCTCATAGAAAGACGGAATGAGAATCTTTACTTCCCAATTTAGACCCTCGCGAAAACGGATAGCCCGAACTTCTGGCTCTCTCACCAAGTACTCCGCAAATCGGCTCAGCCTCCCGAACTCTGCGGCATACTCCTCTACGGACATGCTTCCTTGTGTAAGGCTCTCAAATTGCCTTCCTAATTCCAATCTGTCCGTCCGAGCAAAGAACTTCTTCTTAAAGAGATCCTTGAATATCTTCCAAGATTGCCCCGTATCAGTAAGAATTGTCTCATTCCTGAACCAAGTGCGGGCAACGTCGAATAGTTGAAGTCCTACCGCCTCAACCTTCAGATCCTTCACAAGACGGGATACCTTCATGAGTCGCTCGATATCTTCAAGCCAATCGTCAGCATAGACTATACCTTCTGTACCCTTGAAAACTCGAGGCTCAAGCTTCTTGAAATTTTGAATGTTGCCTGGCTTGATCTAAATATCCTGTGGCTGTAGAGAAGCCTCTCTCTGAACTGCTGCTATAGCTACCTGATGGGCGTTTTCCATACTCTGTCGTATCATATCTGACTGCCTGTGCTCTGCTTCTATTTGTGCCCTCTGTAATTCTATCATCTCTCTAAACAGTGCAACCATTGGCGCAGTATCTCCTGAAAATGGAGGTGGTGGAAGTCCCTCCGAAGCAACTGGAGTAGTCCTCGAAACAGGTGGAGGAGAACCCCCGAAGACAGCCGAGACTCCTACGTGAACTGATGTCGTAGGAGGTACAAACCCTACTGCCTGAGTGGAAGATTGAGAAGTGGTACACCTCGCAAAAACTGCTTCCGATCGATGGGATCTAGTCTTAGGCGGCATCCTGAAGACAGATCGAAACAAAGGAGATCAATTCGACACAAGATAAGATATCATCAAGGAAGGACAAAAGTATTCAGAAGGAATCAAAATTAGCGATTCAATTCAGATTGGAATTCCTAGTTGTGATTGAGTATCCCTCTCTCTTTCTAGTATCCTATGTCCTATATCCTATCGCAGGCTCGCAGTAGTACAACTAAGTCGTCGTACTACCACGACATCGCAATATTTCGAAGCCTGACCTGCATGGGCCACCACTAAAAACGTGTCACGACCCGCACCCGGTGTAGGGATGCAAGTCGGGAATAACGCCCAGCCTACGCCGCAGCATCGGCGGTAGAACGCTGTCTTGGTCAACTATACTATCTAATTATCTCACAAAATGTATACTCCTCCAATAATATCTCAACTCTAAGAAGAGTAATCAACTTAAATCAACACAATACTTAATCACATTTCTATGGCACGAGAGGATATCACAGAAGTCTAACATAACTAAGCAGTTAAAAATATAACAACAACAAATAGAAATAATATCCAAACACAAATATATGCCGGAAACAAATCCGGTACCAACATGTTAAAGAGAACTAACTATGCTAACTAGTGAATCCGGCTAAATCTCTTGACAGTCACTCCAGAACTAGTGGGTCCAAGTCTGCACCATCTATAGGCCGAGGTCCGTAGTATGTCGGACACCAATCTCCCGGATCCTCTGAAAAATATTTTCCAGTCAGGAATGGAGCGAAGTATAACCCAATAGCAGTTTCAATTAATTGACAAAAACTATAAAGCAGTAGAATAGAAGATGCTATCTACGATGAGGATATAACTGATAATCAAGAACAATGAGAGAATAGGCAATACTAACAACAGAATATAATCAAAGCGTACAAGAATAAAGGAATAAACTATAATGTCAGAATAGAACAAGGTAATCAATGAACTGAATAATGAAATCTACAATAACTATGTGATTTGAGATACTAACTAAATATGTGATCGGCCTGGGAGATTCAATGATTACACTAAGGAGCTAACTCAACCATACGTGAATTGCATGGTTAGTTAGTAGCCAATAATTACACTACTAGCCGATAGTTTCTTGATCACATATTTAATTGGTATTTCTCCCGCCCTGACTGATATGATGGATCGAATCATGACACGTCACTAGCCAATGTATCCAATGTTTAATCTACAATATTCAATGTTATCCAATACCAACAAGGACAGTATCCGATACCATCTCCATAATCAAGGTAACATCCCCATGACTGACGATCCAATAACAATACCAATCCGTGTACCATCGTGTCAAGAATCATAAGTAACATTTCTAAACACTTGAATTATAGTGGTAATCAAATAATAGAAACTATCAGAGAATGTACTCGCCTGTGGTCCAGAGCAAATAATAAAAAATGATATCCGAACTGGTGTCACAGACCTATATATGAAATATTGCATTAATACAAGTTTTTGGGAAGAGAAATAAATTAAACTAGTCAACTTTCTAGGTCATAAAGTCATTTCTAAGTCAAAAGTCAAACTAGGTCAACTCTAAGTCAACTATGGTCAACTATAGTGAAATTATGGTCAACTACATATTTCTATGTTGCATGAGTCTAACTCAAAGATATTGGGCTCACACACTATGAATCTAGGCCATACAAACTAAATCTTAGGATACTAAGATACCGTATCTTAGGATACGCAAACAAGGGATAAATATAACCCATATGTACATATCAAACAATATTATATATATAAAATCCTAATTACAAATGCTAAATGGATACCTTGGTTTCGAACCAACTTGGTATCACAATACTAAACCTCTATCTTGATATCCAAACCCAATACCTTGATTATCCTCCAATACCTTGATACTTACCTTGGCATCTCAAGGTAAATTCAAAACCTTATTTATACTAACTACCCAACAATAATTATAAACTACTATGTATTTAATATTTATATAATTCTATATACCTTATTTTAGTCACCTTAATACCAACTCATAATTAGTTTACAACTATCCTATTACTTATGCCAATACCTACTACTCATACCTTGGTATATCTTGATACTTACCTTGATATCTCAAGGTAATTGCCAAAATCTCATATATATACTAACTATCCATCAATAATTCCATATATCAATCCAATATAACTTTAGTATGTACTAATAGAATAATACTAACTACCAACTACACACTAACTATTAATACATATATACGTACATACATACCTACAAATATATAATATATAAAAAATACTCATAACAATTGATAACTAAAGTATACTAACTATTCTAATAAATTTATATGCTACAACTAAATATATACATATATAGTATACTATAATACAAATAGCAATTAGGAACATATTTATATATATATTAATTACCATATATATATATATATATAAATACATATATATAACCCACCATATATATTTATACAATATATATTTAAATACATATATATAACCCATAATATATATTTATACAATATACATATAAAATTATATATAACTATACATACACTTATACATAGTAAATTGTATAAAATACCACATAGTAACATACACACACACATATAGTAATATGTATATATAACTATACATATATGTATACATATATATAATCATACATTAATATAAATACATAACAATATATAATATAACTATATATATAACCACATATAAATATATCTACTATATTATATATACATATGCTACCACTTATAAATATATATCTACATACATATATATATATATATAAATAATTATATAATAACTATAAATAATCTAATTACTTAATTAAACATACACATATATTATATAAAATATATACATATATTTACATCCCTAACATATATTATAACATATATATTAATGCATGTAGAAGAAAGCTACATAATATATATTCTATTAATACATAGATCTATGATACAATAAACACTATAATAAATATACATAATACATATATAAGATATATAGATACATACACAATTATAATTCAAGAATTAAAGCACAATTAATTAGATATACACATAAACACACAACAATTGGAGAGTATCACACCGTATCCCACTAGATCTAGGATACGCATGCGACACGAGTCCACCACACATCCAATTGCACCCCGAAGGACACAAACAAATAACATATAATATTTATGAACAAAACAAAGTGTCAAATATAGATTTATGTGTCCGTGTCAAAATACGACATGTACAAAGTCCCGTGTCGGAGGAAAACCCCCCAAAACAACACGTATCACCAAATTATTGGAATACGACCTACACGTACCCAATTATGGATACGACACTAGCCCCGAACACATAAACATATGCCAAATTGATCTATAGGATCAATTGACACACACAACAAAAGTCATTTTCGGAATTCCCCCAAAATTGACACAAAAAGCACCATAACTTTCTCTATAGGTCTCCTATGAACACAAAACCAAATCCTATGGGTAGTACATACATATGGGTTGATTATTCATGATTAAATCTCAGATTTAGAAGCTATTTTAAGAGAAAAACTGAATTGTACCTATTGGGAGATGGATTTCCAATGAAACCTCCAAAATTGGTGAAATTGGCCTCCAACTTGTAGATCCTTGCTCCTTTTTGTAGATTCTTGCTTCCTCTTTCTAGATCCTTGCTCTTCTAGTCTTCAATGGTGATTTGAGAAGTAATTGGATGGAAATTTGGTAGAGATTTGGTGGAATTTGGTTGAGGGAAATTCTAGATCTAGATTTGGAATAAAAAATGAAGAGAGAGAAAGTTTTCGTTCCCTTTATATAGGTCTCACTTGCCCCCTCCCTCAAGCTACTATGTAAAGTCTAAAATACCCCTTGGGGCCTCTCATGAAGAAATTAATTAAGGAGGGAAGCTTCTAGTCTAATGGTTTAATTAATTTAATCATCCTCCTAATTAATGGGCTTTCTAGTTGGGCTCAATTCTAACAATTAATACATGTTGGTCCATGAGTCTAAACTAAACTAGTTAGGTCCACTAACACAAGTCCAAATAAATAAATCTATCATGCTAATAATAAATAAATAATACAATAAATAAATATTTAACATGCACAATATTCAATTAATTATAAAATGACCAAAATACCCTTTTCTAGAAAATACGGTAGTGACAACATGGCCCCTGGATCACCAAGAGAACTACGCCCATCCTATTATTTTAGCAAAATAGACCATACGGGGGAAAATTGTTCTTAAAAATATATATTACATAGACGGTTAGGTGACCGCTTTTGGATGTTTATTTTCAGTACATTGTGGCATGCTTCTATTTATCTTGTTACATCCCTCTGAGGACCTGGTCTCTTTTCAGGTGTAGACGATCATGACTATTTGTAGTAGCATGGATCATAACTTGCTACTTCTTTCTCTTTCGAGGAGGTCTTCCCTTCGAGCCTCTCTGATCATTACATGATGTACTTTTTATATTTTATTTCATATCCTAGTTTGGTAGTAGATTTATATCTGCACACCCCGATCTCCCGCAGGATCAATTGCCCCCGCTGAACATGAATCACCAAGTTCTAATGCTCCCGTAGGACAATCGTTCCCATCATGACGTAATGTCGCACTGGCCTGGAGTTGGCCTGCACAAGTTAATACCAAAAAGGCCGATTGATAACTACTTCGTAGAGTTGACATAGAAGAAATATTGAATAAACACAAGTATTAAATAAAAAAAAGCTATTTATTGATATAAAGTAAAGATTACAAGCGGCACTAGGCCGAGAAGTACAATCGCTCAAGCTCTCTCTCTCTCAATACAATGAATATGCCCTTAGGCTTACAACTTGAATCAAACACTCTAGATGATGATGTTCCTACAGATTACATCCCGTATCTGTGAGCTTCGGGTCTGTGCGCCATGCTTCTAAGACGCCAAGTGTGATCTTGCGCCTCCATGTGTCAAGCGATCTCCGAAATTGTGCGAGTAACTCCCTGCACCCTGCATGAAATCTGATTAGGTATTAGTACATTAAATGCACTGGTGGAGAGGCCTCTCGCCCATGCCATAAAAAAACACGTTTATTTAGTTATGTGCACCAACTGATTATGTTAACTTTCTAATCTTTACCTTAGGATCAGTTTCATGGCAATATAATGGAAATCTTTATTTCTGAAATAAGTGTGTCGTACAGAAAATAACTGATTTTGTCTTAGCCTTTCTTACCATTCGGCCTTTCCTGTGATACACGACAACGATATCGATAATGTACTAAGCAATAAAGAATATCTATATACACTAAAGTTCTTGAGCGTGTCTCTACCATAGACATGATTTACTAGAAACATAAGGAATACTGTAAAATATACTTCTAAAATATACACTGTGTTGTGCATCAAACTCCTTTGTGTTAACCTCTTCTGTGTGCGGTTTGCCGTTATGCATGCATAACTTATCTACATGAAGGTCACTGGCTCTGCTAGCCATATTGGACATAATCTGGGATAAAAATGACTGTCTTTCCAGCTCGGTTGCGAGCTTTATTGGGCGTCCCGAACCATCCGATGAGTCTGCTGTCTTTCAAGATCGGTAGCAAGCTTTGTTGGGCGTTCCATACTTGCCTGCTATTACATCAGCTAGCTATCTTACTAGATCTTCAGCTTGTGAAGTCCTCCGAGGCCGACATGATTTTGATGCATTGGATATCGTTCGAGGACTATCTTCCTTGTGCGCAATAATTTATCCGTGGCCATACAATCTACTTCACCACTTCCAATCCTAGCGGAGAACTTCATGCTCGATTTCTCTTATCTGAGGAATTTATCTCAGTTCTTTCTTCTCTGTGCATCTTCCTGATTAGAGACAGCCTCGGTGATCTGAATATCACGAGTACTTTCTTTTCTTTTTTCTCTCCTACTCGGAATGACTACTTGATAGCCTTCCTTGTCTATGTATGCAATATGACTCTACTCTAACTCCGTGTTATATTCCGTACGATACGGTGGCTTATTTATTCAATCAGAAACTACTTTGTGGCATGATATAATCATAAAATTAATTTGACTCAATGGGCTAGATTACGCAGATAGCAATTAAGATCTCCATATTCTATGCAATGATAAGGAAGATTATCCCATTAGCTATGTACATTTTTCTCTTTTATTAGCATACAAAAGTTATTGCTTAGAAACTAGCATGAATGTATCATTCTATTTCATTAAGTGTGTAGCTAAGCAGAGACATGTTCATCGGAGCCACCCACCTTAGCGATGATTCGTATTGGCCGAGCGAAACTCCGAGCACGCCTCTTAAAACGTCTAAGTATAAAATTCTTTGATGATTCAAGTCTAAAAGTCTTTTCCTCTAGCGATTCATCTCGCCAAGCTATGCAGGTCGATTTGATACTCTTTTGTCGTTTGAATCAGCTTTCCGCGTTAAGGGGAGCGGGTTGTTATATTATACACCACTCAGAACAAGTCTCTTCCTCGATACTTCCTGAGCGCAACTTGTCCTACCACACCACTTTCGAATCTAACTCAAGTATCTTTCTTCGAATCATTTAACCTATTCGAATACAAATTTTCTATTCGTCTTCCACATTTTGCTTCGTACGCACCCTTAGATATTCATTGAACGACTTTATCATTCAATGCCAACGTACTATACTTTACTTAATCATTTTATTCTTCGACTTAATCTCTAATGCTCTTAGTGCAGAGCCATACTACCAAACACGGGTATTCTATTACTCAATACTCACGAGGAAAAACTTAGGCTAGGTTAAACTTACCCAATCGCTACACTCATTCATCTGAATCTAAACATATTCACTTGTAGCTGCATTCGAATTTCTCATATCGCTGAGTCTGGATCATACACATATTTAAGGCATCCTAAAAATACATACATTTCAAACAAGCTTAGCGATAGCAAAGTCAAAAAAGCTAATGGTGAAGGCGGTATATATCTCCTCAAAACTCTTCAAATTTGATCTCAACACATATTCCAACTCAACCAATTTTAATTCTAAGTCTGATCACATATCGATATGCAGTTTATCCTGAGTTATCGTCCATTCTCGCTATGATAGTTTCAATATCTCCTAAATTATCGTTCGCTTTGTCTATGTTATATTTCCCAAAAAATTTCAAACATTATGAACCAATTTCTCAAATGATTTCTGAATCCTTACTTATGCATACCTCAAACATATTCTTTGAAGCACGATCTAAATTATGATGATATTATTCGAATCCAATCTAGTCTAAATCCATTATCGTCAATCTTCTTAGCATAATATTTAATCCAAAATGTACCACTTGTATTCTCTTTGTGCCTTAACGTTTCTTCCAACGACATATAAATCTTAACCATCCAAATCCAATTTGTTTCATTAACTAACATTCTATCCTTCTGAACAATCCTCAAGATGACACAATTCGTTTTCAAGTACTTCCGTCTATGAAATCATAAGGTTACCTCGAGCGGGGTCAATTAAAATATATTACAAAACCCAAGTATTGCACTATCATCGATTTTGTCTTCCGAGCAACGATCCAATTCCTATCCCAACTTCCTCGAACAATTCCATAAGTCCATTCACAAAATCTATCCAATTTATTTCTTTACATAACCTCGTTCCTTAAACATATATCTAATCTAGAAACTAATATCCATCCAAGTTCATCGTCCATTCTATTTGCGTCAAACACTAACTTCTTTCGCAAACACGTCCACTCCAAATCCTAACTCTAAATCTTGTTTTCCCAGCTTTATCGTCTACCCAGAAGATACTTCCAAAGACATTCATACCAGTTTTAACTCTTGGCAAAGGGTAGTCTACCTAACCACTAGGTCAGCTCACCAGGTAATAGGTACAGTTAGAGTTAACGATTCTCATCTTGTAATCTCGTTGCATGATGCTCTTCCCAATTCCTAAGGTCAAAATATTATTCTTTTGTACGAGGAATTCTACCCTTGCTCATCTCACTCAGATTTCTAAACATTGAGCTTAGATCATCCTACCACATCAACACATTCATTTTACGGGATTCGAGTCCGTTTAGCAAAGCCATCCATAAATTTGTCCATCCAAATCTTTGGTAATTTCTAAATGAGACACATCGAACCTAGAATTTCGTGTAGTCTATCTCTCCGAACTAATTTTTATAACTTTCCTCTAAATCATAAGTCAAAATTCTCTAAGTCACCAATCTCAAACATAACATCTAAGTCGTCCGATGTCTAATATATATTTGCTCGCAAAATTCTTCGAATATAACTTGATTCATATTTCTACTAAATGTCACACATTGGTCTCCCGTAAGTTCGAATATCTCCATCGGATGTGAAAAGCTTTTGATAAGGGCACTATAAACTTTACTAAGGGCTAGCCCAAGAATGGGGCTAGCCCATTAGTGAACAATGTTTACTCATAGTAGCCCAATAGTTTACTCATACTAGCCCAAACCCCCCTAATCTCCACCGGAGTTCTCCTCCCTCCTCTCTTTCTTATCGGAGCCCTCCTCTTCCGCCTCCTCCCCCGTAGCCTCCCGTTGCTGCCTCCCGTCGTCGTCGTCGTCGCCGTCTCTGCCTCCTCCCCCGCCTCCCGCCGCCTCCTTCCTCTCCTGTTCCTCCGTCTCGTACCCCCTTTCGGTGCTCGACTACCTCGGCACCTTCGGCGTCCGCCGCTCCTCCCAACCCTCCTTCCTCGGTCGCTACCACAAGGTCCTCCACTCCGCCGTCGAAAGACATGAATAATAACACAATGACAAAGAAAAATAACAGCACACAGAAAACCAAAAAAGAAAAAGAAAAAATAGAAGAACTGTCAAAATTTGACATATATGTTAATTTTTAGGACTGTCAAAATTTTGACAGTCCTACCAATTCGAAGTACTGTCAAACTTTTGACAGTTCTACCAATTGGACGGACTGTCAAAATCTTGACAGTCCTAAAAACATATGTTAAATTTTTAGGACTGTCAAAATTTTGACAGTCCTTACAATTGGTAGGACTGTCAAAATTTTGACAGTCCTAAATTTTTTGACATTGACAGTCTAAAATATTTAGTGCTCATTTCGGTCAACTCTCCATTATCTTTCTTTGGCCGAGTGGCATGTACTTCCACGGCGCCTCATGATCTAAAAATTTGAGAGTCCTAAAATTTTTGACATTGACAGTCTAAAAATCATGATCTAAAATTTTTGACTGTCAAAATTTGACATATATATTAATTTTTAGGACTGTCAAAATTTTGACAGTCGTACCAATTTGAAGTATTGTCAAAATTTTGACAGTCCTAAAAATTCAACATATATTTTTAGGACTGTCAAACTTTTGACAGTCATACCAATTGGAAGGACTGTCAAAATTTTGACAGTCCTAAAAATATATGTTGAATTTTTAGGACTGTCAAAATTTTGACAGTCCTTCCAATTGGTAGGACAGTCAAAATTTTGACAGTCCTAAAACTTATTTTCTGTTAATTTATTTTGTTAATTGGTGGGGGGCCAATTTATTTTGTTAATTTTATGTTTTATTTAAGAAAATATATTTTAACGAAATAATATTAAAATAAATTAACAAAAAATTTACTATATGGAAATTTCAAAATTAACAAAAAATTAAAATAAATAAACTCAGTTGTCGATATGTATCAAAATTTTAAAATATCCCAAATTTCTATCCTTAAAATTTGTTTAAGTATTCTATTATTTAAAATTGTAAATTTATTATTGGTACATTAAATATTTTGTAAAAAAAAAATACCAAAAGTAAAATTTGGAGGTCTTAACATCATTTTTTTGCGATTCTAAACATTTTGGAAGTCCGTCAAACAATGAAACTGTTTATCCCGAAGTACTTTTCTATACGGTCATTTTGGCACAAACTGGACCTTGTTTCGATCTCCCAGTCAAAAGTTATGATACTTTAAAGTTTTATATTTTATATTTTTGCCTGTAATATGTACGTCTTACTTCGGATGAAATTCTCTCTATACGAATTGTGTTACTCTCATCGAAAACATATAAATTGACCTATTGTGTGATAAAAACGATTTGAAAATAAATAGTTATGGCCGTTCGAAGTCTGATCGACGGTAGACGTAATATTCGTATGGTAGATTTTTTATTTTTTTTGGGTTCAATGATAACATATTTTATTTTGGATGTTAAACTAAATAAAAAAAAATTAAAATCCAAAACTAACTAAATAGAAAAAACTAAAAAGAATTCCTGACAATTAAAATGAGTCCTCATTGTTTGTGGGACTATCAAAATCCTGACAGTCCTAGTTTTATATAAAATTTTAGTGGGTTAAAATTAGGACTGTCAAAATTTTGACAGTCCACATAGCCTGTGGGACTGTCAAAATTATGACAGTCCTAACAATTTATAGGACTGTCAAAATTTTGACAGTCCTTCCAAGTGGTAGGACTGTCAAAATTTTGACAGTCCTGATTATAACAATCCCGAGAGAATTTTGGGAGTGGCAAACTTGTAAGTATCAATGATAAAAATTTGGGCTAGCCCCAAGTAACTTTTAGGATGGCAAACTTGTAATTTTTGGTAAATTTTTAATGGGCTAGCCCCAAGTAAAATGTGTAGTGCCCTTATCAAAAGCAATGTGAAATCACCATGCCAGCTCTTCTGCTGGATAATCGTCCCCATCCGGTGTGACACCATCATCAAAATTTGCCTAGCCAAATTATCCAAAACTTTAAGGTTATTATTTTTTATCAATTTGTACTCCATATCTAGCATTCCTTACAAGAATCAAGTTACAAATTCAATTCTATAATCTACTCATCGATCGTACAATAAGAAAATCCTCTAGCCAAAGTCTATTCACCTTCGTTATGAACCATTTCATCGAGTTCGTCTCCATAATCATCGAACATGTCAGGCCCGGGTTTCCCGTGAGTTTGATCATTCCCGCTGGACAAGATATCACCACGCCAACGCTCCCGCGGGATGCTCATTGTCAACAAGTCCTAATGTCGAGTGTTATCTTTCAAACTAGATTCAAGATTGACTCATCCAATTCAAGATCAAATCCAAACTCATATATATTTATCCCTCGAGTAATATGATTCAATCACTTGTATCATTCTGAACTATCTAACGAGCATCGATTCTTTATTCATTCATTGAATTCTAAGATCGGATCAATAATACCTCAATTGAATTGTATCGAGCGATATCCTTTCTTAAACCTAATTTCTATGTGCACTATCTTCTATCGTACTAACTTTGATTGCATCATCGAGTTCCATTCTTGACAGAAAACTTTATTCACATTGATTAGATCTGATACAATCCACTAAGTTTTCTCGACTTACATATCCATTCCGTTACTTTGCTCTAAATCCTTATTCGTTACCATTTTTGGTTCGTACAACTCATTCTTAAATTGTCTGAATGAACTTCACGTAAGACATTCAATTTATGCTAACTATACAACACTCTTTCTAAGGCTTTGCACGATCACATCGCTTGCTGAGAGACTCATTGTTGCTCCAAAATTCTTGATTCTCTCAAACATTTCTAAGATATTTCATACACCACTCAGGATTCGAGCTACTCGATAAATCTTCAAAACTCACTCTATCCATAAATCGCATATTCATTCCCGAGGCTATCTCATACACCACTAAGGAATCTAGTCATCCAAATCTATCCTCTATCGCATCCGCAACGCTCGCATTTCCATCTGATTTGTTTCTTAGAACTCCTACGCTTCCTTTTGTGTCATCTCAATAAACCTTACTATCATATATACTTCTTGTCATACCCCAGTCCTAAAATACGTAGGACTAGGAACACGTAAGCATGCCAGCCGTATGGATATGGCAACTCCAATATATGGAAACCAAAATCCACACGTACGCTGTAATATGAATATCAATCCACAAGTGGTATGAACATATGTCACAAGTCACAGGATATAATCTAAATCTCATCTACGAAAATCAATATAAATAATAACCATTATCTATGAAACTAGATCTCAATATAAGTATCCAAGGATGATAGTTGGATGGAAACAAATCCACTACCAACTCGAAGGTAAAGGTACAACACAATAAACACAATATAAGAATACCAGCTAACGACCACGGGCTCGAAGAGAAGACATCCACGAAACATATATAACCATCCAAATCTGCGCTCCTGCAAATACTCAAGAACAGATACACCTGGAAGGGGACCAGGTCCTCAGAGGGACGTAACAAGATACAGAACAGCAAGCCAATTTGAATACAGTAAACATGCATAATAGGTAGAAAATATATAAGTACGCTGTACAAGACAATCTACATGAATGCAAATGAGGACAACTTTTCAACATATGGGAAAGGGTAGGCTACTAGATCTAAGCCTCACAACTCACACACTCGTCAGTGGACATCATCAGCCGACATACCTCGGGGGAGCGACCCTCGGACTCCATCAATCGACATACCTCGGGGGTAGGGACCATCGGACATGACCACCATAGTGCGTGCTAGTTACTACGGTTTACCAGTGTGGTTAAAAGCCCATACGCCTAATGATTGTCCTCGATGATACTAAGTGCCATGTGTGTGTCAACATATCTAATACATAGTAATGACTGAAGAAAAACTACACATGCAAGAAATATACAGAAATGCAATAAATATACAGAAATATACTAAGCATGCAAAATACTGTAAGCAATTTGGCAAGGTATCTTGCCTGGTTTGAAAAGATAAAGTCCCAACTCAAGGCGTCGTCCGATCTACCCGTCACATAAATTAAACAAGTTAGATTACAAAAGTGGGTGAATAGTTTTCGCTATTTTAATCTATTTTAACTCTGAATAAAATAACCAAAATTAGTATTTTAATCTTATTATAATCTGATTTTATTGTTAAGCTCTAATTTTGGTCCAAAGAAAGTCAATATTAAGGATTTATGATCCGTGGCACGCAAATTGAGGCAATCCGTTGACCAAAAAGTCAACCGACTCAAATCCTAGATTTGTGTATGGAATCCTATATATTTCAATGCTATATGAACATTGGAATTGAAAATTTCACAAAATCACAAGTCGATAAAGAGTTATGGCCACAAGGGCGCACAAATGATATTTTTTGTGTTTTCCTATTTACGTCTACGTTGCACAAATTTTACAATAGAATAAATCTATATTTTAAATTCTTGAAGAATACTTTTCTGTAAGTTTATCATGTCAGGTTTTCGAAACTTCAAACGGTTTGTAATTACGAGTTCGGGATCTCCAGAAATCTTGAAAATACCAAAACGCGTCTGATTTCGGACAGCTGGCACTTTTAGAATTTTTTGGAAAAATAGGTTCTAAAATTATTAAAATAATTTAAATATTCAGAAAACTAACCTTGATATGATTCTAACAAAAAACACTGGAGCACGTTTGGAGTCCGGAACTAGGAGATATCGTCTTTTTAATTCATCATAACTACTAGAAAATGAGCCTGAATTTATGACGAATTTTGACTATTTTGGATGAAAAGAGAGGAATTTGGGGAAGAAAAATATGAAGGATGAGTTATTTATAATGGTGGACACTACTTAATTAAATACGACTAGGATTGGTTAATTTGGATAGGATTATGATGAATTTAAATAAGGATAGGATATGCATGAAGTTGCTTTCCTAGTAGGTTTATGATTTGAATTAATTTAAAATAGAGTTTGAATTTATCTCAATAATTTATAATCTTAAATATAATTAAAGATAATACAAATAATTTATAAAATCTTATTAATATCTATTAACACTAAATTAGCATGTTTTAATTACCAAAAATTCTAGAAAAATCTTCAAAAATCTAAAATAACCTAAAATAATTCTAAATAAATATTTATATAAGTAAATATGTCAAGAAATTTATTTTCTAATTAACTAAGAGAATACTCTAAATAAATTTAATATCTATAATAAATATAATAATATAAAATACACACAAAATATCTTATTTTTGGTGAGAGAGTTTACAATCTACCCAACTTACAAAAATTTCGTCCTCCAAATTGACACTAACCCATATTCATAATAATCACTATAGCTATTACACTACATAGCTATCTAGCAATGCTTCCTAAAAGTCATGGTCTGTCATTCTAACACTTCTCATTTATTACCCATACACTATCCTATTATCCTCTAACTCGTCTACACTACCCAACTTATAAAAGTTCTACTAGTAGTCACAGTCTCTTGAGGCTATTGTCTAGGTTTTAAGACGAATATATTTATTGGATCAAAAATCTTGGGGTACTTGTCTTGAATCTCACAACCATGATTTTTCATTGTAACCGTCAAGTATCGTAGTCTAATACTGCCATGCCACCTGACCAATATGTCTGCAAATACTTCGACTACTTTACTACAACGGTCTAGCTGCAGCTGTCGCTACATTGCCAGCGATTTATCATAGTTGTCAGTTCATAACAAGTGCCTTCAATTCTTTCCTAGGCATAGTCTAAGTTTTTTTTTGGGCAACAGTTAAAGTCTTGACTAACTTATAAAACTATTAAAAGTATAAACTAGTTCAAACAGTCTAACAAAGTCCTATTAGCCTAAGGGATGCTATACATGGTTTTTAAAATAATAAGAGGATACAGATATTGCTATAGGTCATATACATAAGGTTTATTATTAAGAACTCATCCTTTAGTTATTAATCATCTACTAAACCATTTACGTTTTAACTAACAAAACTAAGGATGGGGTCGAAGTAGACCCACAATTCTTGTTGGCACGTAAAAGACGTAACTACGATAGGGAGAATTAAGCACGAGATAATGAATGGATAGAGAAGAGAAGATGATCCACCCAAGGGGGCGAGATGGTGATAGAAAAAGAATACTACTACTGCTACTCGCGTCATCTATTAGCATCGCGTATGCCATCTGGGTAAAATATCAGTATATCCTCATAACTGCTAAACCGAAACCTATATAATTCTACGTCTACTATGCACCTAAGATCTCGTGTCATAAAGGGGGTTATGAGTATGCAATGACACATATAACTAAGGTTGTACCTGTATCTACGGCTTTCTGTGGCCGCGCTCTCTTGTTTGTCATCATGAGTGCTTGGCCTATGGGGTATATCTAGTACTATTCGTGTATCAAACTTATACTAAGCATGAACGTTCGTCTTTCTGAAATAGGGGAAGACAAAAAACAATAATAAAGAGTTCAAGGAGGAGGTCATATAATACAAGTACGGGATTCGAAGGGATTAGAGGATTCGAAAGGGAGTTGCCAAGGCAGTTGTGGATTGAAATCTTATTTTTGGTAAATTTCTATATGCATGCTCATATCAGTACAATTATGTACCTGACACGATATGCTCTGACCAGTCTAGAGGGCAAGTATATTCGTCTAACAAGTTGAGTCAACTATATCTTAATCCACGTATATTAGTGATATGAAGAGCTAACCAAGCGCACTACGGTTGATCCGACCATAATACACCGATTCTGATTTAGACAATGTATTAGTGTGGGCCCCCAATAATACATATGTCATGATCAAGCTCAATACAAGAATAAGCTTGCAAAACTAGGCTATAATAGCAGCATAAGTCGAGGTAATAAAAAAATATAAGTACGCTTGATTATGATGGAGGAAGGTACAGAATAATTTAAGTTCACCAAGAAGATCGGTGTTGTGCCTCTACAGTTGCCATACTAATTTCTTGTCGAAGTCTAAAGTCAATCAAATAGGTGTATGGGCCTCTAAGTTCTACAGTCCAGAATAACACTAAAGTTCTATAGTCTGGATAAACACTATCTTTTTATGCAAGTCTATAGTTGGTGTCATTCAATTATACTTCATTGATGAGTCAACAAGACTATGTGTTACTAGGTTATGAGGCATACTATCCTAGTTACAATAATTTAACTAATAGTATTATTAAACAATAGAATGTATATACCTGGTACAAGGTACCTTCCAACCCCTATCAAGCACGAAAGAAAAGATAAGATTAACATTGTGAAAGGATCAAGCAAGATGCAATGCAAGCAATCAAATGAGAATACAAAATAAAATCAAAGAAGGTGATTAAATAAGTGGATGAGATCCTATATTCTAATCCTATGCGCAGGCTTGCTCGGTACAATAACATAACCGAGACAATATGCTCTCGACCTGCATGGGCCACCACAAAAAATGTCACGCCCCAGTCCCAAAATACGTAGGACTAGGAACATATAAGCATGCCAGCCGTATGGATATGGCAACTCCAATATATGAAAACCAAAATCCACACGTACGCTGTAATATGAATATCAATTCACAAGTGGTATAAACATATGTCACAAGTCACAGGATATAATCTAAATCTCATCCAGGAAAATCAATATAAATAAATAACCATTATCTATGAAACTAGATCTCAATATAAGTATCTAAGGATGATAGTTGGATGGAAACAAATCTACTACCAACTCGAAGGTAAAGGTACAACACAATAAACACAATATAAGAATACTAGCTAACGACCACAGGCTCGAAGAGATGACATCCATGAAACATATATAACCATCCAAATCTGCACTCCTGCAAATACTCAAGAACAGATACACCTGGAATGGGACCAGGTCCTCAGGGGGACGTAACAAGATACAGAACAGCAAGCCAATTTGAATATAGTAAACATGCATAATAGGTAGAAAATATGTAAGTACGCTGTACAAGACAATCTATATGAATGCAAGTGAGGACAACTTTTTGACGTATGGGCAAGGGTAGGCTACTCGATCTAAGCCTCATAACTCACACACTCGTCAGTGGACATCATCAGCCTACATACCTCGAGGGTAGCGACCCTCGGACTCTATCAATCGACATACTCGGGGGTAGCGACCATCGGACACGACCACCATAGTGCGTGCTAGTTACTACGGTTTACCAGAGTGGTTAAAAGCCCATACGCCTAATGATTGTCCTCGATGATACTAAGTGCCATGTGTGTGTCAACATATCTAATACATAGTAATGACTGAAGAAAAACTACACATGCAAGAAATATACAGAAATGCAATAAATATATAGAAATATACTAAGCATGCAAAATACTATAAGCAATTTGGCAAGGTATCTTGTCTGGTTTGAAAAGGATGAAGTCCCAACTCAAGGCGTCGTCCGATCTAACCGTTACATAAATTAAACAAGTTAGATTACAAAAGTGGGTGAAATTTTTTCGCTATTTTAATCTATTTTAACTCTGAATAAATTAACCTAAATTAGTATTTTAATCTTATTATAATATGATTTTATTGTTAAGCTCTAATTTTGGTCCAAAGAAAGTCAATATTAAGGATTTGTGATCCGTGGCACGCAAATCGAGGCAATCTGTTGACCAAAATGTCAACCGACTCAAATCTTAGATTTGTGTATGGAATCCTATATATTTCAATGCTAGATGAACACTAGAATCGACAATTTCATAAAATCACAAATCGATAAAGAGTTATGGCCACAAGGGCGCACAAATGACAGTTTTTTGTGGTTTCCTATTTACGTCTACGTTGCACAAATTTTACAGTAGAATAAAATTATATTTTAAATTCTTTAAAAATTCTTTTCTGGAATTTATCATGTCAGCTTTCTGAAACTTTAAACGGTTTGTAATTTCGAGTTAGGGATCTCCCGAAATCTCGAAAATACCAAAACGCGTCTGATTTCGGACAACTGGCACTTTTAGAATTTTCTGAAAAAATAGGTTCTGAAATTATTAAAATAATTTATATATTCAGAAAACTAACCTTGATATGATTCTAAGAAAAAAACTGGAGCGCGTTTGGAGTCCTGAGTTAGGAGATATCGTCTTTTTAATTCATCATAACTACTAGAAAATGAGTCTGAATTTATGACAAATTTTGATATTTTGGACGAAAAAGCGAGGAATTTGGGAAAGAAAAATATGAAGGATGAGTTATTTATAATGGTGGACACTACTTAATTAAATACGACTAGGATTGGTTAATTTGGATAGGATTATGATGAATTTAAATAAGGATAGGATATACATGAAGTTGCTTTCCTAGTAGGTTCAGGATTTGAATTAATTTAAAATAGAGTTTGAATTTATCTCAATAATTTATAATCTTAAATATAATTAAAGATAATACAAATAATTTATAAAATCTTATTAATATCTATTAATACTAAATTAGCATCTATCTAATATTAAGACTATGTATATCCAAATAAATCCTAAATAATTTTAAAAATCTAAATAAAATTCTTAAAATTCTAAATAAATTACAGAAAAATATATTTAAATATTTTAAACTAAAATAAAAATTTGTTAGGAACAACATGCAAGTATGGTCGTATAGTAAATCATAGAAGTCCTAGAAATTTATGTTTCCTATGTTTTAATTACCAAAAATTCCAGAAAAATCTTCAAAAATCTAAAATAAGCTAAAATAATTCTAAATAAATATTTATATAAGTAAATATGTCAAGAAATTTATTTTTTAATTAACTAAGAGAATACTCTAAAGAAATTTAATATCTATAATAAATATAATAATATAAAATACACACAAAATATCTATTTTTGGTGAGGGGGTTTACACTTCTATCAATAGTCATCCCACGCAAACTATGTTTTGATTCATAACTTTCTGACACAAATAACTATTCGAACTATATCTCAAAATCCAAACACGATCCACTATATTCGCCTTAGCGATGATCCAATAATGTACCTATCAATTTCCATTCTAACTCCGACTTATCCTTATCCAAATGACATTACAATATCACTCGTAACTTGCTTACACCAAAGGGTCTAGGTGTGCGACATTCAGCATGACTTAACCAACATGCTATGAACATAACTACCCCATCAGAACGATATTCTAGTCTCGTACCCAAATTTGCTAGCTTTACGAAAAAACCAATCTGGTTATCACACAACTTGATAACTCTAGCATGAGTCTACTCATATAAGGTCCGACACAACTCGCCACAAAGGCTGCCACATAACTATCTCGTCCAATAATCTTTCGCATGAATTTTTTAAATATTTAGACTTATTGTATGGAACATTCATCGAAGCATCGAGAGAGAGCGTCTACCAAATCATCAATGAACATGTTCAAAACTGAGAGAATCGATACGAAGTCCAAGGACATAAAGTCGTGCTCTGATACCAATATGTCACGCCCTGAACGTGAATCACCACGTTGAAACGCTCCCGCAGGACAATCATTCACATCAGGACATAATGTCGTGCGGGCCTGGAGTTGCGCCTGCGCAAGACAATTACCGAAACGGTCGATTGATAACTAGTTCACAGAGTTGACATAGCGATAATATTGAATAAAAAGAAGTATTGAATCAAAAATAAGATATTTATTGATATGAAGTAAAGATTACAAGCGACACTAGGCCAAGAAGTATAATCGCTCAAGCTCTCTTTCTCTCTCTCTCAATACAATAATTATGCCCTCAGGCTTACAACTTGAAACAGTCTGTATGATAATATTCCCATATATTATATCCCGGATATATGAGCTTCAGGTCCATGCGCCATGCTTCTAAGACGCAAAGTGCGATCCAGCGCCTCGATGCTTCAAGGATCTCCGAAACTGTGCGAGTAACTCCCTGCACCCTGCATGCAATCTGGTTGGGTGTCAGTATATTAAATGCATTGGTGGGGTAGCCACTCGCCCACCCCAAACAACAAGGACGTTTATTTAGTTATGTGCACGAACTGATTATGTCATCTTTCTAGTCTTTACCTTTGTCACGACCCGCACCCAAAATTTGGGCATGAGCCGAGGGTACGTCCAACCTACGCCACAGCATCAGCGGTAGAACGATATCTATGTCTTAATAATACTAATCACAACTCATAAAATAACCTGTCATTGATCTCAACTCCATAAGGAGGATAAGAATATGTATTTGCTATCAATTCATAAGATACTCAGTCATAAAACTATAAGAAGGTAAATAGCACGATAAGACGTAAAAATAAGGAAGTTCTGACATAAGTCAAGTACACGAATCAAATAACAATAAAAGTCTAGAGTCTAGCTATACCAACATAAATAAGTCCCAACATAAATATACCCAAGTCTCACAGTTTAGAACAATCTAATACATAATAACTAGGATAAATGCTGCCTAAATAAATATGAGTGGTGTCTCTTCTAAGGAGAGTGGCTCCTCTGAAATCTCTGGGATAAAGTCTCCATCTACTCCTGGATCATAGTGGGTAGGGCAAAAATCCTCGAGATCATCTGAATATGTTATCCAGTCAGAATTGGAGTGAAGCACAAACACTAAACAACAGTTTCAATTATATTGACAAAAACTATAAGACAACGTAAGAAAATACATGATAAAGGAAATACTAAAAAATAAGGAATACTGGAGAGACATGTAATAAGCATATGGACCTAACTAGCAATGAACAGATATATGGAAATAGTAGAAATGAAACTAAATGGAATAAAAGAATAGGAATTCTATCTAAGTATTATGAAATATCAGTTTGTTATGTGATCGGCTTGGGACTAAATTAGGCTTGTTATATATAATTGGCTATAATATATCTGATGTCAGGCTAACCATCTGGTTAGCTATGATACGAGCAATAGTCAGGGTAATCATACATAACAGGCTATGAGGTATGTAAATGGTCATGTTATACCCTACGTGATATGTGGGGTGAGCTATGATGCATGTAAAGTGGGATAGGATCACTTAATCTTGCTAATATTTCCCCTTCCCCAGCTAGCACGATAGATTCCAATCACGACTCCTCATGACAAGTATCTATGATACTAACCCATGTATCCACTGTGTTAGAATCAAATATACACTACAACTAGAATCATAGTGATAATCAAAATAATAAAAACTGTCAGAGAATATACTCGCCTATGGTCCTAAGCTACGAATAAGGATCGATGTCTAACCTATATATCATATAGGTTACCCTATATATCACAATGACCTATATATCATATATTAATTTTATTTGGTGATTTAGAAAGACAATATCATTAACTATGTTAAAATATAATTATTAGGCCAAAACTAGGTCTTAGAAGTCAAACTAGGTCAGTCCCTAGGTTACCCTAGGTTTAACAAGGTCCATTAGTCAATAATAGAATTATACTAACTAGTACTTGGTGATACTAAGTGTTATAGCTAATACCTTACCTTTAACTAATGCCTTCTAGCACTTGGTATCAATAAGGCACCAATACCTTATTAACCTTACACTCTTAATAATACTACCATGATACCAACACTATTACACATACTAGTCTTATAACATTCTACACTAAATACACCTATGCTATCAATACTAAGTACGCAATACCCTCATCTTAGCAACCTACTCTATTACATACACCCTCAAGATACCTAATTTTACTTGCTCATAACTTAAACTGGTACCTTCCCAAGTTGCTTTAAATTATTGGTTTAGTACCCGAGCTACTCATACTTAGTTTACTCCATTGCACTAGAGTAATTGAGCCAAACCCTGCCCTCATACTCATTCATAACACACCTACACACTGACCTACATACTTGATATACCTTATACCCTAGTGTGACTAACTGACAACTTGGTGTCACTCACCTACCCTCACTGCCCTTAATAGAGAATTGATACATATATCAGAAAATAATACTCAAGTTACCAATGTTATCTCTCTTGTTGTGAACTGGTACACAATACTGCACCCAGTACTTAACCCCTTATACTCCCCCATACTTGAACTGACACAATAACCTAGTACCTGCACTAACAGACCTAGACCTACCATTATTCTTACCCACTAGACCTCACTTGATACACAGTCCACTGCTCTAACCCACTGTATCATACTTGATACCCAATTATCAGTCCCCTCATGATGTCTACAAGCCCAATGTTAGTGTGGTAGCACACAACTACCACTAATCCACTCTAGACAGTACACAAGCAGTGTGCACTGCTGCTCTATCCATAGGCCACATGCCCGAGTCCATCACCTCATAAAGCATACTAACTGGTTACCAACTCTCCATACCTCAAAGAACACATACATGTATAATAATGCTACCCGACTAAGTCCCTTGCTCACATACTTATACTTTAAAGTATCAGTACAACCCTTAGCATATACTCATTTTCTAGGCGCAATATTAGACATCTACTTATCAATACCAATGCCTACTTCTGTTTTTAATACTTGATACCTCAAGTACCTATTGAATACTGGGTGTTACTCATCCCATTTGTTTTATCAGTTGTATGATACTCTGGGATATACCCAACTCGATGGCTGTCTCCCTCTCTCTTATTCTCAGATTCTCCTCTAATACAGAGTATCTATCTACTCCCGCATGCCTGAAACATACTTGGCAACCTCTGATCCCCTCCATGACATCCAACACTAATACCCGATACACTTAACACCACATCGCACAACTTACTAACTATGAAAAGAACCCGACACCCCTTACCTGACACTAGACATTGCCTCCACTCCATTCTGAGACTGCAGCAGTATACTTCTAACCCCACAGTTGCACAGACCTAGACTTCTTTAATCCAATTGTGACTCAATGTAATAGGCACTGCCAACCCCATCTCTTGTCTACTGTATTTGCTTCCTTGCATTTGTAGTAGCACCCTCCAACTCACTGCATTACCCAAGAAGTTTACTCCTTCATTATATTCCAAATCAAACATCAACTTGCTACCAGCTAGACACCACGCATAGTATCAGTACAAACTTGGTACTCAAACACCCTCCATATCTTGACCAACTGCTACTGCTGCTGCAGTTGATCACCCCCATCACTGGCACATGGTGTACACAGTGCTCGACACTCTCTCACAGCACTTGCAGGTGCACCAACACTCCCACACATTCGATAACATGTGTACACTAGTATATATATATATATATATACAATGTCCTATGAATATCGCATCTAAATAGGTGCATTATAATATTAGTCAATTCATCAAGTACCTTGAGTTCATCAATCAAGGTACCTTCTATAGTGACATGATACACTACCAATCATAAGCCAAAAAAAATCCCAATATGCACAACTTCATGTAGAAATCACTAGGGAACCAATAGAGACAAATCTCTCTCCTTGAGGGTGTTCCTAACCCATGGGTGGGCTCCTAATAGCCAACAAAAGAGTAAAACATAATTTTAAAGAGAAATTTTAGATGAATTCCCAATGAAAACTTCTTTTTTTCCAACGTTTTTTGAAACCTAAATTTTTAGGCTTCTTAGATGAGAAAAATGTGAGGGATTTGAGGTTTAAATTTCTAAAATATGTGAAGGAAAGGAAAGGGTTTGGGGAATGTTTTAGGAATGTAATATAAACAAGAAAAGATTTGATGAATGCGGAAAATGAGGTCTTATACGAAGACCCGCCCTTCTTTTATGTTTACAAACAAGATTGTACAAATTTGATCCTGCACGAGGATGTCTAAGTACAATTTATTTAATCTGGGTGAATATTGCTATAGGTGTCTGATCTGCAGTCGATCACTTTAGCCCTTGGACCACACGATGTTTGAAGAAGTGCCGTGGAAGACAGGTAGTAGCTTCGAGGGTTGCTGAAGAGGGTGGATGCCCAATGCCAAAGTCGTCGATCCCTTCTCTTTGCATGAGCTCCGGATTCTCCTCTCTCTCTCTCTCTCGACAGTCTGACCTTCGATCTTTGCGACCGTTGGATCTGATACTGGATTTCTTGATCAGTTTTCAGACCTAATTTCCTCGACCTTGTTCCTCATTGATAGATGTCTCTATTTATAGAGTTTTAGTGACAGTGACCACTCAATCGGTGTAAAAACCAAGTAGTGGAAAGTACAGCACCCTTTTATACAACGGTTAAAATAACCAATGCCTGCGTATAGATGATCTTTTGAATGAGCGTGTGACGCGGGTCCAACTAAGGGAAAAAATGTATATAATCGCTACGAAGATCACGGTGTAAAAGCCACGTAGGTAGGTATCCCTCGTGTAGAAGAGGTTGGCATAGAAGCCAATGTTTGTCACCATGGCATAGAAGCCAAATAGTTATAAAACTGGCATAGAAGCCGGATAGGCGTAGAAGCGGAGTGGTTATAGAGGCCGAGTGGGCGTAGAAGCCGAGTAGGCACAGAAGGCCGAGCAGGCACCGAAGCTGAATGGGCGTAGAAGCCGAGCGTAACTTGCCAGAGTGATGATGTAGACGTTTTAGCCGGAATTTTAGCTCTTGGAGATAATCATATCTCTTGTATTAAATGTAGAGATCTGCCACCATTCCGTACATTAAATACAGATGCTTGTCTTCAAGATTTGTCATTATTTCGCGTATTAAATGCAGATACGCACCTTGAACCCTATGCGAAGAGTAACCGCTGTCGTGACAGTCTGTTCGTCTTCTGCGTTGAGTAAGGAGCTCATGTTTGCCTGTGTAAAACTAGGCAGCGTATTCCCTTGTATGCGTAGGAGCAGCTCTCGCAAAGGGGATGTCACTAAACGACGGTTCAGTGACATTTAATCAAATCTCCTGTATTAAATGTGGAGATCCGCCATCATCCTGTGCATTAAATGCAGAGGCGTATTTTGAGAACCTGTCACCCTTCTGTGCAACAAACGCAGAGACGTGCCTCAGACATCTGTCAGTATTCGGTGCATTAATTGCAGAGACGTACCTAGAGAACATGTCACCGCTCTGTGCATAAAAATGCAGAAACGTGCCTCGAATCTCGTACGAGCTGCAGCTTTTGACATGGCAAGCGGTTTGTCTTCCGCGGAGTGTAAGGAGCTCTCATCTGCCTGTGTAAAACTAGGCAGTGTATTCCTCCGTGTACGTAAAAGCGGTTTACGCAAGGGAAATGGCAGTAAATGACAGCCTGGGTTGTAGTGCCATGCCATCATTATAGCCGTCGCCTGGGTAGTCGTGCGGTTCCCTTTGTCAAAAGTCGAGACGTCAGGTTCATTGCAGGATCTGACCGGTTCATTGCAGGCTCTGACAGGTTCACTTCGGAGAAAACGAAGCGTCCCTCGTACACTTCAATGTCGTATGAAGAGAGGATGAGTTTACGCCATAAAGGCGACGTCGATCCCTGTTTACGCTGAAGCATCCTGGACATACTGCCTTACGCGGATGGTCTTTGAGCCTGTATTTCTCACTGTGCTTTGGCGGAGAAGCTCTGTTTGCACGTTTGAAGGCTCTGAAGTCCTCTGTTTACGCTGCTTTGCATTAATATGCTGCGTAGAGCTTCTAGCGTATTTTTTATGCTTCTACAAGACCCCCTTCAAAGCTTTTAAATTCCTCATAATTTGAAACGCTTTGAATAAAGCATAAATTGTTCCTCGTAACTCAAAATATTTCTGAATGGATTTTTGAAACGGTCGAAGCTGATTTTATGGCGGATTCATTGGGGATCGGTGCTCTCTCTCACCTATAAAAAGGCTGAGGAGTTCTCCTGTTCTTCCCACACTTCCTTCATCATACAGAGATGATGGCCGTAGTTCGTCGTTTTGACTTGAGGAAGAAGGAGATCATGCTCTTCCAGCATGTAAGGAGCCAAAAAAGATGGCGTCTTCGAGCAAATGTCCTCTGCAACGATGGATCATGGAAGGATATCATAGCCTCCTTTGCTCGAGATAATCAGCAACTTTGTATGGTAGTTTTTTAGGAGAGACGAAGAATCGTATTTCACCACGCTACTTGCTAGAAAACATATTTTACTCTGCTTTTCATATTGTTGGAGGATGGGTCTATGCGCAGTTTTGTATCCTCCCGCCGTTGACCCATATGTCAGTCAGTTTGCTGTTACTGACTGACTACCGGAGAAGATGAATGAAGGATGCCGTCCATGCGAGAACATGGCCAAAACAGATTCTGGGCGCGATCTTTAAATAAAAATAAGAAACCCTTTGTAGACGGGGTTTCCCTCATATGTAACCACAAAAAATAGAGAAAAGACCCTTGTAGACTGGATTTCCCTCATATGTAATCGTGATTTTAATAAGATCGTCTTTCTTCTTCATATGATCATCTTGCCATACTTTGCTGTGAAGTCTGAATATGTGTAGCTTCGACACGTCTGATTCTTTACGTCGACTCTGTTTAGAAAGAGTGCTAGGTCCTGTCCTGTCTTTTATGCATAACTAGGGATGCGTAGAAAGCCGCTTTAGCATTCGAGTATTCGAACTGTCCTGCTGAGTGAGGAACCACGTAGAATCCTGAACTGTTACTTCTGATAAACAGAATTTCTTTGTTCAGACATCATCTTCAAGAATGATTTCTTGGAAATCCCTTGGAACAGGGCAAGAAATGGTTGTCAAACTGATTTGCCCTCTTGGTAGATGAAATATTCAGACTGGAGTCTGGATGAACTTCGAATCGACCCGTGAAGAAGAGTAATTTTTTAATGTTGAACTCTGTATGCTTCGGGTACTTGGGATATCTTGAGGTCAAGAAGGAGTATCTTCTGTGTGAACTCCTATAATTGACCGCCTTGAGGATCGTTCAGATGTACGCGTACTCTGGCCTGCATATCTTTCAGATGTGCGGGAAGTCATGGAGCGCAAAATCATAAGTTGGCAGTCTCTGAGCATAAAATAAACACCATCGAGCGTGAAATCATAGACTTGTAGTTCCTGAGCATGAAGTCGTAGGTTTGTGGCCTCTCGAGCATAAAAGCTACCAAGCACAAAGGCATCCGGGCGTAAAACCCGACTTATAGCTGTCGAACATAAAGTCGTAGATCTGTAGCTGTCGAGCGTAGAAAGCTCCTTAGCGTAGAACTGTAGATTTATTGCTTCTGAAAAGAAAATTTTCTGAGCGTGAAGTCGTGGATCCGTTGCCTCCGAGCGTAAACTAAGCGCCACCGAGCGTGAGATCATCGATTTGGTATCTGCTGAGCGTGAAGTCGTAGGTTTGTAGCCTCTCGAGCATAAAAGCTACCGACCACAAAGGCATCCGGGTGTAAAAACTATAGACTTATAGCTTGCGAGCATAAAACCGTAGATCTGTAGCTGTCGAGCGTAAAGCTCCTTAGCGTAGAAACCATGAACCTGCTTTGCGCGAAAAACTTTTTGAATTCGTCGACTGTCCGCCTTCTCTGAATAAACAGGCTGACGTGGGACCCAATCATAACCGAATATTAATTAGGAGATTTGGTTCGGGGTGCGAGTAGTCCATCCGAACTCTATATATATCCCAAGTTTCTGAGGGGAAAACTTTCTATCCGTCTTCTGCGAGAGAAAGCTTTCGACTGTTCGAGTTCTGTTTCTTTTTTGAGTCTTCAAAGTTTCCAGTAATGACTTCGAAACATACCTCCTCCGCTAAGGAAAAGAAGGTTGATTCCTCTTCTCGTTCTTTGGCCCAAGTGAGAGAGTCTCTGGTTGGACAAGGCGAACTTCATTTTGAGCGGAGCATCCCGCCGACGAGTAGTGCACCCGGCCTGGAAGGTAGAGCTTTTGGGAAAGAAGAGAATAACTGACAATCCTTCGCACACGTTGAACGTGATCGCGCTAGGTCGTCTTCTGTGCTGATAGCCTCTTTGAGGAAGATGATGTACGGAGACGTTTCATCTTTTTGTGCCCACATTCCTAATGTGTCAGCGTAAAAACTCTATTTTTCCGCAGTCGAGCGTAAAAGCTTTGACCGCCGAAAACTTGGTGTATACTATTAAAATTTGAGTTTTATGCTTGTGGATGAAAATCCTGGCGTAATAACTCAATTTAATCAATCTGGCGTAAAGCACAGACCGTATATTGCCAATCTTGATTTTTACGTCTTGGGAATGGATTCCAGCGTAAAGGCTCAAGTTTCACAGTCTCGGCGTAGAGCACAGACTGTTGATTTTCCTTTTTGCGGATGCTGCAAGTCCCAAAATGTCTAGTTAGGAACTAACGTATTTCTTTTATATTTTTTTAGTTAACCTTCATGAGTCTCCGCTAGCTGAAGTGATGGGTTCCGCCACCGGGATGCTGCACTCCAACTATTTGGAGGATCTGTCATACGTGACATTTCCTATCTCCTGGCCCCAGTATCCCGAAGGAAGGGCAATTCTGATATTGGCTCAGGGTGAGCGAATGCTGCTGAGCATGATCAACGGGAAGCCCCTAACGTATGTAGACGGGGAGCAATACCTGAAGCCAGCTTTCCTTTTCGGGGACATGATTGACAAGCAGTCCCAAACAAAGCCCAAGAGAGAACTCTGGATTTTCCCTGTCGAGGGTTTGATCTTGTATCTGCCCAATATGCCGAGAGACTACCCCATCTCGGCCTTCTTTCATGGTACGCATCCCAGGAAGATATCGTGGACGCTGACCCCCGATCTTCACGGCAAGCCAGGAAAGATATTTCATCTGAGAGGAGCTGACCATGGGTCATTTGTCAGCCGCCCTTCTGGCTCTGTGACGTTGTTCAGGGGGCTGTACCCGGGCAATGTCCCGAGTGAAGACAGTTTGGTGATCCAGACGGTCTAGTTGCCGACTTTCTGTAATGATTTTATGGGGCGTGGGGGAGTATACCCTAAGGTGAACCCCCGGTGTGGCGGGTGGATCACCCCTTTAAACCTTCGATGGGCTCGCTTAGTTGGTTGGGCCCAGAAGCATTTTTAGACCGAGTTGGAGAACATCGGTCTGTTTGCAGCTGTGAGTGCGACTAGTGTTGGGTTACCTCCTAACCCTAACCTATTTCTGGCACTGATGGAGCGATATATTTCTCTTACCGGGACCTTCGCCACTCCACTGGGGGAGTTGGGATTGGCCATGCATGAGATGGCAGAGATCTCAAGACTGCCGATGGAGGATACTCCATACGAAGAGTATGTTCCCACGAACCGGGAGCTGGAGGGTTCAGACCCTCGGGTAGTAGAGGTCTATCAGGAGCTGATGTGCCACTACCTCGCCTGCACTGCTTTTTATGATGAGTCCTCAGATTTGGCTCATATCAGCAAATGGACGTCCTATCTCTTCTTTTACCGGTCCAGGACTGCTAAACCGGAGAAGGTATTAGAGGGCAAGGATCTGCCTGTGAATCCCCTGAGTGCGCTTAATGCTCAGGTAGTTGACGATCTCATAGTGGATGTTGGTGCTCCGGACCGATTCTTCGACGAAGGGACGGGAAAGTATCCTGAAGGCACTAAGGCCTATAGTTATTTGAGACGCTGTCGCAAGCCTCTGTCCAGGAAGGCTCAACTGGCTGGCTTCCTCTCCATATGGCTCCGCCGAGTAGTAGTGCCTGGCGTCACATCTACGGACCGCATTCACCGTAACACGCTCTGGCCTGCAGTGCGTCTGGTGTTCGGGACAAGACTAGCTTGCTCCCTGCCATGGTGTACCGTATACAAGCTGGCCTGAGGTCCATGATTGACGGGCTGCTCATTGATGAAATTCGGCGTGATAGCTTTCCCCGGATAGAATTACCATACCTGTATTTGATGGGGTGGTTAATTCTCCATAATCCCCGGGTGATGTCTCCCGGTTCCGAGAGTAGTTCGGGGGGTAGTTTCTTGTTGAACTACCGAAAGTCTTCCTGGAACATGAGCACGGTTATAGACTGTCGGCGGGCGCTAGGCTTCAGTCATAGTTGGAAGCTTTTCTGCACCATCCCTCCTGTATATCGCAATCAGTCGGGGATTAGGCTTGAGGATTCGGGTAGAGAGAAGTCCATTCTTTCTCCCGAAGCTTTTAATTGGTTGGTCTGTATTAGACTATCCCATCTACTGTACAGAAGCAAAGATCATTGCTTCTTGGAGCCCTACTTGCCCAGTCGGTTTGCCCGGCAGTTTGGGTATGATCAGTTGCATGTGGGCAACGCTGTCACCAGCTTCAGGTCCAGATGTGGACTTATTGATGGAGCACGTGGATGGCAATATTTTATCATGGGCTGCACTGGGGCAATTTTCATTGTGCCCGTCATTATACTCTTCACGGAACTGTGTATCCTGCATTCGTATGCCCAGTTCTATGTGGCATCGAACACCTTCCATCGTGATTTTGATATGCATGGAAGCTTTATGGTGCCCTCTTCCAAGCCTGGAGGAAGAGTTGAAGTCCCCTCGGTTTCTTCCGATGAGGGTGAGTCCGTTACCCCCGATGAGCTTCTAGTGTCGGTCCCTAGGGGTGAAGTACCTCCACCTGCAGGGGCTTTGGTAGTTTTTGGGAAGCGAAGGGCTCCTGCTTCCAAGAAAGCTTCCCCTCGAAAGAGGAAGAAGAAGATGGTAAATCGTTCTCTCCAGATTCCTGGCATTGATGCTCCTGGAGGTGAGCTTGCATCTCCCCGTGTTGGGGACGATTCTTTGATTGGAGGTTCCTCGCCTTTTAGAGAGGGACCTTCCATAGTTCCGGCTGGTGGTGCCGGAGAATCTCAGCTGGATGCCGCCGTCGCTGCTACTGCTTTAGGTAGTGGAACGAGGTCGCCTTCGGGGCTGAGTATAATAAAGTTCCATATACCTCTAGTCGGATCGGCATCAGGAGGGACTTCTGCTGCGCCTGCGAGCACACCTAGCACGATTCCAGCCGATGAGCCTCGGTTGGATTTTGAGGAGGACCTGGAAGACTACCTTCCAGTGTCAGTTCGCAGACCCCTTTCTCCAGGTATGACAGCTCGCCTAGCATTATTAATAAATGATTTAGCTGTACAGGCCGCAGATGCGACGTATATGCCGCCGGCCAGGGGTAAATATCGTCTTTTGTGCCTCTTCTTTGGGAAAATTAATATTACGTTTGATATTAACTTTCTTTTGTCTTCTTTTCAGGGGAAGACCTCTTCGGAGAGGGTGATATAGATGCGCCCGTTGGCTCTGTGTTGGGTCCTAGTGGTGACACGGAGGTACCTGATTTTGAGGAGGAAACCCCTTCGGGTGCTGGCTTGCCTGTCGAGGAGACTCTTGAGATATCTCAAGAGGAGGACGAGCATGTCGTCGCGACAGTGCCTATTTTGAGCACGCCGGTCACTTCGTCCGGTGTTGGCGATTATTCCTTCGTCGTTCCTCCTGTTGAGGCGACGGCCATGGCGACATCGTCTGTGGTGATTCCTGGTGGGGAAGTCGCCACCATCGCAGACACTCCCCGCGTTCATGCGGACCTAGTTGCGCTGACCGAGCAGTATACCGGCATCTTCTATACCACTTTGAGAATACTAATGTCAATGGTGTTGGCGAAGAAGCTGGACTTTGCGTCGCTGAAGAGGTCCTCTCGGTTCTCGATAGAGGCGGTAAGGAAATTCGGTGATGCCGGGGTAGCTGACGCGCTGGGGGCGATGGTTAATGGTTTAGAGCAATCCATTAACGAATACCTGCAGCTAGCTCGAGGCAATATTGAAGCTTTGGTCCAGGCCAGATATGACTCCTTGACTGCGCATCTTGTTGAAAAGAAGGCAGGTCTGAATAAATTCATCGAGACCAATCAGCAGGAGATTGATAAAGGAAAAGTCGTCTTGGAGGAGACTCTCACCCTTCAAACGAAGTGCCAGGCCGAGCATGACAGCAATGTAGTGAGGGTCCGCAAACTGGAGACAAAGCTTGCTCAGGCAAAGGAGTGGGCTTCTCAGTCGTCGGAAGGTCTAGATGTGGTGAATGGCCGACTGGTCACAGCACAACAGAACTTGGCGAGTGCAGGAGTCGCCCGTGCCGGTCTCCTTCGGGCTAGAGCCGAACTGTCCCTCCTGATAGATGATGAGGCACGGTTGGAGCGGGTCCGCACTGATGTCTTAGATTTCGGGGCTGAGAGGATGGCCGTACTGGCGCAGCAGCTTCGCGACCTAACCGCTCCCCCTTCATGATGTACTTTTGCTTTTGCTTTTCAATGTACTCTTGCTCTTTTCTGGGAATAATAAAGAGGCTTTTTATCTGACTTTGTGGACCCATCATTTTGGAATATAAATGACAGGTTTGGATAAAAGTGATATCAGAGGTAGAATAGACGTGATACACTTTTGGTAAGTTTTAGCAGAGCAAATCTATTCAGAGGTCATATTGACCTGATAGAATATGATCCAACCAGTTTGTTTTGGAAGTAGTTTTGTCAGACTGAGATCACCTTATTCCACTTGAGCAGAGGAGGTTTAAGCATAGTACCTTTTCAGGAATTTGCCATTGATGGGAGCCATTAGCAGGTCTCCATTAGGCTGGGCTAACCTGTAAGCACCGTTTGAGAACGTTGTCTCGATCACGTAAGGGCCTTCCTACTTGGGCTGGAATTTGCCTTTACTCCTATGAGTAAGAATCATCGACCTTCTAACAGCCAAGACCAGCTCGCCAGTTTTGAATACTCTTTCCTTTACTTTTTAATTAAAAGTTCTGGAAATGCGTGCTTGGTAGAGCGCGATGCGCTGCTGAGCTTGGAGGCGTTTCTCGTCTAATCCTTCTAGCTCTTGAAGCCTTAATAGGTCGTTATTTTCTTGAGTTAGCTCGTTGGCCACGGCTATCCTGAGTGACAGAATTTGAATCTCGATGGGGAGAACTGCTTCACTCCCGTAGACCAATGAGAATGGCGTGCAACCTGTCGGTGCTCGTAACGTTGTGCGGTATGCCCAGAGACATTCTCCCAGCTTCTCATTCCAATCTGTTTTGTTCGAAGAGACGAACTTCTTCAAGATTTTGATAATGGTTTTGTTGAAGGCTTCTGCCAACCCATTAGCAGCTGGATAATATGCCGTAGAGGCCACATTTTGTATCCGATTTTTATCGCAAAACCTTTGGAACGCATGGCTGATGAACTGAGGCCCATTGTCATAGATTATCCTTCAGGGAACCCCGAAGCGGTAAATGATGTGATGCTTGACGAAGCTGGTCACGTTAGATGTCTTTATCTCAACAACAGGGATCGCCTTTTCCCATTTGGAGAGTAATCCGTGATGGCCAGTATGAACCGGTGACCTCTGGAAAAAGATGGGTGAATATGACCAATGATATCCATACCCCATGCTTCGAAAGGACAGGACGCAACCGTAGGATATAGATGTTCGGACGGTTGATGTATGAAGTCTGTATGGACCTGACAAGCCCTGCATCGTCTGGCATACTGGATTGTGTCTCCGATCATAGTAGGCCAGTAATAGCCCATTCTTTTGATACGATCCTGTAGCTTAGGGCCGGGTTGATGTGCCCCGTATACGCTGTCGTGAGCTTCACGGATAATCCGCTGTTCTTCATCGCCAGAGAGACATCGTAATAATAGCCCGTCATAAGACCGGCGATATAGGCATTGTGACGATGCGTCGAAATAGAAGCATAATGATCGTCTTTTAACAGATATTGCCTCTTTAGGATCTTCTAGCAAGATTTCGTATGCTACAAAATCTATAAAAGGACTTCTCCAGTCTCTCCTGGGAGGATCTGTGTCCACCGTGTAGCTGTATTCGATGTGAAAGTTATTTTTTACACAGAATAAGTCTCTGTTAAGAAGGATTACCGAATTTTGCCTTCTTATAGGGGTAGCTAAATCTGTAGCTAGACTGGCTAGGGCATCAGCTTCCAGATTCTGAGATCGAGGTACATGCTCAAGGAAGAAACCTTTGAACTCATGGCTATCTCGGTCGTTGCTCGGTGATAGGGGATGATGTCAGGATTTCGGACTTCATATATTCCTCTGACTTGGTTGACAATCAGCAGAGAATCACCGAAGGCTTCCAGGGATTCGACCCCCAGCTCTTTAGCGACTTCGAGCCCGATCAGTAGAGCATTGTATTCTACCACATTGTTAGAACAGGGCTTGCTAATAGAATATGCTCGGTAGATAACTAGTTTATTAGGAGTGACTAGGACGATCCCTACTCCTGAAACCACGTTTCCCCTGGGCCCAATCGTGGAGGCGCCATCGAAGAACAGTTGCCATGCATCGGCTTCCGTTGCTGAATTACACTCTGCAACTTCGTCGGGAATGTCCTCGTATAGTTTGGAGGCCTCCGGGATGGGATGAGCAGCTAGAAAGTCGGCCAATGCTTGGCCTTTGATGGACTTATGAGGGACGTACACCATGTCATATGGCGTTAATAACATTGCCCAAGTCGCGAGTCAGGAATTAAGGACACTTGGTTTGCTCATCAGTACCCGAAGAGGATTGATCCTAGAGATGATATGAATGGTTTGGCCCGTGACATAGTGTCACATTTTCTGAATAGGGAGCATCAGAGCCAGGCATTCTTTCTCCACCGGGTTGTACCGGTGTTCGGCTCCGACCATCATCCTGCTGAGGTAGTAGATAGCCTGGTCGTGGCCCATATCGTTCTTTTGTGCGAGAAGAGCTCCCAGAGAATGATCCATTGCTCGAACGTATAGCACGAACGGTTTTCCTATGACGGGAGGTACCAGAACTGGCGGACTAGTGAGGTAGCGTTTGATATCCCCGAACGCTTGCTGACAGGCTTCATCCCATACGAAGGACACACCTTTCTTCATGAAGCGCGAAAAGGGTGGCATCTCCCGGAGAGGTTGCATATGAACCTTCGGATATAAGCCAGACGACCTTGAAATCCCCTGAGTTCCCTAAGATTGTGGGGCGGTCGCATCTCTAGGATGGCCTTGACTTTATCGGGGTCCACTTGAATGCCTTTGGCGGTGATGACAAATCCCAAAAATTTGCCGCTAGATACCCTAGAAAGGACTTGATAGGGTTCATTTTGAGTTGATGTTGGCGCATTAATTCAAATACTGTCTTCAAGTCTTAGATGTGATTATCCCTGAGGTGGCTCTTGACAGCTATATCGTCCACGTAACACTCCACTGTCTTGCGTAAATGCTTATGGAATATGTCACTCATAGCTCGTTGGTATGTAGCCCCGGCGTTCTTTAATCCGAAGGGCATAACCGTATAGCAGTATACCCCCAGTGGTGTCCGGAAGGTGGTATGCTTCTCGTCTTCAGGATGCATCTTGATCTGATTGTATCCCGAGAATTCGTCCATGAAAGACATTCGTTCAAAACCGCATGTATTATCGATCATGACGTCTGTGATGGAAAGAGGGAATTTATCCTTGGAGCAGGCTGCGTTCAGATCTCGATAATCGATGCAGATCCGTACTTTTCCATTCTTCTTCATGATCAGGAAAACATTGGCGACCCAGTCGGGATGTTGTTCTTCACGGATGAAGCCACAGGCTATCAACTTCTTGACTTCAGCTTCAATGGCGTCCATCATGTCCGGGCGGAACCGGCGTTGGTGCTGCTTCACAGGCTTTGAATCGGGCAGTATGTTGAGTTTATGAGTAGCCACCTTTGGATCAAGACCTGGCATATCCTCATAATTCCACGCAAAGACGTCGATATATTCTTTTATCAGCTGGGTAATTTCTTCCCTTTCTTCTTCGGAAAGGTCGTTATTGATAAATATCGGCTTTGGTGAAAGTTCATCCCCTACGTCAATCTGGATAACTTCATCTTTAGTGGAAGGTTCTCTCTGCTCGAAGCAGAACTCCCATTGTGTATCCATTTGCTGAGCCCAAGCGTCATTCTCGAATGGTTTGAATTCTTGTTCGTCTGATTCGAAGGAATTCGTCGCTACCATATTTGCTGATAATGTTTGCTCGAGGGCATGAGATGAGCCGGAGGGCGATGAGCCGTCTTGAAAAGAGGAAAAGATATCCTCGTTCGACTTGGAAGTCGTAAGGGAGGTGGCGTACCCTAACCCGGAACGGGTTTATTGATAGTGGGGATTCCGAGCAGCGGTGTTCGTTTGCCATTCCCGTAGTTGAGACCTGGTTCCATCCTTAAGTTGTAACCCATATTTTGCATGATCTTCAAGGCTTGCGGGCTGTACCTGTGAACTTGCATTTCACCAGAGTCGTCATCGAAGGAATCCTCTTGTATAGTCTGTTCGTTGCACATGCGGCCGAAGACTATTGAACGCTGACCGTTGCGGGCAGGTGGAACAATAAAGATAGAATCTTCATGTGGTCCATACATCGTGGTAACATTGGATGATGACGCCACTTCTCATATGTACGGATGAAAAGAATCTATAGCTGCCAAGAATTTTTGTGCTATAGGCTTTATATCGTCCTGGGGAGAGAATTCCTGATTTGGAATTCGTGCGTCGATATAGTGGAAAAGAGGTCCTTTATTATTATCAGAAACCGTACTTTTGGTCGCATTTATATCACTCGGCTGCTTGTTGCGCCGAAGGTTGATGATTAAGGGCGGAGGCCGCTGTCTGCTCAGAGGTAATATGGACATGGCAGTTTTTATGGACTTAACACTCTGGTGTACTTATGGCTAAACACGGATGTTAAGTGTAGATGACAACTGACATCAGAGGTAATATGATAGTCGATAGCAGAAAGTTTATTCAGAGGTAATATGAACATGACAAACTTTTGATTGTGACTCCATTGGGGATGGAGGTACACGTATGCTCAGAGGTAATATAGACATGGCAATTTTTGTGGACTTAACACTCTGGTGTACTTATGGCTAAGCACGGATGTTAAGTGTAGATGACAACCGACATCAAAGGTAGTATGATAGTCGATAGCCGAAAGTTTATTCAGAGGTAATATAAATATGACAAACTTTTGATTGTGACTCCATTGGGGACGGAGGTACACGTCTGCTCAGAGGTAATATGGACATGGTAGTTTTTGTGGACTTAACACTCTGGTGTACTTATGGTTAAGCACGGATGTTAAGTGTAGATGACAACCGACATCAGAGGTAGTATGATAGTCGATAGACGAAAGTTTATTCAGAGGTAATATGAACATGACAAACTTTTGATTGTTACTCCATTGGGGATGGAGGTACACGTCTGCTCAGAGGTAATATTGACATGGCAGTTTTTGTAGACTTAACACTCTGGTGTACTTATGGCTAAGCATGGATGTTAAGTGTAGATGACAACCGACATCAGAGGTGGTATGATAGTCGATAGCCGAAAGTTTATTCAGAGGTAATATGAACATGACAAACTTTTGATTATGACTCCATTGGGGATGGAGGTACATGTCTGCTCAGAGGTAATATGGACATGGCAGTTTTTGTGGACTTAACACTCTGGTGTACTTATGGCTAAGCACGAATGTTAAGTATAGATGACAACCGACATCAGAGGTAGTATGATAGTCGATAGCCGAAAGTTTATTCAGAGATAATATGAACATGACAAACTTTTGATTGTGACTCCATTGGGGATGGAGGTACACGTCTGCTCAGAGGTAATATGGACATGGCAGTTTTTGTGGACTTAACACTCTGGTGTACTTATGGCTAAGCACGGATGTTAAGTGTAGATGACAACCGACATCAGAGGTGGTATGATAGGCGATAGCCGAAAGTTTATTCAGAGGTAATATGAACATGACAAACTTTTGATTATGACTCCATTGGGGATGGAGGTACATGTCTGCTTAGAGGTAATATGGACATGGCAGTTTTTGTGGACTTAACACTCTGGTGTATTTATGGCTAAGCACGGATGTTAAGTGTAGATGACAACCAACATCAGAGGTGGTATGATAGTCGATAGCCGAAAGTTTATTCAGAGGTAATATGAACATGACAAACTTTTTGTCCAAAAAAGAATTACTATAGACTGATTTTTTTTTGAAAGATCCACTGGGAAAAGTTTTGTGGGACTCGTCATCCAGTATCTTTCTGTATTGATTGTCCCCTTGTTTTATAGATGCAAGGTGATGACCTTGGCATCGATCAACTCCTGTATTCTTCTTTTTAGCACATAGCAGGCCTTTGTAGGGTGATGAGTGTACCGATGGAAGAGACAATAATCTGGGTCATCGACTTTGCCGGCCCTCTCAGGGTATCTGATGTTGGGTAGCTGAATCTTGCATTACTTTCTCAACATGTTAAAGATTTCAATGATGTCATCTTCTTTGAAGGAGAAAGTCCCTTTAATGTCGTAGGGCTCCTGGTGTCTGAGTTTTATAGTTTTTCGGGCAGATTGTCGTCATTGTATCATCTTCGGATCTTGAGGAAATTTTACCCACGGCCTCGGAGGCTGCCTTGTTCTGTCGAGATAAGTTACCCCCAGACATTCCGTGGCCTCCGGCCACAGAAACTGATTTAGCGGGAGCTGCCTCTGCTTGTACAGGATTAGATTTTGAAGTTTTGGGTATTGCAAGAGATGCAGTATATCCCAATCCGAAACGAGCTTATTGATGGTGAGAATTACCACGTACTGGTGTTCGTCTACCTTTTCCATAGTTGAGGCCTTGTTTCAGCTTCAAATCATAACCCATGCTTTGCCTAATATTTAATGCTTGCGGGCTATATCTGTGGGTTTGTATCCTGCCAGTTTCAGACTCGCAAAATTCTTTCTGTATGATCGGTGTATTCCGTCTGCGACCGAAGATTATTGGATGCTGATCGTCGCGAGTTGGTGGAATAATAAAGATGGAATCTTTGTGTGGTCCACCTGTCATGATGACATTAGACGTTGATGTATCTTCCCATAAGATCTCCCCATGTTTGACTGTTAGGGGAACTGAAGTCTGTTTATGACTTTTGTCTTTGCGTTTTTGGCCCAGATAATCCCGCAGGTCAGGAGGAGTTGTAGAAGAAGAAGATGATGGCTTGTTCCTTTTGTTCCCATTGGTGGGCATACGGATGACGGGAACCATAGTCTTCTCTGTGCCACCCGTATACAACAGGTTGGCCATCTGGGTGGCGGATAATCCCCAAGGAGGGTGTCTTTTCGCAACTGGAGCCTTCTTTACGCCTAGGGACTTCGCTTGGCATAATTTGGAGCTTCGCTCTGGTTGGCGTAAAGCTGAGGATGTCCTCAGTCGACCATCAGCGTCTCGCGTAATTCGGAGGGCGCGTAGATTATTAACTTGCTGGCATAAAGGCCGAGAAGTTGAGTAGTCCGCCGCTCGCTTTCCCTTGCGGAGATCACAGGGATCATCTGGTTCTCTGTAGAGGTCAAATATTATTTTACGCGCGGAGCGTGCCTTGTACTTCTGATTTGGCGCTGAGGCTCTACCAAAAGTTTTGTCTATTCCGCCAGGGACGGGAGACTGAATTTCACGTGCAGAGCGCGGAGTATACTTCTGGGTTAGCACCGAGGTATTGCCAGAAGTTTTGCCGGTTCTGTCAGAGACAGGCGACTGAATTTTATGCGCAGGGCGCAGAGTATACTTCTGGTTTAGCGCTGAGGCATTGCCAGAAGTTTTGTCGGTTCTTTCAGAGACAAGCGACTGAATTTTACGCACAAGGCGCGGAGGGAGCAATGCTACAACCTCACTGGTCGAAGAGATCGAAGAGATCGGAGAGCCTACAGGAATGGTAGAGGATGTCTTGGGCATCCAGGCCTTTCGCAGCTTCCTGTTATTTTGGACAGAGAGAGAGTGAGAGCTGCCCTTTGTTTGGAGCATATCTTCGTAGGCAGACTGGTCGAACTGGATGACCAGTGTCTTCTTACCGGATCCCACGGATACCGTATCGTGTTGAGCAATAGCTTCCTCATCGGAAGAGAAAGATGTCCCTGGCAGAGTCGCCATCTTGTTTTAGGAATGTAATATAAACGAGAAAAGATTTGATGAATACGGAAAACGAGGTCTTATACGAAGACCCGCCCTTCTTTTATGTTTACAAACAAGATTGTACAAATTTGATCCTGCACGAGGATGTCTAAGTACAATTTATTTAATCTGGGTGAATATTGCTATAGGTGTCTGATCTGCAGTCGATCACTTTAGCCCTTGGACCACACGATATTTGAAGAAGTGTCGTGGAAGACAGGTAGCAGCTTCGAGGGTTGCTGAAGAGGGTGGATGCCCGATGCCAAAGTCGTCGATCCCTTCTCTTTGCCTGAGCTCCGGATTCTCCTCTCTCTCGACCGTCTAACCTTCGATCTTTGCGACCGTTGGATCTGATACTGGATTTCTTGATCAGTTTTCAGACCTAATTTCCTCGACCTTGTTCCTCGTTGATAGAGGTCTCTATTTATAGAGTTTTAGTGACAGTGACCACTCAATCGGTATAAAAACCGAGTAGTGGAAAGTACAGCACCCTTTTACATAACGGTTAAAATAACCAATTCCTGCGTATAGATGATCTTTTGAATGAGCGTGTGATGCGGGTCCAACTAAGGGACAAAATGCGTATAATCGCTACGAAGATCACGGTGTAAAAGCCACGTAGGTAGGTATCCCTCGTGTAGAAGAGGTTGGCATAGAAGCCAATGTCTGTCACCATAGCATAGAAGCCAAATAGTTATAAAATCGGCATAGAAGCCTGATTTGCGTAGAAGCCGAGTGGTCATAGAGGCCGAGTGGGCGTAGAAGCCGAGTAGGCACAGAAGGCCGAGCAGGCACCGAAGATGAATGGGCGTAGAAGCCGAGCAGGCACCGAAGTCGAGCGTAACATGCCAGAGTGATGATGTGGACGTTTTAGCCGGAATTATGGCTCTTGGAGATAATCAGATCTCTTACATTAAATGCAGAGATCTGCCCCCATCTCGTGCATTAAATGCAGATGCTTATCTTTAAGATTTGTCATCATTCCGCTCATTAAATGTAGATACGCACCTTCAACGCTGTACGAAGAGTAACCGCTGTCGTGGTAGTCTGTTCGTCTTCTGCGGAGCGTAAGGAGCTCATGTTTGCCTGTGTAAAACTAGGCAGCGTATTCCCTTGTATGCGTAGGAGCAGCTCTCACAAAGGGGATGTCACTAAACGATGGTTCGGTGATATTTAATTAATCTCCGGCATTAAATGTGGTTATCCGCCATCATCCTGTGCATTAAATGCAGAGGCATGTTTTGAGAACCTTTCACCCTTCTGTGCATCAGACGCAGAGACGTGCCTCAGGCATCTGTCAGTATTCGGCGCATTAATTGCAGAGATGTGCCTTGAGAACATGTCACCGCTCTGTGCATAAAAATGCAGAGACGTGCCTCGAATCTCGTACGAGGTGCAGCTTTTGACGTGGCAGGCAATTTATCTTCCGCGGAGCGTAAGGAGCTCTCATCTGTCTGTGTTAAACTAGGCAGTGTTTTCCTCCATGTACGTAAAAGCGGTCTACGCAAGGGAAATGGCAGTAAATGACAGCCTAGGTTGCAGTGCCTCGCCATCATTATAGCCGTCGCCTGGGTAGTCGAGCGGTATCCCTTTGTCAGAAGTCGAGACATCAGGTTTATTGCAGGATCTGACCGATTCATTACAGGCTCTGACAGGTTCACTTCGGAGAATACGAAGCGTCCCTCGTACACTTCAATGCTGCATGAAGAGAGGATGAGTTTTACGCCATAAAGGCGACGTCGATCCCTGTTTACGCTGAAGCAGCCTGGACATACTGCCTTACGCGGATGGTCTTTGAGCCTATATTTCTCACTGTGCTTTGGCGGAGAAGCTCTGTTTGCACGTTTGAAGGCTCTGAAGTCCTCTGTTTACGCTGCTTTGCATTAATATGCTGCGTAGAGCTTCCAGCTTATTTTTCATGCTTCTACAGGGAAGATCTATTTTTAGGATTTCTTCATGAGCTATGAGGAATTAGAGGGAGGCTCACTCTCCCTAAATATGGCTGGGCACACCTAGGGCTTAGGGTTGCTTTGCATAAGGTCCTCAATGCCCCTATGGTTCGTCATGAAGGGTTATTCAAACAAGTAGATTTTAATCCTATGTAAGGGGTTTAACTAGATTCTAATTTAAAATGGATAGGGATTAATTAGTGGGTTAAAGTATGACTAGTCTAATATAAAGTCTATGGTCACATCAAGTATAGTCCACTAACTCGTATTATTATTAAATATAATATAATATATTTTATATATCATGCAACTATTAACACAATATATATAGAGATGTTGAAATGACAACATTGCCCCCACTCTAGAAATGTGGTAGTGACAAGTCTACCCTCCTAAAAAAAATTCGTCCTCGTAATTGAACTAAACTAACAAAAGAACATAATCAGAACAGTAAGAACTATACCTCAAAGCTCGAATAGATACGGGTACTTCTCGAGCATTTCGTCCTCCCTCTCCCAGGTTGACTCACCTGGAGAGTGATGTCTCTATGCAATACGAACCAAAGGAATAGTTTGGTTCCGCAATACCTTCTTCGTGCGATTCAAAATCTCTACGGACTGCTCAGGATAGCTGAGAGTCATACCAACCTCAATCTCTGAGTGATTAAGTATGTAACTAGGATCTGCCACGTACTATCTCAGTTGTGACACATGGAACGCGTTATATACTCCTCTAGTTCAGGCGGCAAGTCTAGTCTGTTGGCCACTACACCAACATTCTCAATAATATTGAAAGGTCCGATGTACCGTGGACTAAGCTTCCCACCTCCACCAAAGCGAATCATGCCCCGTGTAAAAGAAATTCGCAAGAAAACAAAATTGCCAACCTAGAACAAAATAGGTTTAACATGCAATCTATAACAAAATAATAACAAGCAATTTTAACAAAACCTATACCTCAAACTCCAAGGGTTTACGGTGGTTGTCGGCCCAATGCCGTTGTCTGTGCTGCGCCACTCGAAGTCTATCTCTGATGAGTTTCACCTTCTCCACTGCATCCACGACCATCTCTAGTCCCAACAAGGCTCTCTCCCCGACATCGTCCTAAGATAATGGTGTGCGACTCCTCCGTCCATATAGAGCCTCGAATGGTGACATTTCAATACTGGCCTGGTAGCTGTTGTTGTAAGCAAACTCTACCAGGTATAGATGATCCTCCCAAGAACCTCCGAGATCTATAACACAAGTGCGTAGCAAATCCTCGAGAGTCGAAATAGTTCTTTTTGACTTTTCGTCAGTCACTCCAGAACTAGTGGGTCCAAGTCTGCACCATCTATAGGATGAGGTCCGTAGTATGTCGGACACCAATCTCCCGGATCCTCTGAAAAATGTTTTCCAGTCAGGAATGGAGCAAAGTAAAACCCAATAGCAGTTCCAATTAATTAACAAAAACTATAAAGTAGTAATATAGAGGATACTATCTACGATGAGAAATGTAACTGATAATAAAGGACAATGAAAGAATAGGCAATACTAGCAAAAAAAATATAATCAATGCGTACAAGAATGAAGGAATGAACTATAATGTCAAAAATAGAACAGTGTAATCAATGAACTGAATAATGAAATCTACAATAACTATATGTTTTGAGATACTAACTAAATATCTGATCGGCCAGGGAGATTCAATAATTACACTAAGGAGGTAACTCAACCATACGTGAATTGCATGGTTAGTTAGTAGCCAATGATTATACTACTAGCCGATAATTTCTTGATCACATATTTAATTGGTATTTCCCCTGCCTCGACTGATACGATAGATCGAATCATGACACGTTACTAGCCAATTTATCCAATATTTAATCTACAATATTCAATGTTATCCAATACACCCAAGTACAGTATCCGATACATCTTTATAATCAAGGTAATATCCCATTACTGAACATCCAATAACAATACCATTCCGTGTACCATCGTGTCAAGAATCATAAGTAATATTTCTAAATACATGAATTATAGTGGTAATCAAATAACGAAAACTATCAGAGAATGTACTCGCTTGTGGTTGTAAAACCCTCTAATTTTAAATGTATTATAATTATTTAATTTATTATTTAATTTAATTATATTATTTCTTATTTAATTAGAAAATAGAATTTAATTGAATTAATTACTAGGTAATCACTCATCTACAAATTATGGAATAAAAATATTATTTAATCTTATTTTATTTTAGGAAACTTTGTACAAGGATGATAGATTATTTTTATGTACTAATATTATTTTCTGGAATTTTATTACCATATATATATATATATATATATATATAAATAGAATAAATAAAAAGAAATAGAAAAGAATAGAATAGAATAAAAATAAACTTAATCCTAATAAATCCCTTAACTAAACCCTAAGACTAAACCAACCCCAGCCGCGTCAAAGCCCTAACCCGCGAGCAGCCTTCCCCCCCTCCCCCCCCCCCCCCCCGCGCGGCCAGAACCAGCCCCCTACTTCACCCGCTGTATCCCATTTCCTTCTCTCCCTCTCTCTCTCTCTCTCTATATATATATATATATATATATATATATATATATATATATATATATACCTTATACTCTGTCACGCCCCAGTCCCAAAATACATGGAACTAGGCTACGTGACAATAGCCAGCTGTCACATCTCCAAGGATGTCCTAATTTAATGGATCCTAGCGAAGAGTGCTACGTTGTCCTAAAATACTAACATGTCCCATATAAGTCAACAACAGGTAAACTAATCTCATCCACAATATAAAACAACAAGAAGTACTAAATAAACTGCTGGAAGAAAACACCAGTCTCAAGATATCATAGTACAACCAATAATGTCTGGTGGGAACAAACCCACTACTATGACGAAATAAAAGTGTTGGAATGATAGATAAAAGAGAAATGACTAGGGCATTGGCTGACTAGATAATGATGCGCCCAATCCTAGGCAGAAGGCCAACCAAGTGATCACGGGAACTCTGACGGTAGCACCTCTAGCTCCTCAGCTGTAGCGTACCTCGTCTCCTGTCCTGGGCCATACACTGTGGGGTAATATGCCTCGTCCAAATATGGAAAGGTACCAGGTCCTCAGAGGGACGTAACAAGATACATAGAAGCATGCCATATATAATTACTGATTAAATAAATACAATAAAGGGTGTGCTAACCATCTAAGTGAATGCAATATGAGGACAACTGTGAGTATATGGGAAGGTATAGGCTAGACATATGCTGACGTAATTCACCAGTCGTGACAACCAGCTAGTATATGCCACACATGCCCCCTATAACATGGGCGCAGGAATACAGTAACGTCCAATGTTCTATAGAGTGTGGTATCTGTAATATCACCAAGTAATGTCCAACACTCTACAGAACGTGGTATCAGTAATATACATATACGTCTGTATCACTCCGTCGAGTGCGATATCAGTTTAAAGGAGTGGGGTGTCCCATATGCCTACTTGTCGTCCTCCCCGCCCAATGTATGTATCCAAGTCGAATACTCGACGTGCATAGTTCGTATCTAAATGCCAAGTCTCTAAACTAAAATAATCCTGAATTGCTTACTAACCGTGATGCATGTCCCAGGCGCCGATAGCTAGTCGAGCACGCGAACCCGCATCCCAACATAAAATTGTTACCACGAACGTATAGAAGTGTCAGGTCTTGGAAGATATCAGAGTATCCTCCAAAAGGGTGAGTCACTACGAACTAGGTCTGTCACGCCCCAGTCCTAAAATATCGAGGAACTGGACACGTGGCAAGGCCAGCAGCACACACTGATGGACAAACCCAATTTAATGGATCCATCGGGGCATACTTAAGCTGTATTACAACTATCAGGGTCTACTATTCTCATCCACAGAATGAATAAACAAGTCAACAAAATAAAATAAACATCAACACCAAGTCACAAGTAAATAAATCGGGGAACAACTCGATAATCAAGTCTGATACATTTGTTCATTAAACAAGAAAGTAAATAACAACACAGGCTGAGTATGAAAGAAACATATACTCAAAAAAATCAATGGCAATCACCTAGTCCTCGGTTCCTGGTTCTGCTCCAGAGCCTGCTCGTGAACCTGCTTGTCACTACCATATTTCCAGATAAGGGCATTTGTATAATTTTACTATTCTGGATAATTATGTATTAAATTAATCTGCTGGGTTTTATAAACTATTTATATGTTGTTAGTTGTGTTTGGTTTAGGTCAAAACCTAGAACTCATTAGGACTAACCCTAATGGCTAAACCCTAAACCACACTTTGAATTAGGAAGTTAAAACCCTAGAATTAGCCAACCTTAGTTAATTAAGTTTTTCATGACTTAACATAAAGGATTAGCTTAACCCTTTGCATTAGAAAAACCCTAAAGCCTAGCTTTATTATAAAAGGGAGCCACCCTCAACCCTCTTTTCCTTCATGAAGAAAGAAACCCTAGCCCCCATAAGAAAAACCAATTTTTCCCTCACCCCAAAATTCAGAATCAACCCTACGATTCCATTTTTCCTCTTTCAAAGCAAGGGGAACAAGGAGCTTGGGTCAAGAATACTTGGAGAAGGAGAACCTCCATTGAAGAAGCCATCTCCCTAGGTAAAACCCTATTTTTATTCAATTATATTCTGTTTTTTGTTGATTATTGCCCACTAGGAAACCCCTTGTTGTGTAGATCTCGATTTCTAAGATCCTACATGAAGACCTAAGAAATTCTAGGGGTTTTGGTGTCCATACGTTGGTTTTCCCCAATTCAGGAATCCTAAACCTAGGGATTTTATGTAGACAGGATTTCACCTCCTACATATGAGTTTAGATCTCGATCCTTAGGTTTTCGAATTTAGAATTCATGGGTACTTGTGTGGATCCGATTTCAGCCCCCTAGATGTTTGTAGAAATGCCCTTAAGGATTTACCTATCTAATTCTTTCTGATATTGCAAGTTTTAATATATAAATATATATATACACACATATATTGCATATGTATTGAATGAGTTGTGTGTTTTGGGGAGAATGCACTGTGGGGATTCACTGTGCACAGCCAGGGAGGATTCTGTTCAGTCGGGTTTTGAACTGAGTTAGGGTTCAGTGTTCAGTAGCAGATTGGGGGAAAGGGTATCCCACTGTATAGTCGGGTTTTAGAGTTCTGTGTGTGCTGTGTATTTTGGGTCTTCATGGTGCACATTCGAATTAGGGGAGAAAAATGTGTATGTGTTAATAGGTAGGTTGTGTTGTATTATATCAGTAATTTAATCATATGTAACCTGTGTTAGTTCTAGAGTACCTGGGTATCACTGAGAATTGTGAGAAGTTCAGTTTAGAGTCTGTGTTGGGTTATCTTTGTGTCTAGGAATTGTATGTGTCAGTATCCTAGTGTTACCTGTGTCTCAGTCAGTTAATTACCTGTGCAGTGAGATACCCATGTGTTAAATATGTGACTATGTAGTGTAAATTCTGTGTGAGGGAACTTGTGTCTGTATGTCTCAGGTATGGGGGTGTTGGTTTGGGGGTATCTCACATAGTGACAATATCAGTGAGCATTGATACTTGTTGAGGCCTAACACAGTATATATATTTTACTGATGTGTTGTGTTATGTATCAGTAAACTTTCACTGTGGGTGTATCAGTTATATGCCTGTGAGTGAGGGTAAGTTAGAAGTTATTAGGTGTGGATACTATAAGGGGATAGTTGGGTTGCAGGAACCTGGGTATGTTCAGTCTAGATAGGAGCTGCAATGAGAGGGGGATTGTTCCCTGAAAATAATGAGTTACAGTAACTTTGGTTGCAAGTAGGGGTGTTTGGGTTCAGTCCTTGTGAACTCGAGTGACAATGCCTGGGTGTGAAGATGTCCAGTAGGATATTAAGTGCAGGGAGGATAAGTGTCTGTGTCAGTTAAATTTCTGTGGAGCAGTGTGTTAGGGGTGTCTCAGTGAGGGGTTTGTATGTGTGTGTGTGTCTCAGGGAGAAGTAACATGTGTGTTTGAGGTGTAGTTTAGTACCAGTGTGAGGTCAGTGAGAACTCAGAGAGTGAGTTCAGTGGGTGTTTTATCTCAGAAATCTGTATGTGTATCAGTTAGAACTTGGTGTAGATCAGTGTGAGTGTGAGTGATAATTTACCTAAGGTTAATATAAAACTGTGTGTCTTGTATCAGTAACTGTGTCTGTGGGAGTCCTTGTGTCTTGTGTAGTGTAGTGTGTGTGTATTCATGTATCTAGAACTTGTGCAGCTTAGTATCAGTCAGTTTGAGAGTGTTCCTATGTGAAATATGTGTTTGCTGTGTGAGTTAGCAGTGAGTTGTGTGTGTACCTGTGTATTCTCAGTGAGTGTCTGTGTAAACACCAGTGTGTATATTCCTGTGACTGTAGGTGTGTGTATCAGTGAGCAGTGAATACATGTGTGAGAACTTGTGTAAGTACCTGTGTGTGAGCAGTGAGTGGTGAGCAGTAAATTTTAGTAACAGAGTTTAGTTATGAGTTAAGGGTTGCATTTGGAATACTAGTTTAGGTAAGGGTTAAATAGATTTAATAATACCTTAGAACCTAAATAGGAGTTATATCTATACTAAATGCCTAGTATGTAAATATTGTTTAGTATTAATATGAAGCCTAGAGTAACAATTTAACCAAGTATTGACCAGTAGATTTTAGTATGACCTAGAGGCCTCATATTTAATTTAGTTAACATGTTATTCCTTTAATTCAGTATCTGATATTTATATTCCATAAATAGGTCATTGTGATCCCACTTTGGACACCGATCCTCACACCTTGCTCAGGACCACAGGCGAGTACATTCTCTGACAGTTTTCATTTTGTTGATTACTTCTATAATCTAGTTGTATTACATACTTGATTCCGACACTATGGATACACGAGTTACACCCTAGATCCCCATCATGAGGAGTCGTGATTGGAATCCATCGTGCTAGCTGGGGGATGGGGAACTATTAGTAGATTATGTGATCATATCCAAACATTTACATGCATTATAGCTCACCCCACTTCTCACATCTGGTGCGGCTTGACCATTTACATGCTTCATAGCTGTTATATATGATTAGCCTGACCACTACATGCATCATAGTTAACCATATGGTTAGCCTGACCTACATGAATCATAGTTAATCATATATAACCAGCCTGATCTAGTCCCAAGCCGATCACATAATATACTGATAATTCAAACACTTAGCTAAATGTCTATTCTTTATTTCAGATTCACTTGTTCTAGCATTCACTGTTTATTGTTCATTGCTAGATGCTCTATTGCCTATTTTATTTCTCCAGTACTTTATATTTCCTATATTTTTTCTCATCTTGTATTCTTACACTGTTTATAGTTTTTATCAATTTAATGAAACTGCTGTTAGTGCTTGTGCTTCGCTCCAATCCTGACTGGATAACATTTTTCAGAGGACCTGGAGAACTTTTGCCCCACTTATTACGGCCTAGGATTAGAGGAAGATTTCACTCCGGAAATCCCAGAGGAGTTGCCTATTCTAGAGGAGATCTTACCTGCCTGTTCTTAGATTATTTTTCTGCATTATTGTTTTAGACTGAGACTGAGTTGTATTTATTATTTTGTGACTTTGTGAGGTCATCTAGACCAGGACTTGAGTTGGACTTATTGTGGTTGGTTTATTATAGAACTCTTTTCCATTCTCATCGTGCCCATTTTTCTTATAACTTGTGATTGAGTATATTTATAGAACTGTGGATTATTATCATTGTCCTCCGTACGAAGTTGAGACGATTGACAGGATATATATTATGTTGAGACCTAGACAGCGTTCTACCGCCGATGCTGCGGCGTAGGCTGGACGTACCCACGACTCATGCCCAAATTTTGGGTGCGGGTCATGACACATTTTTAGTGGAGGCCCATGCAGGTCGAGTCCTAGATTCGCATTAGAGCGATATCGTAGTGGTGCTCGCTTAGAGTATTACTACGAACCTGTTTTAGGAAATAGGAATTAGGCCGAGGATATGCTCAATCACAATTAGGAATTTTTGATTCTTATAATACTACTCTTAATGATTTTTTCCTTTAGAAATTACTGTCCTTCCTTGATGATATCGTATCTATTATCTTAATCGATTCCTTTCGCGCTGTCCTCAGGATGCCGTCGAGGACCAGATCATAGGATCAGCAGCAGCCTCTGAGGCAGATCCAGCAGGCTTGTCACTTCTGTAAGAAGCCATGTCACCTTTGGAAGAGCTGTAGGATGAGGCGAGGACTTTGTTTGTATTGCGGCACTGGGGGACATCAAGTGAGGGGTTGTCTTCGAGTTCCTTATCTTCCCGACCAGTGCGCAGATCCAAATAAAAGAAGTCCAGTTAAGCCACATATGGGACCGCAGATGGCTCATCATCAGCAGCACCAGACACCAGTTCGAGGACACTTCCAGCAGCAACAGCCACAGAGACAGACTCGGCCCACTATCCAGTGTGTGTATTGCAGGAAGATGGGACATACCAGAGACATCTGTAGGAAGAGGTTGGGCACATGTCTGTCCTGCGGATCGATGACACATCAGCTGAGGGATTGCCCTACCATACAGACTCGCCCAGGTCAGGGTGGAGCAGCCACCCAGAGAGGACCAGACAGGGTACCTACCGTACCTGGAGGCCAACAACAGAGAGGACCTCCACTTCCACCGCAGCAGCAGATGTTTGCTCAACACCGGCAGCAAAGAGGTGCACCCCAGGGGCGAGCATACGCCATAGCAGTCGAGAAGGTCGAACCAGCAGGAGACTTGATCATAGGTTCAGTTCTTCTCGATTGTATTTCCGCATTTACCTTATTCGACTCTGGCGCTTCCCATAATTTTGTGTCTGTATCTTATGCACTTCGACATCATTTAGAGACAGAACCACTAGCTAGGATTTACAAGATCACGACTGGTGGAGGTATTATCCTAGTCCGTAATTACTGCAAGGACCGAAGGGTGTCAGTAGGAGGTCGAGAGTTGAGTGTGAGCTTACTCGTCATGCCACTCCCGGGGTACGATATTGTACTCGGAATAGACTGGTTGAGTAGGCATCATGCTACTATAGATTGTTATAGAGGCAGAGTATTATTTTGACTACCAGGAGAGCCGGAGTTCAAGGTCGCCAGAGGAGCAGCGGAGCAGAGCAGGATGCTCAATCACAATTATTGAGAGATTCCTGGGATGACCCTTGAGAATCTTAGTATGAATTCTAATTTAATTCCTTTCCCCTTGTTTTCGTCTGTTCTCGCTTGTTGATATTGAGTTTGATTCTTGTTGATCAGTTGTTAAATTTTTGGTATCGTTGTTGAGTGGATTTTTATATGAAGATGAATTTTATGGGCTAAAATTTACGGTATCATCTGATGACATATATTGATGAGGACAGTGACAAAGGTAAAACGTCTACTTTGGTTATGGAACCTAGAGTTTATCGCAGCCATACTATTTGTCGTGACAAGAATGTAGGGACCTGACTAGGATGTACATATTGTAGTTATGAAACTTAGAGTCTCTCGCAGCCATACCGGTTGGCGTAGCGAGGATTCTAGATGACATGATTATAGGGTTGCATACCTTAGTTATAGAACCTGTCGTTTATCGCACCTATGCTTACTGGCGTGGCGAGGATTCTGAGTGTCATGATTTCAGACAGACGTGTATGATTATCAGGTTGTATCTTAAATTGGTTCTTAAAGTATCATCTCAATACTTATCTATTTATGTTATTCCAGGACTTTGTTCCATCGCTTCTTTTCTTTACTAGCAGTAAAGATACCTTCAGTCTTTGATCTAGTTCCTTTTGAGCTTATTTTCTTTGAGGATTCCTTGTTAGTATGATAATTAGTGACTTACAATTTTGATTGTGTCTTGTATTAGTGTTGACTGAGTGTGACTTGTGATTTTGTAAGTGGCTCTTAGTTGGACATGGGAGCAGTAGGCATTAATCTAGAGATACCCATAGCATAGTACCTTGTAGCAATAGTTCTATGATAGGTGTTATTATAGTCAATATTGGTACTATAGGTAGAAGGAGGAGTACGAGTATCAATGATGCTTCCAAGAGTAAGTGTCAGAATCAGCATGCCAGTCCTGGGTAGTCAATAAATTATGTAATTGGATGATCTATGTAAACAATTAAGTATCAAAGAATTGTGTTAAAGATTAATGGAGCATGATGTTCAATTTGATGATTGATACTGGGTGTATCCAGAGTAAAGAAATGTATATGCATAAAGGGTTTTAATGAGATGCCATGAGTAGAGAAATATCAAGATTGGTAATGAAAGTTATGAAATATATCACATATTAGTTTAACAAGCTGTAAAAGGTTTAAGAGATATGCTTATACATCAATCGAGATATGGAACCATATGCCTGTCCTTGAGATTGAAGTAAAGCATGGGTATTATAGAAATTACAAGAGATCCTAAGTTCTAGTCAATGTGACAAGGTGATCTAATAATGAAGCTAGTGTTACCATACCAATAGTGCTAGTGATTCTATATCAAGGATTATTGAGAATAGTGCTAATAACAGTAAGTACTACGTGTGATGATAGTTAGATTGGTGTATCAACTAATATAGATAAAAAATTATTAGAGAAAATACATGTGATGATAACTTTGATCATTGGAGGTAATAGTGCAAGCGATTCGGGCAGTACAATTGTAATACACAGTTGTAGACAATAGATGTATTGAGTGCACCTCGAGTATTAGAGACTGTGAGCACTTATATGTATAGTTGTGGATTTATAAAATTAAAGAGTGGAAATGAATTTTAACTTTGAGAATTATTGAGGAGTTGAGATTTATGTCATTAAATTTTTTGAGGGTTCAAATTTTGATTCCATAAACATGGTCAAGGCTACAAAGATTTTAGAAGTGATTAAAATTTTATTTCGATGTTGAGTATCTGACTTTGAGGAGGTATATGCAAATTTTTTTAAGTTGATCGAGAAGTTAAACCTTGACGATACACAGCATGAAGTGTAAGCTCAAAGGACCATCCGCGTAAGTGTAGTACGTCCAGGCCGCTCTAGCGTAAGACAGAGTTCTTCATCGCCTCCATGGCATAAAACTCAGCCGCTCTCAAAGCAGCGTTAATGCGTACGAGGAACGCTTCGTTTTCCCCGAAGTGAACCTGTCAAGTCACGCAGTGAACCTGGCCTCTGACTCCTGACAAAAAGTGCTGCACGGCTACCCAGACGACGGCTGGAAACGATGGCAGACCCCTCGGGACGCGTCCACAGTATGATGGCGGATCTCGGCATTTAATGCAGAGGATTTGGTTAAAATATCACCAAACCATCGGTTACCAAAGTCCTCCCAGCGTAAACCGCTCTTTCGCGTACAAGGGAATACGCCGCCTTGTTTTACACAGGCAAACATGAGCTGTTTTACGCTCCGCAGTAGACAAACCGCCTGCCACATCAAAAGCTACACTTCGTACAGGGCCCGAGGCACGTCTCTACGTCAAATTGCAAAGAGCGGTGACAGTTTCCCTCAAGACACGTCTCTGCGACGGATGCACAGAAGGGCTGCAGACCTTCAAAACACGTCTCTGCATTTAATGCACAGGATGGTGGCAAATCTCTGTAAGAGATTTGATTACACCTTCGAAAGCCGTAATTCCGACGAAGACGTCCACATCAACACTCTGGCACGGTACGCAGCGGCTTCTACGCCCATCCAGGATCTGTGCTCATTCGGCATCAAACGCCCACTCAGTCTCTACGACCATTCAGCTTCTATGCCTGTTCGGCTTCTCTGCCTGTTCGGCTTCTATGCCCATTCGGCTTCTACGCCTGTTCGGCTTCTATGCCTATTTTGGCTTCTACGCCAGGGGTGACAGTTATTTGGCTTCTACGCCAACCTCTTCTACACAAGGGATACCTACCTACGTGGCTTCTATGCCGTGATCTTCGGAGCAGATATACGCGTTTTGTCCCCTTAGTTGGACACGTGTCACATGCTCACTGAAAAGGTCATTTATGCGCAGGCATTGGTTATTTTAACCGTTGTGTAAAAGGGTGCTGTACTGTCCACTCCTCGGTTGTTATACCGACGGAGTGGTCACTGTCACTAAAACTCTATAAATAGAGACCCCTATCAATGGGGAACAAGGTCGATAATTTGGAAGATCGAACCAGGTCGGAGAATTGGTAGAAAAAAGAGAGGGAGAGAGAAGGAGAAGGAGAAGGAGAGAAGAGTCCGGAGCTCAGGCAAAGAGTAGGGGTCGACGGCTCTGGCACCGTGCATCCACCCTCCTTCGCAGCCTTCGAAGCCGCTACCCGTCTTCCACGGTACTTCTTCAACATCGTGTAGTCCAAGGGCTAAAGTGATCGACTGCAGATCAGACACCTATAGCCATTTATACCCAGATTAAATAAATTGTACTCCCGCATCCTCGTATAGGATCGAATTGTACAAGTTTGTTTGTAAACCAAAGGGCACGGGTCTCGTATAAATCCTGTCATTGAAATACACTTTCATTCTTTCGTTTAATACCACAAACAAGATGGTGACTCTGCTGGGGATGTCTTTCTCTTCTGACGAGGAAGTAATTGCTCAACACGATGCGGTATCCGTGGGCTCCATAAAGAAGATACAGGTCGTCCAATTCGACCAGTCTGCCTACGAAGACATGCTTCGGACTGGGGGTAGCTCTCACTCTCTCTCCGTCCGAGACAACAGGAAGCTGCACAAAGTGTGGATGCCCAAGACATCCTCCGTCGTTCCTGTGGACTCTCCGATCTCTTCGATCTCTCCGACCAATGAGGTGGTAGCATCGCTCCCTCCGTGCCCCGCACGTAAAATTCAGTCTCCCGCTACGCGCGGTACAGACAAAACTTCGGGCAAAGCCTCAGCGCTATCCCAGGAGTATCTACTGCACTTTACGTGCAGAAATTAGTCTCCCGCTACGCGCGGTACAGACAAAACTTCGGGCAAAGCCTCAACGCTAACCCAGGAGTACCCACTGTGCTTTACGCGCAAAAATCAGTCTCCCGCTATGCGCGGTACAGATAAAACTTCGGGCAAAGCCTCAGCGCTAACCCAAAAGTATCCGCTGCGCTCTACGCGTAGGAACCAGTCTCCCGCTACGCGCGGTACAGACCAAACTTCTGGTGATGCCTCAGCGCCAGGACAGACAACATCTGACCTCTACGAGGAACCAGGTGAACGCCGTAATTTCCGTGAAGGGAAGCAGGCAGCGGAATACTCGACTCCTCGGCCGTTACGCCAGCGAGGAGCAATCTGCCTACCCTCCGGATTACGCGGGAAGCCGACGGCCAGCTGAGGACCTCTTCAGCCTTACGCCACTCTGAGCGAATCTCCAATTTACGCCGGGCAAAGTCCAACGACGTAAAACAAGCTCAAGTTGCTGCTCCCCCTGACCTGCGCAAATACTTAATCCAGAAGCGTAAGGAGAGGGGACCTTCCAACGTGTCTATTACGCCCCCTAGCGAGCAATGTTGTAATAGTCATAAAATTGTGATTGACTATTGCTGTTTACTCTCAGTCTTTCCCGGAAGAAGAGCCCGCGTATGCGTCCGTGAATATGGCTCCTCACATACCTACGGGAGGGCTGAGCTCAAGACGTCATCCCGCAGGGCCTCCGAGCCGAAGAAGATTCGAAGACCTCCTCAGGAACACTGAAGCTGGGGTATTCCAAAACACCCATGCCAGGTCATAGCAACCGGCTTCGTACTCATCTGATTCTGACACTGGGGGTCACCAATCTCCCAAATCAGATGCTGAGAGTATAGAGTCGACTTCTGCAGCGACCTATACTTGTCCTTCGAGGACGCCCAGGGAAATGGGAGTCTACGCCATTGAAGACAAACGCGAGGAAGCTTCGCCGTCAGGAAATGCGGAACAACGCATCACTATGCTGGAAACATCTCTGGGACAAATGCAATCCACGATGGAGACCATGCACCGGATGATGCTAGCTCAGCACGCCATTGCCGTGGCTCAAGCATCGGTCCGGCCAACTCAGATACGTGTGGGGGTGGACTACCACCATCCAACCCGGGCCAAGAGCCTGCGCTAGATCAAGAGTCAGCAGTTCCTCCGCTTCCTCACTCAGGGAATGCCTTACCTCCCGCTGGAGTTACGATACAACCAACTCCGTACCACTCCGTAGCCCCGCTTCCGACCGAAAATCTGATGCAGGCAGTACAAGAATTGAAACCCAGTTCGACGCCTTGAAGCACAAAGATCAGCTCAAGAAACTGGGAATCAACCAACCCTACCCAGCTATCTGGGAAAAAGTCCCTTTTCCTCCAAAGTACAAGCCCCAGACTATGGCTCTGTTCGAAGAAAAAACATCGCCCAGTCAATACATAAACTAATTCAGTATGATGACGGTGTTGCTACTAGGGAACGACGCCCTCCTCACTCGGGTGTTCAAAGGCTGCCTCTCAGGAGTAGCCTATCAGTGGTACCGTAGCTTGGCGGACAACTGCATTACTTCCTTCGAAGACTTCAAAGCTTTATTCTTCATGCGATTCTACGAGGTGGGATGGACATGTCTATGTCCTCTCTCATCGAAGTCAAACAAAGGGAAAAGGAGGACGTTCGTACCTTCGTCGAACGTTTTCGTCAGGCCACCTTACAAATGCCTCCAGGAGTTTCGGACACGGCGTTAGTAGACATTTGCAGGAAAAACCTCCTTCCTGTAGTCTCGGTATTTACAGGACCATATCAGTTCCATGAGTGGCCTTCGTTCATCGTCTCGGCAGTGGCCGCCGAAGACAACAGTCGCAAGGCGTGCGACAATAGCATCATGATCTCCGCCTCCGATAGAGGCAAAAGGTCATCTCCCAGCAGCGACCATCCTCGCAGCTCCAAGGGAAAAGAAGCTCTGACAGTCAATACATCTAGACAAAAGACGACGGCGACCACGCAGACGAAGCCCGGGACTTCCAGGCCCGTCGAAGTCTACTCTTTAGACGACAACGATATCCCCAGTATATTCGAATATCTCATCAAAAGTGGCAAGATCACCCTTCCAGAGCTAAGGCGGCCCCAAGAAGCCGACAGTACTGACGACCCCAAATACTGCATCTTCCACAGATATGTACACCACCAAACAAAGGCGTGTTACATACTGAAGAGGAGGATCCAGGGGTTGATCGATGCCAAGGCCATCACTCTGCACAACACCGAGAAGACGGTCATGGCCAACATGATCTCTCTTCGATTCGACGATCTGCCTTCCCAAGAGTTCATGAACGGTGTCACACCCATTTCCTGAGCTACGATGAACATCATCAATCTCCGTCCTTCTAGAGATCAAAATTGAGACCTAGTACCCCTGACCACCCAGTAGGGCAAAATCATGTGGGTTCATCCAGATTTGGTGTCAGAGCTCGAGGAAGAGACCAAGAAGAGCCCCAAATACAGACCATGCCATATGGTCGCAACTTCTTCTGCATCGGACGAAGACGAAGTATTTCCCGTAACCCGTTCGGGGAAGGCTTACCTCAACGACAATGGAGCAGGTCAGGAAGGCGCGCCGGCTGACGCTCCAGCCGCCAAACCTTCAGAACTAGGTCCCGCCATGCAAAACATCAGCCCTGCGAAACCTACCCCGGCGGAAAAGGGGAAGCAGAGAGAAGTATGTTTTGATAAACCTGTGAAAAACATTCCAAGCAAAGGTTTAGAGAAGTCGTACGAATTTGACATCCTGGCCCAACTAGCCAATACGCCGGCCAGGTTGTCCATCTTTGAACTACTCAGGCTCTCTCCAGACACTCGGCTAACCCTGAGTGAAGCACTGATGCAGGCGGAGGTATACTTGATCCAGCTCAAGTCCCCCGACGAAGAGCCAGTGGCGTGTCCTCAGTGCCACAGCGTGATAGAGGTGGTCCCAAATATCACTTTCACTCAAGACGACATGCTGTTAAAACATAACAGACATGACAGGCCCCTCTATTACACCGGGTATGTCGGTTCCATGGAGGTCGACCGGATTCACATAGATCCGGGGTCGTCGATCAGTATCATCCCTCACAGTCTGCTCAGGCCGCTAAGAATTTCTACCAGCGGACTGGCTTACACTACCACTACAATTGTGGGTTTCAACGCTGGAAGAAGTAAGCCCTTGGGGAAGATCCGCTTGAGAATCCAGATCGGCAACCTTAGATCGGTGGCCACATGTTACATCATCGATTCAGAGGTGTCCTACAACATTTTGCTGGGAAGATCGTGGATCCACGACCACAACATCATTCCTTCAACCCTACATCAATGCCTTAAATATGTAGACGCACAAGGAACCGTACAAACGGAGGTGGCTGACCTAAACCCGTTTAAAGGAATAGAATCCTACTATTCCGATGCCGTGTTGTACTCCCAAGACCATAAGAAAGAAGCGCCAGGCGAGGCCAAAGATGGACCACTCGTCCAAGAGCCAGAAGAGCCCTCTACCACACTGCCGCTGTCGATCAAAGTGAAAAGACGAACCACTAGTCCAAGGACCATAGAGCCTATGGCTATTCACCTTAACAAGACTAAGTCAGGAAAAGGGAGTGATCCTCTGGTAATCACCTTGAACCGGAAGCCTCCACCGTTGCCCATCAACCTTCAGCACAACAGGCAGCCGACTGATGTAAGCGCAACCAGTAATGGGGTTCCAGATGATAATAAACATCCTCTTTTCCGGTACATCGGTGCTCAAATTCTGAAACAGGAATCCACTCCCCATGACGAAGTAGAACCAATAGCACAAAAATTCTTGGAAGCTATAAACTCCTACCGTCCGTATATCTGGGAAGTGGCGTCATCGTCCAATGTCGTCGCGACATATGGGCCACACGAGGATTCTATCTTCATCGTCCCACCTACCTGCAGCGGCCAGCGTTCGATAGTCTTCGGCCGCGTGCGCAATCAACCGACTGCCCAGGAAGATCCTTTCGACAACGATACTGGGAGAATGCAGGTTCACCGATACAGCCCTCAAGCGCTGAAGATCATACAAAACATGGGCTACGACTTAAAGCGGAAGCCAGGCCTCAACTACGGAAGAGGCAGACGAATGCCGCCACGCGGCAACACCCGCTATCAACAGACCCGTTCGGATTAGGATATGCCACCGCCCTTGCGACTTTTAAGTCAGACGAGGACATCTCTTCCTCCTCCCAGAATGGCTCATCGCCCCCCGACTCACCTGATGCTCTCAAACAAACACTATCAGTAAATATGGTGGTGACAGATCCCTCAGGAGCAGATGAGCAGGATTCGGAGCCGTTTGAGAATGACTCTTGGGCTCAGCAAATGGATACACAGTGGGAATTCTGCTTCAAGCAAAGAGAACCTCCCTCCAAAGATGAAGTTATCCAGATCGATGTTGGGGGTAAACTTTCGCCGAAGCCAATATTTATCAGTAACAACCTTCCCCCGGCTGAAAGGGAAGAAGTTATACAGCTGATAAAGGAATACATCGACGTCTTTGCATGGAATTATGAGGACATGCCAGGCCTGCACCCGAAAGTAGCTACTCACAAGCTCAATATATTGACCGATTTGAAGCCAGTAAAGCAGCACCAACGCCGGTTCCGTCCAGATATGATGGACGCCATCGAAGCTGAAGTCAAGAAGTTGATAGCCTGCGGTTTCATCCGGGAAGAACAACATCCCGACTGGGTTGTCAATGTTGTCCCAGTCATAAAGAAAAATAGAAAGGTACGTATCTGTATCGATTACCGAGATCTGAATGCGGCCTGCCCCAAGGATGAATTCCCTCTTCCCATCACGGACATCATGATCGATAACACCTGCAACTTTGAACGCATGTCTTTCATGGACGGGTTCTCAGGGTACAATCAGATCTAGATGCATCCTGAAGACGAGAAGCCCACCGCCTTCCGGACACCATTGGGAGTATATTGCTACACGGTCATGCCCTTCGGATTGAAGAACGCCGGGGCTACATACCAACGAGCTATGAGTAACATATTATACGAGCATTTACGCAAAATAGTGGAATGTTACGTGGATGACATAGCCGTCAAGAGCCGCCTCAAAGGCAATCACATTCAATACCTGAGGACAGTATTCGAGTTAATGCGCCAACATCAACTCAAGATGAACCCTACGAAGTCCTTTCTGGGTGTATCTAGTGGCAAATTCCTGGGATTTGTCATTACCGCCAAAGACATCCAAGTAGACCCTGATAAAGTCCAGGCAATCGTAGAAATGCGACCGCCCCATAATCTGAGGGAACTCAGGGGATTTCAAGGACGTCTGGCTTACATCCGACGATTCATATCCAACCTCTCGGGGAGATGTCAGCCCTTCTCTCATCTCATGAAGAAAGGTGTATCCTTCGTCTGGGACGAAACCTGCCAGCAAGCGTTCGGAGATATCAAGCGCTACCTCACCAGTCCACCAGTTCTGGTGCCTCCCGTTATGGGAAAACCATTCTTGCTGTACGTCCGAGCAATGGATCATTCGCTAGGAGCTCTTCTCGCACACAAGAACGATGTAGGGCATGAACAGGCTATCTACTACCTCAGCAGGATGATGGTCGGAGCCGAACACCGGTACAACCCAGTGGAGAAAGAATGCTTGGCTCTGATGTTCGCTATCCAAAAGACGCGGCACTACGTCACCGGCCAGACTATCCATATCATCTCTAGGATTAACCCTCTTCGAGTACTGATGAGCAAGCCGAGCATTCTTAATTCCCGACTCGCAACTTGGGCGATGTTGTTAACACCATATGACATGGTATACGTACCGCAAAAGTCCATCAAAGGCCAAGCGCTGGCCGACTTCCTAGCTGCTCCTCCGATCCAGGAGACCTCCAAATTATACAAAGACATTCCCGACGAAGTTGCAGAATGTAATTCCGCAATAAAAGGTGACGCATGGCAACTGTTCTTCGATGGCGCCTCCAAAACCGGTCCTAAGGGAAACATCATTTCGGGAGTGGGAGTCGTCCTGGTCGCCCCTGATCAGCTCGTCATCTACCGAGCATATTCTCTTAGCGAGCCCTGCTCCAACAATGTGGCGGAGTACAATGCCCTACTAATAGGGCACCAAGTTGCTAAAGAGCTGGGGGTAGAGTCCCTGGAAGCTTTCGGTGATTATCTGCTTATCATCAATCAAGTCAAGGGAATATATGAAGTCCGGAATCCAGACCTCATCCCCTATCACCAAGCGACGGTCGAGATAGCCATGACATTCAAGGAGTTCTTCCTACAGCATGTACCTCGATCTCAGAATCTGGAAGCTTATGCCCTAGCCAGTCTAGTGGCAGATTTAGCTACTCCCGTAAGAAGGCAGGATTCGGTAATCCTTTTTAACAGAGACTTTTTCTGTGTGAAGAACAGCTGTCACATAGAACGCAGCTACGCTGTCAACACCGATCCTCCTACGAGAGATTAGACAAGTCCCTTCATAGATTTCGTGGCATACGGAATCTTGCCGAAGGACCCCAAAGAAGCAGTATCCGTCAAGAGACCATCACTACGCTTCTACTTCGATGCATCTTCACAAAGCCTATATCGCCGGACCTACGACGGATTACTATTGAGATGCCTCTCTAGCGACGAAGCACAGCAGATTATCCGTAAAGCTCACGACGGCGTGTGCGGAGCGCATCAACCCGGTCCTAAGCTACAGGATCGTATCAGGAGAATGGACTATTACTGGCCTACTATGATCGCAGATGCAATACGGTATATAAGACATTGCAGAGCCTGTCAGGTTCATGCAGACTTCATACATCAACCGTCCGAATATCTACATCCCACGGGCGCATTCTGGCCTTTCGAAGCATGGGGTATGGATATCATCGGCCCTATTCACCCGTCTTCTTCCAGGGGTCACCAGTTTATACTGGCCATCATGGATTACTTCTCCAAATGGGCAGAGGCAATCTCTCTCGCTGAGGTAAAGGCATCTAATGTGATCAGCTTCATCAAGCATCACGTCATTTATCGCTTTGGGGTACCCCGGAGGATAATTCACGACAATGGGCCTCAGTTCATCAGCCAAGCATTTCATCGGTTTTGCGATAAAAATCGAATACGCAATATTGCCTCTACGGCATACTACCCAGCTGCTAATGGTTTGGCGAAAGCTTTCAACAAAACCATTATCAAACTCTTGAAGAAATTCGTCTCTTCAAATAAAAAAGACTGGAACGAGAAGTTGGGCGAATGTCTCTGGGCATATCGCACAACGGTACGGACGCCGACAGGCTGCACCCCATTCTCGCTGGTCTACGGGAGCAAAGCGGTTCTCCCCATTGAAATCCAGATCCCGTCGCTCAGGATAGCCGTAACTAATGAGCTGACTCGAGAAAAGAATGACCTGTTAAGGCTCCAAGAGCTGGAAGGATTAGACGAGAAATGCCTCCAAGCTCAACAGCACATCGTGCTCTACTAAGCACGCATTTCCAGAGCTTTCAATCATAAAGTGAAGGAAAGGGTGTTCAAAGTCGGCGAGCTAGTTCTAGCCGTAAGAAGGTCGATGATTCTTACTCACAGAAGTAAAGGCAAATTCCAGCCCAAGTGGGAAGGCCCTTATGTGATCGAGACAACGTTCTCGAATGGCGCTTACAGGTTAGCCCAGCCTAACGGAGACCTGTTAATGGCTCCTATCAACGGTAAATTCCTGAAGAGGTACTATGCTTAATCTCCCCCGCTCGAGTGGAATATAGCAAGGATCTCAATTCTGACAAAACTACTTCCAGAACGCAATTAGTTGGGTTACACTCTATCATGTCCGTAAGGCCTCTGAATAGATGTCCTGCTAAAAGGTTATCGAGAGTTTATCATGTCCATACTTTCTCTGATATTACTCTCGTCTAAAAACTGTCATTTACATTCCGAAATGACGGGTCCACAAAAGTTAGAAAGGAGTTGCCTTTATTTATTCCCAAAAAGGAGGCAGAATTACATCTAGACAAGCAAAAAGGGAAAGGATACATCATAATGGCGGAGTAGTCAGATGGCGAATCAGCCGCTCCAGTGCAGCTATCCTCTCATTCCTAACAGCCAAGGCGTCGACGCGAGCCTGCTCCAGCCGTGCCTCGGGAGTATTCGTAAGGGTCAGATCGGCCATCGCCCGAAGATAGCCCGGACGAGCAGCTTCTGCATGGTCTAAATCCTGTCGCGCTACGCTCAGACGACCAGTTGCTACCTCTAGACCTGCCAGCGACTGAGAAGCCCACTCCTCTGCCCGAGCGAGTTTTTTCTTCAACTTGGAGACCCTCGCCACATTCCCTTCATGCTCGGATCGACACTACGTCTCAACAGCAAGAGCCTCTTCCACGACAGCTTTTCTCCTATTCATCTCCAGCTTATGCTTCTGGATGGAGTTGTCTAGGCCTTCCAGCTTTGTAGCAAGCCGTGCAGTCATGAGGTCGAACTGAGCCTGGACATCAGCATCGAGGATGCCCCGAGTCAGCTGCGAGTATTCAGTAATGGGTTGCTCTAACCCATTAACCACCGCCTCCAGGGTGTCGGATACCCCAGAATCACCGAGCTCCCTGATGACCCCGATCAAAGCAAGAGAAGTCTTCTTCAGGCGCTCGAAATCTAGACTCTTTGCTAACACCTTTGATATCATCGTTCTCAAACCGGTGTAGAAGAGGCTGGTATGTTGCTCGGTCAACGCAACTAGGTCCGACTGGGCGCCGGAAGCGGCCGCAATATCAGCAAGTCCCTCTCCAGGGATAATTACAGACGAGGTGGCCACAGGCGTCGCATCGACGCATGGCACGACCGAAGAAGGTGCGACAACGGCGGTCGAAGTCATCGCCACACTCACAAGAGGCAAGGTCACGACGACGGGTTCATCCTCCTCTTGAGGTGACGAAACTGCCCCAGGCGTACTCGCCCCCGAAGCCACTTCCTCATCGAAGTCGGACGCCTCCGTATCATCGTCAAGAGCCCGAACGGAGCTAGAATGCGCTTCAATGCCATACTCCCCATGGGCGCTATCCCCTGAAAAGAGGACAAGAAAGTTAATATCAGTATGATGATAATCTTTCTAAAAGGAGAGATAAAGACGACATTTACCCGGAGCCAACGACATATACGACGCATCCGCAACCGAGGTAGCTAAACCACGCCTTAATGATGTAATATGAACCGTCATACCTGGAGAAGGAGGTGGGCCGACCGACATCACCAAGAGTTCCGTCAAGCCTCCACCGAGACGCGGTCGAGGTTCATCAGCTGGAACCTCGCCAGACGTGCTCGCTGACACGACGGGAGTTTTTCTCGCTGCTGACCTCGGGAAAGATTCTTCCATCTGCCTCGACCACACAGGCAACCTCGCTCTGCTACCTGGAGCAGCAGCCACAACAGCGACCTCTAGCGAGGATTCTCCGGCGCCGCCGGCCGGAACTGTAGAAGGTCCCTCTCTAAAAGGCGAGGAACCTTCAGCCAAAGAATCATCCCTAATATGGGGAAAGGCAGGCTCATTCCCGGGAGCCTCAACACCAAGAATGCGGAGAGGACGAGCAACCGCCTCCTTCCTCTCTTACGAAGAGAAACTTCCTTCGGAGCAGAAGCCCGTCGCTTCACAGAAGAGACTACCAAAGCCCCCGCAGGCAGAGGCACTTCGCACCTCGGCACCGACACCAGAGGCTCATCCGGAGTTCCAGACTCCTCGCCCTCATCCGAAGAAACCGAGGGGACGTCAACTCTGCCCCCGGGCTTGGGAGAAGGTACCCTGAAGCTTCCACACGTGTCAAAATCACGATGGAAGGTATTAATTGCCACATAAAACTGGGCATAAGAATGGAGAATGCGGAGCTCTGTGGAGGTTGTAACGACCGGCACGATAAAGATTGCCCCCGTACAACCCATGAGGAAATACCGCCACCCTCTGGCTCCATCAATGAGTCCGCCCCTGGACCTAAAGCTGGTGACGGCATTGCCCACGTGCAACTGATCGTACCCAAACTGCCGGGTAAACCGACTAGGCAAGTAGGGCTCGAAGAAATAATGGTCTTCGCTCCTATACAACAGATGGTAGGGTCTAATACAGACCAACCAGTTAAAAGCTTCCGGGGAAAGGTCGGTCTTCTCTCCACCTGAATCCTCAAGCCGCACCCCTAATTGATTACGATGAACGGAGGGGACAATGCAGAGGATCTTCCAGCCGTGGTTGAGGTTCAACACCAGCCGAAAGTCTAAGACTGTGTTCACATTCCAGGAGGAATCCTTGTAATTCAGCAAGAATATACCCCCCGAGCTCCTACCGGAGCTAGGAGACATCACCCGGGGATTATGGAGAATTAACCATTCCATCAAGTATAGGTATGGTAACTCCACCCTGGGAATACTCTCACGCCGAGCTTCATCGATGAGCAACCCATCAGTTATGGCTCTCAAGCCAGCCTGTATATGGCACACCATGGCGGGAAGCAAGCCCAGTCTTGCCCCGAACACCAGGCGCACTGCCGGCCACAGGATGTTCCGGTGAATACGGTCCGCGGACGCTATGCCAGGCACTACTACTCGACGCAGCCATATGGAAAGGAAACCAGCCAACTGGGCTTCCTTAGACAGAGGCCGGCGACAGCACCTCAAGTAACTACAGGCCTTAGTTCCTTTGGGGTACTTTCCTACCCCCTCGACGAGAATCTGATCCGGAGCTGCAGCCTCCTCCATAAGAACCTCGACAACCTGGGCGCTAAGCATGCCCAAACAATTCACGGGCTCATTTTTGCCCCCCGAGGCTTTCTCCGACTTGGCAGCCCTAGCTCGGTGAAAGAAGAGGTAGGACATCCACTTGGTGGTATGAGCCAAATCAGAAGGCTCGTTATAAAAAGTGGTGCACGCAAAGTATTGACACATCAGCTCCTGATATACTTCCGCCACCCGAGGGTCCAAATCCTCCAACTCCCGATTAGTGGGAACATACTCTTCATAGGGGGTATCCCCCATCGGCAGTCTCGAGACAACTGCCATCTCATGGAGCGCCAATCCCAACTCCCCCAGTGGAGTGGCAAAGGTCCCAGTAAGCCGAATGTACCGCTCCATCAGTGCCAGGAACAAGTTAGGGTTCGGAGGCAACCCGACGCTCGTCGCACTCACAGCGGCATATAGCCCAATGACCTCCAGCTCTCTCCGGAAGTGCTTCAAGGCCAAGCCCACTAGGCATGTCCATCGAGAGTTTGTTGGGGCGATCCACCCATTACATCGAGGATTCTCCTTGGGATATACCCCGCCTCGTCCCATGAAGTCGTTGCAGAAGGTTGGCAATTGGACCGGCTGGATCACCGAGCTATCTTCACTCGGGACACTACCCGGGCACAGTCCCCGGAACAACGTCACAAAGCCGGAAGGGCGACTGACAAACAACCCCCGGTCAGCTCCTTTGAGATGAAAGATCTTCCCCGGCTTACCGTAAAGATCAGGAGTCAGCATCCACGATATCTTCTTGGGATGCATTGCATGGAAGAAGGCTGAGATGGGATAATCCCTCGGCATCGTTGGCAAATACAAAACCAAATTCCGGGCAGAGAAAACCCAGGGCTCCCTCTGGGGCCTCGTCTGGGACTATTTATCAATCATGTCCCCAAAGAGGAAAGCCGGCTTTATGTACTGCTCCCCGTCTACGTAGGTCAGGGGCTCGCCATTAATCATGCTCAGCAGCGTCCGCTCGCCCTGAACCAATATCAGAAACCCCCTTCCCTCAGGATACTGGGGTCCGGAGATGGAAAATGCCACGTAGGACAGATCCTCCAGGTAGTTCGAGTGCAGCATCCCAGCAGCGGAGCCCATCACCTCGGCCAGTAGAGACTCGCCCAGATCAACTGCAAAAGTGCAAGGGAAATATGTCATTACAAATCTTACACAAACGTACAGACCAAGGAAACGACAGTCTGTGCTCTACGCAGGATCGTAACCATTTGGTTATTTTATGCCGGAAGTCCCCTCCACAAGCGTAAAACTCAAATTTTATGATATACGCCAACTTTCGGTAGCCAGAGCTTTTACGCTCAGGGCTACTAAAATATGGAGTCTTTACGCTGGCATATTAGAAATGTGGGCGTAAAAGATAAAAATGCCTCCGTGCATCATCTTCCTCCAAAGAGGCTATCAGCACAGAAGATGACCTAGCGCATTCACGTTCAACGTGTGCGAAGGATTTTTTGTCGTTTTTTGTCACCCCAAAGGCTCTACCTCTAAGGCCGGGTGCACTACTCGTCGGCGGGATCCTTTGCTCGGAGGGAAGCTCGCCTTGCACGACCAGAGACTCCCTCGCTGGGGCAGAAGAATGAGAGAAAGAACCTATGCTCTTTCCCTTAGCGGAGGGGGTTTGTTTCGGCGCCATTTCTGAAAGACTCAAAGTGCTCGGAGAAGGAACGAAGAATAACTCGAATAGTCGAAAGCTCTCTTTCGCAGAAGACAGATAAAAAGTTTTTCTCTCAAAAAACTTGTGGTATATATAGTCCGGGTCGAATCCTCGAATCCTCGGACGAACTCCTCGAGACCCTAACCAAATCTCACAGATTGGTTATGATTGGATGCTACGTCAGCCCACGACCCTTGGAAGACGGACAGTCAACGAATTCGAAAGGTTTTTCGTGCAAAACGGTTCAGCGGGTTCTACGCTAAAAGAGCTTTCTACGCTCGACAGCAACGGATCTACGATTTTTTACGCTCGCAAGCTACAAGTCTATGGTTTTACGCCCGGATGTCTTTGTGCTCGGTAGCTTTTATGCCCGAGAGGCCACAAACCTACGACTCTACGCTCAGCAGATAACAAATCGTCGATCTCACGCTCGGTGGCGCTCAGTTTACGCTCAGAGGCAACAGATCCGCAAACTTCACGCTCGAAGAAACTTTCTTTTCAGGAGCTACAAATCAAACAGTTCTACGCTAAAGGAGCTTTCTACGCTCGACGGCTACGAATCTACAGCTTTACGTTCGACAGATATAAATCGATAGTTTTATGCCCGGATGCCTTTGTGCTCGGTAGCTTTTATGCTCGAGAGGCAACAAACCTACGACGTCATGCTCAGAAACCACAAGTCTACGATTTCACGCTCGATGGTGTTCTACGCTAACAAGCTACAGATCTCCAGTCCTATGCTAAAGGAGCTTTCTACGCTCGACGGCTACGAATCTACAGCTTTACGTTCGACAGCTATAAGTCTATGGTTTTATGCCCGGATGCCTTTGTGCTCGGTAGCTTTTATGCTCGAGAGGCAACAAACCTACGACTTCACGCTCAGGAACCACAAGTCTATGATTTCGTGCTCGATGGTGTTTTACGCCCAGAGGTTACAGACTGATGATTTCGTGCTCCACGACTTTCCGTATATTCGAAACAGTCCCCAAAGCGGTCAATTGCAAAGAGTTCACACAGAAGATACTCGTTCTTGACCCAAAGCATCCCAAGTACCCGAAGCATACAGAGTTCAAACATTGAGAAATTACTCTTCTCGGGTCCAAAATTGGAGGTTCATCCAGACTCCAGTCTGAATATCTCGTCTATCAAAAGATGGCAACTCAGTTAGGCAGCCATTTCTCGACCCTGTTCCAAGGGATTTCTCGGAAAGTCATTCTTGAAGACGAAGTCTGAACAAAAATTCTGTTTATCAGAAGTTCAGAGCTCTACGCGGTTCCTCAGCAATAGGACAGTTTTAAATATTCAAAATGCTCTACAGCGTTCTATGGACTATTCGCTATGCGTAAAGGACAGGACCTAGCACTCTTTCTACAGAGTCGGCGTAAAGATTCAGACGTGTTGAAGCTACACATATTCAGACTTCACAGCAACATATGGCAAGATGATCATATGAAGAAGCAAGACGATTTTATTAAAAGATCAAAGTCATGATTACATATGAGGGAAATCCAATCTACAAGGGTTTTCTTTTTATTTTCATGATTACATATAAGGGAAGCTCCGTCGACAAAGGAGACCCCCATCGTCATATAAAGATCGCCCAGAAGCTGTTCTGACAGGTTCTCACGTGGGTGGAGATCTTCCTCTTCTTCGAAGACAGTTCATCGACTACCACAGTCATGAACAAGAAGATCCTCCATTCGCCATGGCCGATCCAATTGAGGTTTCTTTAACCCAACTCGATCGAGGATGACAGATTACGGTTTGTCCAATCTCGCCCGCGTGGATCTCAGGAGAAAATATGCAGCTTGCCAGCCGTATGGTAAAATATGATTCTTCGTCTCTCCCGAAAGAACCACCATACAAAGTTGCTGATTATCCCGAGCAAGGGAGGCTAAGATATCCTTCCCTGATCCATCGTTGCAGTGGATATTTGCTCGAAGATGCCATTTTTTTTGGCTCCCTACATGCTGGAAGAACATGATCTCCTTCTTCCTTAGGTCAACCCGACGAACTCCGGCGATCATCTCTGCATGGTGATGGGAATGTGGTGAGAATAGGTTCACCCCCCCAGCCTTTTTATAGGCAAACGAGATCACAGCGGTCCCCAATAAATCTGCCATAAAGTCCGCATCGACCGTTTCAATGCTCCATTCAGAAACGTTTCGAGTTACGAGGGGCCGTTCATGCTTCATTCAAAGCGTTTAAAATTCCGAGGAATTTAAAAGCTTTGAAGGGGGTCTTGTAGAAGCATGAAAAATATGCTGGAAGGATCTACGCAGCCTCTTGATGCAGAGCAGCGTAAACAGATGCCTTCAGAGCCATCAAGCGTGCAACAGAGATTTTTTTGCTAAAACACAGCATGAAGTATAAGCTCAAAGGACCATCCGTGTAAGTGCAGTACGTCCAGGCCGCTCCAGCGTAAGACAGAGTTCTTTATCGCCTTCATGGCGTAAAATTCAGCCGCTCTCAAAGCAGCGTTAATGCGTACGAGGAACGCTTTGTTTTCCCCGAAATGAACCTGTCAAGTCACGCAGTGAACCTGGCCCCTGACTCCTGACAAAAAGTGCTGCACGGCTACCCAGACGATGGCTGGAAACGATGGCAGACCCCTCGGGACGCGTCCACAGTATGATGGCGGATCTCGGCATTTAATGCAGAGGATTTGGTTAAAATATCACCAAACCGTCGGTTACCAAAGTCCCCCCAGCGTAAACCGCTCTTTCGCGTACAAGGGAATATGCCGCCTTGTTTTACACAGGCAAACATGAGCTGTTTTATGCTCCACAGTAGACAAACCGCCTGCCACGTCAAAAGCTACACTTCGTACAGGGCCCGAGGCACGTCTCTACGTCAAATTGCACAGAGTGGTGACAGTTTCCCTCAAGACACGTCTCTGCGACGGATGCACAGAAGGGCTGCAGACCTTCAAAACACGTCTCCGTATTTAATGCACAGGATGGTGGCAAATCTCTGTAAGAAATTTGATTACACCTTCGAAAGCCGTAATTCCGGCGAAGAAGTCCACATCAACACTCTAGCACGATACGCAGCGGCTTCTATGCCCAACCAGGATCTGTGCTCATTCGGCTTCAAACGCCCACTCATTCTCTACGACCATTCGGCTTCTATGCCTGTTCGACTTCTATGCCTATTTTGGCTTCTACGCCAGGGGTGACAGTCATTTGGCTTATACGCCAACCTCTTCTACACAACGGATACCTACCTACGTGGCTTCTATGCCGTGATCTTCGCAGCAGATATACGCGTTTTGTCCCCTTAGTTGGACACGTGTCACATGCTCACTCAAAAGGTCATTTATGCGCAGGCATTGGTTATTTTAACCGTTGTGTAAAAGGGTGCTGTACTGACTACTCCTCGGTTGTTACACCGACAGAGTGGTCACTGTCACCAAAACTCTATAAATAGAGACCCCTATCAATGGGGAATAAGGTCGACAATTTAGAAGATCAAACCAGGTCGGAGAATTGGTAGAAAAAAGAGAGAGAGAGAGAGAGAAGGAGAAGGAGAGAAGAGTCCGGAGCTCAGGCAAAGAGTAGGGGTCGACGGCTCTGGCACCGTGCATCCACCCTCCTTCGCAGCCTTCGAAGCCGCTACCCGTCTTCCACGGCACTTCTTCAACATCGTGTAATCCAAGGGCTAAAGTGATCGACTGAAGATCAGACACCTATAGCAATTTATACCCAGATTAAATAAATTATACTCCCGCATCCTCGTATAGGATCGAATTGTACAAGTTTGTTTGTAAACCAAAGGGCACGGGTCTCGTATAAACCCTGTCATTGAAATACACTTTCATTCTTTCGTTTAATACCACAAACATCAGGGTGATCTAAAAATCTTTTTTCGGACCGAGCGGTTCCCAGTGCCCCAGGAACCGTTCGAGAGACAAGACCTTGTGCACAAGTTAGTCCAAGACCAATGCAATGACATGAGCACATAATGCAAGCAAAACAATGATCAAGAAAAACATATACGGTCTAGCAAAACATACCTTATCAAATAAAGCACATCTTTATCAGACGAAGCACATCTTTCACATATCTAATAGCATACCCCACTAGACCCTTGCGGGCCGTATCCTTAGGGTACACTATTAGTCACTGCATTGACCCATTTTTACTTATAGCAGTATGATATAGCAAACAGACAAGCAAAACATATAATGTCAAGCACGATTGATTTCATATCTAGCATGCAATGTCTATCTCTTTCTTAGCATATTTCAAAGGGACTTACTCAAGAAATTCATTACTTATCTTCTTAGCATGGCAAAGGTTCATTTGATAGCTATGTCGGTGTAACTAAGCATGCAACATTTCTTATATCACATTAGCATAGCAATGGTTCTATCTCATTTCAGACAAGCATTCTCATTTCTCTAGTTAGGCAAGTAAGCAGATATATTTGTTTCAATGACAAGCTATGTGAGTTCTCTTATTTAGAATGTTGAGTCGGTTCTATCATTCTTCTTATAAAAAATCTTCTTAAGCAAACAAGCATTCAAAAACTCAGATTCATTATTAAGTCGTGCAAGAATTAGAGAATGCAGTTCTGCCCACTCACATTAATCAATCGATCGGGAACTCTCCGAGAATACTTCCACTCGAGCAACCAAAGCGATATTACTTGTACATAGTGCCTACGCGGAGCGGGTCATTACATACTTATCCACCAATAAAGAGTTTCATCCTCGAAACTCAAGGAGAAACTCACAAAATATAGAGCAGCGATAGTCCTTATCCCTCATCTTCCTCAATCCAAAACATAAGCAAATCACAAGCACAAAGGCACAACTCTCAAGCAACAAATCAAATCTAGAAAACTTTTGCCGCACATCTTTGAGAATATTTATGGACTTATTGAGTGGAACATTCATTGCAGCACAATCATGATTCAGAGTCGAAGGCAACAGAATGGGCAAATAATCGACCTGTTCTGATACCACTATGTCACGCCCCGGTCATGCAGAGCCTTTCGTCCTTGCTTTGGTCCCTACGGAACCGATCATCCTTATACGGGCGAGATGTCGTACAAGACTAAAGTGCGATTGCACAAGGCCAAAGCTTTGAATAAGGGCAAGTAAGCTATTCAATACTGAAGTAGCGGCACACATATTGCAAAAAAGTAAAGAACACAATGGCATAAAAAAACCGACTATTTATTAATAATCGAAAGTGTTACAAGCGTCGCATGGCCGAGGTTACAGATCGTTCAAGCACTCTTTATCTCGATTATAATGACACCGTTGTGTTTGATAATAAACGAAAGAAATAAGAAACAAAAATTTTTATACGAAACCCTCGCTCTTTGGTTTACAAACAAGATTGTACAATTAATCCTATACGAGGATGTCGAGTACAAATTTTTTAATCTGGGTAAATCTTGCTATAGGAATCTGATCTGCAGTCGTTCACTTTGTCCCTTGTACCACACGATGATGAAGAATTGCTGTAGAAGATAGAAGAAGCTTCGAAGGTTGCGAGGGAGAGTGGATGCTCGATGCCAAAGTCGTCAATTACTACTCTTTGCCTGAGCTTTGGATTCTTCTCTCTCAAAGACTCTTTGACTCTACCAATTTTTGACCTTCTCCTTTTCTTCTCAATTTCTTCCACCCTAGACCTCTGTTGATAGAGGTCTCTATTTATAGAGTTTTAGTGACAGTGACCACTCAGTCGGCGTAGAAACCGAGTAGTGGAAAGTACAACACCCTTTTACACGATGGTTACAATAACTGTTGCCCGCGTATAGATGACCTTTTGAATGATCGTGTGACGCGTGTCCCAATAAGAGACAATGCGTATAACTGCTGCGAAGATCACGGCGTAAAAACCATATAGGTAGTTATCCCTCACGTAGAAAAGGTTGGCGTAGAAGCCAATAACTGTCACCATGGCGTAGAAGCCAAGTAGGCAGAGAAGCCGAGTAGGCGTAGAAGCCGAGTAGGCATAGAAGCCCAGTGGGCGTAGAAGCGTAGTAGGCATAGAAGCCGAGTGGGCGTAGAAGATAGCTGATCCTCCTCCCCTGACTGAGGCCTTGAGCGAATTCTGGACCGAATAGCCTTAATAGGCACCAATGCAAATCTGGCCTAAGTTGGCGTATTCCAAGGAGATAGCGTATAGCGTGCTTCCATAGCTGAAAATAGTCCGTTGGCGTAATGTGCCAAAGTGATAATGTGGAAGTTTTAGCAAAAATTATGGATTTTGGAGATATAATCAAATCTCTCGCATTAAATGCAGAGATCTGCCCCCATCCTGCGCATTAAATACAGAGGCATATCTTTGAAGATTTGCCATCATTCTGCGTATTAAATACAGAGACGTGCCTCGAGCTCTGCCATCACTCTGTGTATTAAAAGCAGAGACGTTCCTCGAGCTCTGCCATCACTCTGCACATTAAATGCAGAGACGTGCCTTGATCTTTGTACGAAGAGCAACTTTTGACGTGGCAGTCTGTTTGTCTTCTGCGGAGCGTAAGAAGCTCACGTCTTCCTGTGAAAAACCAGGCAGTGTATTCCAGTGGCGTGTCTCGAAGATCTGCCATTATTCCGTGCATTAAATGCAGAGGCATGCCTCGAGGATCTATCAGCCTTTCGCGCATTAAATTTATAGACGTGTCACGAAGATCTGCCGTCCCGAAGATTTGCCATCATTCTGTGTAATAAATGCAGAGGCGTGCCTCGAGGATCTGTCAGCCTTTCGTACATTAAATGCAGAGACGTGTCACGAAGATCTACCGTCCTGAAGATTTGCCATCATTCTGCGTATTAAACGTAGAGACGTGCCTCGAGCTCTGCCATCACTCTGCGCATTAAAAGCAGAGACGTGCCTCGAGCTCTGCTATCACTCTGCACATTAAATGCAGAGACGTGCCTCGAGCTCTGTACGAAGAGTAGCTTTTGACGTAGCAGTCTGTTTGTCTTCTGCGGAGCGTAAGAAGCTCACGTCTGCCTGTGTAAAACTAGGCAGCGTATTCCCTTGTATAAGTAAAAGCAGTTTACGCCAAGGAGATATCACTAAACGACAGTCTGGGTCGCTGTGCCGCACCATCATTATAGCCGTCTTCTGGGTAGTCGTACAGTACTCATTGTCAGGGGTAAGACATCAGGTTCACTGCACGATTTATCAGGTTTATTTCGGGGAATACGAAGCATCCCTCGTACACTTCAATGCTGCATTAAAAGCGGATGAGTTTTACGCCATAAAGGCGATATAGCACCCTTTTTACGCTGAAGCAACCTGGACATACTACATTATGCGGATGGTCCTTGAGCTTATATTTTATGCTGTGTTCAGCAGAAAAGCTCTGTTTGCACGTTGATGGCTCTGAAGTCATCTTTTTACGCTGCCCAGCATCAACATGCTGCGTATAGCTATCCAGCGTATTTTTCATGCTTCTACAAGACCCCCTTCAAAGCTTTTAAATTCCTCGTAATTTGAAATGCTTTGAATGAAGCATGAAACGGTCAAGTCTGACACGTTCTTCAAGGCTAACTTTCTGGCGGAGTTATTGATGATCCGTTGGGATTCGGTGGGCTCTCTTTTGCTTATAAAAGGCTGAGGAGTTTAACATGTTCTTCCCATATTTCCTTCACCACACACATATGATCGTCGGAGTTCGTCGGGTCGATTTGAGGAAGAAGAAGACCATGTTCTTCCAGCATGTAAGGAGCCGAAAAAGATGGCATCTTCGAAAAAATGTCCTCTGCAACGATGGATCATGGAAGGATATCATAGCCTCCTTTGCTCGGGATAATCAGTAACTTTGTATGGCGGTTCTTCCGGAGAGAGAAAGGGTCTCATTTGAGCACACAGCTTGTAAGCTTATCTTCTCCTATCGTTCGTGGACGAAAGAAGACAAACTAGCCCTGTCCTCGAGTATTGAGTTGGGTGAAATACCTCAACTCAATCTGTCATGGCGTACGGAGCATGGGATCTGCATAATTTAGGCAGGCCCAGTTTTGTATCCTCCCGCCATTTATCATTTTCTTGTTAGTCGGTTGCGGAAACCGACTAACTGCTGGAGAAGATGGATGAAGATCTCCACCCATGCGAGAACCTGGCAGAACAGACTCTAGGGGTGGCCTTCCTACGACGATTAGGAAATCCTTTGTAGACGGGATTTCCCTCATATATAATCATAAAAATGAAGAAAAAACCCTTTGTAGACTGCATTTCCCTCATATGTAATCATGTTTTTAATAAAATCGTCTTTCTTCTGTGCATATGATTATTTACCATATACTTTGCTGTGAAGTCTGAATATGTGTAGCTTCGACACGTCTGGTAACTTTACGCTGACTCTGATAGAAAGAGTGCTAGGTCCCGTCCTGTCTTTTACGCATAACTAGGGATGCGTAAAAAGCCGCTTAGCATTAGAGTATTCGAACTGTCCAGCTGTTTAGGAATAAGAAACCGCGTAGAATTCTGAACTGTCACTTCTAATAAATAGAATTCTTATTCAGACCATCATCTTCAAGAATGATTTCTCGAAAATCCCTTGGACCAGGGCGAGAAATCGCTGTCAACAACTGAGTCGCCATCTTGAATTGTAGATAAAATTTTCAGACTGGATTCTGGATGAACTTCCAATCGACCCAGGGAGAAGAGTAATCTTCAATGCTGAACCCTGTATACTTTGGGTACTTGGGATATTTTGAGGTCAAGAGGAAGTATCTTTTGTATGAACTCTTACAATTGACCACCTTGAGAATTGTTTAGATTTACGCATATTCTGGCCTGTGTATTCTCAGATATGCGAAAAATCATAGATCTGCAACTGTAGATGAGCATAAAAATCATAAGTTCATAGCCTCTCAAGCGTAAAAGCTGCTGAGCATGAGAGCATCCGGGCGTAGAACTGTAGATTTGTAGTCTCTGAAAAGGAAATCTTCCGAGCGTGAAGTTGTGGATCTGTTGCCTCTGAGCGTAAAAGCCATCGAGCATGAAATCATAGATTTGTAGCTTCTGAGCGTAAAGTCGTAGGTTTGTAGCCTCTCGAGCGTAAAAGCTACGGAGCATAAAAGCATCCGGGCGTAAAACCATAGACTTATAGCCTGTGAGCGTAAAATCGTAGATTTGTAGCTGTCGAGCGTAGAAAGCTCCTTAGCATAAAACAACCAATCTGCTTTGCACGAAAAACTTTTCGAATTCGCTAACTATCCGCCTTCTCTGAGTAATAGGCTGACGTAGTCCCCAATCATAACCAAATATTAAATATGAGATTTGGTTCGGGATTCTAGGAGTCCATCCGAACTCTATATATACCCCAAGATTTTCAGAGAAAACTTTTTATCTGCCTTTTGCAAAAGAAAGCCTTCGATTTTTCGAGTTCTCTCCTTCGTCTCCTCTCCGAGTATTCAGAGCTTTTAGCAATGGCCCCGAAACCGATCTCCTCCTCTAAGGGAAAGAAGATCGACTCTTCTTCTCGCTCTTCTGCCCAAGCGAGAGCGGCTTCCGTCGGGCAAGGCGAGCCTCATTCTGAGCAAAGTATCCCGCCAATGAGCAGTGCACCCGGCCTTAAAGTTAGAGCTTTTGGGAGAAAAAGGAACGACTGAAATCCTTCGCACACGTTGTACGTGACCGCGCTAGGTCATCTTCTGTGCTGATAGCCTCTTCGAGGAAGATGATGCACAGAGATATTTTATTATTTATGCCCACATTTCTAATGTGTCAGCGCAAAACCTCCTTATTTTCGCAGTCGGGCTTAAAAGCTTTGACTGTCGAAAGTTGGCGTATACTATAAAATTTGAATATTACACTTCTGGATGAAAATTCTGGCATAATAACTCAAATTTTGGCAGTCTGGCGTAAAACACAGACTGTCGAAACTTTGTGTATACTGCCAGTCTTGAATTTTATGCCTTAGAATGAGATTCCAGCGTAAAAGACCAAGCTTTTACAGTTTTGGCATAAAGCTCAGACTGTTGATTTTTGGCATATGCTGCAAGATTGTCTAGTACAAAAACTGACTTGTCTTTCTTGTATTTTGCAGTTAACTTGCATGCGTCTCCATTGGCTGAGGTGATGGGTTCTGCTGCCGGGATGCTGCACTCCAACTACCTGGAGGATTTGTCCCACGTGTCATTTTCCATCTCTGGACCCCAATATCTTGAAGGAAGGGGAATCCTGATATCGGCTCAAGGCGAGCGAACGCTGTTAAACATGATCAACGGAGAGCCCCTGACGTACATAGACGGGGACCAATACATAAAGTCGGCTTTTCTCTTCGGGGACATGATTGACAAGTAGTCCCAGACGAAGCCCAAGAAAGAACTTTCGGTTTTCCCTGCCGGGGGCTTGGTTTTGTATCTGGCCAAGATGCTGAGAGACTATCCCATCTCGGCATTCTTCCATACTACACATCCCAGGAGGATATCGTGGACGCTGACTCCTGACATTTACGGCCGACCGGGGAAGATATTTCATCAGAAATAATCTGACAAGGGGTCCTTTGTCAGCCGCCCTTCCGGTCCTGTGATGCCGTTCAGGGGATTGTACCCGGGCCGTGTCCCGAGTGAAGACAACTTACTGCTCCAGCCAGTCCAATTACCGACTTTCTACAACGATTTCATGGGGCACGGGGGAGTATACCCTAAGGTGAACCCTTGGACAAGTGGGTGGATCACCCCTACAAATCTTCGATGGGCTCGCTTAGCTTAATGGGACCTGAAGCATTTTCAGGACGAGCTGGAGAGCATTGGTCTGTACGCAGCTGTGAATGCTACCAGTGTTGGGTTACCTCTCAACCCCAACCTGAAGCATATATCTCGCTCACCGGGACTTTTGCCACTCCACTGGGAGAGTTGGGATTGGCCCTCAACGAGATGGCAGAAATCTCGAGACTGCCGATGGGGGATACTCCATATGAAGAGTATGTTCCCACGAACCGGGAGTTGGAGGATACAGACCCTCGGGTAGTGGCCGTGTACCGGGAGCTGATGTGCTACTACCTCGTTTGTACCGCTTTTTATGGTGAGCCTTCAGATTTGGCTCACACCAATAAATGGGCGTCCTACCTCTTCTTTCACCCGGCCAGGACTGCTAAGCCGGAGAAGGTCTTGGATACGAAGGACCAGTCTTTGAATCTTCTGAGCGTGCTTAGTGCTCAGGTAGTCGACGATCTCATGGAAGACGCTGGGACTCCGGACCAGATCCTCGATGAAGGGATAGGAAAATATCCTGCAGGCACTAAGGCCTATATATCACGACCAGCGCCCGGAATTATGGCACGAGTACACGGGTACGTCCAACCTACGCCGCAGCATCGGCAGTAGAACGCTGTCATGGTCATGATACTATCTAAACAATCTCACACGAGCATCCAATCTCCATAAGGAGGCATGGATGACACAATATAATATGAACACACACTCAATCACATGACTACAATACGTTAAGATATCGAACAAATAAAATTAAATACAACACAAGTCTAAAAGTAATAATCTAACTCAACAATTATCCATGTCTCAATAAGTATGCCGGAGACAAATCCGGTTCCAAATAGTCTACTAAAAGAACTAACCAGAAAACTAGTGATTCCGGCTAGACCTCCCGGAATCACAACTGAACTACCAAGTCCAAGTCTGCAGCTACTCACCATATGGTCGATAAAGTGTTGGATACCGATCCTCTAAGGCATAGTCTGGAAAAATGTTTCAAGTCAGGAAGGAGCAAAGTAAAATCTCAAATAACAGTTCTATTTAATTGATAAGGACTATAAGCAATAAACAGATGATGCTATATACTGAGAGAAGACAGTGAATAAATGCAATAGCAAATAAAGAGACAGGCAATGTAAAGAGACAGGCAATATAAGCAATGTGATAGAGTCAGTGCATATATGAAATAAAGAGAACCAGGTACAGTATCATATACGGGTGATGTAGTATATGATCTAAATAGAGAACTGTAATCTATTCTAAGTGTTTAAAATAGTAGTTTCGAAATATGATCGGCTTGGGAACATGTACGAGAGCTATAGGGCCTGGCTAATCATATGTGAAGAGGATGATTAAGACTTACATTGTTCTATACTATAAATAAGGGATATGATCATATTTCTTACTAACTACTTCCCCGCCCCCAATTAGTACTGTGGATCCAACCATGACACGTCACGATACACGAGCAATATCCAATCTATCATGTACGAGGCCTAAATATACATGTCCTGTACAATGTCAATACGATAATCAATGTAACATCTCATTACTGCAGATCCAAGTTATATACTATTTCGTGTAGCACAGTGTCAAGGATTCAAATATAATATTTCTAGATTACTGAACTTATAGAAATTATCAAGGAATTAGAAATTATCAGAGAATGTACTTACCTCGGGTCCTTAGCTGGTAAATACTGATGTCCTGTTCCAGAGTATCGCTTGGATGAACCAACAGTCCTATAGACATATCACAATATAACACTTGTATCAGATGCTACACTAACACACAATCAAAATATACTGGCCTCAGGGCTATGCCAGTTATGGCACTTAGTCAACTAGGGTCATCTAGTAGGCATACATATATAAATATACATTTATACTCAGAATATATATACCAATTAAATACGTATAATGTATATATATAAGTGTATATTAGTAATTTGTACAAAATACGTATAAGTGTATATACACTAAATAGAAGTATATAAATATATATTTATATGTTATAAATATACATAACACATTTATTCATAACAACTATATTTAAGAATATACATATACTGAATATATTTGTATACATATATATGTACTAGTGAAAATATACATTTGTTATATTTATACATATATATATATATATATATATATATATATATATATATATATATATATATACATATACCAAAAATACATATTTGTATCTATACCATTACATACATTAACATATATATAAATATATATATAAAGATAATTTAATATATATACATTTAATAAGTATATATAAAAATAGAGAAATACGCGAGATATATATATATATATATACATATATATATACATATACGCGTATATATACATATAAAACACATATACACAAATAAAAATATGTTATATACATATATTAACATATATCATACATCTATACGTATATATTAACACATACATATATGTATATACGCATTTACATAAATATATATACTTAAGGAAGGAGGGAGAGGAAGAAATCCCACAGGGGGTGGTCGGGGATGCAGCGTTGCCGGAGGGGGAGGCTGAGCTGGCTGTCGAGGCTGGTAGTTGTAGTAGGTGAAGGTGGTGCTGGTGATAGGTGAAGATGGTGGTGGTGATAGGTGAAGATGGTGGTGGTTGTAGTTGAAGATGGTGGTGGTAATGATGAAAGAGCCGAGGGGAGTGATACAGGGAGGAGGAGCAGTGAGCTGTTGGTAGCGAGGCTCGCCGGAGCCGTGCGGGTGCGGGGTGGCATTCGTGTAGTGGTGGTGGAGATGGAAGAGATGGAGGAGGTGGGGATCTCGGGTTAGGCCGGAGCATAGTGGAGCGGCTGACCGGAGTAGGGAGGTTGCAGGCCGGAGGGTAGCTGGACCACGCCGGAGCAGGGGAGTCGGGTGGAGTGGTGGTGATGGAGTAACGTGGACTCGGCGGGGAGTTCGTGGCCTATGCCGGAGTCGATGGCCGGCAGGGTGGACAGTAGCTAGGGGAGATGGTTAGGAAGTTTGCAGTGGGGAAGAGCCGGGCCGGAGTTGTGTGGAAGAGCCGGATGCAGGCCGGGTTGGGAAGCTCGTGGCCGGCCGGGAGGAGTAACAACGCCGGGGGAATGAGCAGCTGGGGTCGGGGTGCTGGCCGGGGGTCGGGGTGACCTCCGGTGAACAGTAGCCGAGGGGGATAGGTTTTTCCCTCCCTTGTAATTTCAAAAACACAAAGGAGAAAGGGAAGAAAGGAAGAATAAGAAGAAAAAAGAAGAAGAAAGGAAATGAAGAAAAAGGGAAATTTTCCTACGGTTGAGTGAGGAGGGAGGAGAGAGAGAGGTGGGGGCTTGTTCCCTAGGTTTGGGGATTAGGGCTTCCTTGGGAAGGATGTGGGTGATGTGACTTTAAATAGGGAGAGTGTGTGTGGGAATGAAGGGTGAGGATGTACCCATTTAATCGATGGTCAAGATTTGACATAGGGGGAATTTATTCATGTAGGAATGAGGGTGTTGACTAGTCAATGTTGGGCTTCTCCATTTGGTTGAACCAATGGTGTGTTGACACCTAATATAATAATTAAAAATTAGCCCCATTAAATTTGGGTATTTGTACAGACACATAAAATGATAAAAAATTGGTGGGCGATTCAGCGTTTGGTGTTTTGTAGGATCAGGGGGTGTTGTGTGTTTGGTATGGGCTCTATTAGCATGGTACTGGAATTAAATCGGGATTTACAGAATCGGTCAAAATGGTATCCTCAATTTAATTAGGAATAAAATGCAAGCTGTGTTCTAAAATTAATTAGGAGTATATGGGGCCAAAATTAGGTCGGGTCACCAATACCATTAATGAAGAAGACTCAGAACAGAATATTAGCCTAATTTTGGTCGTACGAAAAATAGGTCAAGATTGCCTCCAATTTCGATTGGAACGCACAACGATACAAAAATTAGAATTTATTTAGGAATTAAATAAACGTCCGCGACGAATATTGTGTAGCTAAAACGAAGCACAAGAAAACATAATTATGAGATACAAAAATGGTAGAATGGAAGGCGGGCATGTCTAGGGCAAGGTTGTAAAATTTGTTGGAAGGCAAAAGCTAGGGTAGTGCTCCAAATATCGAAGCAACGGCAGCGCACAACAATTAAGTAAATTACGGTAATTAATTACTATCTCCAATAATTTAATTCTAAATAAAACAATTAAATACAAAATCCCATAATTTAGCCAGGTGTTCGTCTAGTGGCCTTCTAGGTCAAGTCTACCAGCTTAAACATTAATGAACAATGTATATATATAATATATTTAAATACACACTTCGTGCAATTATTTAATTTAAATACAATATCGAGAAATCATTTAATATAAATACCATAATATTAATAATTTATAAAAAAGTTGAAAATACCCCTGTTTTTGGAATGTGGTAGTGACAAGTCTACCCTCCTTAAAAGAATTTCGTCCTCGCAATTTAAAATCCTTATAGTAGTATTTACTCATACACATTATTATTTTCCCTCAAAGTTTAAATTCATCCACCACGAAATCAGGTAATAATCCATAATGTCTTTTCACATTTTTTAAAATTCTGTAATCATCGTATTTCTGAAAACCCTCGAATTAAAATCAAAGTCCATTTTTATCACAATTTTCCGCAAAATTTTAAGTTAATAATTAAATACTCAAAATTTTACATCCACTCCTCTAATTTAATTTCAATCAATGCTTATATATAAAATTGAAATCTCATCCCAAAAAGTTTGAATTCAAACGCTAATCCATCAATGATCTTATTCCTTGGTTTCCTTTTTCCTCGAAATACTCAACAACGCGATACCTATGGATTTTAATGCAACATCCAATATATAAAATTTTAAATTCATATCTTGCCATCAAATAGATTTAATGATACTCTACTAAATCTCATCAAGTTTTCAATGATAAATTATATCAAAATCAATAATCATCAATCCTACCATATTAAATTTTTAACCTCTCATTTAAATTAATGTTTATCCTCGAATTTTAATGATACTTTAATCATATCTCAATCTTGATAAAATCAATGATTCGTTAATTCTGCCATATTAAATCCTTAACTCCTTATTTAAATTAATGCTTTTTCTCCAAAATTTTAAGCATCTTGTCTTTCTTGTCAAGTCATAATCTCTTCATAAATCTACTATGGTCAAACCCCAATAATCATGGTCTGAGAAAATTGACCGACAGTCATTCACTATGCAATCTAAGAAAAATATGTACGGTCATAGTATTCTTTGTCATGGTATTGCAGTCTCTGTTAGGGTATACTACTAACTATATTATAACAAAAAAATCATGCATACAACTACGGTACTAGGGAATCAGTCAATCAATCAAATAGGAAGGAACAGAAGGAAAGAAAGAACAGAACATGCTAACACATTACCTGCAGTATCGGTCTCCTCGACCGTCATCGCAAATGTCCCGCCCTTTTGGGGTGGCTCCCTTCGCGGGTGCTGAGCAATATACGGTTTCACAGGTAGCCTAACTGGATCTCTATAATCTGAAGCTGCGCGCTGGCCGGGAAGATAAGGGGCTAGAAGACAATCCCTTACTCGATGTCCCGCAGCGCCACAGTGCAAACAAAGTCCTAGCCTCGTTCTACAGCTCTCCCAAAGGTGACCTGGCTTATTACAGAAAGGACAAGTCTGTTGTGTCTCTTTCGGAGGCTGCTGCTGATCTTGCTAAATACGGACTGGTGCCTGGTACTGCTGTTGATACTGATACGCCCATGGATGTTGCTGAATATGAACTGGTGCCAGGTACTGCTGTGGATGCTGAAATGCCCATGGCTGAATATGAACTGGTACTTGTTACTTCTGTTGGTGCTGAATACGGGGACGCTTGGCCGGTCATGCGCTACCATTCGTATCTCCAAAAATATTGTGACTCCTCTTAGGCCTGAGATCCAGATCCTCTTTTATAATTTGAGCATCCATCAAGATGCCCTCAAAGGTAGCGGTACGATGACCAGAAGTGCGTGACCTAATCTATCTCGTCAGTCCCTTTCTAAATTTTTGGGCTCGATCTCCTTGGTCCCGAATCATAGACGATGCAAAACGGCTCAATCTACAGAATTTTGCAGCGTACTTGTCGACCGACATGTTTCCTTGAACCAAGTCATGAAACTGGCTTTCCAAGGTTCCCAATGCCACGTCGGGAAAGAACTTCTCCTTGAAGAGCTCCTTGAAGGTCTCCCAAGTAAGTCCTTGTGCAGTAAGTCTCGGCTCCGTGCGATACCACGTGAGTGCGATATCGAATATCTGACTGCCAGCCGCCTCTATCCGTAAGATCTCTGGAATCTGGGCCAATCGCAGGCTCCTCTCTATGTCCTCTAGCCAGTCGTCAGCGTAGAGTATCCCTTCGGTGCCTTTGAACTCTCGAGGCATCATCCTTTTGAAGTCCACTATAGTGCCTAATCTCTGCTGCTTCTGTTAGCCAAGAAACCGCTGGTATTGTGCTACTCTTTCCAAAGCTTAGAGAGTCACCTGATGAGCATTCTCCATATTTTCTCTTATCAGCTCGGTTTCTGCCTAGTGTGCTTCTGCTTGCACCCTCTGAGCCTCAGCTTAAACTCGCTGAGCATCTGCCATCACTCTCTGGGCATCTACCATGCCCTGGATCAAGGTAAACATCTGTGCCCCGTCAATGGGCAAACCTCCGAAAATCAGAGTCGGTGGAGGAGGAAGGTTGTCCGTCACAACTGCGGCAATCCTCTGAACAGGTGGGGGAGGAGGATCCCCGAAAAGTGCAGATACTCCCACATGCATCGGAGATGTAGGAGGAACTACGGATGTCTGTCCATCAGGTGGAGAGGTGGCAGACCCCTCTAAAGCTGATGCTCCCACTCTCATAGACCGTGTCTTCGGCGACATCCCGAAGACGGATCCAAAAGAATCAATTAAGGGAAAAATGCGATATCATCAAGGAAGGACAGTAAAGTTCTAAAGAAGCAACATTTAGAAGGAATAAGGACAACAGATAAATAGATTGGAACATTCCTAGTTGTGATTGCACAGGTCAATGATGCATCCATGGTTTGATACCTTTATCCCTTTAGGTACCACAGTTCTACTACAAGCACACTCACTGCTAGCTTTCTTACCAACTGCAATCGCTGAAACTAGTTATTCTTATCACTCAAGTTCATATCAAATGCAACACATCATACTAAGTACTGCTCCCTCAAATACAATCCTAGATGAACACCCAAGCGAGTTTGCAGTAAAATCTCAATCATGCTCAAGCCAACAGATCCTTACACATGCATCTCATCTACTTATATACTAATATATCTCTCCCACTATAAAATTTTATCCTCAAATAAAATCCTCAAAACTAACTCCTCGAATAATTTAAAGTAAAATGCATATACCTTCCTCAAAGTCAAATATTCAAGTACTGAAGCGAAAATTTTATCACTTCCAAAAATCCTTAAAATTTTGTCTATGTTCATTGAATTGAATCTGAATTCCTCAAAAATAAAATTTTAATAACATAATATCTCAACTTCTCAAAATTCTTAAAATTTGAAATTCATTTTCAATCCTCAAATTAAAATTTAAATCCACCTTTTGTAGTCCAATAGCTCTAATGTTAATCTTTCTCACTGTCCTCATCAACATGTGTCATAAAATAATACTATAAATTAGTCTGTAAATTCATCTTGATATGAAATCAAACTCTACGATGAAACCAAGATCCTAATTTAATAACTGATCAACAACAATCAATTTAATATCAACAAGTGAGAACGGACGAAAACAAGGGAAATATTTTAAATTGGAAATTATAACAAGATTCTCAGGGGTCATCCTAGGAATCTCTCAAGGAATTATGATTGAGTATTCGCTCTCATCCTAGTATCCTATGTCCTACATCCTATCGCAGGTATGCAGTAGTGTAACAAAGATGCCACACTACCACGACATCGTACAACTTGCGAAGTCTGACCTGCATGGGCCACCATTAAAAATGTGTCACGACCCGCACCCGGAATTGGGGCACGAGTACGCGGGTACGTCCAGCCTACGCCGCAGCATCAGCGATAGAACATTGTCAAGGTCATGATACTATCTAAAAAATCTCACACGAGCATCCAATCTCCATAAGGAGGCACGGATGACACAATATAATATGAACACACACTCAATCATATGACTACAGCACGATAAGATATCGAACAAATAAAATTAAATACAACACAAGTCTAAAAGTAATAATCTAACTCAACAATTATCCATTTCTCAACAAGTATGCCGAAGACTAATCCGGTACCAAATAGTCTACTAAAAGAACTAACCAGAAAACTAGTGATTTCGGCTAGACCTCCCAAAATCACAACTGAACTACCAAGTCCAAGTCTGCAGCTGCTCACCATATAGTCCATAAAGTGTTGGATACCGATCCTCTAAGGCATAGTCTGGAAAAATATTTCCAGTCAAGAAGGAGCAAAGTACAATCTCAAATAACAGTTCCATTTAATTGATAAGGACTATAAGCAATAAACAGATGATGCTATATACTGAGAGAAGACAGTGAATAAATGCAATGGCAAATAAAGAGACAGGCAATGTAAAGAGACAGGCAATATAAGCAATGTGATACAGTCAGTGCATATATGAAATGAGGAGAACCAGGTCCAGTATCATATACTGGTGATGTAGTATATGATCTAAATAGAGAACTGTAATCTATTCTATGTATTTGAAATAGTAGTTTCGAAATATGATCGACTTGGGAACATGTACGAGAGCTATAGGGCCTGGCTAATCATATGTAAAGAGCATAATTAACACTTACATTGTTCTATACTGTAAATAAGGGATATGATCACATTTCTTACTAACTACTTCCCCGCCCCCAACTAGTACTGTGGATCCAACCATGACACGTAACGATACACGAGCAATATCCAATCTATCATGTACGAGGTCTAAATATACATGTCGTATAGAATGTCAATACGATAATCAATGTAACATCTCATGACTGCAGATCCAAGCTATATACTAGTCCGTGTAGCACAGTGTCAAGGATTCAAATATAATATTTCTAGATTACTGAACTTATAGAAATTATCAAGGAATTGGAAATTATCAATGAATATACTTGCCTCGGGTCCTTAGCTGGTAAATATTGATATCTTGTTCCAGAGTATCGCCTGGATGAACCTACAGTCCTATAGACATATCACAAATATAACACTTGTATCAGATGCTACACTAACACACAATCAAAATACACTGGCCTCAGGGTTATGCCAGGTATGGCACTTAGTCAACTAGGATCATTTAGTAGGGATACATATATAAATATACATTTATACTCAGAATATATATACCAATTAAATACGTATAATGTATATATATAAGTGTATATCAGTAATTTGTACAAAATACGTATAAGTGTATATACACTAAATAGAAGTATATAAATATATATTTATATGTTATAAATATACATAACACATTTATTCATAACAACTATATTTAAGAATATACATATACTGAATATATATGTATACATATATATGTACTAGTGAAAATTTACATTTGTTATATTTATACATATATATATATATATATATATATATATATATATATGTTTATACATATACCAAAAATACATATTTGTATCTATAACATTACATACATTAACATATATATATATATATATATATATATATTTAATACGTGTATATAAAAATAGAGAAATACGCGAGATATATATATATATATATATATATATATATATATATATATATATATATATATATATATATATATATACATATACATATACGCGTATATATACATATAAAACATATATACACAAATAAAAATATGTTTTATACATACATTAACATATATCATACATCTATACATATATATTAACACATACATATACGTATATACGTATTTACATAAATATTTATACTTAAGGAAGGAGGGAGAGGAAGAAGTCTCACAGGGGGTGGTCGGGGATGCAGCGTTGCCGGAGGGGGATGCTGAGCTGGCTGTCGGGGCTGGTAGTTGTAGTAGGTGAAGATGGTGGTGGTGATAGGTGAAGATGGTGGTGGTTGTAGTTGAAGATGGTGGTGGTGATGATGACAGAGCCGAGGGGAGTGATACAGGGAGGAGGAGCAGTGAGCTGCGGGTGGCGAGGCTCGCCGGAGCCGTGCGGGTGCGGTGTGGCATTCGTGTGGTGGTGGTAGAGATGGAAGAAATGGAGGAGGTGGGGATCTCGGGTTAGGCCGGAGCACAGTGGAGCGGCTGACCGGAGTAGGGAGGTTGCAGGCCGGAGGGTGGCTGGACCACGCCAGAGCAGGGGAGTCGGGTGGACTGGTGGTGATGGAGTAACGTGGACTCAGCGGGGAGTTCGTGGCCGGTGCAGGAGTCGATGGCCGGCCGGGTGGACAGTAGCTAGGGGAGATGGTCGGGAAGTTGGCAGTGGAGAAGTGCCGAGCCGGAGCTGTGGGGAAGGGCCGGATGCAGGCCGAATTGGGGAGCTCGTGGCCGGTCGGGAGGAGTAACAACACCGGGGGAATGAGCAGCTGGGGTCGGGGTGCAGGCCGGGGGTCGGGGTGACCTCCGGTGAACAGTAGCCATGGGGGATGGGTTTTTCCCTCCCTTGTAATTTCAAAAACACAAAGGAGAAAGGGAAGAAAGGAAGAAGAAGAAGAAAAGAGAAGAAGAAAGGAAATGAAGAAAAAGGGAAATTTTTCTACGGTTGAGTGAGGAGGGAGGAGAGAGAGAGGTGGGGGCTTGTTTCCTAGGTTTGGGGATTAGGGCTTCCTTGGGAAGGGTGTGGGCGATGTGACTTTAAATAGGGAGAGGGTGTGTGGGAATAAAGGGTGAGGATGCACCCATTTAATGGATGGTAAAGATTTGACATGGGGGGAAATTTATTCATGTAGGAATGAGGGTGTTGACTAGTCAATATTGGGCTTCTCCATTTGGTTGAACAAATAGGGTGTTGACACCTAATGTAATAATTGTAAATTAGCCCCCTTAAATTTGGGTATTTGTACAGACACATAAAATGATAAGAATTTGGTGGACGATTCGGTGTTTGGTGTTTTGTAGGGTCAGGGGGTATTGTGTGTTTGGTATGGGCTCAATTAGCAGGGTACTGGAACTAAATCGGGGATTACAGAATCGGTCAAAATGGTATCCTCAATTTAATTAGGAATAAAATGTAAGCTGTGTTCTAAAATTAATTAGGAGTACATAGGGCCAAATCTACGTTGGGTCACCAATACCATTAGTGAAGAAGACTCAGAACAGAATATTACCCTAATTTGGGTCGTACAAAAAAAAGGTCAAGATTGCCTCCAATTTCGATTGGAACGCACAACGATACAAAAATTGGAATTTATTTAGGAATTAAATAAACGTCCGCGACAAATATTGTGCGGCTAAAACGAAGCACAAGAAAACATAATTGTGAGTTACAAAAATGGCAGAATGGAAGGCGGGCATGTCTAGGACAAGGTTGTGAAATTTGTTAGAAGGCAAAAGCTAGGGTAGCGCTCAAATATCGAAGCAACGGCAGCGCACAACAATTAAGTAAATTACGGTAATTAATTACTATCACCAATAATTTAATTATAAATAAAACAATTAAATACAAAATCCCATAATTCGGCCAGGTGTTCATCTAGTGGGCTTCTAGGTCAAGTCTAACAGCTCAAACATTAACGAACACTGTATATATATAATATATTTAAATTTACACCTCATGCAATTTTTAATTTAAATACAATATCAAGAAATTATTTAATATAAATACCATAATATTAATAATTTATCAAAAATCAAAATACCCCTATTTTTGGAATATGGTGGTGACACTATAGTTATCTGAGGTATTGCCGCAGGCCTCTGTCCAAGGAAGCTCAACTGGCTGGCTTCCACTGCATATGGCTGCGCCGATTGGTGGTACCCGGGATTGCATATGCGGACCGTATTTACCGCAACACGCTATGGCCTGTAGTGCGTCTGGTGTTCGAGGCAAGACTGGGCTTGCTCCCTGCGTACAAGCTGGCCTGAGGGCCATTACTGATGGGCTGCTTGCCGATGAAACTCGGCGTGATAGCTTTCCCAGGGTAGAATTACCATACCTATATTTGATGGGATGGTTAATTCTACATAACCCCAGGGTGATGTCTCCCGGCTATGGTAGTAGTTCGGGGGATAGTTTCTTGTTAAACTACAAGAATTCCTCTTGGAACATGACCACAGTTTTAGACTGTCGGTGGGTGTTGAACATCAGTCACAGCTGAAAGCTTTTTTGTACTGTCCCCTGTATACATCTGAATCAACAGGGGCACAGACTTCAGGACGTGGGCGACGGGAAGACCGTTCTTTCTCCTGAGGCTATTAATTGGTTGGTCTGCATTAGACCTTCCCATTTACTGTACAGAAGTGGACCATTGCTTCTTCGAGCCCTACCTGCCTAGTCGGTTTGCCAGGCAATTCGGGTACGACCCGTTGCACGTGGGCAATGCTGTCACCAGCTTCAGGTCCAGAGGCGGACTCATTGATGGAGCGAGAGGATGGTGAGACTTCATCATGGGTTGTACTGAAGCAACTTTCACTGTGCCCACCATTTCACTCTCCACGGAGCTGCGCATGCTCCATTCGTATACCCAGTTTTATGTGGCAACGAACACCTTCCATCGCGATTTTGATATGCATAAAAGTTTTAGGGTGCCCTCTTCCAAACCTGGGTAAAGAGTCGAAATACCCTCGGTCTCTTCGTACGAGGGTGAAGATTTCGTCAATCCAGATGGGCCTCTGTTGGCGGTTCCGAGGGGTAAAAAACCTCCGCATACAGGGCCTCTGGTAATCTCTAGGAAGCGTAGGGCTCCTGCTCCGAAGGAGGCTTCCCCTCGCAAGAGGAAGAAGAAGACGGTTACTCGTCCTCTTTGGATTCTCGGCAATAAGGCTCCTAGAAGTGAGCCTGTATCTCCTCCTGTTGGGGATGATTCTTTGATTGGAGGTTCCTCGCCTTTTAGAGAGGGAACCTCTATAGTTCCGGCTGGCGGTGCCGAAGAATCTCTGCTGGAAGCTGCTGTCGCCGCTACTGCTTCAGATAGTGGTACGAGATCGCCTTCGGGGCCGAGCGTAATAAGATTCCGTATACCTTTATCCGGATCAGCATCGGAAAAGACCCCTGCCGTGCCTGTAAGCGCACCTAGCGAGATTCCAGCCGATGAGCCTCGGTTGGAACTTGACGAGGACCTGGAAGACTATTTGCCAGTGTCTGTTGACACACCACCCTCTCCAGGTATGACAGCTTGCTTAGCATCATTAAGAAATGATTTAGCTGTATTGACTGCAGACGCGATATATATGCCATCGGCCATGGGTAAATGTTGTCTTTATGCCTCTTTTTAGGAAAATTAACATCATGTTGATATTAACTTTCTTTTGTCTTCTTTTCAGGGGAAGATATCCACGGGGAGTGTAGTGTCGATGTGTCTTTTGGCACTTTTTCAGGTCCTGGTGACAAAACGGAGGTGCCTGACTTTGAAGAGGAAATATCTTTGGGTGCTGGCTCGCCCGAAGTGGTTCCGACATCTCAGGAGGAGGATAAGCCTGTCATTGCGACAATGCCTCCTTTGAGTACGCTGGTCCCTTCGTCCGGTGTTGGCGCATCTTCTTTTGTTGCACCACCAGTTGAGGCGACGGCTGTGGCAACATCGTCTGCGATTGTTCCTGGAGGGAGGTTCGCCAATATTACAGCCACTCCCAGCGTACATTCGGATCTAGCCCTGCTGACCGAGCAGTATACTGGTATCTTCTACACCACCATAAAAACGTTGATATCATTGGTGTTGGAGAAAAATCTAAGCTTTGAGGCTCTGAGGAGGTCGTCTCAGTTCGCGATAGTGCCGATCAGAGACTTCAACGACTCTGGGATAGCTGACACACTGGCGGAGATAGTTAATGGTTTGGAGCAACCCATTAACGAATATCTGCAGCTATCTCGAGGCCGTTTGATGACCTGGCCCAGGCTGAATATGACTCCTTGACTGCACAGCTTACTGAACAGATGGCATGCCTAAGTAAATCCATCCAGACACATCAGCAGGAGATGGATGAAGAAAAAGCTATCTTGGAGGAGGTCATTCCTCTTCAAACGAAGTGCCATGCCGAGCATGAAAGGAATGTAGCGAGGGTCCACAAACTGGAAGCAAAACTCACACAAGCAAAGGAGTGGGCTTCTCAGTCGTCGGAAGTTCTAGATGTGGTGAATGGTCGACTGGGCTAGCTCAACAGAACATGGCGCGTGCAGGAGTTGCCTGTGCTAGTTTTGTTCGGGCTAGATCCGAACTGTCCCTCCTGAGCAATGACGAGGCACGGCTGGAGCGGGCCAGCGCTATTGTTCTGAGCTCCAGACTGAGAAGATGACCGCGCTGGCGCAACAAATTCGCGACCTAACTGCTCCTCCCAAATGATGTAATTTTTTTGCTTTTTAACGTAATTTTGCTCTTTCTGGGAATAATAAAGAGGCTTTCATCTGACTTTATGGACCCATCATTTTGGAATATAAATGACTGGTTTGGGTGAAAGTGATATCAGAGGTAATATGGACGTGATATACTCTCGGTAAGTTTTAGCAGGACATATCTGTTCAGGGGTCATATGAACATGATATAATATGCTTTTAGCTAAAATTTGTACATAAAACACTATCAGAGGTAATATGGATGTGATAGGTCTTGAAGTTCCAAATTAGTTAAACATATCTATTCAGAGGTTATATGGACATGATAGGTCTTGAAGTTCCAAATTAGTTAAACATATCTATTCAGAGGTTATATGGAGATGATAGAATATGATCCAACTAGTTTCGTTTTGGAAATAGTTTTATCAGAATAAGATTTTTGCCATATTCCACTTTGAGCAAAGGAGGTTAAGCACAGTACCTCTTCAGGAATTTGCCATTGATAGGAGCCATTAACAAGTCTCCGTTAGGCTTGGCAAACCTGTAAGCGCCGTTTGAGAAAGTTGTCTCGATCACATAAGGGCCTTCCCATTTGGGCTGGAATTTACCCTTACTCCTGTAAGTAAGAATCATCGGCCTTCTTATAGCTAAAACTAGCTCGCCAACTTTGAACACTCTTTTTTTTACTTTTTCATTAAAAGATCTGGAAATGTGTGCCTGGTAGAACGCGATGCACTGTTGAGCTTGGAGGCATTTCTCGTCTAATCCTTCTAACTCTTAAAACCTTAACAGGTCATTCTTTTCTTGAGTTAGCTCATTAGCCACTGCTATCCTGAGTGACGGAATTTGGACTTCAATGGGGAGAACTGCTTCACTCCCGTAAACAAATGAGAATGGGGTGCAACCTGTCGGTGCTCGTACCGTCGTGCGCTATGCCCAGAGATATTCTCCTAGCTTCTCATTCCAATCCCTCTTGTTCGAAGAGACGAACTTTTTCAAGAGCTTGATAATGATTTTATTGAAAGCTTCCGCCAAACCATTAGCAGCAGGAGCCGTAGAGGCCACATTTTGTATCCGATTTTTATCGCAAAATTGATGAAACGCTTGGCTGATGAACTGAGGTCCATTGTCATGAATTATCCTTCGGGGTATCCCAAAGTAATAAATGACATGATGCTTGATGAAGCTGATCACATTAGATGCCTTCACCTCAGCAAGAGGGATCGCCCCTACCCATTTGGAAAAATAATATGTGATGGCCAGTATGAACCGGTGACCTCTGGAAGAAGACGGGTGAATAGGACCAATGATATCCATACCCCATGCTTCGAAAGGACAGGATGCAACCGTAGGTTGTAGGTGTTCAGAAGGTTGATGTATAAAGTCTGCATGGACCTGACATGATCTGCATTATCTTGTATACTTTATTGCATCTGTGATCATAGTAGGCCAGTAATACCCCATCCTCCTGATACGATCCTGTAGCTTAGGACTGGGTTGATGCGCTCCGCATACGCCGTCGTGAGCTTCACGGATAATCCGCTGTGCCTCGTAATCGGAGAGACATCTCAATAGCAGTCCGTCGTAGGTCCGGCGATATAGACACTGTGAAGATGCATCAAAATTAAAGCGTAATGATCGTCTTTTGACGGATACTGCTTCTTTAGGATCCTCCGGCAAGATTCCGTATACCCCAAAATCTATAAAGGGACTTCTCCCGTCTCTCTTAGGAGGATCTGTGTTCACAGCGTAGCTGCTTTCTATGTGGAAGTTATTTTTCACACAGAATAAATCTCTTTAAGAAAGATCACCAAATTCTGCCTTCTTATAAGAGTAGCTAAATCTGCAGCTAGACTGGCTAGGGCATCAGCTTCCAAATTCTGAGATTAAGGTATGTGCTATAGAAAGAATCCTTTGAATGTCATGGCTATCTCGACCGTTGCTCGGTGATAGGGGATGAGGTATGGATTTCGGACTTCATATATTCCTCTGATTTGATTGACGATCAACAGAGAATCACCGAAAGCTTCCAGAGATTCGATGCCCAATTCTTTAGCGACTTAGAGCCCGATTAGTAGAGCGTTATACTCTGCCATATTATTAGAACAGGGCTCGCTAAGAGAATACGCTCGGTAGATGACGAGTTTATCAGGAGTAACCAGGACAATCCCTACTCCTGAGACCCCATTTCCCCTGGGACCAGTTCTGGAGGCTTGGCAGCTGAGGCATCTGCCGGGGTATCTTCCTGACTTGCTCCATAGTCCTTGAGGTAAGCTTTCCCTGAACGGGTTTCAGTAGCCAAGACCTCATCTTCTGATGTCGAGTGTACCGCAACCATGTGACATGGTTTACGCTTCGAGTTCTTTTTAGACTTAGCCTTAGCAGCTTGAGTCTCCTCCTCGATCTCTGGCACCAGATCTGGATAAACCCACATAATCTTGCCTCGCTGGGTAGTTAGGGGTACCAGGTCATGATTTTGACCTCTAGCTGGAGGGAGATTAACGAAGTTCATCGTTGTCCGAGAAATAGGTGTAACACCGTCTGGGACTTCTTGGGGAGGCAGATTGCCAAATTGTAGAGAGATCATGTTGGCTGTGACCGTCTTCTCGCTGTTGCGCAGAGTGATGGCCTTAGCATCGATCAGCTCCTAGATCTTCCTTTTCAGTACATAACATGCCTTCGTGGGGTGGTGTATGTATCTATTGAAGATGCAGTACTTGGGGTTATTAGTACTGCCGACTTCGTTAGGCCGCTTCTCCTCAGGAAGGGTAATCTTGCCGCTTTTGACGAGACACTCGAATATGCTCGGAATATCGTCGTCGTCGAAAGAGTATACTTCAATGGGCCTGGAAGTCCCAAGTTTCGTCTGTGTGGTTGCCGTAGTCTTTTGCCTGGACATATTGATTGTCAGAGCTTCTTTCCCTTTTGAACCGCGAGGATGGTCGCTGTTGGGGTATGACCTCTTGGCTCTATCGGAGGCAGAGATCATGATGCCATTATCAAGCACCTTTTGACTGTTGTCCTCTGCGGCTACCGCTGAGATGATAAACGAGGGCCAATCATGGAACTGATATGGTCCTGTGAACACCAAGATTATGGGAAGAAGGTTCTTCCTGCAAATGTCCACTAATGCAGAGTTTGGAACTCCGGGAGGCATTTGCAAAGTGGCTTGACAAAAACGTTCGATGAAGGTATGAACATCCTCTTTTTTCCTTTGCTTCACTTCGATGAGAGAGGACATAGACATAGACATTTGCAAAGTGGCTTGACAAAAACGTTCGATGAAGTCTTCAAAGGAAGTAATGCAGTTGTCCGCCAGGCTGTGGTACCACTCATAAGCCACTCCCGAGAGACAGCCCTTGAACACCCGAGTGAGGAGGGCGTCATTCCCTTGTAATAACACCGTCATCATACTGAAGTAGTTCATGTACTGACTCGGTGATATTTTTCCCTCGAACAAAGCCATAGTCTGTGGTTTATATCTAGGAGGGAAAGGGGCCTCTTCCCAGATAGCCGGGTAAGGCTGGTTGATTCCCAAATTTCTTGAGCTGATCTTTGTGCTTCAAGGCATCAAATTGGGCTTTCAACTCCCGTACTGCCTGCATCGGATTTTTAGCCGGTAGCGGGACCACGGAGTGATGAGTAATCGGTTGTATCGCGACTCCAACGGAAGGTAATACATTCTCCGAGTGGGGATGCGGGGGAACTGCTGACTCCTGATCTAGAGCAGGCTCTTGGATCACATTAGATGGTGGTAAGTCCACCCCCACACGTATCTGAGTTGGAGGGACCGATGATTGATCCATTGCAGCTGTGTATTGAGTCAGCATCATCTGGTGTATGTTCTCCATCATGGATTGCATCTCTTTCAGAGATATCTCCAGTACAGTAATGCATTGCTCAGCGCTCCCCGATGGAGAAGCTTCCTCGCATTCATCTCCAATGGCATAAACTCCCATCTCCCTGGGTGTCATTGAAGGATCAGTATAGGTCTCTGTAGAAGTTGACTCTATACTTTCAGCATCTGATTCGGGAGACTGGCGACCCCCAGCATCGGAATCAGAAGAGTACGAAGTCAGTTGTCGTGACCTCGAACGGGTATTTCGGAACACCCCAGCTTCAGTGTTCCTAAGGAGTTGGTTGAATCTCCTTCGGCTCGGAGTTCTAGAGGGATGACGCCTTGAGTTCGATCTTCCTCTAGGTATGTGTGAAGCCATGTTCAATGATGCATGTGTGGGCTCTTCTTCCTGGAAAGAAGGAGAGTAGTTCAACCGGTCAAAAACTGACCGTTTTGTTTCTGAACAGCAATAATTAACTACAATCCTATGGCTATTACAATAGTGCTTGCTAGGAGGCGTAATAGATATGTTGGAAGATCCCCTATCCTTGCATTTTTGGATCAGATACTCACGTAGGTCAGGAGGATTTACAGAAGAAGAAGAAGATGGCTTGTTCCTTCTGTTCACGCCAGTGAGCATACGGATGTTGGGAACCATAGTCCTCCCTGTGCCACCCGTATACAACAGGTTGGCCATCTGGGTAGCGGACGATCCTAGAGGAGTGCGTCTTCCCGCAGACTAAGTGTGCGTTACGCTGAGGGGCCTCTCCTAGCATAAATTGGAGCTCTATTCAGGCTGGCGTAAAGCTGAGGAGGTTCTCAGTCGGCCATCACCTCCCCGCATAATCCGTAGGGCGGGCAGATTCTTTCCTTGCTGGCGTAAAGGCCGAAAAGTTGAGCAGTCTGCCACTTGCTTTCCTTTACGTAGATTGCAGGGATCATCTGCTTTCCACGGAGGGCAGATGCATTTTTACGCGTGGAGCGCATTTGGAACTTCTCATTTCGCGCTAAGGCATTATCAGAAATTCTGTCTGCCACGTCATCGACGGGAGACTGGATCTTACGCGCAGAGAGCGGAGTAGGCTTCGGGACTAGTGCTGAGGCATTGTCCAAAATTTTGTCTGTTCCGTCAGTGACGGGAGACTGAATTTTATGCGCAAGGCACGGAGTATACTTCTGGATTAGCACTGATGCATTGCCAGAAGTTTTGTCTATTCTGTCAGTGACGGAAGACTGAATTTTATGCGCAAGGCGCGGAGTATACTTCTGGATTAGCACTGAGGCATTGCCAGAAGTTTTGTCTTTTCCGTTAGTGACGGGAGACTGAATTTTACGCGCAAGGCGCGAAGGGAGCGATGCTACAACCTCGTTGGTCGGAGAGGTCGGAAAGTCGACAGGAATGGTAGGGGATGTCTTGGGCATCCAGACATTACGCAGCTTCCTGTTGTCTTGGACAGAGAGAGAGTGAGAGCTACCCCATGTTTGAAGCATGTCTTCGTAGGCAGACTGGTCGAACTGGACAACCAGTGTCTTCTTTACGGATCCCACTGATACCGTATCGTGTTGACCAATTGCTTCTCATCAGAAGAGAAAGATGTCCCCAGCAGAGTCGCCATCTTGTGTTTCATAATAAAAGAAAGAAATAAGAAACAAAAACGTTTATACGAAACCCTCGCTCTTTAGTTTACAAACAAGATTTTACAATTAATCCTATACGAGGATGTTGAGTACAATTTTTTTAATCTAGGTAAATATTGCTATAGGAGTCTGATCTACAGTCGATCACTTTGTCCCTTGGACCATACGAAGATGAAGAAGTGTCGTAGAAGGCAGAAGAAGCTTCGAAGGTTGCGAGGAAGAGTGGATGCTCGATACCAAAGTCGTCAATCACTACTCTTTGTCTGAGCTCTGGATTCTTCTCTCTCAAAGACTCTTTGACTCTACCAATTTTTGACCTTCTCCTTTTCTCCTCAATTTCTTCCACCCTGGACCTCTGTTGATAGAGGTCTCTATTTATAGAGTTTTAGTGACAGTGACCACTCAGTCGGCGTAGAAATTGAGTAGTAGAAAGTACAGCACATTTTTACACGATGGTTACAATAACCGTTGCCCGCGTATAGATGACCTTTTGAATGAGCGTGTGACGCGTGTCCCATTAAGAGACACTGCGTATAACTGCTGCGAAGATCATGACATAAAAGCCACGTAGGTGGTTATCCCTCACGTAGAAAAGGTTGGCGTAGAAGCCAATAACTGTCACCATGGCGTAGAAGCCAAGTAGGCATAGAAGCCGAGTAGGCGTAGAAGCCGAGTAGGCATAGTGGCCGAGTGGGAGTAGAAGCCGAGTAGGCATAGAAGCCGAGTGGGCGTAGAAGATAGCTGATCCTCCTCCCCTGACTGAGGCCTTGAGCGAATTTTGGACCGAATAGCCTTAGTACGCACCAATGCAAATGTGGCCTGAGTTGGCGTATTCCAAGGAGATAGCGTATAGCGTGCTCCCATAGCTGAAAATAGCCCGTTGGCGTAATGTGCCAAAGTGATGATGTGTACGTTTTAGCCAAAATTATGGCTTTTGGAGATATAATCAAATCTCTCGCATTAAATGCAGAGATCTGCCCCCATCCTGTGCATTAAATGCAGAGGCGTGTCTTCGAAGATTTGCCATTATTCTACATATTAAACGTAGAGACGTGCCTCGAGCTCTGCCATCACTCTGCGCATTAAAAGCAGAGACGTGCCTCGAGCTCTGCCATCACTCTGCGCATTAAATGTAGAGACGTGCCTCGAGCTTTGTACGAAGACCAGCTTTTGACGTGGCAGTTTGTTTGTCTTCTGCGAAGCGTTAGAAGCTCACGTCTGCCTGTGAAAAACTAGCCAGCGTATTCCAGAGGTGTGTCTCGAAGATCTGCCATTATTCCGCGCATTAAATGTAGAGGCGTGCCTCGAGGATCTGTCAGCCTTCCGCGCATTAAATGCAGAGACGTGTCACGAAGATCTGTCATCCCGAAGATTTGCCATCATTCTGCGTATTAAATGTAGAGGCGTGCCTCGAGGATTTGTCATCCTTCCACGCATTAAATGAAGAGACATGTCACGAAGATCTGCCGTCCCAAAGATTTGCCATCATTCTGTGTATTAAACGCATAGACGTGCCTCAAGCTCTGCCATTACTCTGCGCATTAAAAGCAGAGACGTGCCTCTAGCTCTGCCATCACTCTGTGCATTAAATGCAGAGATGTGCCTCGAGCTCTGCCATCACTCTGTGCATTAAATGCAGAGATGTGCCTCGAGCTCTGTACGAAGAGCAACTTTTGACGTGGCAGTCTGTTTGTCTTTTGTGGAGCGTAAGAAGCTCACGTCTGCCTGTGTAAAACTAGGCAGCGTATTCCCTTGTATGCGTAAAAGCTGTTTACGCCAAGGAGATGTCACTAAACGACAGTCTGGGTCGTTGTGCCGCACCATCATTATAGTCGTCTTCTGGGTAGTCGTGCAATACTCTTTGTCAAGGGTCAGACGTCAGGTTCTGTCACTACCACATTCTGAAAACAGGAGAATTTTCGAATTTTTACAATATTTAATATTATATTATTTTTAATTAATTAATTGCATAATAGTTTATTGATTTAAATAATTATTATGTGTGATGTGTAATTAAATATATAATTATATGCAGTGTTATTATTTTATTTTGGCTAGCAGACTAGACCTAGAAGCCCAGTAGACGAACCCCTGTCCGAATTATAGAATTCTGGATTTTATTATTTTGTTTAGAATTTAATAATTGGAGATTTTAATTAATTACTGTATTTTATTTAATATTTTGCGCATTGCCTTTGCTTCGATATTTGGAGCACTATCGAGACTTTTGTCTTCCAACAAATTTTACCATCTTGCCCTAGACATGTCCGCCTTCAATTCTGCTATTTTTGCAACTCATAATTATGCTCTTTGTGCATTAATTCTAGCCGCACAAAAATCGTCGCGGACGTTATTTTTTATTTCCTATTTTTGTATCGTTGTGCGTTCCAATCGAAAATTGGAGGCCATCTTGACCTATTTTTCGTGCGACCCAAATTAGGGTAATATTCTGTTCTAAGTCTTCTTCAATATTGGTATTGATGACTTGACCTGATTTTGACCCCAAGTACTCCTAATTAATTGTTGAACATAACTTGCATTTATTTCTATTTAATTTGAGGATACCATTTTATCTGATTTTAAAATCCCAATTTAATTCCAGTGCCCTGCAAATTCAGCCCATACCCATCTTACAGTGTCCCCTGACCCTACAAAATATCGGACCCCAAATCGCCCGCCCAATTTCCGTCATTTCCTGTGTTTGTGCAATTTCCCAAATTTAAGGGGCTAAGTTGCAATTATTCAATTGTAGGTGCCAACTCCTAATTATTTTAACCAATGAGGGAGCCTATTAAATTTTTATTTAAAACCTACATGAATTAATATTTCATGAATCATCATGACCACTCATTTAAATGGGTGAAATCCTCACCCTACATCACACCCTCTCTCTCCCTATTTAATGCCTTGTACCCTCAAACCCTAATCCCTATGCATCCTAGAAAACTCCACCCTCACAAGCCTCCATCTCCCCTCAACCCAACGTAGGTAATTCTTCTCCTTCTCCTTTCTTTTTCTTTTTTCTTTCCTTCATCTTCTTCCTTTCTTCTTCTTCTCATTGTTATTTTTGCATTTGAAATTCAAATCAATAGGGGGGGGAACACTGTTCACCCATTCCCCCCTACTGTGCAGATTCGGCGGGCCTCTCTCCCTCTCCGGCGACTGAGGCCGACCCGGCCGGCCGCTGCCCGTGCGTCTGGCGGCTGCACCCCGACCGGCGGCGAGCTCCACTCTCCCCCTGCTGTTCGACTGCTCCTCCTCCCTGCTGTTCAGTCGGCCGGCGGCCAGCCCCGAGACCGGCCGATCCTGCTCCGGCGGCGACGTACCCCGCATCACCACCACCCCCGGCGGACGAGCCCGACCCGTCGTTCACCCTGACCGGCTGCTCCACCTCCCTCTACTTCTCCCAGGCGGCCCTCTGCCGACCCCCCTCTCTGTAAGCCCCTCTCTCTCTCTCTCTGTTTATATATATATATATATATATATCTTTATATATATCTTTATGTATATATATCTTTATACGTATATATATATCTTTATATATATATACGTATATGTATATATTAACATGTAAATTGTATATGTAATTGTAATTTTAAATTAATGTATACGTATGTGCTTAGTATAGTATATGTTTAATATATATTGTATGTATTTAAAAATAAGTATACGTATATTATTTATTTATTAGTAATGTATAGTATAGTGTATATATGTATATATGTATATATATATATATCTAATGTATATATATGTGTTTGTTTATACATTTAATTTATGTGATAAATTAGTATATGTATATATAATCAATATAAGGTATTGTATGTATTTAAATAAATAGTATAAAAAATGTATTTAAAATTTATGTTTAATATATATATTAGTATGGTATATATATATATACCTAATATACGTATTTGTGTATATTGATTAATGTTTATATCTAATGTACATATATAAATGTTTGTTTATATATTTAAATTAGCATGAAATTAGTATATGCTTTAATTAAATTTGTATGTATAATTAATGTAAAGTATTATATATGTGGTAATTAGTATATTTAATAAATTACTTTATTAATATCTGATTAATATGAGCAGTAGGTAATTAAATAAATTCTATATTTAAGTTTGGCATATATATATATATTTTGTATATATATATATATACTTGATATAATTTCATATATTGTACATGTATGTTATTTATGAATAAAGTATTTAAATACATGTATTAGCATAGTATATATATATTTCTGTATATGTTGGAAATTGTAACTTGGTATATATTTAATTAGTATGCATATATATATTCTTGTGTGTATTATATATATATGTACATGTATAAATTATTTTTCATTAAATGTTAAATGTGTATTAAAAATGTGTTTTTTGTATTTAATAATATATCTATAATGTATTGGCATATATATGTGTTTAATTTGATGGGTATAAATACGTGTTCTACTTTGAGCATTTGAAATATATAAATACTTAGCATATTTTCAGAATATATTTAATTGGTATATTCATCTGTATATAGTACTGTATAATTTAATTGGTATAAATTAGTGTATAAAAAAAAATAATAGTATACGTACTATTTTTGGTGTGTATATATATATCTTTATGGTTCAATTGACATAGCTATATATGTGTAGGTATATTTTTGTATAAACCATTAGTACATTTTTATAATATATATACATGTATATTTTGCAGTTGTATTTAATTGGAGATATGTTGTATGTACATACAGGTATTAGTTTTATTTAAAGTGTATATATTTATACTTATAGCTATTATTGTAATTAAGGGATATATATATATTTGTAGTTGGCCTATCTAATAGATGACCCCTACCGTACCTAGCGTAGCCCTAAGGCCAGTGTATTTCTATTGTGTGTTAGTATAGCCCCTGATACAAATGTCATATTGTGATGTGTTTATAGGACTGTTGGTTTACCAGGGGATACTCTGGAACAGGACACCATAAATACCAGCTAAGGACCGAGGCAAGTACATTCTCTGATAATTTCCAATTCTTGATAAATTCTATAAGTTCAAAAATCATGAAATGTTACATCTGAATCTTTGTCACTGTGCTACACGGACTAGTATAGCTTGGATTTACAGTCATGAGATGTTACCATTATTATCGTATTGACATTGTACACGACATGTATATTTAGAAACCGTACATGATAGACTTTACTTGCTCGTGTATCGTGACGTGTCATGGTTGGATCCACAGTACTAGTTGGGGGCGGGGAAGTAGTTAGTAAGAAATGTGATCATAACCTCTTATTTGTAGTATAAAAACTGTAAGTGTTAATCATGCTCTTCACCCATGATTAGCCAGGCCTTATAGCAACCGTACATGTTTCCAAGCCGATCACATTTCGAAACTACTATTTCAAACACTTAGAATAGTTACAGTTCTCTATATTTTCATATACTACATCACCCGTATATGATACTGTTCCTTATTCTTTCATTTTTTATACATGCACTGACTGTGTTTCATTGCCTATTGCCTGTCTCTCTTAAACTGTCATTACATTATTCCACTGTCTTCTCAGTAGCTAGCATGACATGTTTTATTGTATTATAGACATTATCAATTAATGGAACTGTTATTTGAGATTGTGCTTTGCTCCTTCCTGACTGGAAACATTTTTCCAGACTATGCCTTAGATGACCGCTGTCCGACACTTATGGTGAGTAGCTGCAGACCTGGTAGTGGTTGATTCTAAAGGTCTAGCCGAAATTATTATTCATTGTCAGTTCTTAAGTAGACTATTTTGGTACCGGATTTGTCTCCGGCATTTTGATGATTCTTGGATATTGTTAAGTTAAGTTATTCCTTGTGGACTTGTGGTGTGTTTAATTTTAGTTTTTATTCGCAATCTTATCGTGCTGTAATCCTGTGATTTGAGTATATGTTCATCTATTTGTGTCATCCGTGCCTCCTAATGGAGATTGGATATTTGCGTGACATTAGTTAGATAGTATCAATACCTAGACAGCGTTCTACCGCCGATACTGCGGCGTAGGCTGGACGTACCCACGCATTCGTGCCCCTAAACCGGGTGCGGGTCGTGACACGTTTTTAGTGGTGGCCCATGCAGGTCAGACTTCGCGAGTTGTGCGATGTCGTAGTAGTGTGACATCCTTGTTATACTACTGCGTGCCTGCGATAGAATCTAGGACATAGGATACTAGGACGAGAGCAAATACTCAATCACAATTTCTTGAGAGATTCCTGGGATGACCCCTGAGAATCTTGTTAAAACTTCCAATTTACAATCATTCCCTTGTTCTGTCCATTCTCCCTTGTTGATATTGCTTTGATTGTTGTTAATTAGGTATTTAAGTTAGGATTTTGGGTTTCATTGTAGAGTTGATTTCATATTAGGAGGAATTTATAGACTGATTTATGATATTATTTGATGATGCCGTCAATGAGGACAGTGAAAATGATTAAACATTAAGCTAGTGGACTACAGAAGGTGAATTTAATTTTAATGGAAGACTGAAAAATGAATTTCAAATTTTAGGATTCTAAGAAGATTGAGATTGTTATCAAAATTTATTTTGAAGATTTCAATGAATTGCAAAATTTTGAAATTGAGGAGTTGAAATATTGTTATTAAAATTTTATTTTTGAGGATTCCGATTTGATTCAATAAACCTAGACAAGTCTGTAAGGATCTTTAAGGTGATTAAGTTTCATTTCGGTATTTAAATAATTGGTCTTGAGAAAAGTATATGCAATTCTACTTTAAAATTTATTCGAGGAGTTATTTTGAGGAGTTTTATTTGAGGATAAGATCTTATAGTGAGAGAGATATATTAGTATATAAGTAGATAAGATGCATGTGTAAGATCTGTTGGCTTGAGCGTGATTGAGATCTCACTGTCAACTGGCTTGGGTGTTCAACTAGGATTGTATTAGAGAGAGAGAGCAGTAGTTAGTATGGTGTGTTGCAACTGTTATGCACTTGAGTGATAAGGATAACTAGTATCAGCAATTGCAGTAGGTAAGGAAGCTAGCAGTGAGTGTGCTTGTGATAGAACTGTGATACCTAGGGGATAGAAGTATCAAACCTTGGATGCATCTTGACCTGTGCCATCACAACTAGGATTTTCTTTCCAATCTATCTATCTATTTATCTTGAATGTTGCTTCTTTAGATCTGTACTGTCCTCCCTTGATGATATCGTATTTTACCCTAATTGATTCTTTGGGATCTGTCTTCAGGATGTCGCCGCAGACAAGGTCTATGAGAGCGGGAACACCAGTTTTAGAGGGGTCTGCCACCTCTCCACCTGATGGACAGACATCCGTAGTTCCTCCTACATCTCCGATGCACGTAGGTGATCCTCCTCCTCCACCTGTTAAGAGGATAGCCGCAGCTGTGACGGACAACCTTCCTCCTCCTCCTCCGACTCTGATTCCCGGAGGTTTGCCCATTGATGGAACGCAGATGTTTACCTTGATCCAAGGCATGGTAGATGCCCAGAGAGTAACGGCAGATGCCCAGCGAGTTCAAGCTGAGGCTCAGAGGATGCAAGCAGAAGCGCACCAGGCACAAACCGAGATGATGAGAGAGAGCATGGAGAACGCTCACCAGATGGCACTACAGACAGTTGAGAGAGTTGCCCAGCAGTATCCTGGCCAGTGGCAGCCCTGGGCATTTCAGTATCAACAGCAGTACCCGGCACCAGTTCCTGTACAGCAGGATCAACGAACTTGTTATTTCTGTAAGAAGCCAGGTCACTTTCGGAAGAGCTGTAGAACGAGGCTGGGACTTTGTTTGCACTGTGGCGCTGCGGGACATCGAATAAGGGATTGTCTTCGAGTTCCTTATTCTTTCAACCAGCGCGCGACTCCAAATTATAGAGATCCAGTTAGGCTACCTGTGGAACCGCATGTTGCTCAGCACCCGCAAAGGGAACCACCCCAGCAGGGCGGGCATTTGCGATGACGGTCGAGGAGACCGATACTGCAGGTAATGTGTTAGCAAATTCTGTTCTTTCCTTCATTCTGTTCCTATCTACTTGATTAATTGATTGATACCTTAGTACCGTAGCTGTATGCATGAATTCTTGTTATAATGTAGTTAGTAGTACCCCTGTTACAGAGACTGTAATACCCTGGCAAAAGACACTATGATCATACATATTTCTTTTAGGTTGCATGTTGTATGAGTATAGGTAGAATTCTCTTAGACTTTGATTGTTGAGGATTTAACTGTAATAAAGATTAACGAAGAGGTTATAACTTGACAAAGAGAGACAAGGTGCCAAAATTTTTGAGGAAAAATATTAAATTAAATAAAGAGTTGGGAATTTGATATGGCGTAATTGAAGTTTTGTTAAATCATTGATTTTTAGAAAATTATGAAATGATTGAATTTATCATTGAATTTGAGGAATTTAAGAAGGCCATCGATATATTTGTTGGACTGCAAGTTGAGAACTTATATTTTGAATATTGTATTGAAGGTTCCATAAGTATTACATCGTTGTATATAAAAAAAAAAAAAAAAAAAAAAAAAAAAAAAAAAAAAAATCGAGGGATAAAGAACACAAATGGATTAGTGTTAAATTCAAATTTGGGACGAGATTCAATTTTTAAAATATGCACTGATTGGATTTCAATTAGAGGATTGAATATTAAATTCTTGCATTTCGTTATTAACTTAAAATTTGGAGGATATTGTGATAAGAATGTGATTTGATTTATTTTTGAAGATTTTTAGGGATATGATGATTATAGAATTTTTGAAAGAATTTATTGGGAAATAACAATATGGAGTAGTTCATGATTATACGATTTAAGGAATTTAATTTTGATGGTAGTAAATACATAAATAAAACAATCGAGGATTTAAAAATTTGAGGATAATTATTGATTTAAATAAATAGTTAAGGAATTAACATGGCATAATTGGTGGTTTATTAATTCTAGGAAAGATTTTGACATGTTTAAGTTGGTTATTAATTTGGAAATTTGGGAGATTTATCAATGTATTTATTTAATTGCGAGTTATGAATTTTGAACTTTATAATTGGATATAACAATTGGAGAATCCTTAAATATCATTGTTGAGTTTTAAGGAGTGGATATTAAATTCTGCGTATCGAATTAGTAGCTAAGAACTTTCAGGAAATTTTTAATAAAAAGGGACTTTGATTCTATGTCGAGGATTTTTACAGGAATACAGATAATTTCGGATTTTTGAAATTGTGAAAAGACCTTGTGGATTATTCGTGGTTGATGAGGTTAATGGAGGGAATAATAATGTGTATGATTAAATGCTAATATGAGGATTTTAAATTTCGAGGACGAAATTCTTTTAAGGTGGGTAGACTTGTCACTACCACATTCTGAAAACAGGAGAATTTTCGAATTTTTACAATATTTAATATTATATTATTTTTAATTAATTAATTGCATAATAGTTTATTGATTTAAATAATTATTATGTGTGATGTGTAATTAAATATATAATTATATGCAGTGTTATTATTTTATTTTGGCTAGCAGACTAGACCTAGAAGCCCAGTAGACGAACCCCTGTCCGAATTATAGAATTCTGGATTTTATTATTTTGTTTAGAATTTAATAATTGGAGATTTTAATTAATTACTGTATTTTATTTAATATTTTGCGCATTGCCTTTGCTTCGATATTTGGAGCACTATCGAGACTTTTGTCTTCCAACAAATTTTACCATCTTGCCCTAGACATGTCCGCCTTCAATTCTGCTATTTTTGCAACTCATAATTATGCTCTTTGTGCATTAATTCTAGCCGCACAAAAATCGTCGCGGACGTTATTTTTTATTTCCTATTTTTGTATCGTTGTGCGTTCCAATCGAAAATTGGAGGCCATCTTGACCTATTTTTCGTGCGACCCAAATTAGGGTAATATTCTGTTCTAAGTCTTCTTCAATATTGGTATTGATGACTTGACCTGATTTTGACCCCAAGTACTCCTAATTAATTGTTGAACATAACTTGCATTTATTTCTATTTAATTTGAGGATACCATTTTATCTGATTTTAAAATCCCAATTTAATTCCAGTGCCCTGCAAATTCAGCCCATACCCATCTTACAGTGTCCCCTGACCCTACAAAATATCGGACCCCAAATCGCCCGCCCAATTTCCGTCATTTCCTGTGTTTGTGCAATTTCCCAAATTTAAGGGGCTAAGTTGCAATTATTCAATTGTAGGTGCCAACTCCTAATTATTTTAACCAATGAGGGAGCCTATTAAATTTTTATTTAAAACCTACATGAATTAATATTTCATGAATCATCATGACCACTCATTTAAATGGGTGAAATCCTCACCCTACATCACACCCTCTCTCTCCCTATTTAATGCCTTGTACCCTCAAACCCTAATCCCTATGCATCCTAGAAAACTCCACCCTCACAAGCCTCCATCTCCCCTCAACCCAACGTAGGTAATTCTTCTCCTTCTCCTTTCTTTTTCTTTTTTCTTTCCTTCATCTTCTTCCTTTCTTCTTCTTCTCATTGTTATTTTTGCATTTGAAATTCAAATCAATAGGGGGGGGAACACTGTTCACCCATTCCCCCCTACTGTGCAGATCCGGCGGGCCTCTCTCCCTCTCCGGCGACTGAGGCCGACCCGGCCGGCCGCTGCCCGTGCGTCTGGCGGCTGCACCCCGACCGGCGGCGAGCTCCACTCTCCCCCTGCTGTTCGACTGCTCCTCCTCCCTGCTGTTCAGTCGGCCGGCGGCCAGCCCCGAGACCGGCCGATCCTGCTCCGGCGGCGACGTACCCCGCATCACCACCACCCCCGGCGGACGAGCCCGACCCGTCGTTCACCCTGACCGGCTGCTCCACCTCCCTCTACTTCTCCCAGGCGGCCCTCTGCCGACCCCCCTCTCTGTAAGCCCCTCTCTCTCTCTCTCTCTGTTTATATATATATATATATATATATCTTTATATATATCTTTATGTATATATATCTTTATACGTATATATATATCTTTATATATATATACGTATATGTATATATTAACATGTAAATTGTATATGTAATTGTAATTTTAAATTAATGTATACGTATGTGCTTAGTATAGTATATGTTTAATATATATTGTATGTATTTAAAAATAAGTATACGTATATTATTTATTTATTAGTAATGTATAGTATAGTGTATATATGTATATATGTATATATATATATATCTAATGTATATATATGTGTTTGTTTATACATTTAATTTATGTGATAAATTAGTATATGTATATATAATCAATATAAGGTATTGTATGTATTTAAATAAATAGTATAAAAAATGTATTTAAAATTTATGTTTAATATATATATTAGTATGGTATATATATATATACCTAATATACGTATTTGTGTATATTGATTAATGTTTATATCTAATGTACATATATAAATGTTTGTTTATATATTTAAATTAGCATGAAATTAGTATATGCTTTAATTAAATTTGTATGTATAATTAATGTAAAGTATTATATATGTGGTAATTAGTATATTTAATAAATTACTTTATTAATATCTGATTAATATGAGCAGTAGGTAATTAAATAAATTCTATATTTAAGTTTGGCATATATATATATATTTTGTATATATATATATATACTTGATATAATTTCATATATTGTACATGTATGTTATTTATGAATAAAGTATTTAAATACATGTATTAGCATAGTATATATATATTTCTGTATATGTTGGAAATTGTAACTTGGTATATATTTAATTAGTATGCATATATATATTCTTGTGTGTATTATATATATATGTACATGTATAAATTATTTTTCATTAAATGTTAAATGTGTATTAAAAATGTGTTTTTTGTATTTAATAATATATCTATAATGTATTGGCATATATATGTGTTTAATTTGATGGGTATAAATACGTGTTCTACTTTGAGCATTTGAAATATATAAATACTTAGCATATTTTCAGAATATATTTAATTGGTATATTCATCTGTATATAGTACTGTATAATTTAATTGGTATAAATTAGTGTATAAAAAAAAATAATAGTATACGTACTATTTTTGGTGTGTATATATATATCTTTATGGTTCAATTGACATAGCTATATATGTGTAGGTATATTTTTGTATAAACCATTAGTACATTTTTATAATATATATACATGTATATTTTGCAGTTGTATTTAATTGGAGATATGTTGTATGTACATACAGGTATTAGTTTTATTTAAAGTGTATATATTTATACTTATAGCTATTATTGTAATTAAGGGATATATATATATTTGTAGTTGGCCTATCTAATAGATGACCCCTACCGTACCTAGCGTAGCCCTAAGGCCAGTGTATTTCTATTGTGTGTTAGTATAGCCCCTGATACAAATGTCATATTGTGATGTGTTTATAGGACTGTTGGTTTACCAGGGGATACTCTGGAACAGGACACCATAAATACCAGCTAAGGACCGAGGCAAGTACATTCTCTGATAATTTCCAATTCTTGATAAATTCTATAAGTTCAAAAATCATGAAATGTTACATCTGAATCTTTGTCACTGTGCTACACGGACTAGTATAGCTTGGATTTACAGTCATGAGATGTTACCATTATTATCGTATTGACATTGTACACGACATGTATATTTAGAAACCGTACATGATAGACTTTACTTGCTCGTGTATCGTGACGTGTCATGGTTGGATCCACAGTACTAGTTGGGGGCGGGGAAGTAGTTAGTAAGAAATGTGATCATAACCTCTTATTTGTAGTATAAAAACTGTAAGTGTTAATCATGCTCTTCACCCATGATTAGCCAGGCCTTATAGCAACCGTACATGTTCCCAAGCCGATCACATTTCGAAACTACTATTTCAAACACTTAGAATAGTTACAGTTCTCTATATTTTCATATACTACATCACCCGTATATGATACTGTTCCTTATTCTTTCATTTTTATACATGCACTGACTGTGTTTCATTGCCTATTGCCTGTCTCTCTTAAACTGTCATTACATTATTCCACTGTCTTCTCAGTAGCTAGCATGACATGTTTTATTGTATTATAGACATTATCAATTAATGGAACTGTTATTTGAGTTTGTGCTTTGCTCCTTCCTGACTGGAAACATTTTTCCAGACTATGCCTTAGATGACCGCTGTCCGACACTTATGGTGAGTAGCTGCAGACTCGGTAGTAGTTGATTCAGGAGGTCTAGCTGGAAGTTATTAATCATAGTTAGTTCTTTTAACAGTCTATTTGGTACCGGATTTGTCTCCGGCATTTTGATGATTCTTGGATATTGTTAAGTTAAGTTATTTTCTTGTGGACTTGTGTTGTGTTTAAATTTAGTTTTATTCGAAATCTTATCGTGCTGTAATCCTGTGATTGAGT